>JAGFBS010000025.1:0-600000 GCA_018397855.1 Boletus reticuloceps
GAAAGCTGGTTTCACTTGTGGTAGATCCGCTCTCATCGTCGCTCTCTGATCCGATAGATGGGGAAGGGATGGTGCGTGGAGAGGGAGTCGACGACACTGAGTCGGGGTAGCGCGGTTTCTTGACGGTGATAGGCCCGGAAAGCGGCGGTCCGCACACATAGTTGGCAGCTACGTTACGGACGTTAGTGAAATGTTGTAGTTGTTCAGTTAGTTCTTTCGACTCGAATGGGGGGTTATGGTGTTGGAACGCACTTTGCTCCAAAGTGCTCATCTTATGGAATCGCGCATGTTCTTCCTCCTGCTCCTTTTTAATCCGTTCGGCAAGGCGCTGGGTCCGCTGGGTGATGTCTCATTCGAGACTCACCTTTCGATCGGCTTCGTCTTCACCATCCGAGTTGGGAGTGGGGTAAGGGGGGACATAGCGAATAGCATTGTCGCTAGTGGGTGGGGGGTACGAAGAGACTGCGCATTGGCGCCGAATACGCTCCTCGTATAGTGTAAAGTAGTTGTGGAGGAAGGGAGTTGGGTTGTTGTAGTGAGTCTTCCGTTTGTAGACGGCGTAGGGGAGGGGAGAAATGATACGACGAGCGTCGTCAGGCAGGGGGAAGTTGGGAAGCCGGAACTTGCCAACCTCTCGGCTAGAGATTGGCGGCAGTTCGGCTGGAATGACATACGTCAATTTGTAGTCATCCTCGATGTTGGCGATGACAGGCCTCAATGAAATGAATTGCGCTGAGTTCAAAATGAGGCTGTCAGCCGAGCAATTACCAAATGGGGCGTTCAGTAGCGTAGGGATATGAGAGATATGAGTGTTATCGTGCAACGTGGTAGCGGTCTTAGGGGTAGGGATATGTAGATCGGGATCGGGCTGGAATGCGGTTGAGTAGACGGCGGATAACGGGTTAGCCGCCGCCATGGTAGAGCTCGTCCACTGTTCATAGTCCCATACTGATCCTTTAAATACTGCTGGATCCCTTCCTATTTCCTCATTTAAACTAGCCACTTCGTTAGTACATATTGTAAGTAGGGGTATGGATATCTCTACTGGGGAATATTGGTCTTTACTCGTTGCGTGATCAGTAAGCTGGGCGTAATGCACAGCTGCGCTGGTCCTGTGGCGCATGTTCATTTCGCTTACCAATTGTTTCCGTGTATGGGAGTCGTGGCTCGGCAACAATAAAAGTTCAACAGTTCGGGTGGCATCTCCGTTGACGTGTCGGAATTTCAAATATGTGCCATCCAGCCGTTCGTCAATCGAGGCTAGATTGCGTCGTTGCCAGCCTCGCCCGAGTAGGATGTCAGGCGGGCAGGAGTCGGAAATCCAGTAGTCTGCTACTGTTAGTATACCTCCTATTTCTAGTTCTAACTTGGGTATATATCCGTTGAGTTCACTGCGCCGCCCACTCGCGTCCGTCAGAACAATCGATTCACTGATGTCTACGGGTACACCTAAGCACTGTTGCCAAATCGAGTGTTTTATTAGATTTACCTCACTACCTGAATCGACGATAGCGGTAATTACACGATTGCTGTATTTGGTATGGACGCGGAGTAAGGGCGTTCCTGGTGGCTTCGCCTCTGGCGAATCTGCCTCCACGTGATGTGACGTGACATGTGGGGGCTCGGCTATGCTGACCATTCTCGGCTTGAGTCGATTTACCAAGATATCACTCAGTTCCTTCGAGCTGCCGAGTACTTCACCAGCAGTTAGATTTATTTGTGTACGTAGTATTTTCTTGATCACGCTGCTCAAGTCGCTTTCTTGCGCTAACGGCGATTTGCGTGCCATATTCGGTTTAGGCTGATCGACAGTGCCCGGGGCTGTGGCATTTAGCCGAGGCACACGCTGCTCGGGGCTGTAAGCACGGAGTTTTAATCCTCCATCCTTTCGTTCTCTTCTCTTATCGTTGTAGGTGCGGTCCCGCATCTCGACGTCCTCGTCAGGATCGCGGGAGGTCGATGCCCGGGGCATCGAAGATAAAGTCCCCCCTCTGCTTGGATTAGCAGGGGTATTCTGGACTCGTGGCGCTGGCCGCCAGGTATTGGTATGTGGAACGTTTTCCTTCTCTCTCTCATTCTTCTGCTCATTGTTCACTCGTTTACCATCTTCCATAGTCTTCCTGTGTTGCACGGTGGGTGCTGGTCGGGTGCCGGTGTTGTGCATCTCCTTTGTGAGTACCACCTCATTTTTCGGAGGTTTATAGGCTGACCTTTTCTCGTTCGAGTTCTCTGCATAGGGTTTCTTCGCGGGCGGGATGTACACGGCATCCATCACTTCGCGGCGTCGCTGGCCCGTCTCCTTGGGCGTGCGCTCAACTGCATAGGTATGTAGCGGTTCTATCTCTTCATCTGTTTCCTCGTCGCAGCCAACTAGTCCTGTTCTTCCATAGAACATATCAATCTCATCCTCATCCTCGCTTCGGTCGTCTACTTCTGGCACGACGTAGTACGCCGCGCCGCGCTTGCGGTACGATCGATCTACGGTAACAAGGTGAGTCGCGCGGCTTTTCGTCGCTTGCACGGCTTCCTCGTACGCTTCAACTAATGTTTGATTAGGTCGTCTGTCGAGTGGTAGGCCTGTACCAGGTAAGCCTAACCTTCCATCTTGAGTATGTTTCAACCTCCCTTGTGCTAACAAATCATTTATTGCAGGGCATCTTCGAGTCGAGTGGCTCTGGGACTTGCATCCCCTACAACTACCATAGGGGAATGATAGGGGGTATTGTCTCTGAGTAGGAGGTAGTGGTAATGTAGGCTGGCGAGTTTGTACATTGTTCCCTTGTCTATTCACAATTGTATGAATCATTCCTTGCTCGGGTCTACTGAATACCTGTGTGACCAAGGGGTTAATAGATATAGCTTTGAAGTAAGCTACAGCATAAGCAGGATCACTGATCCTGAGTCTGCTCATCCTCTCAACCAGTTCATCCATAGGGTCAGGTTTGCTAGGGGAGGTACTCTTGGTGTCTTTAGGGGTCTTGGACCCATCTTTGGATTTGCTCTTAGGAGTAGGACTTCTAGAGGTAAGAGGGGTTCTAGGGGTATGTCTGCCTTTGTGCTTGGTCTTGCCCCTGTCTTTCTTATGTTTAGGGGTACGATATCCCAGATCACTGTCTGAGTCACTGTTAGATTCAGTGTCAGTGTCGTCAGTGTCTTCAGATTCATCATCAGAGTCAGACCCACTGTCTGAGTCTGAGTCATCATCACTGTGGTACCTGTTCAGGAGTCGCTTTGCATCAAAACGTTGCCTGTGGAATATGGTCTCCATAACGCCGATGATGTCCTTGATGGGGAATGGTTTGGAAATATCCTTCTTGGAGTTTCCAGCCAATAGGTGGGTTTCCACCTTGTTCTTCATGTCCTTAGGTAATCCCATCCAGAAGTATGTCTGGTATTCTGTGTCTGTAATGATGTACTCGGCCTTGAGCCATTCTGCAATTACTGTGTACTTGCGTACATATTGCTTCCATTGCGCTAGAGATTTGATTGTCTTCTTGGCATGTTTACAGGTGAAGTGCTGTAGGTCTCCCAAGTTGTAATGGGTGTCCTCTCTGTCAGCATCGAAGTGCTCAAGGAGCTTCTCCTTGAGGGCTTCCCAATCGCTGTTCTTGTAGTCAGGTAGTACATAGATAAGCCGGTTGACTTCTCTACTGCAGTAAATGGTGACATTCTTGCATTTCTCAGCATCAGTGGTGACATTGCATTGTTTGCAGAGTTGTTCATAACGTTCAAAGAACTTCTTGATGTCTCGATAGTTGCCCTTGAACCTGTCAGGGGCATCTCTACTCTTAGGTCCTGGAAGGTAAGAGTGTGATGTAGTCATAGTGACCAATGGGGGTAGGAGTGATGTAAGTAGTTAGTAATCAGGGGGAGGCTACTGTCAAGTAGCAGAGAGTAGATGTAAGGTATAAAGAACCTTATAGTGTGATAGTGATAAACCAACCCCTCGCGGTGGGCTCCAGTTGTCGTTCGTTCAGGATTTGGATTGCTAGATGGCTAGGGAAATCTATGGGCAATTAATCCTCCAGGCCCAATCTGGCTATAAGCTGGTGATAGGACAATACTAACTACCAGATCAAACAGAAGAAAAGAAATAGAAACTGATCTGCTGAGTGAGTAAGAAAACTTAGCCAATTGGCTCCCCGGTCGTTCTTTCTTTCCTGATTATTTGTCTAAGGAAAAGGGTTGGTTTCTTCCTAGCTGAGTGTAGGTAATGGTGAGTAGCTAATGAACTACTGAGATACTAGTAATAACTAGATAAATGTAGCTAGATGTGCTAGCTGTAGAAAGTGTAGGAAACTTGTAAGCTTTGTTGAGCTTCAAGTATGGTGGCTGTGTTAGGGGCTAAGTGCCGAAATGGGAGCTTGTCTTATGGTGTAATTTTACACAGACAAAGCACAGAAAGAATTCCGTTATTGGAATAGATATAGACAAAATGGTGATATAATGCCTAATATAATGTTAGCTATGTTTCCTGAGAAACTAAGGTGGCTATGCTGGTGGCTATGATGTGGGAAAATACTAGATATGTCACTCAGTTCACACACAATATTGGTTATTTATAAACCTGCTATATTGGGCAACTGGAGTGAATACAAGTCAGCAAGGTTTGCAAGGTGATTTCTAAGGCGAATATTCCCAAGTATTCCTAGGCTAGATTTACTTAGGTTACAATTGGCAAGTGATATGCCCACTTAGGGATATGCTTAGATAATCTGTTTGTATAGGTTGCCTTCTGTGGGCACTTGTTTTCTGCTTAGTACAAGCTACCTAATACAACTGACTAGCTAGTAGTAGTAGTGCTACTTAGTCTAGTCTAATGAGCTTCTAGAGTTCTCTGCTCTAGATTTATTGGCTCAAGATTTATTGCTCTTGAGTTATTTGCTCTTGAGTTATTAGCTGCTTCTTTTTGCTGGCAGAATCCACTCCTTATATACTGTTTTTACATGAGGCTGTGCTCCCATATGTAGCTGCTTTTGGGCTATGCACACAGCCATTCCACTCATTGAGGCTCTTATGCTATTGGCTGGCTGCTACAATGATTGGTAAGGATTGGCTTGGTGCTTACTCATCTGTCCCTTGAGGCTGTGCACAAAACACAGAACTCTGCACAGCCTTAAGGCTGTGCGTTTCCATGGAAACACCCAAACCTTATAATTCCATACATAGAGTCACACAGGTTCAATGCTATGCAGCAGTGATCATGTGGCTCAAGGGCTGTGCAGATTAAGCAGTGCAATACAGGATAATGTAGTCTACATAGGGGCTTTCCTATATATGGGAAGCTAATAGAAGTGTACATAATGTTAGTGTAGTATACACTAGCGTAAGGGACTTCACAATGGTTTATGAATATCTCCTTGAGGATTGGGGGTAAGAAAATGAAACTTGGTGAGAAGGTAGCCTACATAGTGGTCTACCTGTACATGAGATAACAGAATATTCCAGCCATAGATTATGCTGGAAATCTAAGAGTTCGTGTCCTGACTCAGCACGATACTAATTTCGTGCAGGTCAACGGGGCTGAACGTTAACCATTATTAATACCCAAACCAACCAGAAACCAAAGTATCCAAGTCATGCCGAAGGCCAAGGTCATCTCACCGTTCTACAACAACAGCATCAATGCCCCACCTCCTTTCCCCTCAATGCTTACAGACCAACTTGAGTTGTTTAGCGATTCTTTACCTCCCTCTTCCCTCCTCACTAATGAGGTCCTACCTCCCAAGCGTGCAGAGAGCGCTCCATCGCAGCGGCCCTTCATTGTCAAATCGGGTATCGCAGCTTCTTCCAAGTCTCGTCAAACCCCACCAGTATCCTCCAATTTGGGCCATACTGCTCGGTCACCTTATCCTGTTGTGAAAGCCCGTCAATGTTCTCGCGCACTCTCGGAGTCTCCTTCCGAGCTTTCCTCAGTCACCGAAACCTCTGTCTCCACCTCGGACGATGAATCTACCTCAAGCAGCATTCCGGAAGACTCAATGGTTCCAAAGCCTCCAGGCGAGCCAGGGCGTCCGGGTTGGGGAGGCTACAACCTTGAAGCTACTCTCGACTGGAACCACAAGGCTTACAGCAAATTCAAGGTTTGTGAACTGGGCATACGTGACGGAGACGACACAGTACATTGATTGGCTTTGCAGAGTTTTACGCACAAGCTGATTGATGAACACTTGGATATGACAAAGTGTGCATCCGCACAAGACCCCGCTCACTTGAAACTTGTCCGTGAAAAGGTACAGTAAGTTGATAGCCCTTTCGGATTGATACTCAACGGAGCAGGCCAGAGCTGCATTCCCCGACCTTGAAATGTACCAAAACAGCTGGCCTGTGTCGGACATGATCATGATGCGTCTCAAATATACATCCAGTCGTGCCCGGCGTCATGAATTGGAAGTCACTGCGGAGAAGGTGGGGACCAATACAGGAAGGGAGGGAGGGTCCACCACGGGAAAGGTGAAACGAGCCTCTAAAAAGGTTTCAGTGGGAAATTTGTCTTGTCTCGCCTGTACTACACTGACATATGTTACAGAAGTGATCAGTATATTTGAGGGTCTTGCCAATGTAGGGCACCGCGCTCATCGTGTGCGTCGAAGCCAGAGATGTGGTAATCTCATCCTATTTTGATCATATGCATGTATATCGTAGGTAACAATGGGATTGACTTGTTGCACCCCACCGTAGACCCCATTAACAACAGTGAAGTCATTTGCGTTCGCGTTCAACTCCTCGGCAATCAGATACGTCAAGGTTTCTCGGTCGGATGCCTCACGTAGCCGGGTCCACTCTCAGCTGCAATCCCCGTTCTTTTCTCAGTCCCTGCTCTCCGTGTTCCCATTCAAGGTTCACAGTTGAATACCTCAGATGGATCGCCGTCTGTTCCCAATCATGATCCCCACATTCTTAGTCCGCAATCAGATACGTATCAAATCTTACACAATCTTACACAATATATTCATCCACTCATAGTATTACGACAGGCCCGTAAACGGTATGTGTGGTTACTGCTCAATGGCTTGACGAAGGTGAGAGCACGCGGGGGTCGCATCCCTTGCACACGTCGAGCAAACCTGGAGAAGACCGACTGGTAAGCACATATTTGAATCCTTTTGAGAGCACACACTGAAGGATCATATAGTCAGCAATCCGAGTGTCCCTCTCCCTCATGTTTACAACACCCTGTGGATGAACCCCGGCTCTCATTACAACAGCATCTCCATGGAAGTTGTTCTCGTTGCCAAGCAGAAGGTTGTGGGGGAGGCGAGAATGATGTTTGAAAAATACATAGAATCGGTACGTGTGACGTCCTTCATAGACGGTAACCAGGCAATTGTGAACATACGGTTGCACCCTTGCATCTTGCAGGAGACCTTCGGCAATCGGAAAGCGTTGCGCAGCACGCGAGAGGTCGGAACAACGGGTGGGCATCATCACCTGACGTGGTTTGTGCCATACCGTGCAGTACAGACGGCATCGAAGGTGGAGCTCGGATGTCTGACTATTAAGTTAGTACATTTGCTTCGTAGACAGTGGATATACTGACCACCCGGGAAGGAGGAACAAACACTCTGTTGTTCACCATTGAGCAACGAGAATAAAGTGACCAGCACCTGGAAGAAGAATAATGGTAACGCAGGTGAGCGACCTCGAGCCTTATATTTTTCGTCATAATCACTCTTGTCACACCGGCTTTTGTCTGCATAGATAGAGACCCCTGGTATCAATGTCGCCCGCTCAACAAAAGAAGGCCGTAATGGTAACGATGCCACCAACACCCTAATCCGAAATTGGTAATGACGTCGCCTGCTCAACAAAAGGTCAACCATAGATCCGTCCGCCAAATGAAGGCTTAGGCTCTGAAGCGTTACGCTCGCTGGCCGGTAAGGTAACGAGTCTTTTGTCTCTGTCTCCCTCTTGTGTTCGGAGCACCAAAATTTTCAGGTCTCATGCCCCCTCTTATGACTCTTTTGTTCGTTCTTTTATAGGTGACTATATCTCACCGGAAACTGTTGGTTCACCTGATGTCTCCCCCGATGCCTGGTGCACTTTCGGACGAGTCTGGCTATGAGTCCGCTCACTCCCATCACGTTCCTACCCCCCCTCCCACTCATTTGCAACCTGAAGATGTACACACACGTACTATTTCTGATTCGCTCTTCGATGTTGACATTGAAGACAGCCCCATCATGACTTCGAACCCTGTACACCCAGCTCCAAGCACTCCAAGCCTACAAAGTCCCCCTCCTTCATCTTCTCGTACACCAACCCCCCGACCAGTCTTCCCATCAGCAGGCCACGGCATACACCCAACTCTGTGCGCTCCAGCCTTACAGAGTCCCCTTCCTTCATCTTTTGGTACACCGACCCCCCAACCAGTCTTCCCATCGAGCCACAGTGTCCAACAACGACGGCCTCACCCACGGACCTTGACACCACCTCCTCGTATACCAACCCCCGCCAACCTTAATAACGAGTCAGGTAATGTCAGCAGGCATAGCACCGATGTAAGTTACATTCCATGATTTGCTAACGATGATGCTGACATGCATTTTAGATTGACGGCGATGAGGATCACGTGCTCTCTGCTACCAACTTAATGGCTAGGAAACGCAACCGGGATGTACGTCGAAGTTCAGACACCTATAGGACACTGACAGACCCGTCGTACAGACCTTCGTACCTGACAAGTGCCGCTTCAGAGAGGTAGACTGGTCTGAGGAACTTAGGGAGGAGCTCCATGACAAGGACGAGCTTCTCAAAAAATTACGCGCGGAGTTGCAGCATCAAAGCTTGGTAAGTCAAAAGTTTTCTGGCCCGGGAATCCGTAGCTGATAGGGCGTCATTAACAGAATATCCAACGGGAACGAGAGACTATGGAGCAGCACTACGCTGTGCTGTTCCAGGATGCAATAAAGAATGCTCTGTTGAAAGGACACGTACTTGATGTCACGTGACCTGCTTAAGTAATCAGTAAATAGTAGTATATAAGACTCTGCTGAGTCTGAATTACGATAGAACTCTCTTGATCTCTTACCGCTATCATCTCTGAGTACCCTCTCTCCAAAGGTAAGGCCCCATGGGCAGTTTCTCTGTACCTGGTGTTTACACCGGGTACACGCTATTGCAACAGGTTATGAGCCCCGCAGCTCTGACTGAGCGGTTCACCTGCTCGTCATCTGCACATGGGCAAATGCCTTTGGACATCGGCCGTCTTGAGCGGAAACGCCAGACACCCTGGCAGTGCGGCAACGCCCTGGGGTAACAGCCATCAGACTACAGATGTAGGGGGTCGCTATGACCCTACATTCTGAAAGCTCTGACTGTTCAGCGATGCGGTCTTTTCCCCGCTCCCTTCATTGGTACTAAAGCTGACACGTCATCTTTTCAGATCCTACAATCGAAATGTCTTCCTCCACCCTTACTTCCATCCCCAAGATGAACGGCACCAACTACAAACGTTGGGCCATGGACATGGAGTCCTACATCCGCGCCTCCGGATCCTGGCAGAAGGCCATGCACAAGGCACGTCCTACCATGGCCGGAGCGACCCCTACCGTCGCCGAGGAAGAAGCCCAGGAGAAATGGGACGAGAACGACGACAGGGCCCTCGGGTCCATCTTTCTCCGCCTCGAACCCCACATTGCCTCCCGCTTCGCCACCGTCAACACCGCCAAGGACCTCTGGGACGCCCTCAAGCTCCAGTACCACGCCGCCTCTCTTGCCTCTGCCTTCACGGAGTGGAAGAACATGTTGGGGATCACCTTCCCCGACAACCAACACCCTGGCCCAGCCTTTTCCAAGCTGAACGCCAGCTTCACCCTCCTCGAGGAACTTCAGCACAAGGTGCCGGACAACCTCAAGGCCCTCATCACGGTGGCTAAGCTGCCAAAGTACGCGGAAACACTACACGCGCAGCTCAACGCTGCCATTGACCTGGCTCCCACCACCGCCACTCCCAACAAAGTCCTCACCATGACCGAGTTGGAGACCACTCTCACCGCTGCATGGCAGCACTATCTCACCCGCCGTAAGCCGCAACAAGCGCAGGCGAACAAGATCACCAACGTGCGTCGCCAGAAGGGCGACCCCCAGTTCCAGCAGCAGCAGAAGCAGCCGGACGCCTCCTCCTCTGATAAAAAGGACGAGGACAAGGGGAAGAAGAAGCAGCGTCGAGGAAAGAGGTCCGATGATGGGGAGAAGAAGCGGAAGGACCGCGCCAATACGGCTGCGGAACAGTCCTCCGCCTCGTTCGCCTTTGCGAACTTCATCCATGAGCCAGCTGTTTACAGCCCGGCTCAACAGGAATTCTCCTCTCCGGTCCCTGACCCACGCGCTCTCGCGCACACCGCCGGCATTCAGTATCCCGGTCCCCCCGCCTTCCCGCAGGTCCTTGAGACCGTCCACCTCGCCCGCCGGATTGGGGCCACCCCCACTCCCCAGACCATCCGCACCCTCGAACCGGTTGCCACACGACGCCTCCACAAATGCGTCCACTCCTCCTTTTTGGAGATGGGCCCCTTCGGCGAACCCCCCTCCATCACCCTCCTCGAACGCATCGAGGAGACCCCTCAGGTTTTCCGTCCGCTTGACAGCGACGATGACTATGATGGGTATTCGGACCCCGAATCCAATGGTGGTGGTGACGAGGAAGACGCTGTGAGCCTGGGGGATCCCATGGAGATCGATCGAGACATCGAACGCTTCATGGAGTATTCGGCGAAACGGCAAGTCCCCATTTTCCTTTGTCCACGTCTCGCAGGTACTGATGTGCGGATTCCTTCGCCACAGATAGTATGTAGCTTCTCCGCGCGTACACCTGTAGTAGATAAATTGGACAATATCACTACTTTTGTACCTTTCTCAATGTGTGATCGCTGTAAGCCATCCTCTAAGGGAAAGGAAAAGGAACATAGTCACCGAATGCCACCCGATATGTGGCTCCTTGACTCTGGGGCTTCTTCCCACTACACCAGTGATCTCGATGACCTGATCGAGTATAAAGAATTCAGTGCCCCCACCTACTCTCAAACGGCCAATGGCCGAGCAAAGATCCTAGGAAAAGGAACCGCAGTTGTGGAGTTCCAAGGTAGACTTGTGCGGTTATCGCCAGTCATTTACATGCCATCATGCTCTGTAAAGCTCATTTCAATGGGCACCTTACTAGTTGATCAATGCATGACGCTTAAAACCCGTCCCCGCACCATAGACATTTATGACAAATGTTCTAACCATCTGGTACTTAGTTTCCACTCACATGGCGACACAATGTACTGGATTCGTGCACCAGTAGTTCATCCCAAGGCAGACCTTGCGTCATTGACCCTTGTGGATTATGAACTTCTCCACCGCCGATTAGGCCACCCTTCGGGCGACGTGCTCCGCGCTGCAAAGAAGCACATTAAGGATTTCCCGGACGTTGATATTCCGTCCAACCCTCCTATCTGTCCTGGCTGTGAGCTGGGCAAACAACACAACCGTACTTTTCCTCATAGCGAGAAGCGCGCAAGCGCTCCCTTTGAGTTAATTCATTCTGACCTCAAATCGTTTGAAATCGAATCGTACCACAAGTACAAGTACGCTGTTGTCTTTTATGATGACTTTACATCCATGGCTTGGGTGGTCCTCATTAAAACAAAGGACCAAACGCTTAAAGCAACCAAGCAGTTCCACGCCTATGTGCGAACCCAGTTCAACGCCGTCGTAAAACACTGGCGCTCTGATGCTGGAGGCGAATATACCTCCAAAGCTCTCACTGAGTATATGCGCGACAATGGCATAAACATACAACAATCCGCCCCTTACGCTCACCAGCAAAACGGACGCGCGGAACGCTTCATCCGTACTCTTATGGACAAAGCACAACCCATGCGACTGCAGGCTTGCCTGCCCGATTCCTATTGGGAGTTCGCGGTACTCCATGCACTTCATGTGTATAATCGCACCCCTTCCGCTCGGCTCAACTGGAAAACGCCATCCGAGATGCTTACTGGCCAAAAGCCTACTTTATCGCATCTTCGGGTATTTGGCTGTGGCGCTTATGTGCACATTCCAGTTGAAACTCGCAAAGGTAAACTGCAACCTAAATCGCAGCTGATGATCTACCTAGGTGTTTCCACCGGTAGTGATTCAAACTACCTATTCATGCGCCCTAACAACGCGCTACACACTTCGGCGCACGCCGTCTTTGACGAGAATCTGTTCCCCAGATGCTCCAAAGCAGCGCCTCACCGGCCCGTTAACCACCCGCCGCGTTCTCACTCTCATGATGACGATTCGTCCGATTCATCAGGGGATGATAACGAGTCCGATGCGGATCTCGCTCCTCGTCCCCCTACTCCTCGTCAACAGGCCCCCCGGCCTCCCACTCCGCCTCCGGCAGCACCGGCACCCCCGGTTACACCTCCTCGCCGTCCGCCTCCACCTCCGCCTGCTCGCCCAGCGCGCCCACAGCGGGAACGCCGCACACCCCTCCGACCCGGAAACGTGTATGGAGAGCGCCGCGACCCGGTTAAGCAGCTTCGAGACATCGAACGCACCGCTGATTGGCGTAGATTGGTTGGAGAAGCACCGGCTGGACCTTCGGATTCACCCGTGATCCCTGGTGGTATGCCCCCGTCCCCGACTCCGTCGGAAGATGACGTTGAACGCATAACCAGGGAAGGGGGAGACGCATTGGTTTCATACCTCTGCAGCCGTGCATTTCCGATCGGACATGAACAGTCCAACGTGAACTACCGGGAATGGACCTATCGCGACATTTTAAAGTTGCCCCTAGACGAACAAACCCTATGGCGTAAAGCCTGCCACAATGAGCTACAAATGCTCAAAGATCGCAAGGTCTATGAAATTGTGGATCGACCCGCACACAGAAAGGTTATAAAGAACCGATGGGTCTTTGATGTCAAAACCGACGGAAGAAAGAAAGCCCGGCTTGTAGCCAAAGGGTTCTCCCAAGTAGAAGGGATTGATTTCGAACAAATATTCTCTCCTGTCGTACGCTTTGAGACAGTGCGGTGCATGCTCGCCCTCTCAGCATTAGAGAACTGGTACATCACCGGTCTCGACGTCCGATCCGCCTACCTATACGGCAAACTGGACGAAGAATTATACATGGACTTCCCTGAAGGCTTTATGCCCGCCCATCTAAAGGGAAAAGTCTTAAAGTTACTACGCGCACTATATGGCCTTAAGCAAGCTGGATTAGCTTGGTGGCGCGAACTAGACCACTCCATGAAAGAACTCGGCTTCACGCGCATCAAATCAGACGCTGGCCTGTTCATCTATCGCAAAGGAAAAGAACTCGTCCTAGCGATTGTCTACGTAGACGACGCCATCTTCTGCGGCCCAAACAAACCTTTTGTAGACAAGGTTAAAGCCGCTTTTATGAAGAAGTGGGACTGTCGTGACTTAGGAGAAACACGCGAATTCCTAAGAATGAACATACGTCGAGATGGTCAAACCATTAAGATCGACCAGCGAGAATACCTCGACAAAGTCATAGAGCGATGCGGTATGACTAACGCAAAAATCGCCAACACCCCTCTCCCTCAGGGTTATTACCCAGAGAAGAATGATTCACCTGTCAACCCGGAACTTCGGACGCGATTCCAGACAGTAATTGGATCACTACTGTACCTCATGATTGGTACAAGACCTGACATTGCATATGCGGTTACCCAACTCGCCCGCATGTCTGCAAATCCATCAGAAGAGCACCTTAACAAGGCTCTATACATTTGCCGGTACCTCCTAGGTACCCAAGATTATTCTCTTGTTTACAATGGCAAATCAGGTAAAGGCATCATCGCCTGCACCGACTCTGATTGGGGACAAGACAAAGTCACGTCTCACTCGCAAACAGGTTTCTACCTGAAATTCGCGGATGGTGTGTTCTTGTGGAACTCACACTTACAAAAGACCACCGCTCTGTCTTCAACTGAAGCTGAGTACATGGCTTTGAGCGACTGTACGCGCCAAGCTATTTGGATACATCAAATGATGCAGGAACTCGGTTACCACCTTGGACCTATCCCCGTTTGTGGTGACAATCAAGGATCGCTATTTATAGCACAGAATCCTGTTACCGAAAAGCGATCCAAACACATCCAGATCCGTTACCATTTTGTACGCAATGCTGTGATGCTGTGGAAGCAGGTAGAACTATTTTTTATCCCAGGGACCGACAACCCCGCGGATATGTTCACCAAGAACCTTGGACATGTCAAGTTCAAGGAGTTTCGCTCCCAGCTCGGTTTGGAATTCAACTCGCCTTAAATGCGCGGACGTTTCTTTACATTACTATGTACTTCTCACTTGTTATCTACGTATCTACCGTATACCAGACAAGGGGGAGTGTTGAAAGGACACGTACTTGATGTCACGTGACCTGCTTAAGTAATCAGTAAATAGTAGTATATAAGACTCTGCTGAGTCTGAATTACGATAGAACTCTCTTGATCTCTTACCGCTATCATCTCTGAGTACCCTCTCTCCAAAGGTAAGGCCCCATGGGCAGTTTCTCTGTACCTGGTGTTTACACCGGGTACACGCTATTGCAACACGCTCAGCAAAACTGGGAAACCACTGCATCTCATACGCAGAGTACGCTCCGCGTGAGGGAGGAAGAGTTGCACATGCTCCACACAAAACTCGAGGTATATTTCTTTTCTTTCGATGGCGATAAGTTAATTGACAAGTTATACAATAATAGCAAGAGCGTACGGGATTGCAGGCACAATTCCGTGACGCTCAAGATGCCACTTCCAACCAGCACAAGACTGAGATGGAGAGATTGCGACAGACGTTTGAGGTAAGTGTTGGTCAGTGTCTCGAGATTTGATACAATGCTGACGTTGGGTAGAACACTATGCACACTCATTTGGCAGAGATTCAGATGTCGAACAACACATTGGCCAAGACATTGGAACAGCGTGAGCATGAAATGCACATGAAAACTCTTGAAATGGAAGAACAAATGCAACAAGAGATCGAGAAACTCAAGGTGTGTCATTACTAGTACCAGTACCAGTAAGTGCTATTCTAATTACACGCTTTCACAGGCAGAGCGGGAAAGAGAAATGGCTGCCATGGAGCAACGTTACGCCACCCAACCCGACCACCAGCAGTCCAGTCAAGGAGTGCGCTTCGCAACTCCGCCTCATGCTCATGTCTCAACACCGTCCCTTGAGACCATCAGCAGAATAAAGAAATCACGTGGTGTTTCACGCAGGACACAGCTCTTCGGCGTCATCGCAGTACGATCTGATCAGTTTCGTTTAGGCCATGCTGCTGACGATTATCATGATTATCAGCCTAATCCATCCTCGACTACATCGTCCCATATCCCACACTCGAATCCACCTTCTCCTGCCGTGCCAACCCACCCAACCTTGTCGCCCCCCCTGCACAATGGTGGCAAAGACAATCATTCTGGTCCACAAGGTCACGCACCACCTGTGAATCCATCAGCAATGGCAGAAGTTGTTGGCAAAGCTGTGGAGGCAGCACTGCGCAATCTGCTCTATCAGAAGAATGTCCTCGAACCCAACAAACGTTCCCCAAGGCGATGACGTGCTGAGGATAAAGAAGTTGAGCTCGAGAAAACAACAGAGCGGCGTAAAGATCGTGACTTCATGCTGGTATGATCAACTGCCTCACGTTCGCCTGAAACTAAGCTGTGTCACAGAATAAAGTTCGATTACTTTTCAAGGAGATGTTTGATATTGGCCAGGACACCGACTTTCTCGCCCACGAGCCAGCCCCAGCACAGGAAGTCTATTCTTTTGAGCATGAAGATGGGCCTGGTCCTTCTCGGGAGTTTTTGGCATTTGATTTATCCCGTAGCGCCACATCCCCCTGGAACAGTACCATCCTCGAAATACTTCTCCGTGAATTTCAGAAGACATGCACGGACGAGAAATGGGCCATCAAGAGGTCGGATAACTACGTTAGAGAGCTGTTGAAGAACCGCTACAAGAAATTGCATACGGTATGGCTAAAAGGACAGCCCAAGCTATTGCGGGATGGTAGGCTGGAAACAGAAGAAGAGGTCGAAGCACGATTGCTTGCTGAGATGGACAGGCAGGCGAAGGCAAGCAGACAAGCTACGCGACGCCGAAATGTAGGTTGTTCAATCACATTTGACTTGCTTTGACTTATCCTTTCCAGAAATATACCCGTCGAGTCACTACTCTCAACCACGTTGTCGCTCTCAAAATTGAGGAAGGCGATAGCGACGTTGCTGTTTGGGAATGGCTTTCTTGTCTCATCAAGACCTTGGGTGAGGATGGGATGAGCTCAGAAGAGAGTGCTGTCGAGAATCAGATTGAGCATGTCCTTCGAGTCAAGCAGATGGAATGGCGGCGTTGCATCAATCACGAGTTAGACATCATTGACACACAACGTCTCTTAGATGACGATATTTTTGCTCGACAGGGTGCAAAGCCTGTGAAGAGGATTCGTGCGCACGACAACCCCGAGAGCTCTAGGGACGCCCTGTTTGGATTACCCATGGCGTTCTATGATGGTGCATGGGTTGCTGGTCTTTCGCAACGTCAACTCGATGCACTCAATGTCTCATGGGATACCTTTGAGTGGATGAAAGTAGCTACTACATGATGTCAGTTACTAGTACTATGTCTCATGTGGGTTCGTCAGTGTAGTCGTCGCGGCATTGCAGTTAATTCACCCGATCTGAGTGGACAGCGAGTGGGCAAATATCCGCTGTAGCTGGGCGATGTGGTCGGGCGATTGGTTTAGGCAGCGCCTAAGTTCAAAAAACATTATTTACATTTGGTACAGGTGTTATCTTAAAGTTCAGGACACAGACCTTTTGTTCGCCGATTCTTTTTGTCCTTGTCTCCATCTGTCTGTGGTCTAAACTTGAAATTTGGTTCATGAATCACATATTTAAAGTTTTTGCCCACGTGCGTACCATGGCTATGCTTCAAGTCAAGTTAAACATTTGGAACAAAACTATACGCTGGAATACACTTGAAGTTTTCGAACACATCCAGACGATCAAACGAACTTGAAGTTTGGTACTAGCCTAAACTGTAAGATATATTTTAAATTTGTGATTCATGTTGGGAATACCGTTTAGGTCAGTGCTAAATATTGCAAACCCCGTGGTGCGATAGGTGAACCGCTAACAACTCACCAACTGGCCACAGCGCTTCTTC
This sequence comes from Boletus reticuloceps, assembly GCA_018397855.1. Lineage (NCBI taxonomy): Eukaryota > Fungi > Basidiomycota > Agaricomycetes > Boletales > Boletaceae > Boletus > Boletus reticuloceps. The sequence continues at coordinate 17,178 of JAGFBS010000025.1, forward strand.
ACGTTTCCCAAATGGGGAAAATACCCAAACAGGTGATCGAAGCAATGCGCGCAATAGCATTTCTCATGGAATCAGAAGCTCAGGAACAACTAATAGAACGCATCTCTTCTAAAGCAATAATAGCCATCTTGTCACAGGTCGGACTGCTACACGCGACAGCGGACTCCCTCAAAACTCACGCAGATACCATTACCCAAAACTCATTACAAACGGCTACATCTCTCGACTCCATTAATAATAACCTTACTAACGCAACCCATACCTTAGACCTCATTGAACAAAAAGTGAACGCCCCGCAACTCCCCCACCAAGCAAGTCCAAACACCCCCACTCCAACCTACAGCTCCGTCGTCCGCAACTCAGACCCCACCACTCGGCAAATCCAGGAGACGCTTCAACGCCTCGATACCCAGTCGAAACAAGTCCTAATTACCCCGCTCCCTGGACTGAACCTCTACAAGGAAGGTGAAGACAGTCGCACGCTACTTCCAAGAATCGAAAAAGTCATCGCTACCCTACGCGACACCTCAGCCCCCCCGATCAACATCAAGTCAATCACATCGCTCTGCAACGGCCCTCTCCTCATCGAAACTTCCAGCAAGGAAGAGGCGGAATGGATCAAAAGTGATAAGATTAAATACAAACTAATAGAGGAACTAGACCTTCAAGCGATCATCAAGGAACGAGTATATAACGTCGTAATCCCACACCTCTCCATCTCTTCTCATATTGAGGATACTGACCTCCTACGAAAAATAGAACAAGAAAACGGCCTCGAAAAAGGCGTCCTAGAATCAGCCCGCTGGATCAAACCCCCATACCGACGAGACCCAAACCAGCAACATGCACTCGCTATGTTCACCTTCCTTGACCCGAGATCCGCTAACCTTGCTATAAGAGATGGCTTATTCGTTGACAGGCAGAAACTCTTCTCGCGTAAAGACAAGAAAGAACCAACTAGATGCGTCAAATGTCAAGGCTGGGGGCACGTAGCCAGAAACTGCCCCTCCGACACCGACACCTGCGCCTCATGCGGAGGCCACCATATCACCCCACGCTGCTCAAACGCTCAAAAGAAATTCTGCATCAACTGCCACAAGGACGGACACCCCAGCTACAGTAGGGAATGCCCAGAAGTCCGACGACGTTGCCAAGAATTCGACCTTCGCCACCCGGAAAACCTCATGCCGTACTTCCCGACGGAAGAAGTCTGGACTCAGGTAATCTTCCCACCCAAAGGTAAACCGACACCGGCCACGTCAACAATACGCTCTGGCCGTACGCCAGCCCCAACGCAACCTCCCCCCTTACGACAATCCCAACTGAATCTCCATCACCTACCTCCTCGACCTCCCACCCAACGCGACCATAAAAACCAACTCAGAAACCGCCCCTCAACGCCAGCCCCCAACCCTGCCCTCGTGCCTTCCGCCCACGCTGCGCTGCTCGCGCGCCCCTCATCCACCACGAATACGAACGAGAATGCTACAGATGACCCCCACCCCATCCCATGCCCCTCATCCTCTACCTCCTTCCATTCCATAGTCTCCAACCCTTCCTCCCTCTCAATCGTCAGCGAACTGTTACCCGACCTCCACAATGACCTGAATCATGGTTGGGACTAAAAAGACCACGCTCAAGATCTGGCAACAAAATCTCAACACCTCTCAGATGGCTCAGCACTCCCTACTCAACGGACCCAACGTCTCGGAATGGAACATCTACGCGTTACAAGAACCGCACGTCAATAACATCGGAAACACCCTAAGTCCACACGCTCGGTGACTTCAACCGCCATCATCCCCTATGGGAAGATGAACGCAACAGTCAACTACTCACCACGACCTACCTCAACCAATCCAAACCTCTCATCGACCTCATCGCCGACCACTCAATGTTCATGCCGCTCGCCAAAAACGTTCCAACCCTCCAAGCCTCCAACTCCAAGAACTGGACCAGAGTCGACAATGTATTCTGTACGGACCACACCGCTGAGTATTTCACGATATGCCACACCAGTCCCGAACAACGCGGCCCTGCTACTGAGCATGTTCCAATCCTCTCGGTAATCGAGCTAACAATACCAGAATCCAACCAGACCCCTACGCGCAACTTCAGAGACGTCGACTGGGAGCAATTCAACGAATGCCTCAAAGAAGAACTCGCCAAATCCCCCCAACCCGGCCGCCATACCACCGACGAAGAATTTCAACAAGCAGCCAACTCGCTCATGAAAGCTATTCACACCGCCGTCGACCTACACGTACCAAATACACGACCAAGCCCCCACTCTAAACGATGGTGGACGAAAGACCTCACCAAACTCAAAAAGAAACTCGCCGGCCTGGCTCGGAAATCATACCACCTGCGGAACGACACCCAACACCCCATTCACGAAGAATACAAAACCAAACGTAACAAATATTCAACCACGCTGAAGGAAACCAAGAAGCAGCACTGGCTCGACTGGCTCGAGGACATTTCGGGTAACGATCTTTGGATAGCTAACAGATACATCACAACGCTAGCAGGCGCAGGTACCCAGACGAGAATACCATCCCTGAAATCCCACCAAACACCAGACACGTCGCCACTAGTAACATCAAACGAAGAAAAAAGCTCATACCTAGCGGCATCCTTTTTCCCCCCTCCCCCTGCTTCATCCTCAGTACCTGACGTCTTTGATTACCCAGATCCAATCCGCCTCCCTACCATCGTAACCCAAACCACTCTAGCCAAGGCAATCGCCAAGCTCAGCCCATACAAAGCTCCCGGCCCCGACAACATCTGCAACATAGTCTTCAAACGGTGTGATGAACTACTAACCCCCTACTTACTCCATCTCTTTCAAGCCGCTCTTCGCCTCGACACTTTCTACGACCCCTGGCGGGAATTCACCACAGTAGTTCTACGCAAACCAGGACGCCCAGACTACACTGTCCCAAAAGCCTACCGCCCCATCGCCCTCCTCAACACCACATACAAGTTAATCTCCTCCATCGTCGCCGAACAACTGACATTCCTTCTAGAAAGCAATGACCTACTACCCCCCACCCACTTCGGAGGTCGACCAGGACGCTCAACAACCGACTCCCTCCATCTACTAGAAGCCACGGTAAAACAAGCATGGCGTAGCCATAAGGTAGTATCCATCCTTTTCTTAGACATTGAAGGCGCGTTCCCCAACGCAGTCACTGACCGTCTTATACACAACATGAAAACGAGACGCGTACCAAAAATCATAACTAACTTCGTACAGAATGCCCTCCAACAACGCCACACAAAAATGAAATTCGACGGATACCTGGCCTCACATTGGACGCCAATCACAAATGGCATCGGACAGGGCGACCCACTTTCCATGATTCTCTATATTATATACAACGCTGACCTACTAGATATAGCCAAAGGATGAGAGAAAAACGAACGAACTCAAGCATTCGTAGATGACACCATGCTGCTCGCCATAGGTAACAATTTTGAGGATACTCATGCAACGCTTAAAGATATGATGGAACGCGACGAAGGAGGATTCAAATGGGCAGCAGATCACAACTCACGATTCGAAACATCCAAATTCGCCCTGATGGATCTATGCACATCCGCAACAAAAGAACGACCACCAATGACGCTCCGCGGCATCGAACTCAAACCAGTCACCCACCACAAATTCTTAGGAGTACTAGTAGATCAATCGCTGCGCTGGAACGCTCAGGTATCCTACGCTATCGCTAAGGGCACTGCTTACACCCTCCAATTAAAGAGACTCTCATCGACCGCAAACGGCATCCCCCTCCCACTTATGCATCAACTATACATCGCCGTCGCCGTCCCCAAGATGCTCTACGCCATAAACATCTGGTTCCGCCCTCTCTTCTCGGAAACATTGGACGTCAAACAATCTGGCTCCGTAGGAGTAGAAAAGAAAATCAACAGCATCCAATGTATCGCACTGCTAAGTATTACTGGAGCTATGCGCACCACAGCCACTGACACCCTTGAGATCCACAGTAACATCTGGCCCATAAAACATCGCATCCAAAACCTATGCCAGCAAGCGGCGTTACGACTAGCGGCCCACCCCCCCTCACACCCCATTTACCCTTACCTCCAAAGAGCGAGCACCACTTTCGTCAACTGACATCGATCCTCCCTCCATTACCTTTGCCACCTATACAACATCAAACCAAAATCAATTGAAACGATACAGCATGGAAGAAAACCTCCCGCGCAACGCCCCCCCTTCCAGACCATGATAGCAAAAGACAAAGACGCGGCGCTAATTCACCACAACCATCTAGCTACGTCCCCCAACTTCACGCGCATCTACACTGACGGCTCTAGCATCGACGGTAAAGTAGGAGCGGCAGCGGTTTACTACCCTCCAATCGGAAACACCTCTGTGCTTCGATACCACCTAGGATCTGCTAACAATCACACAGTATACGAAGCCGAAGCAGTCGGACTAACGCTAGCCGCACAACTATTACTGACCAACCCTGCCCCTCGCAAACCAATTTACATCTTCGTCGACAATCAAGCAGCCATCAAATCCGGCGCAAACCCCAAGACCCACCCAGGCCACTACATCATGAATCACCTACGTAAAACTCTCCAATCCGTAAAGACTAAACACGATATAACCCCAAAAGACATCTTTGTATGCTGGGCACCGGGACACAAAGGTATACAGGGTAACGAAAAAGCTGACACTGAAGCTCGCGCAGCCGCCACTGATCCTACCAAAACTAGCAGAAAAGCACGCCTCCCGCTCTACTTACGTGCCGACCCCCTCCCCCACAGCATCTCAGCCCTCAAACAACAGCAAAGAACGATATCCAAACTACGATGGGCAAAAGAATGGCTCGACTCAAAACGGCATCCTCTCGCTAGCTCCCTCAACATGACCGCCCCGGGAGGAACGTTCCTCAAACTCATATCCGGCCTAACGAAACGCCATGTCTCACTCCTCATCTGGCTACGCACAAGACACATCTCGCTAAACCATCATCTTCATTGTATCCGTAAATCTGAATCCGCTGACTGTCCACATTGCACAGAATCCCCTACCCCGGAAACGGTAAGACATTATTTGTTAGAATGCCCCAACTTCGCAAGAGAGCGTCAATCCCTACGTAACGCATTGGGCCGCAACGCGGACTCAATCCCACACCTGCTCTCTGAACCATCCGCTCTCCCACACCTATTCAAATTCGTTGACGCAACCCGACGACTAAAAAGCACCTTCGGTAATGTACCTCCCCCTAAAACGAAAGCATGATAAGCACCAGTACACACAGATGATTCACAACACCTGCTCCGGCATCACCAAATGGCAACACTGCCACACATGTCTACGAGGGAACGGCAGGTCCAGGTGGTTATGAGTCGAGGAAATGGTAAGACGAAGGAAGGAGTTTCATAAGTACACATCAAGCCCATCGCCGCGCGCCCAACAGCCACGGCACTCATCGCACAACACAAGAGGGCTCCCTGTTACCCTTTACCTCCTTTCTTTATATTTCTTCTTCCATGCACACCACTACTCCCGTTCGTACGACAGGCCCCACAAGGCCAACGTACTTCGCTACTCCACCAACGCACGAATATACTTTACCCATCCGCTCTGTTAAAATACACCAACCAACGTGCTTGGGGATCGTGACGTCTAAAACGGCCGGCAGGAACGGCGGACTGACGGGGGCAACTCACGTCAGGGCATTCATACGATCGGGTGCGGTGGGGGCCGGGGGGCCCCCAATTTTATGGTTAGAAACACTGTCCTACATAGAGTATCGTACTCCAAGGTGGACACTAATAGGATTTAAAAAAAAAAAAAAAAAAAACCCATTGTCATCGAGTCTGTCAAACCCCTCGGCACGCGTAGCGAAGAATACGTCCTCACTGTTCCGGCTGATGGCAGTCCCGCGACGCTGTCTGCCAACTCGACGTTGGGTCTCTATCGTGGGCTGACGACGTTTGGCCAGATGTGGTACTAATATTAGGGTTGCACACGGGTGACACCGCGGGTCGGGAAACGAACACTGCACCCTCTGGGGGTACGGGTTCACACCGACCCGTGCAACCCGCGGTGTCGACTGAAACCTGCGGGCCATCGCCTGCAGCTGCAAAATGAATGGATTGTATGATGTGTAGATCTATCCTACTTAAGCCACTGTGCTCGCAGAATCAATGTCACGCTTTCATTTCTTCAGTCGGATAGCTCCAATGATATCCTCCAAGGTAATCAAATCATGACGACTCCATGACCCGAGGCACAAAAACTCCCGGACTGACCGACCATCTAACCGATTCCGGTGAAGTGCAGTAGTTGGCGTCCTTGCGAGAAGACACGTTCAACTGCTGTTGAAGTTGCTGGCTGGAATGTCAGACTCACCCCGACAAACCAGAAGATTAATAGAATACTCACCCGGTATGCTAAGATAGTCCAAAGCCATGTGGTGAAGATGTGGGTACTTAGTCTTGTTCTCATTCCACCATTTAAGTGGATCCTTAACGGACTCAGTGGGTTGTCGGAGGTACTCCTCAAGCTCGTCTGTTGAGGACTCTTCTTGAGTGAGCAAAACACTGCCGAAATCTCCCACTACCTAAGAACAAGCAAGTACGTAGCTGAATGTTGTGGATATAGAGTCACGTACATTTTCGGTCACTTGATACTCCGCTGGGGGCAACGACTTGGTATCTGATAGAGTATGGTTTTTGTATTGACCAACCCACTCCTCGTAAACAATGTTTTCTGCGGCATCGACCCACTCAGTTTCCCAGCCAAACGTTTGGAAGTATTTGAGCTTTAGTCCACTGGCAGGATGAAGCACTATGCAAGTCAAATTGTCAGTCACTGGCCAGATTTGTTGGCATTCGACCTACCCATAGCAATTCGATATACATTGGAGTTGTCCGTCAACTTCCAATAGCGGTCCATTTTGTTGCGAGCAAGCTTCATCGCCGAAGTAATAGCCAAGCTTAAACCCTGTTGTGACTTCTGATCGAGATGACTGTCGAGCTTATCCATTCCTGGTATGACCATCGAAACAGAGGCTGAGTTCCGAGAAAAGTATAGCGTTGCCTGTTTGTAGCGCTACAGCGAATGAGCAACATGACCAAGTACTATCAAAACGAGCCATCAAACACAGTGTACCTCAAGGACAGAAGTAAGATCCTCAACCACCTCCCATTCATCTTCCTCGAGCTCGTACTTGCGAAGTTGTGGCAATTTCTTGTCAACGGTAATCTTGTCAATTGCCGCTCTATATTTCAAAGTGAATGCCAACATGTCATATGTGGAGTTCCACCGAGTTACGACGTCACGGGGCATCAGCTTGAACTTCAATCCCATGTCATCACAACAGGCCCTCCATGCTGGCATGACTTTTGTGCTGGAGTGCACAATGGCGAATGCAAGCCTGCGAAGCTGTTGGGAGTGAGCATACACCATTAGCAGTAAATAAATTGTCAATATGCCTTGGTGATCGCATCTCGAATGACCATTGTATCACCTATGATCTTTCTCTTTGCTGCGTGTCCAACGTCCTCCAGTTCATCGACTCCGTCATCTGGATCTTCGTCCTGCTCGTTAGTGGTGACAGGATCATCAGAGTCCTCGTCGTCTGTGTCTATGAGGGGTGGAAGCTCTGCAGCGTCATCCTCGTCAAAAGCGCCATCCAGTTCTGAGTCTTTACCGCCAGCAACAACCGGATTCAATGGTTGGAGGAGTGCCTTGGCTGCGAGCTGAATGGTATGATTGAAACAACGGACCCGATTTGCTATCTCGAATGTGTTTTGAAGCTCAGCAAACTTCATCACCTGGGTGTCATTGGACGCCGCATTGTCTGCCGTGACAGCTAGAATCTAGAATCATGCAATGAGTTTTGTGCACAAGACAACACCAAGCTTTACCTTTTTTGTGAGACCACGCTGCTCAAGCATGTTCTGAAATGCTTTTGCCAAGGTGAGACCGGTATGTGACTAGAACTCAGTCAGGTAGTTTCATATCAGAAAACTCAGTAACTCACCTCTGGCAGCTCAACAATGTCAAGCAAAAACAAGAGCATTTCACCATTGTGCTGAAGGTGGACTGTCCATGCCAACAAAGGAACGATGATTGGGTGATGTCCAAGCATCAGTTGCAATGTGAAAACGACCGGGATATTCCTAAGGTTGGAAGTCTAAGTGCCTCGAAACGATAATTGACACATAAACTGACCTGGAGCAACTTGCTGATACGTTCCTGACATTTTTGGAAGGACTCATGTATGTCACGCGAGATTGTTGTCCGAGATGGCAGAGTAATACCAGGCCGCACAGCGGTGAGGAGGGTGCGTAACAAACGATCATTGATCATATTGATGGGACGGTTATTTTCAGTAACCCAACGAACAAGTTGCGCCCTACAAATATACCGTCAAGAGCGAAGATGATGTCCGGCCACTATTCTCACCTGATTTCATCGTTGCCAGGTGTACGCAGTGTCTGAGAGACTTGAGCGACCGGTTGGCAATTCTGGCGAGCAAACACAGCGTAAATGGAACCATTCGGTCCACTTGGAACAACACCTCGGCATGCGTTCTGGACAGCCTCTTTTCCGAAACACATGTCAGCATGATGCTTCAGATTAGCAGTAGACGATTTATCCTTGGAATCCTGGAAGCGACGGACACCACCAATCGCAGACTTGCACTTCTGCGCACGTCAGGGGAAGAAGTGGGCAGTGCGACTGTTGATGTATTCGACAGAAACAGCATCAAGCTTGAAAAACGAGTAGATTGGCGAACGCCAATTGTTTTTGAGCGTAGCTGGTCAACACGATCATCAGCATATCCACTAGACACCCTTAGATAGCCTCACCTAGCTGTGCTTCAGGGTCCTCCTCAACATCAGAAGGCTCGGACGAAGCAATTGATATAATGTCTGCATTCGCTGGCAAGTCTGCCGGATGCACAGTGATGTCTGCTAAGTCGAGTGAGAGGTGTATGGTATGTGAGCGAAAGGATGACAATCACTTACCGTCAGGCTGCAAAAATGATGCAGGCTGGGATCCTGCATGCTTCAACTTCTTGCGTGCTGGAATGACGATCGTTGGACCCTTCGCCAAGTTCCCGGTCACTGATACAGCTGTCGAGACAGACGTAGTGGGCTTGGGCAGATTCTTTGCAGTGCCAACAGCAGAACGAGAGGTGGTTTTGGTGAGGAGCATGGAGTCAGCAGACGTCTTGGGAGCCATGGTATGACTTGACGAACCTGACCGAGACTGGGCTTTTATAGTCCTTCAACCTGCACTGACCGCTGGTACTCCAATTAAATTAGGATAGATACAGGACCGCAGATATTGAGGATCACAATTTAGGTGGGCAGAGTGAACTATTGTCGAAGTGGAACTGGCATTGGGTCAAGTCCGAATGTCCTGCGAGACGGAATCGGGTGGTGTTGTAATCAATGTACTCGACCTGGATAGGATACATACATACAGGACCACGTATGTGGTGCCGTTTGTTGCAACCGAGGCCACCGAGGCGCCGGAGGTGGGCAGACTGAACTCTCGTCGAAGTCGACATGGTGCTTAATGTTTAATGAGATGGAATCGGGTGGTAGAGTAATCAGGAGAGCCGAGTCATTACAGGTGGTACGTAGATGTCGCTCGACGACTCACGAAGGTGTGGGTAAGTGACATTACTCAGCACTCAGCCCTCTGTACCCGTGCAGACCCGTACGCCGTCTGGACGGGTACGCGGTGTCAGCGCGGTTACAACAATTCAACACCACACCCGTACCCGCCATACCCGTGTCCAAGACACCGCGGTGTCACCCGTACCCGTGTGCAACCCTAGAACTTGACGTAGGCGGGCGTGAGGTCGGTGATGACGCCAAACCACCACGCGAGCACGGTGGGCGTTGTGCCTTGGTCTTGGCCATCATCGCGAGATCCGTCGAGGACTTCAAAGTAGCGGTAGTTGGCGTGGACGGCTGGGACGCGTGGGTGGCGGGAGTGGATGATGAGGCTGAGGCCGGCTGCGGCAAAGGGGAGACTGGTGTGGATGTCTTTGAGGGCTGCGTGGGCGGTGCTCATTTGTTTGATGGTGGAGATGTTGACGCCAGCTTTTTCGATCGGGTGATCATCTATGCGAGCTAGAAGTCGACATCAGCGCGGTGGGTATGAGGAAGTACTACTTACCGTCTGTGCCGGCAGGAGATGGCGGAAAGGTGCAGGAGAGACCGCCTCCGCCTTCGTCTCGGGTCCAGGATTCGCGTCTGAATCGCTCGGAGCCATAAGATTCGAGCTTGGTCACGATGGCATCTTGTAGCTGGGTGATGTGGTCGACCACGCGCTCGCGCATGGGCTGGGACTCCGAGTCGGAGGATGCGACCATGCCATCGCGGTGCTCTAATCCGTTGAGCTCAGAAGACGAGCTCGCTGTAGCGGCTCCCTTGTCCTTCTTTTCACAACAGACCAACATGGCATGTTGAACTTGTGACCAAGTTTGTACGGCTTCCGAGACTCGCTGACTCCCTCCACCGACAGATGGATCCCGATTCGCCATGGGAGGAAAACCCTGACATGAACCACGTCCCAGAGGCCGAGTGGACCAAAATCGCCTCAGAGTTCACCAACGTAGGTTTCTGTCGTTTCTCGCTGCACGCGTGTTCACTCTCTTATTATAGGCCGGTTACCGGGAGGGCATCATTGCAGGCAAAGAAGCATTTTTACAAGCTGGCTTTGATGCTGGGTTCGCCGACATCGGCGTACCCCTCGGTCGAGAGCTTGGTAACCTCCGTGGGGTCGCCGCCGCCATTCGCGCCCAAATTTTGAGCACTCAGAGTGCGGAGTCGGTCGATCTCGAAGAAATCCGCAGCATATCCTCTGGTCTCTCTAGCATACGGTTCGCCGATATCGCACCTCGCGACCTGGAAGCGGAACAACATGCCAAGGAGCACCTTGACGTTGACGATCCAGCCATCATCGAAAACTCAGACTCAGGGTCAGAGAAAGCGCCACAGGAGAGACCCACGATGGAAGACATGGCCAAACTGAAAGAGAGACTGGCCTCACTCAGCACAAAGCTTGGTCTGCCTGTCCTGGCTTGAGATACCGAGCTGGCCTATCGGTGCGATCCCCATTCCATTATTCAACGTCAGACGCGCGTCTTACGGCCGCCCCCACAGTTGGTCGGATGATTTTCATACCATGCGTACTTATGAAATGCACAAAACACAATGTCACGACTCTCATTGTGTGCCTCATGGTGGTGCATGATCTATGTCAGGGCGGAAGCTTGTCGGAAGCAATATGTGTCGCAGTAATTTCGTGGTTTATAGGCGAGGAGTTATTTCAATCTTCTCGTTTTGTACTGCTGTACTTATCGCGGCTCGCCAGCACACACGACCATACCCATGACCTCAAGTTAAAATAAAGTTCCTGTTTCCCAAGAATGCATACAGAGTTAGCGCTCTCAACCGGGCCACCACCGAGTGAACATGTGACCCCCGTACAAACCACTTTGCCGAACGGACCTGTGCAGGAATACATTGCATTTCGTCATCGTGTCCCTTGGTACCATATGGAAACTCAACCAGTGTCGGTGACTAACCTTTATTTACAACTGGCCGGCGGCCTGCTTCCGGGACCGCACGACCTTTATGCACTCTCCTTGCCAGCATGGTCTCAACGCAATCGTACCTAATACCGATCGTCTCGTTTGGCATTACTTCGCTCAGCAACGCACACGACCGTACCCGTGACCTGAAGTCAGAATGGAGTTCTTAGTTCCCAAAAGTCAGCCACTCTCAGCCATGCCCGACTTCCGAGCTACCCTACCTTAGCACTCAGACCACCACGGGATGACCATGTGACTCCCATGCAAACCGCATCACTGAACGGACCTGTGAAGGAATACTCTGCACTCCTGCATCATACTCCTTCCTACCATATGCCAACGGTATCTCTTGTGATCATTATTGTCCGCTTCAAGCAATGATTGCGTGGCCGACGACTGACTTATCTCACTTAGCTGGCTGGTGGCTTGCTTCCGGGACTGCAGTACCTTTATGCACACACTCTGCCAGCTCGGTAACAACGTGGTCACACCTAGCGCCGGGGTGTTATGACATGAATTTGTTCACACCGTTCCTGTCTTCCATGAGGTGGATCAACCAAAACCAGCTCGGGTTCTGGTATATAATGTCATGCAGTCGCCAGTTACCCTCGCAGCCCCTTGACGCCTTGACATTGGTCTTGTGTGTTGACGACATGGTCTCCTTTCGCTCTGGCATCACCGCGTCCCTGATCTTCTCTTTGTTCGGATCAATCCGTGCTGTTCCGTTAGGGGAAAAGCTTAAACGCCTCAGTCTCCCCGCTCGTGACCTCTTAAAGAGGACCACACCGGCTGCACCCCGTTTCTTGGCTTACAATGACAAGTACCTCAACCAATTGCCCACTCCATCAGATCTCCAGGTAAGCAATAATATGTACGTTTCCCACGTCAACCTTATTGGTGATACTTGTGCACTCTAGGGATTCAACGTCTTGCAAGTGTTTATTAGATGACGCTTGTGGCGCACCTAACCTTAATTTTAGTGCTCTCACCTTTTTGCTGGCTTCTAGTTCGGTCGACGAGGCTCAGAATTGGCAAGAATTGACAGCCAGCCAGCGGAGCACCTACTTGTCAGAGTACAACGCTGCTGGAATCTCGTTGATCGTCTCTGCTTTTGGGTCCACTGAGACGCCGACCTCGTCAGGCCTCGATCCCGTGAACACGGCGAATAGCATTGCTTCATGGGTGACCACATACGGGGTCCTGGGTGTTGACGTCGACTATGAGGTGCGGGCTGTGCTGATGCTTTTGGCTATGCGACGGTAACTCATGACGATGGGATAGGATTTCACTGCATTTAACAGCGGAAACGGCTCTGCTGAGGCGTGGCTGATTAGCTTCACCAAGCAGCTCAGGACGCAACTTCCTCAGGGAGAGTATATTCTGACTCATGCTCGTCAGTCGTTTCTCATGTATTCTTTTCGAAGTCTGACGTGTAACTCATAGCCGTCGCACCATGGTGAGGGCTATCACCGAATTGATAAACAATGGGGATGGTTGATGAGCTGACTTGAAATTAGGTTCTCCCCTAGCATGTGGTCAGGAGGTGGATACCTCGCGGTCGACAAAAGCGTCGGATCTTTGATCGATTGGGTGAGTACGCGTAATTCCATCTTTTATGCGCTCGACTGATCGCTTGTCCAGTACAACGTCCAGGTATGTTCCGTGAAAACGACGTTTTCCGTTGACGGTCACTGACTCGTCGATCGACAACGTAGTTCTACAACCGTGAGCACTCTCCTTGAAAGCTCCCCAACATGACATTGGCATTCTGACGCCTCTTTCGCTCTGCCACAGAGGGAGCGACGGAATACACGACATGCGCTGGTCTCTTGACGGCTTCTTCGTCAGCATGGCCCGAAACGGCTCTCTTCCAGATCTCCGCCAATGGCGTCTCGCTCGACAAACTCGTCATTGGAAAGCCAGGTACGAGTGCGGACGCGAGTAACGGGTACATAGACCCCTCTACGCTCGCGACCTGTGTCGCACAGGCTGCTTCTGAGGGATGGGGTAAGTCTCCTCCCCTTTCTCATCATCAGAGAGCAGTACATACTCACCCGCGACGTACACATCCATGTTAGATGCCGGGGTGATGGTATGGCAGGTACGTCCCCCAATCGTGCGTCTCAGCGTTGTTGGTCAACACAAACATGCGTGATAGTACCCTGATGTAACCTCGTCGTGGATCGAGACCGTTCGGGGGAGTACGTTCCCCGTCTCTGGTTCCCCGCCGCCGACGACAACGACGACTTATTCGACGTCCACGACGACCCATCCAACGTCCACGACGACCCACCCGACCTCTACGACCGCCTCTGCGTCGCCTACGAGCACAAGTACTTCGGGGAGCTGCACTGGCGTTTCTGCATGGGTGAGCAGTGTCGCCGTGAGTCGCCTTTCGACTGTATAGCATCACACGTCCGTCGTCGCTCACATTTGGCTTGCTTGTCAGTACACGAGTGGGAACAAGGTCACATACAAGTGAGTTCATTGCAGGATGGGCGAGTTTGGACAGAACGCTGAATGCACCACCCTCTTTTTTCATCTAGCGGCGACCTGTGGACTGCGAACCAGTGGAACGAATATGAGGCGCCAGGAGGTGAGTAGGCGTTTGGTTTGGGCTGGGTTTCTGATGCACATGTGTTTGCAATACGAAATGTATAGGTTCTTCTGGTGCCTGGACGTACGATAATGCGTGCTAGACATCCCGAGTTGCGCGTGGTGTGCCAGCTGAGCGCGTCGTCGCCTTATCGCACACATCGGCTGGGATTTTGGAAGTTTTAAACCTGAGTTAGATGCGACGAGGATGAGTGTATGATGATGCCGATATATATACTGTATGTATGATTAGAAATTGTACAACGTACATGTCATGTTTCGAATTTACGGTAACGATGGATCACGTCGAGTTGCGCATCAACAATTCTCGATCTGATTCGGACTCACTGTAACGGTAGCAACATCTGAACACCATGATTGTCAGTTGAAAGAAAACTCATTGACAACAATGTATGGTGAAGTTGCTACCCGTGCCGTGTCACACTCACAGGCATGTCGAAGGGCTTTTGGACAGATCAAGACGGGAGGAAAGAGATCAAAGAGAAGGAACCTACCTACTACTAGGCGAGGTGGGCAGGTCACAAAGGAGAGCCTGAGCCTCGGGCTCGGTCGCAAAGATGTACACTGTCCTGGATCAATGCTTACTGAATTATCGACACTTGACAAAGGCATCGGCTGTGAGAGTGTGACAGATTGGTCACACTTTGAGGTGACTGTGACAACTGTGACCCTGTGGCTTGAAGCCCCTAATTGCTTTGGAACCAGCAACAATGTCTTCTCTCTTCTCCAACATGATGCCTCTCTACTCAAGAATGGCTTCTCTTTTCTCAAATACAGCTTCTCAGCCCTCAACCACAGATTCTGAAGTCTCCCATTCATCAACCACAGATTCCAAACTTGTCTCCCATCCATCAACCACATATTCTAAACTTGTCCCCCATCCATTATCCCAGCCTGATCCCTTCCGCACAAAAGCCCCATATGATATTTGGTCCCCATTTGCACAACCATATCAATCAAACTGGCCAATGAAGGATTTCTGTGATGCCCTCCACAGGACTCGTGCAGACTCCTCAAAACTTGCTATCCGCTCTGTGGAATATTGCAAGCGTCTTGATCATGATGATGGATGCTGGCATGAATACCTGATCTTCCAAATTGTCCCTTTTGACCCAAGTTCCAAAGAACAGAGGTATATTGAAGTCAAACGGGTTACAATGTATGGTCCCTGTTCAAGTTGTGTTTTGGACAAAGTGGCTGTTCTTGGAGAGGAGAGGCCCCTCATTGACCAAGCTTTTGAGGAATCTCTGGGCACCATTATCTGGTTTGAGACCATTGGCACCACAATTCCTAGTCTCCTTGATGTGCTTGATAACATCCAACTTCTCTCCTTGACATATCCTCACTGCACCTTTGCTACCCACCAGTGCCACTGGTTTGCCCGGGCAGTCTTCAAGTTGTTATGGAAGACCTATTATGCTTATCGACCAATTGATCATTATCATTTCCTGAGGCTGCTTGGCTCAACCTCAGTACCTTCCAACATACTCAAGTTTGCAGAATACAAGAGACAATGCACAGACATATGGAAGAAAAGGGGCAGTGATCCATTGCAGTGATGTACATATGCCATCACATCTTTCTTTGTCCAGGTCCGTACTTGTCTTTTCCTTCTTTTTTTGGCCTGGTACTGACTTGCCTGTGTGTGTGTGTCTGGCAGGTTGTCATCAGATTGAGACAAAGATGATGACAAGGAGAAGGCAGAAATTGTGTGGTTGGGGTTGCCAATGTTGGAGATTCTGTATCATTTCTGATGATTTCTTGTGTTAACAAGGTTAACAAGGTAGAAGATAATAATCTTTGCTTCCTTCCTTGTATATGAGTGAGCACAGTCTGGAGTATGCCTGTGGGAATAGTTGATCAGGCACATTGTGGTCATTGCATCAGATAGGACATACCAACAAATGGAACATGTGGAGGAGCTATGGTGGCAACGTGCTCCGATAATTGTTGTGATGCTCAGAAGAATTAACAAATGCCTCACAATTTTTTAACTACAACACATATCCTGTTGACTTGCTCCCAAGAACGTTTGAGGTGATGAATTGGAGAGGAATTCAATCCTGTCACAATCACCATCATAGGGAGAAGTTCTGGATAGTCCGACACCATAATGGAGTGTAAGCATCTATGGACAGCTCAGGGTTGGAAGACTGACATCAGCAATGGGGATAAATTACTTCGTGACAGCAGCTTGACGACGAGGTTTGTCTTTACAGAAGACGGAACACATAGTCCAATGTGTAAAATGACCTTAGCTGAGGAAAATCTGTGTGCGGCTGGGAAGCATACCCTGCTGGCTCTACGAATGACACCATCGTGGCACTCCGTCCATGATTGCAATGATTGTCCTAGCAAGTTCTAAGGAATCTATATCTAGTAATTGTATTGTGGACCGTGGCATTGCTTTTCCAATGCTCCCCAAGGACTAGGACCAAATGCTAAGAAAACGTTGGGGACAGAGAAGAAGAAAGGACAGACAGCTCGCTCGATGGCAGTCAATAATTGTTTCATGGCAGTGATTTTGAAAAAGTCATTCCTTGATGCTAACTGTGCCATCCGATCGAGGATCCCATGATCTTCTTTGTCTACCAAGTCCTTCCCTTGTGCCATCAGCAATCCAGAGGCATCCACAACACAAAACAACATATACTTACTGAAAGTTTTGTTAATGGCATCTCCAATCCTCAAGCACGTGCAAATTCAGGTTGGGAGGCAGCTGGATCCAGCAGCGTTCTACAAGGAGATTGAAAAGTTCATCGAGTGTCATAAATAACTTGAACACCATCCAGTGAAGTTGGTATCCGTGCATGCGTGAGCAGATGTAGGGAGGGGATGAAGGTGGTTGGGATGGTGGGTTGTTGTCTTGCTGTTGTGTATCTTGAGGTCTCGAGGGTGTAGAAGTCAATACAAGCATAGTGGGAGTCGGGGCAGTCACAGGCTTGGGTGCTGGCAGCGGCGCTGCTGAAGACCACTGAGACGGTTGTGGTGGTGGGTCAGGCCGAGACGTCGAAGTCTGCACAGCTGACACCGCAGGAGGTCTCAACGCACCGCTCGTACCCAAATCCTCATTGCTGTCCAAAATCGAAATCACCTCTGTGGCACCCCCTTTCAATTCACCCCCTTTGGTCCACCCTTTCATCGAACAGATCGCCGGAAGATGACCATCTTCTGAATGGGTCGCAATGATGATCGAATCGTCCTTGTTCACCGATATGCTTGGTTGAGGACCGTTTGTGGTGGATGGTTGAGAAGGACGAGGACAACATGTTGGATCACTGGAATCTGTCAGTTCAATTGTGTCACTGGTCCGTTGTTTAGTGGACGCACATGTGCCATTTCTTCATCGAAAGTCGTGCGTCTTGCTATGGAGGATTAAATGTTGCCAGTTAGGCGTGAAGCTGGGCGTGAACTTGAACAGGACAAGGTTGTACGAAGACATACGCTTCTCCTCGGATCTGATTAGTACGCGTCCATCGGATCGCCTGGATTCACATGAGATGGCATGTTGAACGAAATAGCACCAACTTGATGCACGTGAAACATCAGTATGAGAACCCATCGCCAACGGGTCAATGACGCACTCGGCTTTTGTGTAGTCTTTAGTAGATTCGCTGGCTGTAGTCACGAGTTGTACTGAACGCTCTTTGCCTGCACTGCGCTGTCACCGACGGACCGCGTCGCGCCTTGTGCTCGTGTCGCTTCCTTTTTTTTTTTTTTCCTTTCCTTGTCCCACGCATTGGCTTCTTGAACCCTCTGTGGGAGCGTCTTGTTAATTGGAAAGCTCAAGGCCACAGGAGCAGAACACCATTTGGGTCAGTCACAAGGCAGGCCTGACGCGTGATGCCGATCCCAAGTTGAAACAGTTGTGCTACCTATAGTACACCCTGTAATGCCTTTCCTAGACACTCCACCCTGGCTGGAGGGTATACAAGGCTTCATGTCGAGTCAGTCATCCGCCACTCACCGTTCAACGGACTTCAACAGTGTCGTTCATTCTCGCACTCGCTCAGTGTATCAGGTATTTAGATGGTCGCGTGGACGAGGAGGGACACATGACCCTGCCAGCACGCGCGTCGCGTACATATAAAGACTTCCCAGTTCAGAACAGAATAGAATCCAAATGGCCCTCCGCTTCTTGCTCGCCCTTTCTCTCCTCCACAGCGTTTGGGCGCTCTGGCCCATCCCCGCCACCCTCAGCACCGGCAACACCGCCCTCGTGCTCTCCTCTAACTTTTACTTTGACGTCGCCGTTCAAAACGCACCTGCAGACCTCCACAATGCCGTCCAACAGGCGCAGTACTACCTCGAGAACGACAAGCTTGGTTGTCTCGTCGTCGGTCGCGGTGCCAACGACTCTGCCGTGCTCACCAATGCCAAATCGCTTCCCTCACTCAAACTCACCCTCTCTTCCGGCGCGACTGTCAACCCTATTGCCACCGAGTCTGTCAAACCCCTCGGCATGCGTAGCGAAGAATACGTCCTCACTGTCCCGGCTGATGGCAGTCCCGCAACGCTGTCTGCCAACTCAATGTTGGGTCTCTATCGTGGGCTGACGACGTTTGGCCAGATGTGGTACTATTATGGCGGTAAGACGTATACCCTTGAGGCCCCGATTTCGATCACGGACGTTCCTGCTTATGTGTGTGTCTCTTTTTTGTCTTTGCGTGTGGGTGACAGTGAGCTGAGGTGACACGGTACAGCCTTACCGTGGATTTGGACTTGACACCTCGAGGAACTAGTGCGTACCGAGTTGGTGTTTTCTCGGTGGATGTGGCATAATATTGGGTTGTCAAACTTCCCAGTTGCAGACTTGCAAAGGACACTTGATGCGATGAGCTGGGTCAAGATCAACACTTTCCATTGGCACATCACCGACAATCAGAGTTTCCCGCTCGAGGTTGCTCAATTCTCGCAGCTGGCCACCAATGGTGCCTACTCTGCTGATGAGACCTACAGCGAGAGCAACGTGCAAAATCTCGTTCAGTACGCTGCCGAGGTGCGTTTCATTGTCTTGTTTCATACGACTCGTTGCTCATTTCGCGTATGTCGTTGGTAGCGCGGTATCGACGTCATCATGGTGCGTATGATGGGATAAGTATCGGGTTGCAGCTGACTCGGTCCTCAGGAAATCGATACCCCAGGACATACCGCCATTATTGGCACGACCTACCCTGGATACGTCACCTGCATGGACGCTTCTCCTTGGTCAACCTACACCAACGAGCCCCTGGCTGGCCAGCTTCGCTTTGCTCTCCCCGAGGTCGTCAACTTCATCACTGCGCTCCTGAGCAGTGTCGCCAAGACCCTGCCCTTGTACTACTTTAGCACCGGCGGTGATGAGCTCAATACCAACTGCTACATAAATGATACCCTCACCCAACAACAACTCAAGTCGGCCAACACCACCCTAGCGGGTGCCCTTGCCACGTTTACGAACAGCACGCACAGCGCACTCATCGCGGAAGGCAAGACCCCTGTAGTGTGGGAAGAGCAAGTACTTGTATGGAACCTGACGCTATTGAAGGAAACTATCATCATGTGGGGTTTCTGACATCCGACAGAGCACACACGCTGATTATCCATTGATAGGATCTGGATCTCATCCGAAGATGCAGCTGCTGTGGCCAACTTGGGATATCACATCGTTCACGCACGTCCAACTACTTTTACCTCGTGCGCGTGCTTTCCTTTTTTTCAATCCACCCGTTCCTGATTCCCATCATATAGGACTGTGGTGCAGGTGAGTGGTTGGGAGACGATCCCACTGGGTAGGTCATGTGTTTGTATCATGCATATGATCAAGGCGAGTGACTCCGTTGGCGTCATTATTTAGAAACAGCTGGTGTGATCCATTCAAGACGTGGTACGAGGTAAGCGGGCTTCTTTGTGGTCACCTGCACATACCACGGCCCGGGCCTGACGCGAACCCTTTTCCTCAGTCCTACACCTTTGATCCGCTCACCAATTTGACCGAGTCCCAGTATTCACTCGTTCTCAGAGGTATGTTCTCTTTCATCGACAACAAGACTAGGTAAACAAATTCTCTGGGCCGAACAATCCGGTCCAGAAAACCTGAACTCGATCGTCTGGCCACGGGCTGCCTCCTCGGCCGAGATCTTTTGGAGCGCAAAGCAGCCTTCAGGTGCACCGCTCAATGTATCCGAGGCATTACCACGTCTTCATGTACGTGTTTCATTTGTCTGCATGATGTCTGGTTTTTGACACCGCCGTTCGTGTTGAACAGGACGTGAGGTATAGGATGGTGCAGAGGGGTTTGAACCCAATCAATTTGCAACCACAGTGGCATGCGCTGAGGCCGCATTCGTGCGATTTGTTTCCTTGAACGCCTTGAATCGGTCCATCAGTAGTATGTGATGTATTCTTTTGGGTTCATAGGATTCGTTTTTTAGAATGTGTGTTACTCATTGAATGCCAAAATACCTCCGCCAAAACCCACTGTCGAGTCATTCAAGAAACCGGCCCAATGTGTTGTGCGGTACGTGATCGTGCGGTGCTGGCGTTCAAATTGATAACTCATCTGCTACGGTGCCACTGTAACGTCAGGGTTGCGACAACTCGGCGCTTGCAATGGGTCGCATTCCACAGCATACATGCCCCTTGACCGCCCACAAGCCACAGTTGGCCCTTGCTCCACAAAAAACGGCGCATATAGCCAGCGTTTCTGGTCACACTGAACGTACACTCCTGAAGCTACCTGTAGAACTCGAGCACCATGGTGACGATAAGTGGCCGTTTTCATTCCCTTATTTTCCATGCAAGTGACAACAGTGACAAGGTGGCGATACGGGTCACCACGCACCCTTCGGAAAAAGTTGCAGACGAAAATAACTCTATTGCCCTGCCACCACGGACAAGCCAGCCACCGCATCATCTGAGTCCACAGCGCCAACGAAAATGCCGTCCAAACCCAGGGCCTCTGACACCATAAGTCCCTGATGCCTAGTTTACTGCTTGACTGATGCGAGCACTATTACCGCAGCACTTCGAGTCGGCTGGTATGTCGGAGTCCTGGACGATTGTCTCACTCGTATGCTTGATGTATACTATACGTTCTGTGGCCTGTATTTGCATACGAGATCAAATTACTACTACATTGAGTGAGCTAGTAAGATTGTACCATGCCTTGCAAGGTCCGTGCGCTGGAGTATTTCCTTGCAAGCCGAGCAAGGCATGAGAGCAGACCCCGGTATATAAGCCCCCCCCCTGGGCCCCCCATTGTCCTCGGTCACCCACCACCCAGCGCTCGCTCCAACACTGGTGCCGCTCGTCTCATTCCTAGACTCACTCTCCACATACCACTCGCTCTACTACACCCCCTGCCATCTCTCCCCCTGCCCCACTCCGCCCTCTACCCCTCGCTCTCTGCCACTATCTGCCTCTCCCTCACTACTCCCTGCCTTCGTCGCCTACCGCCCGTCCATTGCTTCCTGCTCGCTACTCTCCTCGCGCGATCATCATGCCAGTGGATCCAAGGCTAGTTCGAACTGCGATCGGAGACCATTTCCCTCAGTTCTACATTCTTCGCCCTTTCTGTGTTGAGCTCCTCACAAGCCCGTACGACCGTGAAAATCGAGTGGTTGTTGGAGTCACGTATAGGAAACTCGTGGATGATTTGAGTGCATCACAACACGAATCCGTTATCTTGCATACGGCTGTTATGTCCCCAAACGCTGTAGCTGCAGGAGAGGTTCCACCGGGTCCGCCATCACGAAGATACATAGAAGTCGCTAGGTTTTCGGACCCCTCTCTCTTGATAGTAGCAGGGACTGCCCGCGATCAGGTCTTCATCACAGAGCACAACCCGATATCCGACCATAATCGACACGAGCGATTAGGAGAAATCGTTTGGCAAAGTTACCCGCCTTCCCTCGTAGACGTCTTCGCCATCATCACCAACTATCAATCCGATACCCACAATACGACATTTTTCTACGACAATGTTATTGGTTTGCAAGAATGATTTATCAAACCCTCGTCGAAGTGTATCCCCATGGCCTCCGGACTTTTGGCCAGCTGTTTTGGAAAGGTGGCCGATTTTTTGGGATCCCGGTTCCGTCGCGGCTAACAAGCCCACCCGCTGACATAATTGCGTGTGCCCGATTTGAGAAAGAATGTGCAGACTCAGACAGGTTGCGCCTGGGTACTACCATACCTAGGGTCGAGGTTAGGGTTGGGACGAACGGACGCAGACGTGCTGCCAGTATCTGAATCAGCTTCAGCTTCCATGGTTACCATTTCTATTTTGCCAGGTTACATTATTGACAGCACTTCATTACTAGTACTTTACGACACATCACACTTTGGTAGTATTGCAGTGTGCACCAAGCACATGCACTGTTGTAGTTTTGTTCACGCATCACATAGATTCACTGCACGCAGGATTTGGACTGGCACGGGCCTCAGTCGAGTCCATCCATCGACTGAGCCTGTCTATTATTACTTGGCGACTTTTATGGTGTACTTTGGTAACAAACCCCGATCGCCGGACTACTATATTCACTGGACTGCATGCATGTTGGTCGCTGTGGAACCGGCAGAGTCGTGCGACATCGTTGGGTCGTAAAAGTGGACATGTAATAATGCTTTTCCCAAGACTCGATTACAAGCTTTATTGTTGTGTCCATCATGCAAAATACCTGCTGATAATCGATGATTGTCCGCTTACTAGTGAGTCGGTCTTTTTTTTCCCCTTAGTATCCTCGTCCCTCGTCCCTTGCTCCTTGGCTCTTGGTCCTTAATTCTTGGTCCTTGGTGTTCTGTCTACCTTGTGTTTTGCCTATGAATGGCAACAGGGGCATGCAGGCCAGCAGCATGCAGCATAATAACGAGACGTCAACTCACCTCGACGAACGCGGCGGGGAGCTGCACGGGCATATCTGCATAGGTGGACAGTGTCACCATTCGACTGTATAGCATCCCGCGTCTATCGTTGCTTACTCTGGACCTTGCTCGTCAGTACACGAACGAGTCACCCACTGTAGCATGGGTCCGGCATGGTACTACCTTGTTCGTAGCATTTCTCGCAACGATGATGTCATTGTCGATGATCGAGGCGTGTTCGTTTGGCGCTGTGAACGTCAAACCTGATTCAGACGTCAAGAGGGAGGGGAGCATTTTTGTTAGAAGAATCACTCACAGCGCCTCTGATATGTACAACCCACGTCTTGACTACTAGTCTGTGTCATTGATGGCTCATGATACTTAAATCGATCGGTTGTGTGGGCAGCGACAAAAAGCACCTATGGAGAAAGTCACGGAGTCACGACCGGAACTTGCCAAGAGACGCTTCTAAGAATGAAGGAGCGCACCTCGCGTTAAAATTGAGATGCATTGATAGGGTCGATTACAATTCCGAGTCCGATCTCCCACCATGAATGTAATCGCATTGCAGACAGCGTTGCACGACCGCAGCCCGTTGATCAGCGGATTATGCGTCATCCCAGACTATCAGCGTATCCTATACTATAGGCATGGTGACCTCCTTCGGTGAGCAACTTCAAGTGGACTCGCTACCAACTGCCGAGTCTGACCGCCGAGCGTGTAGTTGTGTCGATTTTTCCAATGCTGGGGCGGACGACCTCGAAGCATTGTATCGCGCTTGCAAACCGGCAGAGTTTGGCCGAAACGGAGAGAGCGTGCTCGACGAGTCGTATAGGAAAGCAGGAAAGATGGAGCCCATCTCGTTCTCGACGCTGCTGGATCCGCACAGCCTTGGAATCCATGAGCAGGTGTCAAAGGCGTTGCTCACCCAGTGCCACGGGACGATGGATGCCGAGTTGTACAAGTTGAACGTGTATGGTAAGCACTCTCACAACTGACGCCTTCATCGCTCTTGACCAATATGCATGGTTGCAGGAAAGGGTGATTTCTTCAAGGCACACAAGGACACGCCCCGGGATAAGAACATGTTCGGGTCGTTGGTTGTCCTGCTTCCCACTGCCCACGAAGGTGGTCAATTCGTACCTCGTCAGGGCGAAAAGGAGTGGACCCTCGATCTCGCCAGCGAGTTTGCGATCGCCACGAAGCCCTCTGTTTACTTTGTCGCATTCTATGGTGACGTTGAGCACGAAGTCTTGCCCGTCACATCCGGTTACCGTGTCACATTGACTTATAACCTCTACCATAAGCCTATCCAACCCAGCACCTCGTCGATCTTCACTCCGCTCCATCTCAAACTCAAGCAGGCGCTGGTTGATCTAGTGAACGACAAGTCGAAACTCCCCAATGGTGGATATCTAGGATTCGGTCTCGTCCATGAGTATGTTCACACAGGGCATAATCTACTCGAGCTGTTGTTGGGCCAGTTGAAAGGATCCGACCGTGCACTGGCGGACGTGTGCGACGAGCTCGGTCTTCGTTATTCTCTCCGGCTCCTTTATCGTGGGATCACTGAACCGTTCGTGAACTTCATCACCACCAAGGAACTTGACGTGGAGGACTGTGGAACAGAGGTCGACTCCAGTGAATATCTTGAAGAGGCGCTGAAAGAGTTCACCATTGACCAAGCTGAAGGTATCACTTTCGTCGGAGGGCGATATCCATTCAAATCCGTGATTTTGGAGGAGGATAATGTGTACCAGTATGGCCTGTGGTTGAGAGCGTTTTACAGGACCCCGGTCACGGAAGTGCTGGAGATTACGCGGATGAAATCGTCGGTGGATCACGCGACCACGTTCACGGTGCACACCGGCAATGAGCCCATGTCGACTTGCTTTTACGGGACCGCATGCATGTTGATTGCCTTGGAACCAGCAGCGTCGCGCGAAGTCGTTGGGTTGTAAAAGTATGAGGGTGGACATGACATGTAATATTACAAGCTTTCTCTATGAACGTTCGACGGTCCACGTTCAATATTCCCCAGTGACACGGGTGACCATGACGAAAGGCGACTTCTGTGGGATCCTGTCCCTTGTTCCTTGCCACCCTCAGGGAGCCTGTCTGCTTTGGATTGTCGGCCTTGGGGATCTCGTCGGATCGTCGGACACGCCAAGAGATCTGTAAATTATTTGTGTTTGTTTGTATCGTATTTGGAGGCTTGGAGAGTGCCAGTGACCACAACGCCAGTCGCAGACGACAACAGGACCGGAAATACATGGCAAAGCTCTGTTTTGGTGTGTTCATCCATCGATACTTTATTCTGGTTTCTCAGCTGTAATGTGTCCTGAACTGACTCATGAAATACGTGCTAACTTGAAGTTGGGTGTTGCAAACGTGACAAAGAGTGCAGTCGTGCTCATCTATCGAAACCCAGCGATCGGAAACCCGAATCATGTCATTGCGTGCGTGAGATACTATTCCCAGCTCTTGTTGTTTTGCCATACTGACCCCATGACGGTATATAGATTGATGGGACGTAACGGTAGGTTTAACTTACTCTCCCACAGGCAAAAGAATCGAATTGCCCAATCAGTGTTGCTCAATTATCACAGCTCGAGACTGTACCCGTGACTTCAAGCTAGAATAGAGCGTTTCCCAAGGGCACGCTAGAGTTGATCCACCCCCTGACTTTGCCAACTTCTTGGTTCTCTGATCTTGCAGTCGGGCCACCAAAGGGTAGGCATGTGACTCGCATACAAACTACATTGCTGAATGCACCTTTGAAGGAACCCTCTGCACTCCGTCGCTACCCCCCTTCCAACCATGCGGTACCAGTACCTCTCTTTATCATTGTCTTCTTCAAGCAATGATTGCGTGGCCGGCGACCGATTTCTATCTCTGTGGCTTGCTTCCGGGACCGTAGTGTCTTTATACACTCACTCTTCTAGCTTAGTATCGGGTTCTTCTGGCGCGACCTCACCCACACCGTTCCTGATCCATAAGGTGGACCAACCAAAATCAGCTCGAGTTGTGGTATTTAATACTATCGAATGGTCAGCTCCTCTTGCAGTTCCTTAGTGCCTTTACATCGGTCTTGCGTCCACGTCATGGCTACCTTTCGCTTTAGCGTCACCGCGTCCCTGATCCTCCCATTTCTGTTCGGATCAATTCATGCTGTTCCGTTGGTGGAAAAGCTTGGACGTCTCAGTGCCCCTGCTCGTGACCTCTTAAAGAGGACTACACCCGCTCCCCCCTACTTTTTAGCTTACAACGACAAGTGGCTCAACCCGTTGCCTTCTGCATCAAATCTCGTGGTAAGCAAGATGTGCATGCTCACAAGTCAGCATTCCCATCCTGATCCTTGTGCACTCAAGGGATTCAACGCCTTGCAAGTGTTCATTCGATTGGGTCTGTGGCGCGATTAACCCGATTATCAGTGCCCTCACCTTTTTGCTGGCTTCTGGTTCGGTCGACGAGGCTCAGAATTGGCAGGAGCTGACAGCCGGCCAGCGGAGCTCTTACTTGTCAGAGTATAACGCCGCTGGAATCTCGTTGATCGTCTCTGCTTTTGGGTCCACTGAGACGCCGACCTCGTCAGGCCTCGATCCCGTGAACACAGCGAATAGCATTGCTTCATGGGTGACCACATACGGGGTCCTGGGTGTTGACGTCGACTATGAGGTGCGGGTTGTGCTGATGTTTTTGGCTATGCGATGGTAACTCATGACGATGGGATAGGATTTTACTGCATTTAACAGCGCAAACGGCGCTGCTGAGACGTGGCTGATTAGCTTCACCAAGCAGCTCAGGACGCAACTTCCTCAAGGAGAGTATATTCTGACTCATGCTCGTCAGTGGTTTCTCGTGCATTTTTTTCGAAGTCTGACGTGTAACTCATAGCCGTCGCACCATGGTGAGGGCTACACCGAATTGGTAAACGGTGGAGCTGGTTGATGAGCTGACTTTCAAATTAGGTTCTCCCCTGGCATGTGGTCCGGAGGAGGATATCTCGCGGTCGACAAAAGCGTCGGATCTTTGATCGATTGGGCAAGTACGCGTAATTTTCTCGTTTACTCGCTCGACTGATTGCTCGTTCAGTACAATGTTCAAGTATGTTCACTGGCTTAGACTTATTTCGTCGACGATCGCTAACTCGTCGATCGCGACGCAGTTCTATAATCGTGAGTGCTCTGCTTGAATGCTCCTCGAATATGATATGCTGATGCCTCTCTCGCTCGATCACAGAGGGAGCGACGGAATACACGACATGCGCTGGCCTCTTGACAGCCTCCTCGTCGGTCTGGCCCGAAACGGCTCTCTTCCAGATCTCCGCCAATGGCGTCTCGCTCGACAAACTCGTCATTGGAAAGCCAGGTACGAGTGCGGACGCGAGCAACGGGTACATAGACCCTTCGACGCTCGGGACCTGTGTCGCACAGGCTGCTTCTATGGGATGGGGTAAGTTTTCTCATCATCAGAGAGCAGTACATACTCACCCGCGACGTACACGTCCATATCAGATGCCGGCGTGATGGTATGGCAGGTACGTCCCCAAATCATGTGTCGCAGTTTTGTTGACGAGTTGTTGTGCGTGACAGTATCCTGATGCGACGTCGGCGTGGATCGAGACCGTCCGGGGGAGTACGTTCCCCGTCTCTGGTTCCCCGTCGCCGTCCCCGTCGCCGACAACCACGACCACGACCTCAATGCTTACGTCGACCACTTCTATGAGCACGACCAGCCCGGCGCCTACGAGCACTGGGAGCTGTTCGGGCGTCTCCGCGTGGGTGAACAACATTGCCGTAAGCCGCAACTCGGCTGCACGTATACCGAGTCATCTTGCTCACTCCAAATCTTCCTTGTATAGTACACCACCGGGAACCAAGTCGCCTACAAGTGCGTACAAATCACTTATTTTGTTGGACTCGACCTGGTGTTAGCATTGGTCGGACACTGATGCACCCCTCCAGTGGCAATCTCTGGACTGCAAACCAATGGAACGAAGATGAGACGCCAGGAGGTGAGCATGCGCTTGGTTTCATTCATTTTTGCGTGTAGGGGGTCTCACGCACGTATACGCCATGCTGAAGGTTCCTCTGGTGCCTGGACGTACGACGGCGCGTGCTCGACCGGCACAGCTACTCCGACGGCTACGAGCACTCCGTTAACCACGCCGGCCATTTCGACGACTGCAACGGCTACTCCGACGACCACAACGGCTACTCCGACAACCATGACGGCTACTTCGGCGACTACAACGGCCACTTCGACGACGACCGCTATTCCAACGAATACAACAGCCACTCCGACGACTACAGCGTCCACCCCGTCACCTACTAGCTGTGCGGGTGCCTCTCCGTGGGTGAACAACGTCGCTGTAAGTCGCCACTCAATTTGGAGTACCTCGGGTCGTCATTGCTCACTCTGGATCCTCCCTGTCCATTCTAGTACACCACCGGGGACCAAGTCACCTATCAGTGAGTACATTTCCCCACGTCCGCGGACTCTGCTGGGTGCTAGGACTGTTGGGCGGACACTGACGCACCCCTTCACCCTTTCTTAGTGGTGACCTGTGGACTGCGAACCAGTGGAATGAGGATGAGACGCCAGGAGGTGAGCGCGCGTTTGGTGTCATTCATTCATCCGGGTTAGGTTTCTCATGCACGTGTGTTTCCGATGCGTTAGGTACTTCTGCCGCTTGGACGTACGACATTGTGTGCTAGATGTCCCATGTCTGCGCTGTGTGCAACTAGTTTCCTCGGCGCATTGGCTGACATGGGTTCGAAGCTGGTTTGGACGGATGAATGAAGATGACGAGAATGAATGTACTATGATTTTGATGTATGATTAGGATTGTATAATTAAGTTTGTGTTTAATGTACTACCCGGTAGATTGTCATGTCTCAATGTGGTTGTGTGACGACATGGGATTCTACTATCATCTATGCCACTAACGTTACCATCGCACTGGAAACATGTAGGAAAAATGTCGGTGTTGGTGCGTTCACACATCAATATTTTATTCCGATTTCTTCGGTTGTAATCCGAGATCAATGAAGCTTGAAGTTGAAATGGTACTACTAAGTGACTGTACACGCTTCGAATTGGGCCCACTAGCTGCGTCGCTGCGAATGTAATGCCAAGCTTGCAACACACGCACGTCGTCTAGCAAACAATACAGTTATTGTTGTTCTAGCCCACCATGTTTCTTTCTGAGATAATCCAGCATCCAGAAGTCACGCGTCACGCGTGAGTGCATTTTCCAACTCGATGTTATTTTGCAACACCAGTCTTGGCATGACAAAAAACGCTAGAACGTCGACAGTAACTGGTTTGTAGGCATGGCATCAAATCAATATCGTCCGATTGGTGTCACTCGGTTATCGTAGCTCGGGCGGCGCATGCGTCTGCTGCACCCGTGACCTCAAAGGTGGGAATAGACGTTTCCCAAGAGTGCACCCGAGCCAACACATCCCTTGAAGGTACTGATTTCCTTGGCTGCCCTGATCTTTCAGCAGTAGGGCCAAAATGATGATCATGTGGACTCGGCGTGCGCATGCTGTGTCGCGGAATGCACCGCATCCGTGCGCCCTTGCCTATCATGTGGCATCCGTATCATGCATTGATATTTCTTGTCTACTTCGAGGCATGTCGGCATCACTAGTGAGTCGCCTTTATCTCGATCTGCCCAGCGGTCTCCTTCCTCGACCGCAATACCTTTATTCGCTCACCTCGCCGGTACCGTCTAGGAGCGATCGTGCCTTGTCCATAGGGCATCTTGTTGGGTAAGTTTATTCACGTCGTTCCTGTCTTCCATGAGGTGGACCGACCAGAATCAGCTTAGGTTGTGGTATTTAATACCATGCATCGACCACCTGGTCTCGCAGTTTCTTGGTACCGTTACCTTGCTCTTGTATCGGCGTCATGGTTTTCTTTCGTTCTGGCGTCTCTGCGTCCCTGATCATCTCTTCTTTGTTTGGATCAATCCATGCCGTTCCGTTGGCGGAAAAGCTTGGACGTCTCAGTGCCTCTGCTCGCGACCTCTTAAAGAGGACTACACCCGCTCCCCCCTACTTTTTAGCTTACAACGACAGGTGGCTTAACCCGTTGCCCTCCGCATCCGATCTAGAGGTAAGCACGATGTGCATGTTTCCAGGTCAACGTTCTTATCGCTGATGCTCGTGCACTCTAGGGATTCAACGTCTTGCGAGTGGTCATTGAATGGGGCTTGTGATGCAATTGACAAGAGTTACCAGTGCCCTCACTTTTTTGTTGTCCTCGGGCGCCGTCGACGAGGCTGAGAATTGGGAGGAACAGACGGCCAGCGCGCGTAGCTCTTACTTGTCAGAGTACAATGCCGCTGGCATCTCACTCATCGTTTCTGCCTTTGGATCCACGGAAACGCCGACTACGTCAGGCCTCGATCCGGTGACCACGGCCAACACCATGGCTGCGTGGGTGATTGAATACGGGATACAGGGTATTGACGTCGACTACGAGGTACTGCTTGAGCGCTTTTCTTCGTTGGTGACGTGACGGTCACTGATAACGAGGGGACAGGACTTTACTGCGTTTGATAGCGGAAATGGTACTTCTGAGACGTGGCTGATTACCTTTACCCAGCAACTCCGGACACAGCTTCCCCAGGGAGAGTATATTCTCACTCATGCTCGTCAGTCCAGTCGTTTCTCGTACATCTTGTTTGACAGTGTCTAACGTGTATATTGTAGCTGTTGCACCATGGTAAGTGCCATTACCGAGCTGGAAAACGATGTATATAATTGGTGAGCTGACTTGAAAAAGGTTCTCTCCAAATTTGTGGTCGGGAGGAGGATACCTTGCCGTGGACCAGAGCGTCGGATATTTGATCGATTGGGTTAGTAAACGTAAATTTATCCTTTATGCACTCCGCTGATCGTTCGTCCAGTACAACATTCAAGTATGTTCAATAATGTATTACATCGACGAACACTAACTCGCCGATCGATAACGCAGTTCTATAACCGTGAGCACCTCGAATGCTCACCAACGTGAAGATGAATGACATGCTCATACGTCACAGAGGGATCGACGGAGTATACCACATGCGCTGGCCTGTTGACAACCTCTTCGTCGACCTGGCCCGAATCAGCCCTCTTCCAGATCGCCGCCAACGGCGTGTCGCTGGACAAACTTGTCATTGGTAAACCAGGCACGACCAAGGAGGCGAAAACTGGATACATCGACCCCACAACTCTCGCGTCCTGTGTCGCTGAGGCTGCTTCCGAGGGATGGGATAAGGTTCTTGTCCCCATTTCTCGTCGCGTGCTCACCTGCGGCGTACACGCCCATATCAGATGCTGGGGTGATGGTGTGGCAGGTATGTCCCCCACATGACGCATTTTAGTGTCGGTTGGCGAGACGAGTGTTGGTTTTGGTGTGTATGATAGTATCCTGAAGCGACGTCGTCGTGGATCCAGACCGTACGAGGGAGTACGTGGCCTGTCTCAAGTTCTCCAGCGCCGACTACGACCACGACGGCAACGACGGCAACGACAGCAACGACAACGGCCACCTCGACGGCCACGAGCACCGCTACATTAGGGAGCTAGGAGGCGAAGATGGCGGCGGCCGGCAGGTGAGCGTGTTCGGTATTGCTCGTTGATTTGCGAGGCCCTCATGGATGTATATGTGTACTGAAACGCTCAAGGTGCCTCTCGTGCCTCGGCCTACGATTGAATTAATGACCCCGCTGATATGCTAGAATTGGTTGTCGTTCAGATAGTGGCCCATTTGTTGGAGGAATGTAACGAAGATGATCGATTGATCTACGATTGTTAGTATTGGATTCGCTTTTTCACCACGCACTGTCACGCCCAGGGTGATCCTGGTCCCCGTTCATTGGCTGGGTTGTTCTTCAGGTGCACGCTGCCAGAGGACGAGTGGGGACAGCTCCCTTCTCCGCCGCTGCCACATCCTGTGGTTACACAGCTAGATGATCCGACCACATGTCTGCGCTCCCATCAATGTGGCAAACCAACGCCACAGAAGATACGCTGAGTGCTAGGGAGTCAGTGTCAAAGCACCACTGAAACCAGGATAGCGGTATAATAGAATATATTCCATTTTGCTTCATTTGTTGTGAGAGATAATGCAATGTAATCGCTTCGTAATGAAGCAAAATGGACTATAATGGACTATCACACTATCCTGGTTTTAGTGGTGAAGTTACCTTCCCAACGGGTTTAACCGCCACAAACAACCGCACCAACACCGCGCGGGGCGCCAATCATCCCCTGAAGAATCCCACAGAAAGTGCCTGCCAGCTCAACCCCACAACAAGCATGCAGCTCACCCTCTCCAGCGAAGCAGTGCGCAACGCCATCGTGACCAACGAGAGCGGCCAAGTCCTGTACAAGGCCTTCCATCCGCTCAAACTGGGACTCTCCCAAGGGACGACGACGATTCAAAAAATCAAGCCCAACGACGATCCCACGGACATGCGCGATCAGTTTGAGGTGTTGGCGCAAATCGAGTGGCATTTCACGACGCCATCGACGTTTCGGATGCATGGTCAGGAGCTGTCATCGGACGCGTTCATTCCGCGACATGGCATCCGTGGACGGTCGTCATCTCTTTTCCCTCTCCACGTCTGCATCTCGTATTGAGACACGCGTCTTTGTAGAAAACGTACGTTTACGGGTCCAGATGGTCGTTCGTATAGGTGGGATATGCACAGAACCACCGTGGTGGTCAGCGTTACTTGTCCTGTGGTGTCGTTACGCGTTGCTTATCTGACCCTCGCAGCTGTCGCGTAATGACGAGACGCGGATGGAACTTGTGCGATACCACAGGGCCACGCTTGGTATCATTGGGCCCAAACGGAAGCCATATCTTGATATCCACCCTGAAGTGGTGCACATGCTAGATATGATCATGGTCACGTTCGTGTATATCGAGAAGCTTCACATGGATAAGGAAAGAGCGGCACAGAGGAATAGTGGAGGTGGACCATAGGGGGCCGGCGCGCGCTACTGTCTATCGCGGTGGCGTATCTAACAGCTGAGCGCAAGGGGCATGTGAACGTTGTGTACAGGAAAAGCAGAGTTGGGGTCGAGGACTGGTACATCATTAATCAGCAATGGGAAACGCTAAACCATGTACCCGATCTACGCAGGGACAATTCAGTCGTGTGACAGGAAATCTCACTAATCTTCGGCCGATAGAACAGGCCAGAACACGAGTAGCTCGTGGCGCCATGTGCACATTGCAGGTCGTGTGACATGGAAATTTGGGTGTTCAGCGAGACTGTACGCCGTGAAAGAGGGTTTTTAAGGTCATTTGACACGACATTTCATGGAGAATGATGCTTGTCGTCTGTAATGGACACTCACATGGGCTTGCTCGGTTTCCGTCCACTACCCAATCAGTGGCACGATGGCAGGTCGTGTGAGCACTGTGGAGCTAAGCAGGGATGGCGCAGGCGCTATAAACAAGATTCACCGTACCTATCGCATGTTGTGGAGGGACCCGGTGGCCTTCATAACTGCGAAGAACGACCGAAACGGTGTGCTCTGCTCCCGAGTAGCAGCATAAATACCGGCAAACACCCCTCTCACAGCACCGTACCTCGCCCCAACATCCACACTTGCTCTTCACACCACACCATCATGACCGCCCTTCACACCAAAAATTCCACAGATGTCGACAATCCAGGCATACTCTCGCGCGCCAGGACATGCCTTGCTGTCTTGGGTGGGGTCTATGTCCTCATCGTGCTACTCCTGACAGTTCCATTCATTCAGTCCCAGTGAGCAAGATCGGCAATTTTACTCTCGATTGACTAGATGGCTTACACAGGCATCATGGAGTAAAGGCTCATATACATGCATGCATTAAAATTGCCATGGAACGCACGCTTCGATGCACCAGAGCGTCATGGCTTGGCACGTACGTCCTTCTCGTTTTGGCATGTCTGGATGCAGAAAGGCTGACTCGACCGCCGATGATTGTCAGCCGGCAAGACCTTCAACTTCAGGATCACCACCCCGGACAACTATACGCTCGGCGCTTGGTTCATACTGTCTGACGACCACTATCACTCGCTGCCATTCCCGCCGTCGCCCTCCGCAGCAGAGACGCATCTCGCGGAAGCACTTCGGTCGCGTCCGACGTTGCTCTTCCTGCACGGAAACAGTGCCACCCGCGCCATTCCAGGGCGCGTCCAATACTATAGCGCCTTTGTATCGAGGCTCCAAACCAACGTGTTAACCATCGACTACCGCGGATTCGGAGACAGCCAAGGATCTCCGAGCGAACGTGGTCTCGCCACAGACGCACGTGCGGCCTTTGACTGGTTGATTGCTAATGGTGCCACTCCAGAGAACGTCCTCATTGTCGGCCACAGTTTGGGCACCGCTGTTGCGTCATCCCTTGCTGTGTCTCTCTCCGAGGAATCGACCCGGGTCAGGGGGCTTGTCCTCATGTCCCCGTTTACGTCCATGCATACCCTCGTGGACACGTACAGCGTATTCGGCGTGTTTCCGGTCATGCTTCCGTTGACCGTGGTACCCCGCGCTGCTGGTGAGTCCATCCATTAGAATATCCAGACTCTCGAGTTGACGTTTTCCAGAGCTCTACAAAAAGTTTCTTGTCCACAGATTCGATACGTTGTCCATCATCACAGTAAGTCTCTCTTCGTGCCTCGCTTATGAATTAGACTATCGAACGTGCATCGCAGAGAGTCAAAGTGCCCGTTTTGATAGTACACGCAGAAGACGATTTTGACATCTCGCACACGCACTCGGACGCGCTCTTTGACGCGCTCATAAACCCCTTTTTGCCATCCGTAGACCCGCTCCCGAGCGACCCGCATTCGTGGACTAGGGAGCACTGGCACACGTTCCAGACGCAAATGGCGACCAAGCGTGCGACGCGGGAAATGCTGTTGGTCCGGACGGATATACCCCATTTTGGTGCCATGGACACGTTTGCGGCGTCCAACGAGACGGTCGTGTTGTTGAAGACGCTGACAGGGTCTCATAATGACGTGGGAGCTTTGGAGGGTACCCAAGAGGTCATCCGAACGCTGTTTTCGTTGGCCTAACCTGGTAGATAATAGCTGAGAGGTTTAGGGAGGATACCACACATACTTAGGGTTACCTCCATACGCTTCTACTACCAGATCATACATGTTCGTGCTCGTAAGGGAGCGTCGAACTCGATCCCACATACGTTCAATGGGTTTTAGTTTCAGGTGTACTTGTATTTACTTGCTGCGTGTTGGACGTGGCATGCGTACTTTCAGCACGAGGGACGTCCCGAGGCGTTTCGACTTCTTCAGTGATCCGGCTCTGGATGAACGAGCCTTGTTGCTTGGTGTTACAAGGTAGCATACATACATGACAAGCAAACTTGTTATTTGCCCGTCTCTCCCGCACACCCTCCCCCCTCAGGTCTCAAGATCTCATCCACGTCCCGCAAAAGGCACCCCAGTCGCCCTACAAGGTATGGGTGAGTAAAAATGCGTATCAAATCCGAAAGCAGGCGTACATGATATTGAAATCCAGTACCGTCACCGAATTGGGCAAACTCGCAATGTGCACGACCGTCTGCGC
This sequence comes from Boletus reticuloceps, assembly GCA_018397855.1. NCBI lineage: Eukaryota > Fungi > Basidiomycota > Agaricomycetes > Boletales > Boletaceae > Boletus > Boletus reticuloceps. The sequence continues at coordinate 52,840 of JAGFBS010000025.1, forward strand.
AACGTGGACGGGATCAAATGTGGGCTCGACGACACGCCGTCCGTCGGGTTGGAGCGCGCCGAGGGTATGGCCGGCTGCCATGCTGGTATGGGCGTTGCCTGTTGTCCGATCGTGAGTCGATGCTTGTCGTTGGCGCGTACAAGAGAGAATGAGGCGCGGTGGACGTACCGATGTCGATCTGAGTCACGGAAATATCAAACTGGCGTCCTTCGATGGTGCTGGACTTGGTCAGACCTGATACGGCGTGTTTGGAGCATGCGTATGCCACAGAGTGTGGTCGTGGGACGTGCGCAGCGAGTGAGCCATTGTTGATAATTCTGCCTGTTGGGTGGGAACGCACAGTGTGAGAGATCCCCGCGATGAGCTGAGTACAATCACTTGCCTCCCGTTGGGGTTTGCGATTTGAAGATTTTGAATGCTTCACGCGTGCAGAGGAACGATGCGACGAGGTTCACGTTGACGACAGAAGTGAAGAGCTCGAGCGGCATGTCTTCGATTGGGTGCGCTTTGTCTGACATTCCCGCATTCTTCCCATCCCAGTCAGCCAAGGGAAGAAGCAGACGATCGGGCGAAACGGGGACATACGTTAAACAACAAGTCGAGCCTACCAAATCGGTGGATCGTCTGCTCAAAGAGACGCTTGACAAAGGCTTCGTCGGTGATGTCACCATCGACGACGAAACACTTCTCGGGGTCCGCACACGCGGCTTTCGTTTCTTGCAACTCGGGCAGACGTCGTGCTGTCAACGTGAGACGCCATCCCGCAGCTGAAAGCGCAATCGCGGTGTGCTTCCCAATGCCTGTGTATGCGTTGCAAATTACGCATCAGCGGTGAGCGCAACCCGATGCCAGTAACGGAGAACGTACCGGATGAGGCGCCGGTGATGATCGCAACCTTTTCAGTCGACATGACGAGAGCTCCTAGACAGAGTTGAATCGTTGCGCTGTTGGAGAGAATCTATCCACCGTGGCACTCTGAACGACTATCAAGATCAGAGCGAATCCCACGATGTCACAGGTACGAAAGCCCGCTCCACCCGCACCGGGGGTGCACATGATCGTGGCCAACATCTTGACATCAACGCATCATCTGATAGACTCGGCTAGCCGTAAGCTGACTATTGGCAGCGTTGTCGTCTTTCTCCACTGAAGTCCGACACCATTTGAGTCTGAGAACAAAAGACTCCATGGAGGATATGGACGCACCGCCTTTTAATTCCCGCGTCGACCTGGTGTAGGCGGCCGTCGACGAGAAGTCATTGTCGCAAGCCTTGATGAACTTTATTTGTAGACGCACGCCATACAAGTGAAACAAGCAACTCACATGTGTCTTGCTCCTTTGGGCCATCCGACTCTCATGAGAGCACACCGAAGAGACGAGTGCAAGAGTGATGCATTCGTATGATTAATATGGGTGAGAATGGGTGCGCGGTATCGCATATGATCAGATACGCATGCCAAGGACATTGGATCTAAATTGGTTTAGTAACACATTGCTTGAACAGATCCTCTTCTCTCGAATAACAACATGTTCCTATGTATCTCCCTGCAAAGAGCGTTCTGTGGAGATACGAATCTCCTCGGGGTCGTCCAAGGGTCGTCCAATGGTATCGTGGCCAAAAAAGTGCGAGGGCTCAGGAACTGTAACGCCAGCCAGTCAACTACTCGGCTGTTCATGTGTGGCGCTGCTCTCATGACTCTGAGTGCTTGTCCTCGTGCTTCCTGGTGAGAGTTGCTTCTCACAATGTATTTGTCAGCCATGCTTATCACTGGAGAGAAGATGAAAATCCCTCACGCCAAGTGTGAAACCCTCCGTCGACTCGACATATCCACCCGACCTCCGTCGTCGTGTCGACAACTCGACGAGTGGGATGATCGTCGTGTTTATCTTGTGTTGCGGTGGTGCGATGGGTGTGTTGAACAAGCGGGCAACGGTCTCTGCGAACGAGGAGAGCATGATGGTCCAAGTTAGAACTACATTCTCACGTGACTAAAACTACAAAATGACATCACCCCGCCTCAGCAAGCCCAACCCGTGTGTTGGGACAATTGTACCACAAGGAGGAACCAGCACTAATATCGGTACGCGAATTTGGCAAGTGCCTTTCTATGTTCCCTCCGAGTCGTCCGCCAGCAAACACCGACCACGCGGTGCGCCTCTCGTGAGTTCGCATGGGATAGGTGGCAAATCCATGCATGTGCGATCAACGCTGCGTCCCTGCGACAAGCACACCAAAAACGATGCCAACAAGCGTTCCGAGGACGAACGCCACTGCCGCGATGGACTTGCGTGCCACGGGAAAGTATCCGCGAACGAGTGAAGACTGTGTAACAAAGTACCGGAAGACGCCTAAAGTAGTTGAAAAAAGCAAGGCTTGGTGAGAGGTGGCGACCATGTACATTGTTTGGCACATGTTACGCACCGAGAACGAGAATGATGAGCGAGAAAAGAATGATGGTCGCCCCAAGGGGCTTTGCAAACTTGGTCAAGCTTTTGCTCGAACTCAGCGAGAACAGTTGGACCAGCGCTGTACAGTCGTTGGGGAGTTCGCAAACGAAGAAGAGGAGCGCGCAACGAAACACGTACCGACACCTGCACTGGCAGTTGCGAGACTGGTGCGCACGTAGGCGAGGTAGGTTCGTTCGGAAGCCAGGTGATCGCGGGCGACATTGCCCTTGTTCTCGAGTACGAGACTGAGCCCCAGCGGTGCTGTCAGGCCTTTCATCCTCTGGCCCACATGCCAGTCAAGTTTGTCTTTTGGCGCGGACGGTGCGACGGATTCAGGTGGTGATACCACGAGGGGCAGAGTCGGAGGGAATCTCAATGCCGCCGGATCATCATGTAGAACGCTGGCGTCGCTACTGGGATCAGTGAGCGGCTCGAGAGGAGGCATCTGTTCGGTGCTAACATGGCGCTCGATTATGGGCATGTCGAAAATCGCGGTTGGCAGGAAAGCCTGAGGGTGTACTGCCCACTGGATTGCAACCAAGGTATAAGTATCCACCAACCCTCGGCTACTTTTTTTATTTTAAAGTCGGCCGGGATCAGTGGCACTCGTTATGTAAAACAAGCCTCAAGCTCAGGATCGGCGAACTACGAATACATCAAAGCCTTGCGAATTCTCCCGTGCGCTTGGCTGTCTGGGCGTTCGAGAATCCCGTGTACGAATTCCGAATTGTAGCTCCAACACCCATACTTGTGGACCCTCATCGCGCGCGCGTTCGGCCTTGGCATCACCCACGCAATTCAGAACAGGCAACGAGAATCTTGCTCATGCGCTCGAACACCCATCAGGACCGGCGCAACGCCCAGCCGACAAAATACGACACCTCCGAATTCTTCGCATCCCAGAATGGGAAACTCTCATAACAAGGTTTCGGCCGACCCCCTACATGTTGCCCTCGTACCTTGTCAGGTAATCAACTGCTGAACCACGCGCAAGTCCCTGATGCTCATCCGAAACGCAAATCGATATTGTCTTGCAGCGGATACATAACTATGCTGACCAGCATGTCTTGAACAGCCTTTCAATCAATGACGATATAATGTTCTTCTGTGCCATCTGGCATGCTGCGCAGTCTGGTAACGTAACCTTTTCTTGATGGATACCATGCTTGTCTCCTGTTTCAATTTAAAAGATACGCAGAACCAGCCACCTGTTGCAACACGCACCTCCATACTACCTTATCGCATTAATGGTCTGTGAGAACAGAGGCTGAGATGAATCTTGCTGCCAATCTCAAAGCTGTACTCTGAGTCACCGGACATGTCGGCAAAGGCCAGACGAGTGTTCGTTCTTGTAGTCAGACTTCCATCGGGCTGGATCGCCTCGCCTCTCGTTGGTTCTAAATATTGGCAGTGCTCGCCATCGTCCGACTCGTATGCCAAGCCACGGCAACAAACGGCAGTTCCAATTATTCTTGCACGCAGAGCGGCTCAGTCACCAAGAACATCTTGTATGTAAGTATGCCTAAAACGTGCTCAAGTTACAGCGCGGCTGGCCAAAAGAGGAGCAGTACCCTCTTCTTTCTCTCGCGTCACTTTGCGGAGACAGATAAAGTGCCTCGGACGCCACAACAGTGGCCTCGGACGTCGACGCCAGTCAAGGCGTATCACGATTGCCCATTATGTATGTACGATTTGGATAGGACAAGTACGTCGAATGGCGTCGTGGGCTATCCAGAGTGATGCTGTAGGCTCGTCGTGCGTCGTGCGTGGTGTTCGGAATCGGATGGTAACTGCGGTCCGTCGAGATCAGGTAGAAACATCAATCGGAGGGTCGGCTTCGGCGAGTCGGTCCAAGTAATGGGCCCGCGCGTACCCTGGGTCTAGCCCACGGGTGTTACCGGTCGTTATGCTCGCCCAGTTTCAAATCATCCTGAAATCGTCGCCCCTTGGTTGAATTGAATACATGCCTTCTTGGACCTTCACCTAGTCCGAGGGTTCGGACGCCAACTCCACCAAGTATCCGCACGCACGCACTGCCAACGAATGTCAGTTGTGACAAGGAGAACGCACGCCCTGTGTCCGCAGAGCAGCTGAAATAAACGACAGTCGAGCACTGGCTCGTTTACAGCGCTCGATGGCAGTCTTGAACGTGAACGTCTATAAAAAAATGTGCTCACAGCATTTGATGAAACCGCCGCCACAACGCCGCGTTCACTGGCAAGTCAGCCGTACAATTGCCCGTGTAGATAGGCTATGTACGAACTCCCAATGGTTGGTGAGATACGACTATACTGTAAGTATTCCGCGGGTCAGACTCACGAGTCTAGCACCCTGAATGTGGGTTTCCGCACCTACCTCACGTCGTTTTCGCGCGTTTTCTCGGAACGTCCGGGTGATACGCGGCGAGCTTGCAACTTGTCGCAAGTTGGATCATCATGGTTCGACCATTCGGCCTTTGAACCTCGCCGGCGACCGCCGCCTTTCATCTCCGAGGCGAATTGGCACCAGCAGCGACCTTTGGCCTTCGACCAGGCAACGTTGACGTTGACAGTAAATTATCTTCGCAACATTTACGCTCGTATGTTGGTTTGTGCTTCCAATGTCCCACGGACCACACAACAAGTTGATCCGATCGTGCATGCTTAAATCACGATGCATGATGGCCCACCCGTGGAAGGAAACGAATGGCAACCGAATGGGCAAGTGCCAGTGGCACTTGCGTGGACAGGATTATACATACCTTTCGGCTCGGTTGACTCGGGATGCCATGAACTTGTGAACGACTCTGGGTCGCACGAAGGAGTTGTTAGTCGAATTGGAGCATCTGCATGTTCTTTATATCAACTATAATGTACATGCCTCATCGTTGCCATGTTCATATTCAGTGACCAGGCTACTAATATTCAAGTCCCAGGTGTCTTCCTAAGAGTCCTAAATCGCAGTCGTCGACGCGTCGTTATGTGCTGTGATATCCGACTTGAATGCATTCTTCTTGCTCTTCCCTCGAGTGCATCGCAGCCAATCTTGATGCCAGGCTACAAGAATGGATAGGCTCAAAGAGCCACGAATCATATAAAAATTAACGAAAAACGAATGTCGTACATGGTCCAAACTATAAGAGTCGCTTCAAACGAATAAAAATCCCCCAAAGCTTACTCTAGGCAGCAAAGATCCCCACACGTCTTTTGCCACTCCGTCCGTGCTTTCCACCGTCAGAGCGCCTCTCGTGCTTCTTCCCGGGGTGATACTTCCCATCGTCGGACTGGGGGTCAGGGTGGTACTTTCCGTCGTCAAAGCGCTTCTCGTGGCTTCTGGTACTGACCGTCGTCGAACTTGGGGTCGGAGTGGTACTGGCCATCGTCGTAGTGCTTTTATGCGTCTTCCCAGGGTGATACTTCCCGTCGTCCAATTCGGGATCGGGGTGGTACTTTCCATCGTCGAAGCGCCTCTCGTGCTTCTTCCCAGGGTGATACTTCCCGTCGTCGAACTTGCGGTCTGGGTGGTACTGGCCGTCGTCGTAGCGCTTCTGATGACTCGTCCCGGGGTGATACTGACCGTCGTCGAACTTGGGGTCAGGGTGGTACTGACCATCGTCGTAGTTTGAAGAAGGGGGACGGTACTGGCCATCATCGAACTTCGGGTCGGGGTGGTACTGGCCGTCGTCGTAGCGCTTCTGATGACTCGTCCCGGGGTGATACTGACCGTCGTCGAACTTGGGGTCAGGGTGGTACTGACCATCGTCGTAGTTTGAAGAAGGGGGACGGTACTGGCCATCATCGAACTTCGGGTCGGGGTGGTACTGGCCGTCGTCGTAGCGCTTCTCATGCGTCTTCCCGGGGTGGTACTTCCCATCGTCGAACTTGGGGTCAGGGTGGTATTTTCCATCGTCAAGACGCCTCTCGTGCTTCTTCCCAGGATGGTACTGACCATCGTCGTAGCGCTTCTGACGGCTCTTTCCGAAAGGATACCTCGCATCGTCGGGCCATCGCCGGGCAATATCGGTAATTGATGGTATTACACCACCAGCCGTGGTTGTAGCGGTGACGGTCGTTGTGTCTGTCGCGGTTGCTGTATCCGTGGCAGTGGTCGTACCAGCAGCGGTCGCGGTATCCGTGGCAGTAGTCGTACCAGCGGCGGTTGCAGTATCCGTGGCGGTTGTTGTATCCGTCGCGGTCGCAGTGGTTGTACCTGGGTCAGTTGCAGTGGCGGATGTGGTGGCTGTGGCGGTTGAGCCTACTGTGGTTACAACGGTGGTAGTTATAACTGTCGCAGTCGTAGTCGCAGTCGCGGCCGCGGTAGTTGCTGTAGTAGTAGTGCCAGTGGCTGTGAGTGACCCCACGACCCCTGTAACGATACCCCCTACACCAGTCGTCGTCGTTGCCGTCGTCGTTGCAGACGTGGAATCCGTGCCCGTGATTGATCCCACGATTCCTGTAACGGAAGCCCCTGCGCCAGATGTCGTCGTTGCTGTCGTTGCAGAGGTTGTTGTTGCTGTCGACGTGGCGGTCGTGGTAGGGTCAGTGGCCGTTGTTCCCGTCGCAGTCGCAGACATGGTAGTAGTGGGCAAGCTGGGCGGATCCGTAATTGTAAGGATCGCGGTCGTCACAATGATATTGTTGCCCGACGTCGACGGCTGGCTAGTAGTCTGAGGAGTATATTGGCCGTTATTATACGTCGTCGTTGGGTACCCCGGATGATACTGCCCGTCGTCGACATAGGTAGAGCTGGGAGGGTCGTTGGCGTTCGACTGAGGAGTGTATTGTCCGTTGTTATACGTCGTTGTCGGAAATCCTGGATGGTACTGTCCGTCGTCGTACGTCGTCGTCGGGTATCCCGGATGGTACTGCCCGTCATCTTGACGCGCCTTGAGAGCTCCAGCACGATGGAAGCGGCGGGCGTGCCTAAAGGTCGCTTCCCGCTACAGGGATGCGTGAACAACGAGAAGATGCGATGATGATTGGACAAACCTCTGCCATTATGCCATTGGTGGCGGGACGTGCCGCGACGGCAAGGCAGAAAGCGAGGAGGAAGGCGAAGCGAGAATTGAGTCGGACCATGAGGGTAGTGATGTGGATAATGAATGTGAAGATACTAGAGATAGTGATGGGGGATAGGAAAGATGGGATGAGGGAACGACGCCAGCGGAGGAGGCTTATATACTCGTGAGGGAGGCGCGGGGACCAATGGCGGATGACAGGGAGGATGATGTCATAGGACGCCGGAGGAATGCAGCAGTTAGTTGGAAGACCGGAGCGAACGGATGCCTTTGAAATATAGAACCTTGGAATGCCATCGAGAACACGCACTGGCAGCTCCACAGTTTGTAGCAATGAGATCCTCGGTCGCATCAAGTCGGTCAGTACTCGGGTTTGTGTGTATCGGCACCGTCCCGACGGGCTCTTTTTCACCCACTTACTAGTTCCCGCGAGGCTTTTCATATGTGACGTCAATAGTCGAGCACTCATCTGTATAAACCTGTCTGGAGAACCACCCTCAGCCCGAAGAGTCACTAGTAGTCACTACTCGGTCTGCACGACTACCTTGAAGAGAATTGACCCGTAGCGATACTAGTTGTAAAATTGAAGTAGTTGCTACGTGATCCGCAGGTCACCGTGTTACGTAATATATCCGTTCGAGAGCGTCATGGAGGACTTGGTGGGTTGCCGCAACAGACTTCTCTAGTTACTCTAGTAGCATACAGGGTAGTCATACACATCAATTCATAATCCATATTTTCGCCTCTCCGTCTCAACACTTGCTTCCCGCCACTGCTTACCCTTGTAAAGCACGAGTAATATCATCAATTCCGCCAGTAACATTAAGCCGGCCCACAAGGTATATAAACCACCATCGCCGATAGCATCCTGAACGACATGTGAGTGAAAAGCGACGCGTGTGTGGAACACAGAGACTCCACCTGTAACGGGACCGCAATTTCTGCAGCTAGAAACGCGGATATCCCACGGAAAGAAGCGTTGGTGGCGACGGCGCTGGATGACTGACCAACGTTGGCATCAACGATGTACGCCAAAGTGCTAGCATATATCCATCTAAACATCCACAAAGGTCAGATTAGAACAAAACAAGAAGTGGGCAAGACGTACATGGAAAAGAACCCAGACAAGAAGAGCATCACACAGATGGCTGAGACGTGTACGTGCTGCTGGCAGACCCACGCATAACCAATAACAGCAGGTGGGAAGAACCACATAGCAAGCTTGGTGCTTTCTAATCTCATCTACGGAACAGACTTCATGGGTATAATTCCAATAATTGACCAGATGCACCTCGCTCACCTCTGGATAGCCGAGCCCGCCATTTGCCGCTTTGAGCCTGGCAAGTGTCCTGTCAGACCACCGTCCGCCCAAGATACTACCAATGATACATCCTAAAGGCAAGGCAAATACAAGTTTGAGCAACATCGCTTGTTCAGTTAGTACTGTGCTAACCGATGCCATAGGCAAGTAGTACCAATCCAGTCGTCAGGGCATCATAATCATAATAGAGCGATAGTGTCCGTGCACAGGTGTATGTGATACTGAAACTAAATGCAAAGAGAAGTCCTGCAATGTCATTGAGATTGAGTCAGGATTGCCGAGCTTGACGCAGAGGTACGCACCAGAAGGTATCAGAATGGCGAGATTATTTCTGCAGTTTAGGACCCGTAGGTAGGGAGGAAATGGATTAACGTCCGTAATCGATAACTTGGCCTCCAGCGCTGGGACGACAGGTTGCGCCTCCACGTCGCCTCTCGGTGTTTGCGCTCCAGAAGTACCATCCTCTGGTATTTTCTCACCGGCAGGTCGTTCCCGCGTGGCATTCTTTTCTTGTGCGAGGTTGCGTTCCTGTATACGTCTCTCCAAGACGCTTTGGTACGCCAGACTCCGCTCCTTCCTAAACGTGTCCTTGAACACAAACAAGAACGTTGAAAATATCACGCCTCCCCAGACCGCCAGAAACCAAAAGATCGCGCGCCAGTTGAAACCCTGCGTAAGCCCACCGCCTAGGATAGGCCCGATCGAAGGACCCAGGAGTGGTGCAGAGTAATAAACACCCATCATGGTCCCCCGTTGATGGGGTTCATAGATGTCTGCAAGTGTTGCGGCACCAATGGTCGCCACAGCGCTCGCGCTAGGTGAGTGAATTAAAAAACGGGAAGACTGAGAGGACAAAACGAGAAAGCCCACCCAGCTGCCTGAATCACTCGCATGCCGATGACAAGACCTATGGTGTTTGAAATCGCCACGACAGCGGAGCCCGCAGTAAAGAGAGTAATAGAAAGTAAGTAGACGAGCTAACAGGAACAGTCAGTGCATACATTACAGATGCGATATGAAATGCTTCATACTTTCCTTCCTTTGATCTCGCTCAGAGCACTCCACATCAGGGGGAAATTTCCTTGAGCAAGGATGGAAATAGATATGCTCAGACTAATTTCTGAGGCGGTCGCATGCAATTCCTGTTCGATTTGGGAGTTTGCGGCTAATGTTTATTCATTAAGATCCCCAATGCTCCTACGAGGAACGACAACTCACGATTCTGAATGTTGGCGCATAAACCTGAGATCATGGAAGCCCCTGAGATGATGAACAAAATTGTATTCTTTACAATATTTAATAGATCGGCGTGGATCGCAATCGCTCGGACAGCTTGAGTAAGAAACTGACCTTTCGAGCAGTCGACCAAAGTCGTGGATCGTCCTCCACAAAGGCATGTTCGATATCAGGCTTGACTATACATTGGGAAGAGGTAGGCGTCATTACACCTTTGCCTGTGAGAATGGCATCGGCAGAAGGCAACGTCGTGCTGTGGCCATCGTGAATCTGGGTCATAATTCGTGGATGTCATGCAAGAGAGAGAATACCTGGGGTCGGGACTTGATATTGCTTTTTAAGAGTCATACAAGCGACACATGATAAACCATGACCCGGAATCCTAAGCGGGCCATGCCTCGAAGGGAAAGGGGCGGGAATAAGAAGCTACATGTTCTTCAAAGAAGGTTCGGCCGCCGATCTCCGATGCTAGCTTGATTCCGCGGGCCATCGCGTCTCGACTTGTTGCCAACAGGTAGGGGCGTCAGAAACTACATAGGTTGTGTCAGACACATAACACCTGCGTTTGCAAGAACACGGATTACCTGGAGATGTGCAAATCAAACAAAAAGTCGTCCAATCATCGAAAATACCTCCTTTAGATAACCGGCTAGAATCTAAGCCGACTACATAAAATGATCAAATCCCGAGGTAAAATTAACCGCGCAAAAGGTACCTACTGAGACACGTCAAAGTTCCCCGGCGTACCGTCATGCCGCTCACTGGCAGACATGCTTCCGATCCACATCATCAGCCCAGAGTCTCCCCTAGGCAGATCGAAGAGTTGGATGAAGACCCTCCACTACGACAACCCCTCCAAAAAGAAAATTGGCATATCAACTGAGGACCAGATGCTATACGCGTAAATTTCGGGAAAACTGGGGGACCGCAATGTTGTCAAATCAGTATTCACCTTGCGATCATGTGCTTCGAAGGTGTGATAAGTCAGCCCCAACGAGGCAGTGTTTTACATCTTTTTACCCAATCGCCTCGTTGAAATTGCATCGCGAGAGAAAACTGAAACCTGAACGGGTCGGCCGATTGGTAGGTCAGCGCTAGCAGCAATATCGGTCGGATCGGTCAGCAGCCACCTGTATTGCATTCTCCGGAGTACGTACACTAAATCACAAACAGTAGGCGGTCATCCGCAGGGAGGTCAGTCAGTTCAGCGCAGGATATCCGTGGACATTAAAGAGGATAGCCGAGGACAAGACGTCTTCCGCTCGAACGAGAATGAAAGTTTCTTCGACGAGCCAATTGAGAGATGTGGCTGCCAGTGGCTATTATATTCGGCATTTGCCGATGTAGAGGGACAGCAATTGAAGGTTGATTGAAGGTGTCGTTTACAGAAGGAAAGCCGAACAATACAATAAGTGAGGAAGGCACGATATTCACCATGAACATGAGAGCTAGCTCAGCCAGGCGGCGCCTGAGTACATCCAGAAGTAACGGGGAAGAATTTTCTTGCTGGCCTCCGATCTCATTCCGCAAAGTCAACAATTCGAGCGGCCTACTAGTAGCTCTAATTGAAGTCCTCTTCGGTCAGTGACTACTCATCAAGAATTCTGCATATGTGCGTCCTCGAAAAGTTCATGCTCCTTCTAACGGCGAGCAACTTCATCGCCAACGGCAGTGACGTTCTCTCAGACCTATCCCTGATCCCTCCATCGGTCGAATCGGGGTTGCTAAACTGGCTGCGCGCGATCATTATACTCGGATACAACTGGCCGGCGAACAGGTTCAGTTGGTCAATCAAAGCCCAATGAGGAATCCAGTCGGAGGGAAAGGGAGGGACGGAATAGCCTGAGATCATCAGATGGCTTCATACGCTTGGCAGTGCGGGGTAGGTATAAATGGGGTTGCGTGTGTTTGCTGAACCTAATCTCTGACATCAACTGATTGGCTTCGAAAGGGCTTAGGAGGACGAAGGCATCCCTTCCACACATTTTCCCGGAGACAACCCAGTGGATAGGGCGCAGATATTCATTTCCCCTCCCTTGAATCGAATCGGTTTGCTGGATTGTCTCACAAAAGTCCGCTGTCACTAATATGTATGGGCTTGTGGTCCACTCGAGGCGGCGAAACTGTTGTTGTTACTGCTCGCGAAGATATGGTGGACGGCTACGCTCCAGGACGGCGAAGGAACGGTGCCCGTCCTCACGAACTGGATGACATTGAGATGAAGGAAGTGTGTCGCAGGAGATACTTCGGGAGGCCCCTCTATCTCGCGCTTAATCTCGCGAGATACCTCTTGTTCCCGTTCTTCGCCCATGCGGGTATCGCGAAGCGACAATACCCCGAGGTTCTCACAACGGTCACAGATTTGTCGGGGGAGCTTCGTGGCAGTTGTCGTGTCGGGAGAGTGGGATGACGTATACATATCAGCCAGAGACTTGTGTTCAGGCTGAACCCAGGACGCGTGGCCTCATCGCGGCATTTAAAAACGGGACCAAACTTCATACTGGGATTGGTGATTCTCGTCGATGCCACATGAAATAGGTGACCAAGTATTTTTAGTTTGCTATTTCCCCATTGCCATTGGGCGGCGATGGCCACAAGCGACTCAGTCTTCAGTACCTGATTCTACTTCCGAGTCGATATTATACACGACAACATCATGTTTACACTATGATATTACTCGACCCACAGAACGTTAGGTGGCAGGTATACACCAGAAGACACAGAACCTTCAGTATATGATTGAGCCATGGAACGAAAGGAAGTACAATTGTTTATGCAGGAGTTCAGAGCACAGCGGAAGAAAATCTAGCAATTGTATGAGTCTTGTTCAATAAATCAATCAAAAGAAAGTAGACCGCGAATACTTGGCAATGGAAGACTCGAAAGTGCTCATTTGCTGTAACACCTCCTGCATCATGGGTCGCGCAAGCGGGTCATCAGCCATCAACTGATTAATAATACCAACTAGGACGGTTCTCTCCCTCGTGTGTTGGCAACAGCAAGCAAGCAATTCTCGAAGCGTCTTGCCACTCGACCACAGGTCAGCACGAATCGGATCATATTCGGGGTGCTTCACGTTGACTTCGGGAGCAATGTAATTCTCCGTGCCTTTCATCACATGACGTTTCGTGTCGGGTTTGATGAACTCGGAGACGCTATAATCAATTATCGAAAGACGACCGCCATCGGGATGAATGAGGACGTTGGCAGGTTTGATATCCAGGTGGGTAACACCGTGGTTGTGCATGAACGCTACACCCTCTACAAGCTGTCTTGCAGCGCTGACCACATGTGAACGTCAGGGTTGTGGAGATTGGTAAGGTGGCTCCCCCAGAGTGGCTAAAGACAACAAAACCCTTGTAGGGAAGGGTCCACACCCAAATGCCGGGAATAGTATGGTTTTGCTCCCATGGGAACTTGGCGAGGTACTGTAATATTTCCACCTCGCTCTGTCGTTTGGTAAATTTGAGGAACCCTCGTTCCAAGCGGTCAGACTTGCATGAGATCATTGCCACATTAGGGAACTAGTCAACGTTAGCATACACGATAACCAGATAGATACCAAAGGGCTTACGCCGAAGAGGAATGCATCCACCCGATAGTGCATTCCATCTAGATGCTTCCGGACTTCAGGGTCATCAGTAAAGCGATACTGTCCCCCGCAGCGCTGACTGGGTTGTCCGGCGTCTCCCGAGAGGGAATCCATCGTGTCGGTTCCCTTTGTCCCCATCGTGGACCTTCGTGTTTTAGCAAGAGAAATAATTGGACTCGCAATTTTGGCGATTTTGGAAAACGCACCCTTTCCAGTATGTGAGTCGTCGAGTTCCTTGGCAAAGTTCTCCATCTGATCCTGCAGATTGAACATAGCTCTGAGAAACTTGAGAGCTTGACCTGCATCCAGTAGATCATAGTCTCGTTGTGCAATATGGACCTAGCATGAACGTCATTCGGTCTGACAAGGATAACACAAATATACAACAGAACCTCGCCAGTGGACGTTTGCATGATTGTGTAGCGCTCTACAGTCAGGTTGGCCTTGAGATAAACCGCAACAACAAAAAGATATTTTTTACTGTCGAGTTTCTTCAGAATACATATAACGCGAACAGCTGCAATGCCTTGCAGCAGCATGCGATACCGATCAGTTTCTTGGCGATCGGAAACGACTTCGCATAACAGGAAAGGGCACAGAAAGTCCTTGACGATGACGCTGTACTCACTGGAGGGATTGAATCTACACCAGTTTGACCTCTCAGCCTCGGCGGTGACAAAAAAGGGAAACCCTCAAGGCAAGTCTCTATAGTACGGAGGTCAGAGACAGGTCTCTGATCAGAAAAGACGCCGCACGTCTTGAAAACAGTCCTAGAACCCTCTGTTCGGCAAACAAAGAAAGGGGGCTTAAAGAAGAGGTGGCTAAGTTCATTGCTTTTAAAGCGGGACGAGGGGTCATTGGAAATCCGTTTGAAGCAAGGGTAGGAACGACCGAGGGCATAAACCGCAAGGAGCTCTCCAGAACCCTTGACAGTCGGTGACCCTATTTTGAAATACTCATCAAATGCTCCTTGCATTCGTTCGCGAATCATTTCGAGATCTACAGCGAAATCGTCGGATCCTATTTGAAAGGGGTTGATGTCATTCTCTCAAAGGGGTATCATCAGGACTTACATGGAACTTATCATCGTACTCGCGATGCCTAGACAAGGCGTCGTCAAAATCCTTTATGGCCCCTTCATTAGGTTGCTTCCCATTGTCCCAAAAGACACCACCGCTCATATTACTTTCAACATCGACCATCGACCAGGACTTGATACTCTCTACATGAATCTGGAGGGCTTGGAACAACGCATTGTGGCTATAACTCAGCTCGTTGATAGCATCCAAATGTGGCACTAGAGAACATGCATATGAGCAAATCGAGTGTATATATGCGGATATCGCTCACATTGGAGAGTCTCGATGACCAGACAAACGTAGCGGTGGGACAGGTATTTGTCCTCTGCCAGGTCTTCGACACAGTTGTCAAAGTCGAGCATTTCCTGTTTGTGCCGATTGGCCAAGCACGCATTCTCCACCTCTTTAGCTCTGCCAGAAAAGGGTAGTGGCTCAGTGAACTTGTAGAATGTGCAGGTCATGGCATCAACGCCAGAGATTCCCGGAGAGGACAAGTTGAGGAGGTCGTGGAGTAACATAGCCAATGGCAAGTCCTACTCGGTCAATGGCCCGGGGAAGACTCTGCCGTTTAAAAAGATCCAAAATCGCACCGGCGCTGCATGGCGTCAATCAACATTTCGAGGACCAGACTTCAGAGCTTACACATGATAGAGATCGACAGGGATGCCACACTCTCGGCTAAAATCACTAGGATTTGTGTGTACACAGTGTGGAGTAGGGACTAGGAGCTTGAAACCTACAAAACCGAAAACGGAAACGGACGTTTACGTAAGCTTGACTTGGCGTGTCCGTCAATTGGCTTGCCGGAGAAATTTCATAGACTGGCCGCCGCACTGTCACAGGTGACTAGACTGGCAGGTAATTCAATGAACGTACTCCAGTGAATGCAACTCAGGCCGCTGCTGATGGATTTCTTTGCGAGCCGGCTGCTGGACTGCGTCGGCTGACTTCCTTCAAGCTTAGTTTTCTCCCGCGGGCCGCGATGCAATTTCAACGAGGTATAATGCTGCTTCGTGAATCGTTGGGGTTAATTTATCGCGCCTTCAAAGCACATGATCGCGAGGTGAGCGCTTGAGCGTTCTAGTGAACTCTCCGAGTTTCCCCGAAGTTGACCCTTATACATGTGGTCTTCCGTTGATGCTAGTAAATCGGAAATTACGTCTGCCAGTGAGCGGTCTGCCTCAGTTCAGTTGCGGATTATTTCCGTTCGGGGTCGGCATGTTTCGGCAAATACTTCACACACGTCAAATTGACATCGGCTATCGCAATGGAGATGATTGGTCGACGTTTTTGACCTGCACATCTAACCAGCAATCACTTTTCTTGCCAGCCCAGGTGCAATGTGTCTGACAATGTGGCTTCTGGGTCGCTACCTATTGGCATCAACTAGAGACTTTTCCGGGTCTCGTTACGATGCCTGGGGATCTTTAACGGGAGCTACGTCGGAGATCGGCGGCCGAACCTGCGACTCAGAGAGCTTGTAGTTTCTTAGTAAGTTCCCGTTCCCGTTCCCGTCCCTTCTGAGTCACGGTCCGCTTAGGATTCCGGGACATGGTTTATCATACGTCAATCGCACGACTTTTTAAAAGCGTCTTCGCGTCCAGACCCCAGACATTCTTCCTCTTTTTGCGACGTTCACGAATCAAATCATGACCCCCACCTCTTCCACCCCAGAAAATGTCAGCAAGCCTGATATTGAACATGCCCTTGTGGAGGATGATCCGCGACTTTGGTCGAATACTAGAAAGGTCAGTGTATTATTCACGTTCGAGAGATTGTGATTCAAACCGATTCAATTGAATATTTAAAGAATATTGTCTTGTCGATCATTTCAGGTGCTTCTATGATCGCAGGTTTGTGCGCCAACATTCAAAATCGTGGGTGGTTGTTTCTTGTAGGAGCATAGAGGGTTTAATATATAAACACTAGCCGCAAATGCCCAAATCGAACAGGAATTACATGCAACCGCCTCGCAAATCAGTTTGAGCATATCTCTTTTCATCCTTATCCAAGGAAACTTTCCGCTCGTATGGAGCGCTGTTAGCGAGATCAAAGGGAGGAAAGTATGTAGCACATTCATATTACCACCATAACTCACTGATCGGTGCCAGTTCGTTTACTTGCTTTCCATTATGCTGTTTACTGTGGGCTCCGCCATTGTGGCGATTTCAAAAACGATAGGTCTTGTCATAGGCATGAGAGCAATTCAAGCAGCTGGGCAGGCTCTCATTTGTCCTCCAGTCCTTTCCAGCTCCTAATTCGTTCGTTTAGATCGAGCACCGTGATTTCCATTGGCGCTGCGACACTCGCAGACATTTATGAACCCCATCAACGGGGGACAAAGATGGGCATTTACTACTCTGCACCACTCCTGGGTCCTGCGATCGGGCCTATCCTAGGCGGTGGGCTTACGCAGGGTTTGAGTTGGCGCGCGGTCTTTTGGTTTCTGGCGATCTGGGGAGGCGTGATATTTTCAGCGTTCTTGTTTCTGTTCAAGGACACGTTCAGGAAAGAACGGAGTCTGATGTACCAAAACGTCTTGAAGAAACGTACACAGAGACGCAATCTCGCTCAGGAAAAGAACGCTACGCGAGAACGACCTATTGGTGAGAAGAAGATATCAGAGGATGGTACTTCTGGAGCGCAAATGCCGAGAGGCGATGCGGAAGCACAACACGCCATAGTCCCAGCTGTCGCTATCAAGGAGGTCAAGTTATCGATTACGGACGTTAATCCATTCCCTCCCTACCTACGAGTCATAAGCCGCAGAAATAATCTCGCCATTCTGATACCTTCTGGTGGGTGCCACTACGTCAGGCTCGACAATTGCGACTTGATTATCCTTGCAGGACTTCTCTTTGCGTTTAGCCTCAGTATCACATATACGTGTGCACGAACGCTATCACTATACTATGATTACAATGCCTTGACGACTGGATTGGTGCTACTTGCTTATGGGATAGGTTAGTGTATCAATCACCGAGCAAATGGTGTTGCTCAGACTGGTATTTGCCTTGCCTTTAGGAAGTATGGTAGGCAGCATCCTGGGCGGACGGTGGTCTGACAGGACGCTTGCCAAGTCCAAAGCTGCAAATGGCGGGGTCAGCTATGCAGAGGTGAGTGAGGTGCACCTGTCAATGATTGGAATTATACCCATGATGTCCGTACCGTAGATGAGGCTAGAAAGCACCAAGCTTGCTATGTGGTTCTTCCCTCCCTCAGTCATTGGGTACGCTTGGGTCTGCCAGCAGCACGTGCACGTCTCAGCCATCTGTGTGATGCTCTTCTTGTCTGGGTTTTTTTCCATGTGCGCCTTGCCCACTTGTTTTGTTCTAATCTGACCTTTGTGGATGCTTAGATGTATATATACTAGCACTTTGGCTTACATCGTTGATGCCAATGTTGGCCAGTCGTCCAGCGCCGTCGCCACAAACAGTTCTTTCCGTGGTATGTCTGCGTTTGTTGCTGTAGAAATTGCGGTCCCGTTACAGGTAGAGCCTCTGTGTTGCACACCCGCGTTGCTTTTCACTCATGTGTCGTTCAGGATGCTATCGGGGATGGTGGTCTATATACTTTGTGGGCCGGATTGATGGTGTTGGCGGAATTGATGATATTACTCGTGCTTTACAAAGGTAAGCAGTGGCGGGAAGCAAGCATCGAGGCGGAGAAGCGAGAATATGGATTGTAATTGGGTGTGGCCTCGGCCGAGTCAGTATTGTTGGATAGAGATTGTTATATGTATGAGCAACTGGTAGATAAAGCTCAGCAAGCACGGTCCACGATGCCAAACAGCAGTCCCACACCAAGGAAACCGATGACCGATAACCCTTGGACTCGGCCACGAGACAATAAAAAAGGATAAACAATTCGACAACGCATACGAGGCCTCAGACACATGTCAACCCGTATTTTTCACTCCAATCATGATACCTTTTCATCATGTCGGGTGTAATTTGCTTTCGAATCGACCTCGCAGCCTCTTCGAAAGCGATTTGTGGTACCTGTCGTACGTGATAGATGAGAAGCTGCTCCAACGATCATCAGACGATGATGCGAGGGCCTTACATGCGGTGCACGAATGTCTTGTTGCATCGTTATCAACGCCGCTTCTTGACAGAGCGCCGCGATTTCGGCTCCACTACATCCATCCGTCTAAGTCATCTCTCAGTCAGGACCTGAGCATAACGCGCACACCACTATACGCGACGAACCATGGTAGCGATTTTAGAGACATCAAACCCGGGCTCGACGCTCATCTTCCGGGTCCTGATGCGCAAAATCTCCTCCCTGCCCTCTTGGTCCGGTGGACCAATGAACAAGATGCGATCGAGGCGACCAGAGCGCATCAGCGCAGGATCCTTGACAAGGACAGAAAGCCATTAGAAAATGATGACAAGACGATCGCACTGCTTGGTAGTCTCACCATGACGTCGGGTCTGTTGGTGGCCGCAATGATGGTAACGCCGATCAGTTCTTGGACGCCGTCCATCTCGTTCAACAAGCTCGTAAGGACGCCCTCGTGGGACGAAACACTTCCTTCTGAGTCCGATCGAGATGTGCCTAGCGCGTCGATCTCGTCCTACCACAATCGGGCATGAATCAGCGGTTATATAACGTTGGAGGGCGGCAAGGAACAAACAAAGAATATGATGGAAGGCGAAGCTGCTCGAGCCTTCCTAAATATCTCGCGCACTGCTCTCTCGGATTCACCAACGTACTTGCTTAAGAGCTAACGGAGAAGTCAGGTCTCGTACGGGGGGATGGTCTGATCACTCGCCTCGGGTCCTTTTACAGCGACAAAGTTGACCCCACTCTCCGTTGCACAAGCACGTGCAAGGACCGTCTTACTACATCCAGGCGGACCGTAGAGGAGAAGGCCCTTGGGTGGTCGTACACCCAGCCTCTCGAAAGCCTCGGGGTGAAGTAAAGGCCACTCGACTACTTCGCGCAGTTTCTGTATAACAGCTGCTTGACCGCCAATATCAGAGTACCTTACGGGTGGTGTATCCAAAAAGACAGATCGCATGGCAGATGGGCGCACGCTCGGCAAGGCATCAGAGAGGTTTGCAATGGTAAGATTCAGAGAGGGTGGAATTCCTGTTGCGCTTGAACCCAATGACGTATTTGCATTCACCCATCGTTTGATTGCAAGTGTACCGGCTTCGCGAATGACTGCGCTCAAGTCTGCCCCAACATACCCGTGTGCACGACCCGCGAGAGCACGGAGGTCAGCCTGAGATATGGAATGGGGGGTTTTGGCGAGTAAGACCTCCAGAATTGCTAACCGCGCTTCGGCATCCGGTACACCTAATATAGTGGAAAAACAAAAGTAGCAAATATGAATTTCAGCTTCCACACGGTGCTGAGAATTGGTCTCGTGCTTACCTATCTCAAACTCCCTATCGAATCTTCCAGGCCGTCGAAGAGCTGGGTCGATCGCATTCGGCCGGTTTGTCGTTCCGATGACCACAACCCTTTCCGTACCACTGGTCTTCTCATCCTCCATTCCATCCATTATTGTCAGCAGAGTCGCGACCACCCGCTTCTCAACCTCTCCGCCAGCACTGTCCTCGCGTTGTGGGACTAATGCGTCAATCTCATCCAAAACGACAATACACGGGCTTTTAGCACGCGCATTCCGAAAAACCTCTCGGAGTCGCGCTTCAGTCTCCCCATGGTATGCAGACGAAAGCTCGGGTCCATTGATGACAATGACAGAAGAACTCGTAGAAGCAGCTATGGCACGTGCCAGATGCGTCTTGCCTGTTCCGGGGGGACCATGGAGCAAGATGCCCCGCGGTGGCTTTAGACCTACATAAAAAGTAAGCTGAATCATGAACATCTCCCAGGTATAACCTACCAAAATGTACAAATAGCTCCGGTCTCGTAAGAGGGATCTCGATTAAATCACGTATCTCAGCAATCGTTTTGTTAAGTCCTCCAACCGTGGCGTAGGCATCAGATGGCGTGGTTTTCTCAAGAGTTTCGATGTCTGGCTGGACAAGGCACGCACGTGTAAGTCTCGTATTCAGGACTCCAGGTCCGGATAGGTCCCATGACAGCCTACCTTGTGAGGATAGTCAAGCCGATTATCGGTATCATCTTCCAGGATGCAGACGGACGTATCCCATCCCGTTGTCCACAAATGGGATTGTGAATGGAGGGACAGCGACCCGATTTCTTTGGTGATGGGACCGACAAGGTCACCTGCCTCGGGTGTACGCACAGTGATGGAATCGATGAAAAATCTCCGAGGTCTTCCTTCATATACGACTTCCACGACCTGGGAAGACGTGATAATTTTTAGTCCAACTAAATTACGTTCAATTGAAATGTGTCAGCGTGCCAGTCACAACGATCCATATGACAGTGACTGAGGTACTTACCAAGGTGTTCGCGCAGTAAAAGTGTAAGCCAATCCCTGCGCTTACCAGATTCATGAGTGTCGGCTTGGGCCTTCTTAGTCTGCCCTTTGAGTATTTCCCGCAGGCGAATGTACCCTGCTTCTTGGGCACCACGCAATGAGGGCAGGAACGAGCTGTCCTTGTTGGTGGTTTTTCCATGCAAGGGAAAAACTTTGACCAGACTGCCTTCCTCAAGGCGCGCCGTGAGGAACAACGAAGGAGATAACAAGACGACTGGAGGGAAGAGATACCCATGAGTGGTTCAACTTTAGTAACACAAGTAACACGATGATCGCACGATGTGGTACTCGCCATTCTGCGGAACGTCTATAGACGGCCACAAGACCCCAACTGCGAAGTCCTGTGATGCAAGGGAAAATTAGTCTCTCGAAAATACCATGGTACGCGTATTTCCAGCCCCGCCCTTTTTCTTACCTTTTTTGCATTGCCGTTATCTGCCTGCGATAAGGCGATCACGTCGCCAGAACACACCTTCAGGGTCTTTAAGTTATCTGGATGGACGATAACGCGCTTCGCGCTACGTGATTCCCCCTCGACAGCCTCTGATAGGGAAACGGTAAATCTCGGGACAGCCATTAAATTGCCTCGCTCAGGTTATCAAAAGGCTGGACCTGTACGTGTGTCGGAACGCGTTCTAGACTTTTTTTGTGACTGTAATGAGTCACTCAAGGGCTAGTGATGCTTGATGCCGAACCTTGCCAGTGAACCTGAATCCTGTCAATAAAGATATTGCCGCACGTCAATAACAACAGAAATGGATGTTCCAATGGATAGAATCGAGTGGAGCAGCGGCTTCTCGAATGATTGTAATGGACGTGGATATGATCTTTCGAATCCACAGTGCATGCTCAGTGATTGATTGGGTTCAGTTATCCGAGTCCGCTTACACGCAATCCCACGGCAATTGCCGGTCCGCTGCACCTCGACGAGTACAGTATACATAGGACACTCTGATCGGGAATCATTGGAAGTCTCAAGGTACGGCTTAGCGTTGTATAACCTGGCAGACATACAACACCACTCGAATGGTATATCCAAGGGCTGTATCAGCCATGTGGTGACAATGTTCAAGGCTCCGAGTCGCGCGCTCAATGTCCACTAGTCGTTTCAGCCACCACAACGTTTGAACGGCCCGGACCGTCAAGTAGCTGCAAGGAGCTATCAAACTGCCGTCTGTCAGTCTAATGGTACATAACGTACCTTCGCCACAGTCCAATAGCCGTCTAGCTCGGAAAGTGATAACTCATGTCTAGCTTTTTTTAACCAGATCTCTGCGCCTCTAGAATGGTGGCAGGAATATTGCGGCACGCCGTACTACCCCACCCCTCTGATGCGGCGCTGTCCACCTCGTTACCGCGCGTCTTCCTCGTTGTCTATTTCGGAGAGGATCCTGTGGTGCACAATACCCACATATGAAACTAGCCAAGTACCTCAGGGGAGACCCTCTTGTGGAACGTGTCAAGGAAATGAACTCACGGCATACGTGCCTCGCTTTCCCCACACTTTTTTTTTTCCGTTCCGAATCACGGTCTCCATAGTCGGAGCTTTGGCGCACTTAAATGTCACAGGACTTGATCCAAATGTCTTGCAGTTTCTGATTGTCGACTTGACGACAACGCCGGCCCTACACTTGGAACTTGTTTCACACAGCATTCATACTACAAGTTCAATACCATGGCTACTGGTTGGACACCATGATGAAGTCATTATTGGCCCATATCTATGCACTGCCATTGCGATCATGAATGACGATGGATTGCGTACTCTATGGTGCTTCTATCGCAAAACGAGTTTTCATGGCAGTTTTTCCTAGCCTACCCTTTGTGCCATGATATCAGGTTCAGTCAGGTACGCCCGCACTACACCAGGTCACACCCGACGAGTCATGGGGTGGCATGATGGACGGGAAGGCGCAATCATGATTCCAGATTGGCAGTCACACTAAACGTTATATACCCCACAATGAGCTAATGAACATGTGTGGCCAGGATCAGCAATAGACGGGAAAAAATAACCCACTGACAAGGAACTTTGTGTGGCTGGGAGTGCGCAGCCTTGAAGGAGGCGGCGAAAAACGACGCACCCCAGTGGCGTAGCAGGACCTCAAAGTCAGCAACCTGGTTCCTTACTTGTCCACACCTGCAAATTGCCCCTCGAATCAATTCATGGACTGCCACACCTGTCACACCGATATCGCAAGGACGTGGACACCGCGGTCTGGTGCTTCTCTCATTATCATTTTTTTGCCCAGATACACCGTGAGAGCCGAAAGCCTCAAAGACGCCGGATAAATGTATTTGTTTTGGCAAGGAATAACCTTGGAGTGGGCGTTGATGGCACCATCTGGACTTGCGCCACCGTGCTGGGAAAGTAGTACCCGAGGTGGTATAGTCAAAGCGTACTGTTACGGATCATGGCGCACTCGCAGAGTGCGTGGTTTCGAGGGTGCTATCGAGTCAATTCAATTGACTACTGGCGCGAACTAGCTCCCGGATTGGGGGCATGTGGGACTCAGCCGATGGTGCCGACGAGCGATGGATGACGCGATGCTACTAGATCAGGGTTCCCGAGCTAACTATCTTTGTTCCGAATGGTCAGGGAGGCTGCTTATAGTCAAGACGTTCCAGATCAGCCCTGTGGACAGCGCGAACAGCGCTCTTCTGATAAAGCATTATCTGATTCAGCCACATGACAAACACGCTGTTACGAGGATTATAGGAAAAAAAAGCAACGTGGATGTCCACCGCCGATAAACCACGGAGTAAGTACAGCAAGTGGAGGTGTGGGACCCTTTTGATCGCATGGCTTGGAAGTTTACTAGGACGAATATGGACGACTATACGTATTGTTTTTCGACACGCCATTGGGTTCCCGATGTTCGAAACCTATAAAACCAGGGGACTGAGCAACCCGGCTCCCCCAACGTTATTCCCCACTACACAACCCTTTGATTCTTCCCCTGTCCTCCCTGTGCCAGCCATGTGCAAACAAGTAGCGTGAGGATCATAGTCGTTGCCACTCATTGTCCGTTGGAACTGAGAGCCAACCTTTACAGGGAAGGAACCCGTTGGCTAAAATGTGGTGTACGGTGACGATCCATTTCGTTCTCCATACGGGAAGAACTAAACCCAAAGTATTAGCACTTTCAACGACATCTCGTCGTCGCGATCATGGATTGTGACTCGGCGCGATGTGAACGCAGCTACCGGCATCCTCCCAACTGTAGACAACCGAACTGTACCAAGGTGGGTATTTATCGAATGTGGAAAAACGGTGCCTGACGGTAACGGCGGTGAACACAGAACTTTGGTGACGAAATACAGCGATCCGTAGACGACGTCAACGAGTTTTGCTTCCAGTGCCGGATGGCGATGAGCCGGCGGCGCTGATAATCTCCCCTCCCAGTCAGATAATAGCATGATTGCACACTATACCTGTATCATTTGCATGTTAATAGTTACACATTAAGAAACAGCTACGTATGCCAAGGGGTGTCGGGGTAGCAGAAGATAGCTCCGAAAAGCATGCCCGGAATTCGCTACGGAGAGAGGTCTCATGACGTTACGTTCCTGGCTTCTTTGCTATCCGCATGACCAATGGCCCGTCCCGTAGTCCAGTTCAAGCTTTCCTAAGGTCCTGAGAACAGCTCAACGTCCGAAAATTCCCGACAAAGAGAACATGCGACGCGTACACACGTCATAGTCCCAGGCCAATGATTCTTAACGAAACACGTTAGATTTTGAGCGGAGTAAAGCCTCAATAACATCTACTGGGCTATCAGCTCGGATACGGAGGTTTTGATTGGCCATCGCCCTTAGCAGATCGGTGCGAGAAGAGGTCCTTTAGTGCCTGGCAGGGTAAACGAGTTCCCGTTTTCCCAGCTCACCCCACCAGCAGACCATACCACGCCAAGGTGTCAGGTATAAAATATGTTCGTCTATTTGCGATCGGTACAATGAATAAAACTGGTTGACGACCCTCCCCAGACACACTCAGTGCGGGTGGTTCTTGTGGTACTCTATCAAGCGCGTGAGGATAGCCGCGGATCGGCATAATAAACTACTTACTCAAGTGCACTAGACAAAGATGGTGTTTCATCAGCAATAGTTCCGAGAGTATGCTGCTAAATGCGTACTATTGTAGTCGATGGTGTAACCAACACCAAAGAAGAAGAGAAGTGTGAGGCCCAGACGGTTCAGAGCTTTTTTCTCCGGGTCAAATGTCGCTGGTGGTGCACGGCCCTTTGGGAGTTTGGAGTAGAAGTTTACCAAGGGTGCGAGACCCGCCCCGGAACCTGCAGACTGGAATAAAAATGAGTAAGTTGGGAGATAACTTGGCAGAAAGGACATACGAGGTGAGATGGGGTCGCGATTTTGGGGGGAATGAGACCCGTGAACTGGCGGCGAACGAGGGTGGGCAACATGGCGAACACTTTGCAATGTTACAGCAGAGGAACGGAGTAGGCCGGGGAGACTGTTTGTTGTTGTTTGTATTTGTTCAACAAACAACAACAAACAGTCTCCCCGACCAGTGCAGTTTGTGTGTTTATTACATTTTGGCTTGATTTTTGGCTATTTTTATTTATGTAAAGGAGATTCTTTGTGTTTGTTTGTTGTTATCCCACGATCACGCACGCACGTGCAGTGTGGACGCACCGTGACAAACTTGTGCGTGTAAGTCAAAGCTCAGAACAATAGCAAACTTGAATTTGAACACCAGAAACGACTAGAAAAGGCCGGGCCGCCGTGTCGGACGTGAATAGGCTTGTCAGACGGCTTTCAACCTTGTGGTCATGATTTCCACATCCACGGCCCATGTCCTCGCCGCGCTCTTCGTGACTTGCTACGTCGGCTCGATATATATCTCCAAGGATGCACGTCTTTCCTTTTCCAACACCAAAGTATCCCTTGATTATGGATTCGCGAGGCCCAAGTTGCAGAATGAACGCTGGAGGGATGACCCAGACGTAATACGCGCGCGTCTCGTTGCTGTTTGCAGCGGGACGTTCATTTGTTGCGCAATCGTGCATGCCTTGATGGCCTCAGAGTCAGCCAATGCGAAGAACGTACGTGTCTAGTCTTGGATCTCACCCAGTCACGCTAACAATACCAGTCTTGGACACCGCTGCAGATGACCGTCAATTACCTTGGCTGTACCTCCACCAGCATTCTCCCACACCTCATAACCCCTATGCTCTTTCTCGGGCCACTCTATGCACATTTCCTGCGTGGGACACTGCCTGGTCAGTGTAATTGGTCTTTTCAGGAGGATCTCCTCTCCTTTCTCTTCTCCGTCGCCGGTGTGCGGAATTATTTCGTTGTGGGTGGTCAGTGTTATCCACTACGGCACTGCATTGACTTGTCAATACCATGTTTACTACGATAAAGGCTCCCATCACAGAAGAAGTCGTCTTTCGAGCATCTGTCCTCACCGTGTACCACCTGGCGCAGGCGTCAAAGATACGAATGATTTTCCTATGTCCCTTGCTATTCGGGGCAGGTGAGGATTCACGTCCGCATGTATAAGCAATCGCTTGGCACCACGAACTTACCTCCCTTGACGCACAGCCCACGCACATCATGCCTGGGAGACATACAATAGGTATGGACGTAGCCCAGCAGCCTTGAAACGCGCCGCGATTGGCACCGGTGAGACATTTTCAGATGATGTGTGGCTTTAGCCACCTCGTTGACCGTTGATGTTCTAGTCTTTCAATTCACTTACACCAGTATCTTCGGGTTCTATTGTTCGTATCTTTTCCTTCGCACGGGATCTATATTCCCACCAATCACCGCGCACGTATTCTGCAATATCATGGGTGTCCCCCAGCCTGGCTACGATATCAGTGAGAGACCAGACCGGAAATTAGGTTTGTTCCACTATTTCATCCTCATGGCAGTGATGATCAGTAACGCCGCCAACAAACAGCCATTATTGTTGCCTACCTCATTGGTATCGTCGGCTTTGTGTACGCGCTCAGCAGTTGGACGCTCGCGGAGGGTACATTGTATTGGAATTAGATCCGACGCTGGTTCGTCGAGCTTATTTAGAATTTATGGAGCGCTTCCTAGGAATAAGTAAATGACGATGGCCATTGACATGTAGACTCACGTGATGATCATATGCCATCCTCTCCTGATTTATATAAAATTGTTAGCTCGCCGGAACAACGTTGCCTCCGCACTCCTCGCAGACTGGGTGGTGGTCAGCTCCATCATTGCCGGGACAGATGCCCCATAAACGAGCAAAACGATCGGTAAGGGAACGAGAGAAAGCTCAACGGTATGGCTAGTGTCCGAGTCACAGTGACCAAAGTTACTCATAACGAGTCGATTTTACAGAGCAACCGATTTGGCCCCCACGATCTCCATAGAACATGAATCTATTCCGAAGTCAGTCTCGCGTGTTCTCGACGCCGGACAAATCAGGCGAGAATACCGGAAGAAGAAGCGACAACTCGACGGAGTCGGTAACTCAGACGAGGGCGACGGTCGACACAAAAAAAGACGTCACAATACAACAGATATGAACGACGGGGAAACTACGGCGCTTAGGATCAAGCCAGGTGAAACCGTTACCCAATTCAATAGGTGAGCGGTGATCGCAATGTGATATGAAATCATACATGGGGTTGTCAACATTCATTGTTTACAGACGGGTGGAGACCGGTATGACACCTCTCATCAGGACAGCGTTGCGGCAGTCCTCTGCCCAGGCGCGCAGAGTGCGGAGAGAAGCAGCAGCACAGGAAACGCTAAAGCGGGGCAAACAAGGAGACGATGCCCGTCATCCACCCCCGGCGAGCTCGAAAAAGGGTTCAGATCCACCGCCGACTGCCGCTGCCCACGAGGAGAATATCGACCGCCGGAGTGTAACAAAGGAATTTCAGGTCGTCTCGACTTCTGTTCCCCGCCGGCTCAACGATGTCGCGCAAGAACCCCCGTTAATCAAGAAACTCCCCCGTGGAGCAAAGCACGATGCGGCCCCGTCCGGAGTGTTGAGTATGGCTCAAAAGGCGATGATGGAGGAGGAAAGGGACAAGGCCATCAGACGTTATCGAGAATTGAAGGCTGGAAAACTGCGCGAAAGCGGCGGAGTAAAGCTCGATAGTTGATTGGAGGGTAGTCATACCGAAGAACTACCATAACTGGATCCTCCATTCTCCACTGGGCCGGGCTTGAAAATAATCACTCAAGCTTTCCCAACTCTCGGTCTGTATAGCGCATACGACGGTCCTCGGTGGTATTATTGTGTCCCTATCGTTACCCTTGGAAGAGTGTACTATTGGAGTCCATTTCCCGTTGTATCGTCGGGCCCCCTCCGATGTTCATGGACCGGAGCTTCGCGGAGGTACCCTAGTAGGCTCGTTCCAGAGACCTTTGGCTCGTTCGCCAATGACTCATAGTCACCCCTTTCTAGGCGCCGCTACACCAAATCATCGCACTTCTGGTATTACACGTACTGATTTCCGTTTCCTCTCTATTCCCGACTCGCGGGCTTCCACAAGGCTTCGGGTACCTAAATAGCAAGGTTTCAGCTGCTCCGTCGACGGCGGATGCGTTGGCGATGCACGTAGAATAGGCTTTTCTTGGAAGTGTCGTAACTCTCAGATCCCGGCGCGCTCCTATTACCAGGCTGGACACAATGGATCTGATAGTCTCCCATTTCTCGCGAGTGCAACGGGTTCCTTGACGCATTCTTCGTTGATGGTGAACAGAGTTGGTGGCTCGTCCATGTATGAACACGATACTTTGATCATCATTCCAGTCCTAGTGCAGTACAATAACCTCGCCCACTTGCTGAAAACGAGGGGGCCGTGACTTCGGTCTGCCCGATTCGGTCTGCGTGTTCTTATAATACCCGCTGGTGAGTCTGTTGATATTAGGTACCATGATGCCTTTTTCCGGTATCTTCGGGAAGCCTGCTAATGCAGTGCGATCTGACGTCGTATTCCGCGGTCCGTTTTATAGATCGTGGTCTCTGACTGGTTCTTGTCGCGACTCCCCCCCATCCTATCGAGTTGGACGACCAAACCCATGGCTGACATCGAAAAGCAGACATCGTTGCCAACGCGTCATTCGAGTTTGGAGGGGACGACATGCGAGTCCTCCTCGCGGAATAGCACGCTCAAGCCAGAGACATCTTCGATACCCGCCGCAGACGACTCGGACAACGCCCACAGCAGGCTCCGAGCATGGTTGGCTGTCTTTGGGGGGTTCCTCGCCCTCTTCTGTTCCTTTGGTCAACTCACTGCCTTTGGTGCATTTCAAACGTGGTACTCGGGTCACCAGCTCGCATCCATGTCGCTGTTCGGCATATCATGGATAGGTTCTTTGCAGCTGTGGATGTTTTTCTTCATGGTGCGTCGACTCCCTTTTCCAAATAGCGCGTCAGTGACCGTTCTGTCCTAGGGCGGACCTATAGGCTGTGTTTTTGATGCTTATGGTCCCACCCCGATACTCTGCTCTGGATCACTCATTCTGGTTGCTAGTCTCATCCTGACCAGTATCTCCGTGCAATATTATCAATATTTACTGGCACAAGGCCTTGTATTTGGTATGGGCGTCGCAATGCTGTGCGTACTGTTCTCTCTTGCGCCCAAGTGCCAATTTGACTACGATCCAGTTTTTACCCTACAATGGCCTGCGTGGCGACGCACTTCAACGAGTACCGTGCTACTGCCATAGGCATCGTGTCGGCTGGATCTGGCTGCGGTAACGTATTCTCCGTCTTACTGCGAATCATTACTTAACTCGACTTAGGGGGGGTCCTCTATCCCATCATGCTTCGTTACCTTTTCAGTAAATTTGGTTTCGGATGGGCGGTCAGGTTCTCGGCGTTGGTGACCGCCGTTATGTGTGCTGTGGTTGTTTTGACTGTAAGGCTTCAGCGTCCTATCAACAAGAGGACGGGCATAGTGTTGGAGGTGCAGACGATTCAAGACCGTCGCTTTCTACTTCTCGTCGTGGGCTCCTTCTTTGTGTGCTTAGGTGTGCCTGCATTTCCCGACGTTCTCTCAAAATCCGCCTCTGATCCCCCTTAGGCATGTTCACTCCTTACTTCTACATTTCAGACTATGCGCAGTCTCGGCACATGTCATCCAAGGCTGCATTCTGTGTGCTCTCCATCATGAACGCCGGCAGTGTCTTTGGTCGCATTGCACCAGCCTGGTTATCCGACAAGATAGGGCGTTTCAACCTCCTTTGTCCCTGTGCCTTCCTCTCCGGCCTCACGTGCCTCGTCTTTTGGATGTTTGGCGAGGGCCCCATCTCGATCATTGTCTTTGCCGCTTTGTACGGTTTCCTGTCGGGCGCGGTCATCTCGGTCGTCAACCCGTGCGTCTCGCAAATATCCCACATGCGGGAGATTGGGACGCGCATTGGCGCATTGTACACGCTCATCTCGGTGCCGTGCGTCTCTTTTACGTTTATCTAGTCTTGATTACCCATCTCACCCGAACGTTGCGTCGTGTCGCAGTTCGCTTTTTGGGGGTCCGATCGCGGGTGCGCTGGTGCAACGGCAGCACGGAGCGTACACTGCCAGTATCGCACTTGCGGGATCAAGCATGATACTTGGCTCGGTGTTTTATTGCATATCAAGATGGATGATCGACCGGCGGATCCTGTGTCGTGTCTAGGTCTAGACGCGCACCCCCGAACGTTCATATGGCGGATGACAAAAATGATGACAAGGTGGTCCCTGTTAGAGGTCTACGACGTGACGACGACGGCTATTCCCTTTTTTTTTTCATTCCTTTTTCATGGATTGGATCACGAGCACCTATATTCGTGTAGCATCAATGTAGTTTTTATCTCAAAAAGCACGCGCGCATGCAAATCCAAATGAATAGAGCTGAGGTGATCGATGTGTCGGACGAGTGCAGGATGGGAGAGGTCTATGAGATGTATTGCAGATAAAAGGATTAGAAGCCAACGAAGAGAGCAAAGAACATAGACTATTTTGGACTATAAAGGGGGATCACAAGGGTCGAGGAAGCTTCCAAATGTCGAGAAAAGGGCAAAATGTGACCGAAGAGATGCCATGGCTCGAAATCAATGAGCGTGTCAAAAAAGTCGTGGTGGAAAAAAAAGGTAGACGAGATAATATGATGGGGAATGTTGTAAACGATTCCTTCCAAATTGATGACGTACAAAACTAGAACGTTTCTTCATCTTCCGGCTGTGCGGTGCTGTCTGGAACCTCGAAACCGTCCTGGGAGGTAATGAGCGAATGGAAGCAGAGTCTGGTGGGTAGTTACCTCGGTCGAGTACAGAATCCGTTGAATTTCCTTTAGGGCCTCGTCCTGCTGTCCAGACCTTTCCAGAGCCTCGACTTGCTGCTGTACGAGAATTTCAATATCGCGAAGCTGCGCATAGGCGAAACATGTGTCAGGGAAAAAGGAAGCACAGTGAACGAGGCAAATCAGTGCATACTTTGGCAAAGTAAAAGTCGCGTTCCTTTTCTAGTCCTTCCATGTGAGTGGACATATCGCGAAGCTGTGTTTGGAGATTCTGCATGGCCTCGTTCGGCTGCGTCGAACCAGCGCGGTGACCACTGATGGGAGTCTTGCCGCCAGATCTGCCTGCCGCGCCGAGACCACTGGCACTTCGAGGACCGGTGAGTGGTGCGATGGTGGCTGGTGTGTCCGTGGGAGCGCCTCGCCTCCGTCCTACCGCGTCATAGCCCTGACCGCCATAGTTTGAGTCCCAGAAACGTTTGATCCACTGCAAGAATTCGAGGTTATCTCTGTCACAGGATCAGGGTCAGCTCTGCTGTGCATCGTGAAAAAAGTGGTACGAGCACGCACTGCATTTTACATTTCACGAGCTTTTCGATGGGCACAGGCTATACACACGACCATGAGTGTCATTGAGCGTGTGAGCGAGAGAATACACACCTTGTCAATCTTCTTGGCCTTGAAGACGTTTTGCAAGACTTTGAAATTGGCAACAAATTCGTACTCGTGTTTTGCGTTCATCTTGACCCGGGTCATTGGGATGTCCCCTGGAAAGCGGGTTATTGGGTTGATGGTATGATCGAGGATGGGGATCTATGAGGCGATCGCACCGTAGATGGAGTCAAAGATTTGGCAGTAGGCCCCGCCCGTGCCGCACTGCTCGACCCTTGTGTAGTTGAGCTGTAGTAGCTCGTTGACCCAAGTCAAGAGATCTGTGCGAGAGAGGGCGGCCATGGTTGTGGCAGACGATGAGGACGTGATGTAGAGTCGAAGGGCGAAAAAAAAGTCAAAGAAGAGCGGTGAACTTGAAAAGGTCTTGCTTGACCCGCCACCACTCGCATTTACGCAACTCAACACGTCGGCGCTCTCAGCGTCCAAGATGTACGTCTTTCATTGTCCTCGACGTCGCCTCGCTCGTTCAACTCTGACTTAGCGTTTTAATGCCACCCGCCGTGGCCCTCACACCTGACGTGTGCGGTCGAATCGTCCACTGGGCACGTCGCAGCGATCTGACAGCGCTGTGTCTCACGTGCAAGGCTCTCCAGCACGAAGCAGAAGCCAAGTTGTATGAAATCATCATGGCGGTCAACATCCAGATCACATTCCGCGCCTGTCAATCCATTATATCGCATCCACGCCTCGGCCCATACGTTCGCTCCTTTTGCTTCATCCCAGAGAGCAGGCGCACACAACGCGAGATCCCAGAGCAGTTTTGGTCCACGTTGCAACGCGCGCTCTCTAGGATGCGCTCGCTAGAGTATCTCTTCCTCCAAGACCCGGCCTTTGCCAGTAGCTGGGTCTTGAGCGACATTCCCCATATTCCGTTCCAGCTTCTCGAGGCGAGACTCCTCTTTTACTGGGATTCCCATCTGGTCAAGTTCCTGGAGAGCCAAAATAAACTCAAAAGCTTACACACCATAGACGGCCCGGCCAACGACCCCACGCTGCACCTGGAAGCGGGCAGTCTTTCTGAACTCAGAGTGTTTGACGGCCCGCTGGCAGCCGCGGAACACATCGTACACGTTGGCTCGGCCCTCACACACCTCCAAGTCGTACTGGACAAGAATTCCGAGGCTGACGTCTTGGCATCCATTCCGAAACTTTTTCGTCTCGCTTCTTCTCTTCGGGCCCTGAGTATACTCCACCTACCAGAAGGTCTCGCTATCGATGCATTCCGATCAATTACAAAAGCGTGTCCCCAACTCCGTCATATTGGAACGATTCCACTGCCATTGCCTCGCTACGTAAGCCGCCCCCCATTTTTGATTGGTCCTCTAACACCGTTATCTGACTGATTCCCTAGTCATATCGCTTCCATGGCATGCTGATGGCTATGCACCAGCTCCGAGTATTGGAAGTCGATGTCACTTCGTGGACTCCTCCAACAACAGGAACTGTCCAGCGTGCAATCGCCGCAGAAATTCGCATTTACGCTCCTTTGATTGAGTACATCTGCTTTTGGGCAGGTGCCACTCGGACACTGTGGGCCGTCGACGGAAATGACTGGAGCTGTCACTCTGAGAGTGGGCAGCACTCGCAGTTTGACGCGCTCTGGAAAACTAGCTGCTGATGATTGGTCAAAGGGCGACGCAAGCTGCAGCTTTTTACGTAGCACGCGGACACGGTGCCATTCGAGGTGCGTATACTGTGCCTTTGTACGTTTGTGTGCTCCATCGCTTTACATGCTTGTCGCAGATCTGACATGAATTAGTGTTGATTGGACACTCGACTGTATCGTAGATATTCCACGGTATTCGATTCATTATGTATGAACACGGAGCTCCCAGAGTGGGACATCATCATCCCTGCACAGGACTGGCGCTCGCCTCGTGGGATGTCGCATTCCAAGGGCTGACTATAAAACATGCGGGTGCTGCGCTGCAAAAAACGTGTTGGATCCCAAAATAGGGCGGGGACAAGCCATGAAAGGAGAATCAAGGCAAGCTGATGACACTGCCTTCTTCCCCGTACCCCTTGATTGGTTGCGCTGATAAACCACGGGGGGGAGTCATCGTGCTATAGATTCCCGTTCATCTTGCGTCAACTTGCACCACGCCCTCGGTAATATCCGCTAAAGCCAAATCGTCATCATCCCTGTCCCAAGGTAGCGCCGCTTGTTTCGCCATGATTTAAGACCCGGTCCCAACCCGAACAACTTCCCTCCAACAAAGGTCGTCCCCCTATGCAGTATCAACGAACGTTCTCCTCCTCCTCGATGGCGCCATCTGAAAGGTCGATTTCCTCTGGCTCCTCCAACGCTTCCCCGCCACAAAACCTTGTCGCGCTCCCTTCCATGACGCACTCGCTTGCCGCACTTCCAACCATGTCCTCGCTACCTCATGACATGATGCACTACAACGCCGCGGCGCACAGTAGAGCGAGGGTAGGTCTCATCTTTTGTGCGCACGCGTTGGCGCACTGACATCGCCTTTTAGATGGAGCACGCTCTCCAAAAACAAAGACAACAGGGACCCGCACACGCTGCGCTCAGCGTGAGTCTCACCTTTGTGCTTGTGGCGCACCCTGGCTCAACATCATCTCATCATCAAAAGGCATATGACGTGCGACGCACGCCCAGTCCAGCACTGGCCGAGGACGCCCAGATCACCGTTCGAAGACAGCAAAACGCAAAACAAAACAATGTATGTGATGAATCGTTTTTGCGTCCCCTTGCGAGCGAGATCTGATGATGATCCACATCACCGTCGTTTTAGTCACGCGACCGCAGATGACCGCACCCTCGTTACCACATTTTGCGCTGAGCGCAATTCATCGGTTGTGGACGACGTGTGTATTCACATAGTGCCTACTCTATCTCGGCAGGGTTAATTTGGGATATTTCATTTGGGACTAAGTTATACCACTTACTGCGCTCATCCTTTCTTTGTCTCTTTTGCATCAAAACTACCAGCTTATGCCATGGTTCATGTCACTTTTTTTTCCAATTTCGCTAGATGTCGAGATTCGTTTTATCCATCTGTATCGATCACATCCAGTTCCATCTTAGAATGACACACAGGCATGTTCTTTTAGACGTTCCATGAATGTCGTGTTCGAGACCGCGAGATGAAATGAAAGCCACTGATACCTGATATGTGCGGATCGCGATGGCCATGTTCTCTCTGACATGCCTGGCTGGATTGTGCACAAAGAAAGCAGCCAGCAGATCGCTTGTCACTCGATCTCAGCGAACCCCCATTCTGATCAACGTCAACCCATCAAAGGGCTGAGGCAGCCACGTTACGGAAGGAACATGATCCTTGACACGATCCTATTGGAGCTAGCTTCCACGAGGAGTGGAGCGAAAACGACGTCTCGATTGGAATGACGACTGCATCCCACAAAAAAAACATGCATGGAGACACCATGGTGAGGGACCGAGTACAGGTGGGGTAAATCTCCGAGACTCCCTATTCCATGCATGGTGAACAGCGCAGCAGATCAAGGGCATAGCACAACATGAGAATGGCGTCCCATTGTGTGTATGTGCGTGTGATACACAGGGACCTACATGCTACACACGCGCATATGGAGCAGGAGTGGCCAAGTAAAATTGCAAAATCGCACGCTGTAAAGGGAAGAGAAGACGGGTAGGCAGGGTCCCTCAAGTTATGAGCGCATGTGAAGGATGAGGATTGCCTTTCACTTCGGAAGGAACTTGGAGAGAAGTTTGTCGTTTGAGGGAGGAGAAGGGAAGCACGGTGACTCCCGTCGACGCGTGGGTGGGACAAGCACGGCAACAGGATACAGGATTTCGGTCCGGTGCGCGAAAAGATGCTGTGAAGTATTCCATGCATTTTGATTAATTTGACTGGCTGTGCTGCGAGACCCAGGGAAATGGGTACGCCTGGAAGAAGGGGAAATGAGTCACATAGTCGAGATGACTCCTCGGATCGAGTGAGCGCGAAGAGGAATTAGCCGTCTCATTGTCGCTTTTGAGAGGGATGGAGAAGATCGTGTGTAATGGCTTGACCACGAGACATGAGTCCATTTAGAGCTGTCCTCGCTCTAGTGCACTTCCCATGGTCAGGGTGATCGCCCTGAGGTGGACGGGCGCAAGTCGGTCTACGGCCTGCGGGGTTAGAGGGGAAATTGATTCGTAGGTGAGAATTTTAACCCACAGATTGTCGGTGTGGCGTTCCGTCCATGGCCTCTAATGGTGAAAACAATCTTATATGTTCCGTGGATGATCGGGGAAAAATGTGACATTGTTGTTACCGTTAGGTTACTGACTGAGCTCCCCGGCGAGTCAACGAATAGCCGAGTGCTACAATGGCTTATCTATGAGTTTGTCTAAGTCGGCCATGGTAGCCAAGACTACTCACCGGACGCCAAAAATAAGCCTCCTTGGCATTCCGCACGACCGACCCCAACCGATTTTGGTCATGCTTGCTACATGCCTTGGCCACCAACTCGAGTCTGGAATGAAAACGGCGACCCATTGGGACCAGGACTCGTGCTAGCATTCTAGAACTGGTGCTTGAGTAGGTGGTAGTGTCAAGGCAAGTCTTTGTTTGGCAACGGCTTTGGAAACAAACAAACACCTGCCAGATTTGGACCGGTCCAACTTGCTTCCCAACTATGCCAAGTCTCAGCAAAGCTCAGTTGTAGCCCTGGTCACTGCACGCCGCAAACGTTCTCGGAAGGCCTGATTGTCTGTCTCTGACTTGGCCATGCTTGTGCCATTAACGCTTCCGACTTGTCTGCGCCTCTCAGCTCAACAGGGTATCCAGACGAATACGATAGAGAAGAGTTTCATCGACGAACCATGTTCCAAAATCATTGCGTGGCGCTCGCACAAATCCTCGAATTCTCTCGGAGTTGCGGTCGGAGCAAAGTTTGGTTCAGTGTATCTATTCGGAACCCCTCTACCTGGTGAGCACATCTCGAAAAGTAGCCCTCCATCCCTGTCTCGCACACGATTTCCTACTCCAACTTCGACCGCCCCTTCCGGTCCTCGTGCCTCCTCTCCACCTTCCTCCCCAAAGCCATCCCCTCGACACTCGGCGTCTCCTTCATCTCTGTCCTTGAATCAAGCCCTCATCAAGCCCTCTGCTCGCTCTCGTGTAGTTTCCGGAGTATCTTGCGAGCAAGTACAGGCGTCCAAGAGTTTCGTTGACTTTGAGGACGAGCCTGCGCGACTCAAAGATTTACTCAAAAGTTGCAAATCAACACGCGAGCGGAGCATCGTGGACACGCTGCTACCTACTCTCGCTCTCGAGAAAGGAATTGTCTTCGAGCGAACGCCATCACTTCCTCCTCGTTCTTCTGGCTCTCCCCTCTCGCCGGTCAGCCCCGGATCAAGCAAGGGACGTGAAGACCCAAAATCTCTTCTGTCCGCAACAAGCTCGCCGGTATTTGCTCCTAGGTCGCTCTCTGTTTCCCCTTCGCCACCCCTTCCTATCCCGAATGACAAGACCGAAGGAGGGTCCATTGCATTGACAGCTCACATATTACCGCCTCGTTGCGGTGTAGCCCACGGAGTCGCAGATCTTATTATTCCAGAAGGGTCGGATTTACTGGTGTCGCTGCAGGAATCAGGGTAAGCTTACGTGGCTGTGTGATGAAAAGTTGCTCATGTATATTTCAGTGACGTGTCCGTATTCAACACCCACGACGGTACCTGCATTGCAACTGAATGCTGTCAACAAGCTGCCCAGTCACAAAATGATACGTCATGTTGGGTGCAGCTAAGATCAATTCAGATCGAGGAGGTAAGCGTTTAGTACGCTTTCCTTGCATGCCTTTCTCAACTATTTTCTACAGAAGGTTCATCTTATCCTGGCTTGTGCCACATATCGACTTCCCTATTCGGATATTTTTGGCCTTCCTGATCCACTCGACGAGGTTGCGGGAAAAAATGCACGTTATTCATTGTTTGAACTCCACGTCGGGGACCCTTGTAGCATCCACCCTACATGGCTTGAACCACTGGGTGAATGGCGAGTCGATGGTTTCGCTGAGGTTTCCGATATAGTCCGCAACGAAGCAGACGGTACGTCTTTCTGCCGTCGGTCAACCTGTCTCTCCCATTCTCCTCATAGGTTCGTTATCCTTTATATACATCAACAGCGAGAACCATGTGATCTCCAGGTCGCTGTCTGTCATTACTCGCTTTGAGGTTCGCGTGCGCACACGCTCCGTTGCGTCTTCCTCCGCGAACTCGGTTGATGAACCCAGGACTCTGGCGATACCCAGTCCACTCAGATCTCTTGGTAGCACAAGCTCTGAGAATGTCGCCTCCAGAAATGGGGATCGTGTAGCCGCTCCCAACACCGATTTTTCGCGTCTTTGGTTCGGTCAAGATCGGGACGTCGGGGCAGCTGTGTTTTCGTCCACACCTCGTAGTTTAAGAGGGCTTTGTAGTCGATATATCGTTGCAAGAGATGCAGTGCTGGGTCTTGCCTGGACAGATTCGGAGGTTCTGGTGTGTTCCGGAACCGTATATCGTGATGGTTCTCAACTGACTGCTTACGGTAGATCTTTCAGTTTCAAACTGGTGGAAAGGCACTTGATCAGTCCTTCACGCAAGTTCAGCCGGATGGTGTTGGCAAGATCTTGAACGTACAATTCGTCGACAGCCAGTCCTTTGTGGTCTTGGGGGTTAGTTTCGCCGTCGTACTATGACATTTGCCATGCTTAATCATTGTAACAGAGCGTCGCTCGGTGGTACAAGTTAGTCCCGGTGGATGCCAATGGAGATCCGAGTGACTCCGAAAACGCCAGGTTGCAGTAGGTCCTTTTATCACTGTCCCGTTTCCAAATGAACTTTCAAGATCAAATATCCAGACCAATACCCACCCAGAAGATCTCCCTTGGGGTACCTAGCGCAGCATCTCTCATCAACACCACGAATGGGGTTGTTACACTCCGTCATACCTCCAAGGGTTTCAAGGAGGTATCTCTGTTTTCACCTATAGACTCGCAAGATCGGACATATCGTAGACTATGGCGTTCGCAAATAGCGACCACTCCTCGCGAGGAGGGCGTTACTACTTTGACTGCAGTCCTTCCCCTGGAATTCAACTCGCTTATATTTGGTTATAGTGGGTCTTGCGATCCTTCTCTGCCAGCCTTGCCTAATGCTTGTCCTTGAAGGTGATGGTCGCCTTCGTCGCACCTCCTTTTCAGCCATCACCTCCCCAAAGATGTCCCCGGAGTTACCTTCCTCATCCCCCTCTCAACCAGTCGAGGTTCTGTCGTTTCAACATGTTTCCGACGTTCCCATTCCTGCATCTATCTATTCGCTTCACCTCATTCGTAATGAACGAACAGGGGATCGCTTCATCATTGGAGGATCAGACGATGGTGGTATCGCTATATGGTCACTACAGTACGGAGAAACCTGTCTTTGACGCTGGAGGACTCATTCATGTCTCGTCAGTGACCTTAAACTCTGCGCAAGTTTCGTCCAGTTTATAGCCCCATTGCTGTACGTCGTTCAAGTGCGACAGCAAGAAGAACACGCGGGCCCACTACGTGGATGTGGATTATGCATATCCATGGATGGCACGATCGCGGTCATTGCCATGGATGGATTTGAGATGTTTGTCTGTCTTGATTATCATCACGTTCGACTGGATGACCCTTTTACTCCAGGCTGTATGTTTTGCCAGGTGCATCCTCGCCTCTATCAAGCATCCATTATGGTGGTGGAGAGGAACATGATTTGCTCATGGTGCTCTACGTCGACGGCTCTGCAAGACTGTGGGACATCAAGATGGGCGAGTTTCGGCGGGCGATGGACGCTGAAAAGGCTAGGGACGTCCTCAGTACCTCGGGCTGGTTGGAGCTGTGAGTCCGCCATCGATTGTCGCTACGAATGGATTAAATGCTCAAATCTTTCTCGCAGACCAATTGACGGCAGAGATACGCGCGTCAATCCTTCAGTATCAACCCTTGCTAACGCGTCTGCCATTATGGACCCGAGTAAGTCGATGCTGTCAAATCGAGCGCGATCGTATCTTATCCTTGTCCACAAGTGTGCACATTCACAATTGCATTGGAACGCTTCATGAAGGTGACTGCAGTGGATGCGAAAGCGTCTGGAAACACACGTCTCTCGTCTGTGACCCACTCTGCGCCATTGACGCACCTCCGCACTCTGTTGTCTATCATGTTGACCCCTGGACTCTGTCCGGATATCGATGAAGTGTGCGAACTCAAGTTGGGTATTTCTTTCAGCTCGGGCGGCGTCGGACATGGCTCGTAAGTTCAATTCTTCTACACTGTGTACATGTGTTGAGACCCCCGAAGCAGTCAAGCGACGACCTTGTACAACTATCAGAACGTCAGGAATGCGTGGTGCATATCAAGCGTCGTCTCTGCCTCGCGCGCCATCGCCATTATTGCGATCCTCAAGACAATGTCGATTTACGATGGTATGTTGGTGTCTGCAACGTGATACGTCGTCGCTGAACGGAGTCGATAGACATTAGCGACGACTGTCAAACCGTGATGACATTTTATGCCACCTCGCTTCAGACTGTCGTCGGTCCTCATTTCAAAGCGCCCGACGTCGTTTACCTGGCTCGACAATGGCTAGATATGTCGAGTATGTCTTTGGTGTTTCTCGTCACAGTATACTGATGTTCGAGTGCAGACGAGTTGCGTGACGCGGCAAGGATTCTGTTTGATGCAGGCGTGGTCAAGCTTTCTGACGAGGAAAGTGCTGCGCTGGTGGACGCTTGGCAGCATCACCGTCAGTGACGCATCATACCTCGGTTCTTCCACGTTTGCCGTACTGACTTGATCCCCTAGTACCATGTCTTCAACCTTCTGCCGATCAAGACTCGAAGCAGTCCGGACTGGCGCTCTTTCTTTGCGGTTACATGGCCATCGAGAAATACAGTCTCCTCTCGACAAGGTACATCGCCCACCCGCCTCTCTCATTCGATGCATTGACCCCCACCCAGTGCCCTCGTCGACATTTCCAAATCGATTTCGCTGTACCTGCAAGACGATACCTCGACCCACCGCGCACTCGCCATTGACCTCTGCGCCAAAGGCTTCCACATCTGGCAACACTACGTGGACAGCGTGGCCGTCTTGCGCGCACTCTTTGCGCTGGCGACCAACATGCGTAAAGAGCAAATTTCCGTCCAAAACGTTGGTCCACAGGCGCGCTTAGCAGTATTGCAGATCGCGATGCAGCATACAGGGCTGTTCATGACAGTGTTGACGTTGGACATTTTGAATCCGAGATCGGTGGCGGAGCGGAAGAGCGTGATGCAGTTGGTGGCGTTTTTGATACGCAAGGTGAGTTGCGTCGGACTTGTGTGTGCTTGCTTTTGTGTGTGAGGGCGCGGCTTGCTGACGAGGTGTGATAGCGACCGTTGATATTGTATCCGCACCTACCACGATTGATGGAAGCGGTGGTCAAGTCTCTCGATCCCAACTCGACTGCGAGTCGGGACGCCGTGCTCGATACAGCGACCGAAATCATCGGACACGTTGTCAGAACGTATGTTCTTACCCTTATCCCTTGTTCTTTGCGCACAAACTGACCTACCCTTTTGACAGCTTCCCGACCGTCGACTTTCATGACCCAACCCAACGTCTTGCCGTCGGTACCGCAGAAGGCGCCTTCATCATGTATGACCTCAAATCCGCCACGCAGCTCTACGTTCTCGATGGACACACCCACCGTCCGACCGCGTGTGCCTTTTCGCCCGATGGCCGACGGCTGGTGACGGTGTCACTCGAGGAGGGCGTAGTTCGGGTGTGGAAAGTCGGTGCGAGCTTGGCGAGCGTGTTGTTGCACCCCGGCCGGCCGCCGAGACAGGGTGAGATGGGGTCGAGGCCGTACAAGACGTTTCCGTTCAACGTTGGGGACGAGGGTGAGTGTGATGTTGTCGTCTGCTGGCCTTGTGCCCTCTTTTTTTTCTTACACGTGTCTTTTTTGTTGTAGCCAA
The DNA here is from genome assembly GCA_018397855.1 of Boletus reticuloceps. NCBI lineage: Eukaryota > Fungi > Basidiomycota > Agaricomycetes > Boletales > Boletaceae > Boletus > Boletus reticuloceps. Next base: position 94,809 of record JAGFBS010000025.1, read on the forward strand.
CATGACGATCGCGGGGACGCTCGAGTGGGTGCGGTTTGAGTGGTTGTCGGATCGAAGCGTACGGTTGCGGATACGCGAAAGCACGCTGACGTTTAGCGCATGATCATTGTACGTATTTCGTTTCCTGGAATTTGGGTTCGTTGGAAATCCATGTACGTGACAAAATGTATATTAATAGTCGTAATAGGCACGAAGGAATAGAGTTCGGAAGAGCAGAGAATGGACAAAGCGGAGAGAAGGCTCGACACATCCCATCCGTCATGCATGCATCTCGTCCGAATCAAAAAAATGTATTGAAGGTCTCGTATGTCATTTCTCAACATTCCTATTACGGTAGATGCGTAGTTCATCGGATGGTCATCATACTTGTGTGACGAGATGCATAGTCGTGGTAAGCATGAAAAGTGCCGGCCCGGGGCAATAGCGGGGAAAACAACAGAAGAGCAACCAGAATGGACGAAGCGGAGGGAGAGAAGACGACGCTGAACCCCCCCAAAAAAAAGTGAACAAGGGTCGTACCGTGCCATGGCATGGTATGTACATTGGATTGCCAGTGACTCTTGGTGGCTTAATCGTAGGACCCAGGGTGACACCATTCGCAGCTAGTACGGCCGGCTCAATGTTTGGTGGAATTGCCTGTTCATGTCCATCGAGAGGCTTCAAGGAGGAACCTCAACCTGCTTGTAAGGTGTCGTCAAACGCAAGTTGTGCTAGTCTGCCTGTCCACCTTCTGGACTAAGCAATCGCGCTTGAACCATTTACAATTGTTGACTACGTACGAATCGCGCGTATATTATTATTAGTCGCAAAAAAGTCGAAGACTTCAAGTTTGTACCCGAACTAAAGCGCCAGCCGCATCTCAACCGCCCTTGTTTCTTGTTCGATGACTTTTGTAGTGCGCAACGTCTCCGGGGACGAAGCCCCGAAATTCCCGAATACCTGGAATGTGCAACTCTACGCGGGAAACCAGGACTCATTGTGTTGTACTTTGAACGAGACGACGTGGGCTCTCAACTCGATTTGCATAGGCTCCGAGATGAACTCGATCCCTCGATGTTGGCGTAGGTGCCGATCTCGTTCATCCTATCCTTTTATTACTGAATGTGCGGTAAAGAAATCGAGATAGAGGCTCCGATGACTGGTGGTCACGGTGGACTTTTGATAGCTCCGCATAATCTTGCTGGGAAGATATGTTGGACAGGTCTAACAACAACTAGTACAGATTGGTGACCTGTCCTTCGTTCCTTGACAACCAAGATTGAATTCAACGGGTGGTGATCGTGGTGATGACTCGTCCACGGGCGGTGATCGTGGCGATCCGATCAGCATCTGATTTGATGGCTGGGTCTTGAGCCCACGTGGCTTCTTGTAATACTTACCCACTCGGCAGTCCCTTTTTCGCCGCCTTCTCGGCAAACGTAGCTGATCCTGGGCAGAATACTTCAGGTCGACAGTGAAACATCACCTTATCACTGCAGCTGACGCCGACGCCCATCGGTGGAACCTCACTCTGATCATCAAAGTGGTCGACCATCACGGAGTCAATGAAAAGAAATGCAGTGTATGCGCTGAGAATCATCATCATGATGGTTCATCACAACAAACAGTTATTGATTCCCACATGCACAGATATATAGTGCGGACTGGCTGACCCTATTTTCGACATCGTTTCTGGTCCCTGCTAACTAAAGTGGAGCTGAATCATGTCAGTCAATGCAATTGTCCCACTAGTAGGGCCGATATACGGTTCGATCTACTTCGCTATTGTCATGTCGACCTCATTTTACGCTATTGCATGCATGCAAACGTGAGTAGCGCCATTCTGATGTATAACGCAGTGATAGAACAAAACGTGTACTTACTGATCATACAGATTCTTCTATTATGTCCGGTCAGAACCAGTGACGTTCCTTCTGCTCTTTCGTCAGCTTACCATGTCTTTGCTCTAGCTACGAGAATGATCCTTTGCGCACGAAGATTCTTGTGGGTCAACTTGGGAGACATCAGCAAAAATTCCAAAGTCTATCCTCACCTATGTTGCATATATAACACCTGTTGCACCCATTAACATCCCCCTGTAACATAGTATGATGTAACGTACATAATTTCTATGTCGTACTACAGTAGCATGCTGTTACATAAGGCTCAGCATCGACATAGCTCACTGTAGTCTGTTGTTGTGATTTGCCATTTAGTTCCATTCAATCTATAGTTGTGATAACCATTGGTTGAACCAAATGAATAGGCAAAAACACTACACACCACATTACTTATTTACCGTAGCATACATACTACATTCCAAGTATTGTAAGTAAGCGGAAAAGTGGTGACAAGAAAATGTAGCAAGGAGCGACAAAAAAATTGCATTTCAGGGGGAAAAAGGATAGAAATATAAAAAAAGCTGCAGCAGGGAAAAGGAGAGCGTTCGGGCTCGAGTAGATACAGTCCAAGGTGGGAGACAAGCAGTCACACTTAAATGGACACAGTCGGGCTCAAAATGGCATGGTGGGGGCAGGAGACGAGCTGTTGGGCTTGAAACCATGCGGTCACCAGGGGACGAGCGATTGGGGCTCGAGTTGACACAGTCGTCAGTTGGGTGGAAGACGAGTGGTTGCACTCAAATAGATGCGGTTGGGTCGGAGACGAGCGATCGGGCTCAAAAGGACTTGGTGGAGGTGGGACACGAGCAGCGCTCGAATTGACACAGTGGGGTGGGAGACAAGCAGCCAGGCTCGAAAGGGCATGGTGGAGGCGGGAGACAAGCGGATGTGTTGAATGGACGCAGTTAGGTTGGAGATGAGCGTTCGGGCTCAAAAGGACACGGTTGGGTCGGAGACGAGCATTCGGGCTCAAAAGGAGGTGAGACACGAGCAGTGCTCGGATTGACACGGTTGGGTGGGAGACAAGCAGCCGGGCACGAAATTTGGGCATGGTGGAGGCGGGAGACAAGAGGATGTGCTGAATGGACGCGGTTGGGTCAGAGACGAATGTTCAGGCTCGAAAAGACCTGGTGGAGGGTGGGACATGGGCGGCGCTCGAATTGACACGGCTGACTCGGAGGGGTGGGGGATGAGTGGTCGGGCTCGAAAAGACATGGTTGGAGTGAGGCGAGTAGTAGGTCAGCACCCCGCCTTGGTGAGTTGGCGTTGTTGTATCGTATCGTGTTGTTGGGACTTTGAAAAATTTCAAGCACACCAACAGTTGCTTACTCAATCAGTTCACACCACACCGCTGACGCGGCCCAGGTCAACTTACATACATACATGCCACCATCACTGCACTGCCAACCCTTTCGTTCGACTCGTTTTGAGTCGCGGCGTGCTGCGCTCGTTGCGACGCCTGTACCGTCACCATTCCCATCAATTTGGGCGCCATATCCATCGATCCCGCGCTTCCAATCGCACTCAACGTCTCTCCTCGCCTCTTGGATCTGTATGTGGCCTCCTGGCCCTGTACCTCGAGTTTGCGCGATCGTTTCGACGTTGCGCTCGTTCCTGTCACTCTCAGGACCTATCCCATCGTATCCGCCGCCTTCGACAATGGTTTGGCGGTTCCAATCGCCCTCGACGACTTTCGACACCTCCAGTGGACCTATGTGGCTTCCTGGGCCTATACCTCGATGTAGCACGTTTGCATCGACGCAGCGCTCGTTTCCCTGCTCTCTGGACGTTCTTGGGTGCTCTGGGGATTGTCTAGTGCGGCCGCTTTAGTTTCCGGCTCATCTGGCTCATTTCGAGCTTCTCCAGGTATGTCCTCCTGCTCCCTTGTCTCTCAGCGTTCGTGTTCGCGTTCTGACGCGTTCTGCAGCTCGTTTGGATCGTCCCTAGTGTCCTTGTGGTGGCTAGATGGTCCCGCTGTGCCCGTTTGGTCGCCGGTAGGTACGTCGTCACAGCTCTTTTTTTTTTTTTCCTTTCTCCCCCTCAAGTTGACGCTCTGGCGGGTTCGACGCTGGCACTATGGCTGCACCATCACCAGTGCATGACGACAACACCACACGACGACGTTGTGCCAGCACCCACAAGTAAACCCGTGACAGGTGCGGGTACAGCCTGAGGTTTTCGCTGGGTATGGGTTTTCGCCGGGTACCGGTACGGGTACACCTATGTTATTCCCTACTGTCACCTGGTCCCCCGGTTTCCAAGTGGCATTCTCAACACTCGCTGGCGTCATGGGAACAGTATGAGTGTCGCGGATACCTTCTTTTTGAATAGATATATTAATATGCGTACATTTGAACAGTACAGAGTGCACGTGTTTTGAATGTATTGGTTGTGGACACTCATTAATGGTAGTCGACATTGATCAATTCAACTTTCGAGTAGACTATGTACACGTTGGCGCAATGGCAGGAGGCTATGGTAGCTGATATCGGCAATGGTCCGTATGTAAATAGGCACTACTGACTACAGGTGACGACAGCAACAATGTAATTATGGCATGTGCAACTGCTACTTTTCCTTTTTGCAGATGCGAATGCCTAGAATGATAATTGACACTCTCCCTCCCAGGTAGCAGTTCTATGGTGAAGCCTCATCTTGCTTCTGTTCGCAACATAGCTGACGATTTGTTTAAAACAGGGCACTCAACACAATCCATGAAGCTCTCTGCGTCGCTGGTGGTTCGTTTCTCGATATAAATATACATTGAACGTCTAGTTCATGTCGTGGTTCATATAGCCTACAAATACATTATGGGTGGCATTGTCAGCCCATACTCATTTGTGGTCGCGAATCCGTGAGTTATTGCCCTCAGAACTCCAGTTTCTGCATATTGATATTCTCCACAGCGAACTTGTCGTAAGTCCTGCACTTCACGTCCTTAGAGGGTCCGCTAACAAGTTATAGTTAATGAACCTCTTGACGGTATGAGTACCTATTTGTTTCTTGCCCTTAACAAATGCCCTGAAAGAGTGCTGATATCTTCAGGCCCTGGTTGCGGTACCTGTTGAAAGGACACCTACTTGATGTCACGTGACCTGCTTAAGTAATCAGTAAATAGTAGTATATAAGACTCTGCTGAGTCTGAATTACAAAAAGAACTCTCTTGATCTCTTACCGCTATCATCTCTGAGTACCCTCTCTCCAAAGGTAAGGCCCCATGGGCAGTTTCTCTGTACCTGGTGTTTACACCGGGTACACGCTATTGCAACAGGTTATGAGCCCCGCAGCTCTGACTGAGCGGCTTGCCCGCTCGTCATCTGCACATGGGCGAATGCCTTTGGACATCGGCCGTCTTGAGCGGAAACGCCAGACACCCTGGTAGTGCGGCAACGCCCTGGGGTAACAGCCATCAGACTACAGATGTAGGGGGTCGCTATGACCCTACATTCTGGAAGCTCTGACTGTTCAGCGATGCGGTTTCCTTCCGCTCCCTTCACTGGTACTAATGCTGACATGTCATCCTTTCAGATCCTACTATCGAAATGTCTTCCTCCACCCTTACTTCCATCCCCAAGATGAACGGCACCAACTACAAACGTTGGGCCATGGACATGGAGTCCTACATCCGCGCCTCCGGATCCTGGCAGAAGGCCATGCACAAGGCACGTCCTACCATGGCCGGAGCGACCCCTACCGTCGCCGAGGAAGAAGCCCAGGAGAAATGGGACGAGAACGATGACAGGGCCCTCGGGTCCATCTGTCTCCGCCTCGAACCCCACATTGCCTCCCGCTTCGCCACCGTCAACACCGCCAAGGACCTCTGGGACGCCCTCAAGCTCCAGTACCACGCCGCCTCTCTTGCCTCCGCCTTCACGGAGTGGAAGAACATGTTAGGGATCACCTTCCCCGACAACCAACACCCTGGCCCAGCTTTCTCCAAGCTGAACGCCAGCTTCACCCTCCTCGAGGAACTTCAGCACAAGGTGCCGGACAATCTCAAGGCCCTCATCACGGTGGCTAAGCTGCCAAAGTACGCGGAAACGCTACACGCGCAGCTCAACGCTGCTATTGATCTGGCTCCCACCACCGCCACTCCCAACAAAGTCCTCACCATGACCGAGTTGGAGACCACCCTCACCGCTGCATGGCAGCACTATCTCACCCGCCGTAAGCCGCAACACGCGCAGGCGAATAAGATCACCAATGTGCGTCGCCAGAAGGGCGACCCCCAGTTCCAGCAGCAGCAGAAGCAGCCGGACGCCTCCTCCTCTGAAAAGAAGGACGAGGACAAGGGGAAGAAGAAGCAGCGTCGAGGAAAAAGGTCCGACGATGGGGAGAAGAAGCGGAAGGACCGCGCCAATACGGCTGCGGAACAGTCCTCCGCCTCGTTCGCTTTTGCGAACTTCATCCATGAGCCCGCTGTTTACAGCCCGGCTCAACAGGAGTTCTCCTCTCCGGTCCCTGACCCACGCGCTCTCGCGCACACCGCCGGCATCCAGTATCCCGGTCCCCCCGCTTTCCCGCAGGTCCTTGAGACCGTTTCCCTCGCCCACCGGATTGGGGTCACTCCCACTCCCCAGACCATCCGCAACCTCGAACCGATTGCCACACGCCGCTTCCACCAGCGGACCCACTCGGCTTACACCGAGGACGGTCCCTTTGGCGAGCCCGCCACCCTCTCGCTCTTAGAGCGTATTGAGGAGACTCCTCGGATCGTGGAGTTGTCGCCTGACAGCGACGACGAATACGACGACGATGTGGTGAGTCTGGGTGAGGAAATGGAGGTCGACGACTACGTCGAACGCTTCTTTGAGGATACCCTCAACTGGCAAGTCCCCACTTTCCTTTGTCCACGTCTCGCAGGTACTGATGTGCGGATTCCTTCGCCACAGATAGTATGTAGCTTCTCCGCGCGTACACCTGTAGTAGATAAATTGGACAATATCACTACAACTGTACCTTTCTCCATGTGTGATCGCTGTAAGCCATCCTCTAAGGGAAAGGAAAAGGAACATAGTCACCGTATGCCACCCGACATGTGGCTCCTTGACTCTGGGGCTTCTTCCCACTACACCAGTGATCTCGATGACCTGATCGAGTATAAAGAATTCAGTACCCCCACCTACTCTCAAACGGCCAATGGCCGAGCAAAGATCCTAGGAAAAGGAACCGCTGTAGTAGAGTTCCAAGGTAGACTTGTGCGGTTATCGCCGGTCATTTACATGCCATCATGCTCTGTAAAGCTCATTTCAATGGGCACCTTACTAGTTGATCAATGCATGACGCTTAAAACCCGTCCCCGCACCATAGACATTTATGACAAATGTTCTAACCATCTGGTACTAAGTTTCCATTCACATGGCGACACAATGTACTGGATTCGTGCACCAGTAGTTCATCCCAAGGCAGACCTTGCGTCATTGACCCTTGTGGATTATGAACTTCTCCACCGCCGATTAGGCCACCCTTCGCGCGACGTGCTCCGCGCTGCAAAGAAGCACATTAAGGATTTCCCGGACGTTGATATTCCGTCCAACCCTCCTATCTGTCCTGGCTGTGAGCTGGGCAAACAACACAACCGTACTTTTCCTCATAGCGAGAAGCGCGCAAGCGCTCCCTTTGAGTTAATTCATTCTGACCTCAAATCGTTTGAAATCGAATCGTACCACAAATACAAGTACGCTGTCGTCTTTTATGATGACTTTACATCCATGGCTTGGGTGGTCCTCATTAAAACAAAGGACCAAACGCTTAAAGCAACCAAGCAGTTTCACGCCTATGTGCGAACTCAGTTCAACGCTGTCATAAAACACTGGCGCTCTGATGCTGGAGGCGAATATACCTCCAAAGCTTTCACTGAGTATATGCGCGATAATGGCATAAACATCCAACAATCCGCCCCTTACGCTCACCAGCAAAATGGACGCGCGGAACGCTTCATCCGTACTCTTATGGACAAAGCACAACCCATGCGACTACAGGCTTGCCTGCCCGATTCCTATTGGGAGTTCGCGGTACTTCATGCACTTCATGTGTATAATCGCACCCCTTCTGCTCGGCTCAACTGGAAAACGCCATCCGAGATGCTTACTGGCCAAAAGCCTACTTTATCGCATCTTCGGGTATTTGGCTGTGGTGCTTATGTGCACATTCCAGTCGAGACTCGCAAAGGTAAACTGCAACCTAAATCGCAGCTGATGATCTACCTTGGTGTCTCCACCGGTAGTGATTCAAACTACCTATTCATGCGCCCTAACAACGCGCTACACACTTCGGCGCACGCCGTCTTTGATGAGAATCTGTTCCCCAGATGCTCCAAAGCAGCACCTCACCGGCCCGTTAACCACCCGCCGCATTCTCACTCTCATGATGACGATTCGTCCGATTCATCTGGGGATGATAACGAGTCCGATGCGGACCTCGCTCCTCGACCCCCTACTCCTCGTCGACAGGCCCCCCGGCCTCACACTCCACCTCCGGCAGCACCGGCACCCCCGGTTACACCCCCTCGCCGTCCACCTCCGCCTCCACCTGCTCGCCCAGCGCGCCCACAGCGGGAACGCTGCGCACCCCTCCGACCCGGCAACGTGTATGGAGAGCGCCGCGACCCGCTCAAGCAGCTTCGAGATATCGAACGCACCACTGATTGGCGCAGATTGGTTGGAGAAGCACCGGCTGGACCTTCGGATTCACCCGTGATCCCTGGCGGTATGCCCCCGTCCCCGACTCCGTCGGAAGATGACGTTGAACGCATAACCAGGGAAGGGGGAGACGCACTGGTTTCATACCTCTGCAGCCGTGCATTTCCGATCGGACATGAACAGTCCAACGTGAACTACCGGGAATGGACCTACCGCGACATTTTAAAGTTGCCCCTAGACGAACAAACCCTATGGCGTAAAGCCTGCCACGATGAGCTACAAATGCTCAAAGATCGCAAGGTCTATGAAATCGTGGATCGACCCGCACACAGAAAGGTTATTAAGAACCGATGGGTCTTTGATGTTAAAACCGACGGAAGAAAGAAAGCCCGGCTTGTAGCCAAAGGGTTCTCCCAAGTAGAAGGGATTGACTTTGATCAAATATTCTCTCCTGTCGTACGCTTTGAGACAGTGCGGTGCATGCTCGCCCTCTCAGCACTAGAGAACTGGTACATCACCGGTCTCGACGTCCGATCCGCCTACCTATACGGCAAACTGGACGAAGAATTATACATGGACTTCCCTGAAGGCTTTATGCCCGCTCATCTAAAGGGAAAAGTCTTAAAGTTACTACGCGCACTATATGGCCTTAAGCAAGCCGGATTAGCTTGGTGGCGCGAACTAGACTACTCCATGAAAGAACTCGGCTTCACGCGCATCAAATCAGATGCTGGCCTATTCATCTATCGCAAAGGAAAAGAACTCGTCCTAGCGATTGTCTACGTAGACGACGCCATCTTCTGCGGCCCCAACAAACCTTTTGTAGACAAGGTTAAAGCCGCTTTTATGAAGAAATGGGACTGTCGTGACTTAGGAGAAACACGTGAATTCCTAAGAATGAACATACGTCGAGACGGTCAAACCATTAAGATCGACCAGCGAGAATACCTCGACAAAGTCATAGAGCGATGCGGTATGACTAACGCAAAAATCGCCAACACCCCTCTCCCTCAGGGTTATTACCCAGAGAAGAATGATTCACCTGTCAACCCGGAACTTCGGACGCGATTCCAGACAGTAATTGGATCACTACTGTACCTCATGATCGGTACAAGACCTGACATTGCATATGCGGTTACCCAACTCGCCCGCATGTCTGCAAATCCATCAGAAGAGCACCTTAACAAGGCTCTATACATTTGCCGGTACCTCCTAGGTACCCGAGATTATTCTCTTGTTTACAATGGCAAATCAGGTAAAGGCATCATCGCCTGCACCGACTCTGATTGGGGACAAGACAAAGTCACGTCTCACTCGCAAACAGGTTTCTACCTGAAATTCGCGGATGGAGTGTTCTTGTGGAACTCACACTTACAAAAGACCACCGCTCTGTCTTCAACTGAAGCTGAGTACATGGCTTTGAGCGACTGTACGCGCCAAGCTATTTGGATACATCAAATGATGCAGGAACTTGGCTACCGCCTTGGACCTATCCCCGTTTGTGGTGATAATCAAGGATCGCTATTTATAGCACAGAATCCTGTTACCGAAAAGCGATCCAAACACATCCAGATCCGCTACCACTTTGTACGAGATGCTGTGATGCTGTGGAAACAGGTAGAACTATTCTTTATCCCAGGGACTGACAATCCTGCGGATATGTTCACCAAGAACCTTGGACATGTCAAGTTCAAGGAATTTCGCTCCCAGCTCGGTTTGGAATTCAACTCGCCTTAAATGCGCGGACGTTTCTTTACATTACTATGTACTTCTCACTTGTTATCTACGTATCTACCGTATACCAGACAAGGGGGAGTGTTGAAAGGACACGTACTTGATGTCACGTGACCTGCTTAAGTAATCAGTAAATAGTAGTATATAAGACTCTGCTGAGTCTGAATTACAAAAAGAACTCTCTTGATCTCTTACCGCTATCATCTCTGAGTACCCTCTCTCCAAAGGTAAGGCCCCATGGGCAGTTTCTCTGTACCTGGTGTTTACACTGGGTACATGCTATTGCAACAGTACCAACGCAAGGTTTTCTTGTTTATCGAATCTACCTATGTGTGTTTCAATATCCGAGTCGGTTTCTTATTTACTCACAGTAGCTCAGTCAGTGGGAAGAACATTATTTTGCCACTTATATGGGTGAGGAATGTGCATTTAAGCAGAAGTTTGAGTCTCGCTCAGCCTCATGATGTAGATTGTTCTCGCACCGGTCGAGCTAGGTGAGACTTTATAAACATATGTGGGGTACTCAATTCTGACCAGGGTTTCTAAACTTGAATATCAGTGTGTTGCACCAGTACGTTATCGATGATCATGTCTACATCAGTGGATGTTGATGATAACACAATCAGTTTATGTCGCAAAATCGCTGTACACCACGAATGGGTTCGTATCTCTCTTCCTTGGACTACAACCTGCTTATGCATGTTTCCCGTTCGTTTACAGCGTAGTAAAGGTTGTCGCCATCAGCACCATCAATAGCGGTTCATTCGTGGTAGGCATATCCTTTGGTTCACGTCCAAACAGCGACCTCAGTATCTGGTTCACAGACCCAAGCGTCCTTGGCACTCTCTTTCGCAGCAGCAGCAGATGTTCTAATCGCCATTTCTATGACCTTCCTACTCGTTCGCCAGCGGACCGCATCCAAATTCGCAAGGTAAGCGCGCAAAGCTATCTGTCTTGTCCCCAACCTGGGAATGCATCTAATCATATCTTCTGCAAGTACGGCACACATTTTACAACGCCTCATCGTGTTCTCTGTGAATACGGGCACCTGGACGGCCACGTTTGCTCTCTTGACCATCATCTTGGTTCGTGTCGCTCGTCGCTCGGCACGCTTGTGTGACATACCTCCTGATCCAAACACAATAGCTAAACGTCTTCCCGAACAATTGGATCTGCACGGTGACCATGATCCCGCTTTGCGCGGTTTACTGTAATACTCTTCTTGCCAACTTGAACGCGAGGGCGTATGTTATGGGTACGGAGACGACGTTCAACGTTGATTTGGATTTGTTCTCGGGTCCAAGTTCGCGGCCGCCCCAGGGTGACGAAATTGTCTTTGCTGCGCATTCGGTAGGTCTTTGTCAGTCCGAGTCAATTTAGCTGCGGTGGGCTCATCCGATGATGATGATCACGGTATGTAGGCACTTTCGAAGACTACGGAGGTGGCGACGTTCTCAGACACGAACCGGTCCGCCCCACAGATGAACGTCACGGTGTGAATTGCGAGTTTTGGACCAGATGAAAAATTGTACGCGGCGCTCTTCTAGCCTCTCCTGAGTCTCGATCATGTTCTTGCGCGTTTTCACTTATGGCACTGTTCCGATATTCATATCACTATGCACTGGCACCTGACGTTAACTGTACTTCGAATTCGATTGTCCAGGGATGCTCTTGCTATGGATCAACGTAGTCAACATAGCACGCTGCAGCACTGTACATGCCGCGAATCTATAGACAATACTGTGCTCGGTCGTAACGACTAACCCAACAACGACAGTCGCGGCGATGAAGCCTAATATGGTTGTAAATTCGAGTTGGCCACAAAACACGATATCCGGTTTGATAGACATATGGAAATTATCCACTGGTTTTGCAGCATTTTGTGAAGACCATAAGTGTATGAACCTTGGGGGGTATCTCTTTGAGGCTGATCGTGTGAGACGGGTCCATTCCAACCTTTGGGGCCTGATTGCGTGCCAGAGCATCTCTGAAAGGCTGGGAGAAGAGTGAACGAAGAAATGACGCGGTTGAGTCAGTCTCTTCGGAGCCGGCGATAGGAATGAGGGTTCCCTCGGCGAGTCGATCAACGGCTGTTGTCCGAACATCCGAGGTGTTGTTTGCTGCAACTGCAGTACCTCTAGGTAGATGATGTCCGTGCATGTACATGACGAGAACCATAATTGCAATAGAATAAAAACAAGACGATAGCGTAAAGAACAAGAACGAAAGCAAAAAGACACTGACAAAGCGGAGAAAGACAGTAGGCACAACTTGTCAATGAATACGACGATCGAAAATTCAAAATCACAAAAACAAGGCAGCGAACAAGGGCTCGGCGACGAACGCGCGCCACATCCGAATCAAACAATCTCCAATACCTTCGCCCGGATGTCTTTGGGATTTGTCTGGTACGGGACGCCTGAAATGATGATCTCGCGCTCGGTAGCAACGCGCTTGTACTGGTTCTTCGGCTGCCGCTCAAGCAAGAGTGCATTGAATGGACGCCCGAGGTGGGAAAACAGCCGCAGCGCCTGGGTGTAGCGGTCCACTCGCACTGAAGGGGCGTGTAAGGGAGAAGCGGGAGCGGAAGCATCGTCATCATCGGTGTCGCCAGAGTCTGCGTTGGGTTTGGGAGCCTCCGATGAGCCTGCATCAGATTCACCCTCGGATCCGTCATCTGACACGGGCTCGTCATGATCATCGCTGAGATCACGGAGCCAAGGATGTACAAATACGAGTTTGCGTGGCTTCGTTAGCGTGAACACGTCCGTGGTCCTGAACTCCACCTTGCCAAGTAGTGAGGCGATTGCATGATAACGGATTCCCTGACTGTCGCGAGCGTCTAGAATTCCAATCCCGGTAACGACGAACATGATACAAGGGAGGCGCAGACAACGGTTTGAGAAGGTTGCTCGAGGGAGTCGGAAAACTCGTTTGTAGAATTTCGAGACAGCTTCCGGCATCAACTGAGTACGTAGCTGTTCCACACATGTATCAAGTTCATCAACGTCCATGGGCGGAGGGCGGTATGGTGTCTGGTCGTAGACAGCGAGAGAGTCGGGAAGGGCAGAGTTATATGGCAAAGAGTTCCCAATCCATGCGATGACAGTTACATCTCCCGTCCGAGCGACGACGCTCTCCAACAACTGACCAAGTGCAATTTTCCCCAACCCGTAGCGAGGGATGATGTCGCTCGAGAACATTCCAATCAAGGAGTATGCGACATCTTCCTCCACTGTTGCGTTGCGTGTGGATGCCAAGCGGAGCTTCTCTCGCACTCCCAGATCCTCCGGCCGGAAGCTGGTGATAGTCTCTGGGACGACTCCCATGCCATTTGCTAGTTCTCCTTTGATGGCAGGGGATTCCTTGTGATTGGCGTGGGTGTCATTCAGGTAGAGTTTCCAATCATGACAATAGAACCGGATGACCTTGGATGCAAGAAGTTCCTGTAACGTCCATGCACGAGTCATCCATCGACTCTTCATGAGGTCACCCAGTGTTGAAGAGGATAGGACATCTGCAAGATAGACAAGGGTTTCCGCTGCTTCCTCGTACCAGGTGTACATGGAAGTGAGGGATTGGCTTAAGATGGCGCTTGTGCTCTTATCAATGCAACACGTGTCCGACCAAGCCCATCTGTGGCCGTCTTCGCGAGCCGTTGTGCAGAACTGGCGGAGCTTGTCGTTCAGTGGCGACTGGTCTAGACTCCACACCGAATCAACCAGGTTGACGTCTTGGAACGTTGGTTCTTTCCCCTCCCACGTGTGGGAAAACATGATCCATTTGAAGTATTTCGCGACAGATTGACGGATTCGTGCGCGATCTAGTTTCATGATTGCGGTATCGCAGACGAGTTTCTTAAACGCTGGTTCCGATTCAAACAGCCGTATCCGCTCTTGCGCATCACATAGTCGGCCAGTCGTCAGATCAATGAGGACGAGCGGACAGATGCTGAAGATCTCGCGAATAGCGGTATGTATGGCGTGAATTATCTTGCGCGGAGTGGGATATTCTTCTCGTAGTCCTGTGGATAATATCGACTCGGATGCATGGTTCCAGGATAGTGTCGGAAACACGTACGGCGTATTTCTTTATCCGGGGACTTCTCCATGATTGAAAACATGTGGAGGAGGGCATTGTTCGCTTCATCATAATGCTCCGCGCCGTAAAGCGCTATATACTTCTTTTCGTATCCCAAATGCGACAACGGGTCCAGTTTAATCACCTGCAAATGGAGGTATAGGGAGGATAAGTGAGTGAGCTACACTCAAGTACGACATAATGCACCCACTTCATCCGCATCCGTCAGCGCATCTTCCCACAATCCTTTCAAAGCTCGCGCTTTGCTACGTTTCAATAGGATATCTCTTGGGCTTGAAGGACTGAGAGACAATGCAGTAGAGTAGGGTGTAATTGCTTCTTCGTGTTTCTCCGAGCTGAGCGCCTTGTCGCCGTATGCTTCGAGCATGTCAATACAGTTTTTCTTGAGATCTGAAAGTACACGTTATCTGCATCCAGGTGATTCGCGTGTCGGTACTTACTTGTAACCCACTCTGGTTGTACGTTACTCGTATGCACATCCCCGCTGAGTGTATCAAGGATCTTCAGAAGTGCCACCGCAGCCTCCTCCGCGCGACCTGCAGCGCGGAGAGCTTCACAATGATATCGCTGCATCGTAATCTCAAACCCGTCAAAGGCCCATCCAAATATCTCACCACAAGTCAGCATACATCACAAGGGTGGCCGAAAAGTAGCGTACGGTTGCTATAGTCTCCAGGTGACAGCTGGTACAGAATGAAGTAGGACTCCGACCTCGTTCAAGTGACTGTACCGCCCCTTCATAATTACCTTGCATCAGGTACATTTTTCCAACAACCTAGGGGGAGATTATCATATGTCTACAGTCGAATCTTGCATGAAATACCTGGGTGCAACAATAAACTGTCTCATCATCTTTCGAAATGGCAATCAAGTCGTGTACGCGTGAGATTGCGTTATCATATTTCCCGGCCAAGAATAAGATGATGGCCTACAGAATATAGATGTTCAATGTGTCAAAAAGTTGCCATGGGTATAGACCACAAACCTTAATGAGTAACAACAGATGGCTCTCGTTCGGATGACAGTTCCCGAAAGCGAGATCGAATACTTGCATCGCATCCTCCAATTCGCCTTTACCGACTTGTGCGAGGGCCTTGGAAATATAGCCCATGGCAGATGGCTGAATGTCAATCGACTTGACACGTCGATGAGAGGTCGTAAGTACAGGGGAGAGGGATCCAAATTTACCTTTTTCGCGTCCTCATAAGCAGGAGTCCAGTTTTTCGAACGTGTGCCTATAAGCGCATTATGAACAAGCGCGTTGTAGGTGTCACCTGACGAAATTGATGAGTCGCCAGCTAAGATGGGTCTATCTGCGTCAACGGAGCCTTCGGACATCCATTGTTCAAAAGCGCCAATTCCCGGGGTTAACCTCTGGTTGGCCTCGGTCATATCTCTCTTTAAGGCATCGAGTGCACACCGCAAATCAGCTTTATCGCGCTGAAGAGAAGCTACTTCGGTATCACGTTTAGCTTGCAATGTACGGAGGGCGGAATTTATGCGCGCGATTTCTTGGTTCTGCCGTGGAAAAAAAGGATAGGATTACACTCTGCGAGACAGCTTGTAAGTATGGGAGTACAGTTGCTCACCTTCTAAACAAGATGGACAACCACGATACAGTGCTGTCAGACAACCGTCAAAACAGGCGTTCAATGGTCACTCACAACCTACGATGAACGCGACGAGTATACTCGTTTGTAAGGCAGCTGTGATAGCGTGGAGTTAACGATCACTCACTTCCTGGGTGGGGTCGGCAACAAGCAGGATGCGGACTGAGAGATGACTGGAAGAATGCACATAATCACTCACAAGCTAGACAGCATAGAACAAACATCATATAAATTGTAAGTTGTGAGACTAAGAGTCGACGGACACTAACTTCCTGGATAGGTGCCGAAATAAGATACAGTCCGTGAGAGGGCATGGAAGGTGAAGCGATGATCACTCACTTTCTAGAGAGGATCAAACGAAGCAAAATACGATCTATGAGATGGCTGTGATAATGCGGAATCGACGTCACTTACTTCCTAAATGGGATGCAACAAGCACGATGAAGTCGGTGAGAAGGGAGCGAATACACGGAGTTGACGATCACTCACGACCTAGATGAGATACAGTAAGCACAGACGGATATGAACTCAACTGTTGCTCACCTCCTAGATGCGGTGAGACAAGCACAACGCGATTTGTAAGGCGGCTATGAATGCGAGGAGCTAATAATAACTCACGGCCTAGATGGCATACAAGAAGTGCAAAACAGCCTATCAAACGGTTGTGGATCAACATGGTCAATGATCACTCACTCGCTAGATGGGGTACGACCGGAAGGATACGGTCCGTGAGGGAGCCGCGGTTGCATGGAGTCAACGATCACTCACAAGCTAGGTTGTATGTAAAAGCGGATACGGTCCGTGAAACAATTGCGAAGCCGCAGTTGATGGTTACTCACTCGCTGGACAAGATGCGAAAGAGGTCTGTGAGACGATTGTGAAGCTACAAAGTTGATGAACACTCACGGCCTGGATCCCATGTAACAAGATACCATCTGTGAGCCGACTGTGACATCAGAATCGATGGCACTCACGCCCTAGAAGGTATGAAACAGACACGAAACGTTCTATGAAAGCAGCCATGAATCACTACGTCGACGATTACTCACTCGCTAGACGTGGTGCGACGGGTAGTACGATGCTGTGAGACGGTTGTGGAACTACGAGTTCGAAGATCACTCACGGCCTAGATCGAATGCAATATACACGATTAGGCCTATGAGATGGTATGAGAGATCACTTACAGCCTAGGTGGCATGAGAACAAAAAGTACGATACAATGTGTGAGATGTTTGTGAATCCATGGTGCCGATCGCCACTCACGAACTAGATGAGATGCGACAAGCACAATGCGGACTGAGATCGCTGTGATAGCGCAGAGTAGGCGATCACTCACGAACTAGATTGGATGCGACAGCACGATATGGTCCATGAGACGGATTTGATAGCACAGAGTGAGCGCTCACTCACATCCTAGATGAGATGGGATAAGGCAGACACAGTCCGTCAGACTACTGTGAAAGCGCGGAGCCGACGATCACTCACACCCTAGACAGGATGCGACGAGTACGGTACAATCAATGAGCTTTAAAACTACTAGGTGGACGATACTCACGGGCTAGATAACAGGTACGTGAGACGACTGCAAACTCACTAAATCGACGATCACTTACGGTCTAGATGTCATGTGACAAGCACAATACTACTGAGAGAGGGCTGTGGTAACACGGGCCCGATAATCACTTACTCGCTAAGACGGGACGGGACATGCAAGATAGGATCTTAGTGACGGCTGTAACACTAACAGAGAGTTGACATTGATCACTCACAACCTAGATGGAATCCCACCAACACAACATAGTCTGAGTGGGCATGAATGCACAGAGTCGACGACCACGCACATTCTAGAGGACGAGACAAGGTGACCACATGGTGAGTCAACTGCGAAACCGCTGAGTGGAAAACCACTTACTTGCTGGCTCGGATGCGACTAGTACGATATAGAGATGGCCATTCCACTCAGCGGCTCGCAGTGGACTCATTCAACGAGATCTACTTACGGGCTAAAAGTGGACCATGCAGACCCTCTGTCAAACACTTGAAGAAACATACTATGAAACTTACTTACCATTCCAGACATCTTTCAACGTTGGTCGTTGAAGCTTCGTACACGGTAGTTACTGAAACGAGTACCCCACTATCGATCGATCGATCGATCAGCGTGCCGAAGAGGTAGTCGCTTCAAGTGTACACTGCAATGTTCCGAGTTGAAGCAAACTCCGCACTTGCCACTACTGTATTCGACATCATCAAGGCAGCATAGGCACAAACAGTAGTCAATAAGTAATCCAGCGGAGAGGAATCAAAGGACCGAAAGGAAGTGGAAGCAATGTAAAGTAACAAGACTAATAACGCAACCGGAGAGCGGCGGAAACGTGAGGAGAAAGATGAGAAATGAACGACGAAGACATTTTGATACGGTGACTGAGCACCTGCCAGTGGTCGCGTTTGCATCGACCTCGTCATCAAGTGAGCTCAAGTACCGTGTGCATTTTTTGATGTTCAATGCGGTGCTCTGCTGAACCTCCGTGTTGAGTTTCAGCAGTATCTTGGCCATCCTCGTGTCCGCGTGTGCGGTCATGTGTCGCACACCGCCGTCCGGTTGGGGTTCACGCCGATGTACAGGAGGAAACTTGAGCCCTCTTGACTGCCTCAGGTCGGTGTTTTGAGAAGACGAAGCGTCCAAGTCGCGCTGGGGCTGCTTGAGTTTCTTGCGCATGGGAAAGAGCTCCTCCTCTTTAGTAGTGTTGGAATACTTCAACCGCTCGACTTGGGAAGCGAGTTCTATTAGCTGCACCTGGTAATCCTCGATCTGAGAGGATGACGTAGACGGATCGCGACGAAGCTTCTCGAGTTCAGCGCGTGTGAGGGTGAGCTCCGCCGTTTTCGCAGCAAGCTCCTGCTCTGATTCAGCGATTTGGGAGGACGAAGTGTCCAGCTCGTGGCGGAGCTGCTCAAGCTCAGCGCGTGCGATGGTGAGCTCCACCGAATTGGGGGCATCTAATTGCTGCCAACGCTTAGTCTGGGAAGTGAGCTCTTGCTGCAATTCAGCGAACCGGGAGGATGAAGTATCTCGCTCGTGACGAAGTTGATTAAGCTCTCCGCGAGCGGTCATAAGCTCCTCCCCCTCAGTGGTACACAACCCCTTCCGTTCCTCGACTTGGGTGGTGAGAGAGGCGATGGTAGCATCGCCACTCGACGCCATCGCTTTGAGCCGGTTTCGGAGAGTATCAAGTTCTGTCAGCTGCGTCTGGTTATCGTGCTGTAGCTCTGCGATTCGAGAGCGGGAACGCGTCAACTCTAGCCGGAGGTCCTCGACTTGCTTGCTTGCAGCTACAATACGTTCGTCGGCCAAAGAATTGATGCGCTTTAACCCCACGACCTCGTCCATGAAAGCAGTGAGTTTGCAATCTTTCTCTTCATTGGATGCTATGCTGATCACGAGCTTGTTGCTCACAGAGGCGAGCTCGTCCGACAGTGCCTTATGACGGTCCTGGAGCTGAGAGGTGGAAATGGGCGACTCTTGCTGCAGCTTCTCGATCCGCTTTGTCTTGTCAGCAACCGTATCCCTCAACTGGTTGGTTTGTACGGTGAGAGAAGCAATGGCATCCTCGTATTGAGACGACTTTGGTGCGAAGTCGTCAATGATGGCGCGGATCTTGCTCTGAAGGTCGTTATTCCGAGAGGTGACTGTGGCAAGGTCTCGACGAAGCACCTCTACCTTCTTCTCCTCCTCCTCCAGTGCATGGGTGATATATGGCGTAGCGTTGTGAGGTCCCGTGATGAAGAATCGGAGTTGATGGAGTTCAATGCGGAGGTTCTGGAGCTCTACCAGCCGCGAATCGAATAGCTTCTGGAGACTTGTCTTTTGGTCCCATGCGAAGAAGAACTTCTGCCTAAACTGCTCAGCATCCTGGCGTGCGATCTCAACCAATTCCTCCTTTACAGCGAGTCTGCGCCTCGCCTGTTCGCGTTCGGTGGTGAGGGAGCTGATGGAATGTTCCTGCTCCGCAAGTAGTGAGACCTTGGTATAGAGCTCATTGGAAAGGGAGATTATCTCTTTCGACTGCGTGTCGCAACGCTGCTGGAGAGCGACTATCCGGGAGGAGGCTGGGAGGTTTTGCTGAAGTTTCTCTTTATCCCGCCGTTCAGCATCCAGTTGTTCAGTCTTGGTAGCATCTGAGTGCTTCCACTTCTCGACTTCGTTGTTGAGGACAACGATTGTGTGGTCCTTCTCCACAACGAGGGTCTTGTTGTCTCGGAGCTCGTTCAGAACAGAGTCGAGCTCTTTGCACCGCGCCTCATAGCGCTTCCGAAGTTCTGCTATCTGGAAGGAGGTCTCTCTCTGGAGTTTTGCGTGGTCTTCACGCAAAATAGCGATCTGCTTAGTTTGTTCCACGTCAGACCGCCTCAACTGAGTAGCCTCGGCGGTACGAGAGGCGATTGCACCATCACTTTCTTCGATAGACGACTCTCTGAATTGCAGCTGGTCGCGCGCAAGCTGGAGGTCCACTAACAGCGAGTCGTGATTCCGAGAGAGTTCAGCGACTCGAGTGGAAGCTAGGGAGTTGTCGTTACGAAGCTTCTCGTTGTCTCGGCGTAGAGCGACGATCGTGTTCTTCAACTGAACCACTACGGCATTGAGATTGCTATCTTTCGCCGCCAGGAGCGACGAGGTCACATGCAGCTGGTTGCGGACCTCTGACAGCTCCGCAAAGTCTTGTTGAAGTTCAGTGATCTGGGAGGATGTATTGGACAGGTCTAGCAAGAGCTGGTCCAGCTCCATCCTCGAGATGGTGGCCTGTCCTTCGTCCCCGATAACTCCGTCCTTCCACTGTTCGATTCGGGTGGTGATTGTAGTGATTGTGGCGATTGTGGCGACAATAGCGGTGATAGCAGCGGTGCCAGTGCTAGCATCTACTTCGCCGTGCGGTGATGCGGGTCTTGCATGGGTAACAACAAGAGAAGCGAGCTGGGTCTTGAGCACGGCGTTTTCAGAAGCTAAGGCAGAGACACATAGCACAAACTCCTGATTTTCGGTCTGAAGATCCTTGAGCTGCTCTTCATGGATACGCTCGTGCTGCATGTGTTCCTCAAGTCGGGCCTTCATAATCCTAAGCATGTGATCCGTTTTGCGACGATAGGACTGTTCCATCGCGGCAAGCGTCTCTTCTACCATGACTCCGGATGGTGATGGCGGCACCGGCAAACGTGTAGTTTCTACGGACGGGGGCCTTGACAGTCCCGTAAACCGCCAAGATTCGTGCCGGATCTTAGCAACCTCCTGTTCGAGGCGAGTAATTTCAGCAACTGATGCCTCCAGCTCTCGCTGAAGCCTCTCTATCTCCTCCTCCAACGCCTTAAAGTGATCCTCACAGAAGCGCTTATAATCCTCGAATTCATCGTCCATAAAGTCAAGTAAGCGCTCCGTTGCTTCGCGATGCAAACGTTGTATCTGAAGGAGCCGTTCTCGTGCGTCTTCGGACTTGGATTTCACCGCAACCATTAAGCGCCAGGTTTCGTCGGCCGAGGCGACTGTGCGGATGGGTGCTTCATGATGAAATGCTGCCTCCCTTCGGACCACGCCTCGAGAGGATTCCACCTTGCTTCGCCCAGGTGACATGTTTCCCTCCCTCCCGATCGTGGGATGCCCCATTGTGGTAAGATTAGTGACAGCACGATCTGTCCTGTTCAGCACCGAATCATTGATTTCTGACTCGCTGTCTATGAAAGACATGGAGGTGGTGAGATTAATAAAACATCAATGTTTGCATTCATACCGGATTCCGCGGAATACCAAGATTCATCACGGTGTTGTATCTTGGCGAGCTCCTGTTCGAGGCGGGTAATTTCAGCCGCTGATGCCTCCAGCTCCCGCTGAAGTCTCTCTATTTCCCGTTCCAACCCTTCAAAGTATTCCCCACAGAAACGCTTATAATCTTCAAATTCATCCTCCATAAAGTCAAGTAAACGGTCCCTCGCTTCGCGATGCGAACGCTGTATCTGAAGGAGGTGTCCTTGTGCGTTGTCGGACTTGGACTTGACTGCAACCATTAAGCGCCGAGTTTCGACGGCCGGTGAAGTAGTGGTCATTGCGGGGAGGCGTGTTTCGTCGTAAAATCTCACCCTCTTTGGGACGCCGCCTCGAGAGGACCCCACCTCGTATCGCCTAGGTTGCACCGCGATGGTGGACTGTCCCGCGTTCCGGTCATATGTGCCTTTTTCGCCCTGGATTCGGCTGGTGGTGGAAGTAAAAAAGGGAATGGGAAGGACTGGAGGTTTGGGCGACGAATCAATGCTCTCCGAGTTGGCCTCTGTGAAAGACATGAAAGCAATGAGACCACGATGAATTATCAACGGTTTCATTCTTACCGGATCCCAAGCTATAGCTGATCGTCTCCGGCGGACTGGGGATGAAAGGTTCACCCTCTTCATCCTCGCGCAAGTCGGATCGTAGTTCCTCACCAAAAACGAACGAATCTCTCACTGTTACCTCAGCATCCTGGTTGGGGTACGGGCGTGAAGGTTTTGGAGACCCGTCCTGGACCAGCCTTATTCCACCTGCGTTCATGGAGACAGTGTCGTTCTCGCGGTCTGGAGCAGACTGGCCTCTATTTTCTAGAGTGTGCACCTAATGTTGGAAGGTTATTGGATACAGTAAGAGTGTAGTTTTCTTGAAGAATTGTTGTCTACTACCTGAAGTACTTTTCTTGATTTCTTCGATTGGGCCCCGGTCTGGACCAGTGGTATACTTGACGTGTGTATTCTTTCGTCCGAATCCGCTGTAGACGTCGGGGTGATCGCTGGATCATAATGACCGGATGTCACAGAAGATATTCGCGCATCTAGAATCGGTGTGTGTGACATCCCCTCTTGACTCTCGCCACGAAAGAAAAAATGGGTAGAGAACCCACGGTCAACTTTAAGCCTGAACCGACATGGACCCGTAGTACACGCACAATTGGCGCCATCGGATCTGTCCGAGGCAGAGCTGAAGCGCTTAGTCCTGCAAAACTACCGTGGGCCCCGCCAAAAAAAGCGACGTGATTGCAAGGATTGACAAAGTCTTGATTGAAGCGGCCTAATTCAAAATATTGCTACACGACCTGCCTGCGCAATACAAACGTCCCAGAACACCTCTTTCCCATCGTTATACAGACTCGTAGGAGATGGGCTTGATTCTCATTACCTTTGGGTTCTGGGGATGGGCGCGCCCCATTATACTTGTCACATCTCGAGTTTCATGAACTCAAGAACCATAGTTTAGTATTCAATGAGCGACACTCTCTGACAACCGAACCGCGTGAATCCAAAAGAACAATCGATCCATCATCAAATTCCACTGATGGACCGATTCAACGTGTTCAAGCATACAAATCGCACGCATGCGGCCTCAGCGCACACCACTGTGGTTGCAAATTGATCGGGTTCAAACCCCTCTGCACCATCCTATACCTCACGTCCTGTTCAACACGAACGGTAATGTCAGAAACCGGACATCATGCAGACAAACGAAACACATACATGAAGACGTGGCAACGCCTCGGACACATTGAGAGGTGCACCCGAAGGCTGCTTCGCGCTCCAAAAGATCTCGGCAGCGGAGACAGCCCGTGGCCAGACGATCGAGTCCAGGTTTTCTGGCCCGGATTGTTCGGCCCAGAGAATTTGTTCACCTACTCTTGTTGTCAACGACCCAACACGCATCGCAGGATGAAAGAGAACATACCTCCGAGAACGAGCGAATACTGGGACTCGGTCAAATTGGCGAGCGGATCAAATGTGTAGGACTGAGGAAAAGGGTTCGCGTCAGGCCCGGGCCGTGGTATGTGCAGGTGACCGTAAAGCCCGCTTACCTCGGACCACGTCTTGAAAGGATCACACCAGCTGTTTCTAAATATTGATAATGACGGATTCAGTCGGCTTGATCATATGCATGATACAAGCACATGACCTACCCAGTGGGATCATCTCCCAACCACTCACCTGCACCACAGTCCTATATGATGGGAATCAGGAACGGGTGGATCGAAAAAAGGAAAGCACGCGCACGAGGTAAAAGTAGTTGGATGGTGCGTGAACGATGCGATAGCCCAAGTTGGCCACGGCAGCTGCGTCTTCGGACGAGATCCAGATCCTATCAATGCATAATCAGCGTGCGTTCTCTGTCGAATGTCAGAAATCCCACATGATGATAGCCTCCTTCGATAGCGTCAGGTTCCATACGAGTACCATCTCTTCCCACACCACAGGGGTCTTGCCCTCCGCGATGAGTGCGCTGTGGGTGATGTTCGTGAACGTGGCGAGGGCACCCGCAAGGGTGGTGTTGGCGGACTTGAGCTGTTGCTGAGTAAGGGTATCGTTGACGTAGCAGTTGGTATTGAGCTCATCACCGCCGGTGCTAAAGTAGGACGAGGGCAGGGTCTTGGCGACACTGCTCAGGAGCGAAGTGGTGAAGTTGACGACTTCGGGGAGGGCGAAGCGGAGCTGGCCAGCCGGGGGCTCGTTGGCGTAGGTTGACCAAGGAGAGGCGTCCATGCAGGCGACATATTCAGGGTAGGTCGTGCCAATGATGGCGGTATGCCCTGGGGTATCAATTTCCTGGGGACCGAGTCAGCTGCAGCCCGATACTTATCCCATCATACGCACCATGATGACGTCGATACCGCGCTACCAACGACACACGCGAAATAAGCAACGAATCGCACGAAAGAAAGACAACGAATCGCACCTCGGCAGCGTACTGCACGAGATTTTGCACGTCGCTCTCGCTGTAGGTCTGATCAGCAGAGTAGGCACCATTGGCAGCAAGTTGCGGGTATTGAGAGACCTCAAGCGGGAAACTCTGGCTGTCGACGATGTGCCAATGGAAGGTGTTGATCTTGACCCAGCTCATCGCATCGAGCGTCCTTTGCAAGTCTGCAACCGGGAAACTAGACAACCCAATATTATGCCACATTCACCGAGAAAACACCAACTCAATACGCACTAGTTCCTCGAGGTGTCGAGTCCAAATCCACGGTAAGGCTGTGCCGCCTCGCGTCAGTACACGGCCACCTCTACACAAAGACAAAAAAGAGACACGTACATAAGCAGGAACGTCCGTGATTGAAATCGGGGCCTCGAGCGTATACGTCTTACCGCCATAATAGTACCACATCTGGCCAAACGTCGTTAGCCCACGATACAGGCCCAACGTCGAGCTGGCAGACAGCGTCGCGGGACTGCCATCAGCCGGGACGGTGAGGACGTATTCTTCGCTACGCGTGCCGAGGGGTTTGACAGACTCGATGACAATGGGGTTGACAGTCGCGCCGGAAGCGAGGGAGAGCTTGAGCGAGGGAAGCGATTTGGCATTGGTGACCACGGCAGAGTCGTTGGCACCGCGACCGACAACGAGACGACCGAGCTTGTCGTTCTCGAGGTAGTACTGCGCCTGTTGGACGGCATTCTGGAGGTCTGCAGGAGCGTTTTGAACGGCGACGTCAAAGTAAAAGTTGGATGAGAGCACGAGGGCGGTATTGCCGGTGCTGAGGGTGGCGGGGATGGGCCAGAGCGCCCAAACGCTGTGGAGGAGAGAAAGGGCGAGCAAGAAGCGGAGGGCCATTTGGACTCCATTCTGTTCTGAGCTGGGAAGTCTTTATACGCGTGCTGGCGAGGTCATGTGTACGTCCTCGTCCACGCGACCATCTAAATACACTAAGCGAGCGCGAGAATGAACGACACTGTTGAAGCCCGTTGACTGAAGACAAAGCCTGAGAGGGAGGGGGGGTCTTATATACCCCCCAGGCAGGTAGAGTGTCTAGGAAAGGAATATAGGGTGTATAGGCAGCGTAACTCCAAGTTTCGAGGACACCTGGGAGTTGAATTTTCCGAACGTCCGAGTGTCCGAACCCAGATCCATCTGAGGAGTCCGAGCACACTGCCACCCATTCACGCGGAGATTGAACCATCAACTAGTGAGCCGCACGGCACCCGCCCCATCGTGGCAGTGATGCCCCCGACAGTGATCGCTCGCGATCGCCCACGCCCAGTTGGCATCCCAGGATCCCATCCCTCGAGCCCCCTGCTCGCTGACAGCTTCTTCAGTGATTACCATCACTCATAACGATCAGTTTCGTCCCTCAAGTCTCCCAACGCACGGCCAGCGATTGTTCACAGGTACATTTTCCCCCTATCACGTTTGGCACTTCTCACCCTGCCGATCGATAGCGTTGACATCACCAGCTCCTCCCTCTATATCTCCTTGTGGAGAAGGCGTATTTCCATTCTCCCTGGAATGTATTCCTTTCCCCTTTGCCAGCCGTTGCCCCAGACATATAAAAGGTGGACACGGTGCAGACCGCCCTTCTGAACCTTTCTTCTTGCTCGCTTTTACTCGCCTATTGGTCCGCTCTCTTCTATCCCTGCCCGCTCAACTCGTGCATTCGATGTATGTACCTTTCCTTTGTGTTCCTAGATATGCGCCCACTCCTTACTGCACTTGTACTTGCTCAATGAGTTCTACAGTCTCGTCACTCATGACTGTTTTCTCAGCAACACTATCGCCATCGTGTGCTCGATGCCTTTCATTCCCCCTCCTTATCCCCCAACTCGTCGCTGTCCCTGTGGTGTAAATGTGTCCCTGTGGTTCGTGATGGCCACGAACACATGCAATGCAGGTCGACCCTATTATGCGGTATGTTTGCTTGCTTTCTAACTGCCCCCTTGTTACTGATCGGTTGCATTGACAGTGTAGCTCTTGTCGCAATTGGTATCGTTGGGGTGATGGCCTTGGTAACTCGCCGCGCAATTCCCCGACAACATCACCCACCATCGATCAGGGTAAGGGTAAGCTGTCCTCTACTATTTGATCTGGTGAACTGACCTTACTCTTTTATTGACAGGAGGCTGCCCGCCAGCACCAGCACCTTCTCTTCCGGTTGTCGGGAATGCAGAGAGCGGTGACCATTGCCGCTCTGCACAATGCACTATAAAACGAGTTGGCCGCAAATGCCAACGATGTATGTGTCACAAGCACTGTCGTGCAGCAGGAGGTTGTCTAGCTGAAGGCCACTCTGCCACTGACTCTCGCGCATCTGCAACAATGCCCAATGCAATGCCAAACAGCAACCCCACCCTATATGCACTCCCTTCATCTTCCTCTTCAATCGGTCAACCATCGTCTGCATTGTCTGCATTGTCTTTAATGTCGAACATTGATCCTGCCCTCCGTCTCTTATCTTCTCCTCCGTCTTCGATTCATCCGTCGATGTCATCCATCCAGCAGGCCCTGGCTACACCGACTTCACTGGATGGCATTCAAGTCATTTATGACACTCGATGAACTTTTCAATTTCCTTGTAAAACGCTTCTGGTTCTAGCCGCCCCCCAACCCGAATTCGCACGAACTTGAGGATTGGAGATGCCATAAACAAAACATTGTACGTACTCGGTGAGTATACATTGTTTTGTGTTATGGGTGCCCCCGGATTGATACAATGAAGCTGATAGCACAAGGGAAGGACTTGCTAGACAAAGAGGATCATGGGATCCTCGGTCGGATGGCACAGTTAGCATCAAGGAACACCATTTTCAAAATTGCCGCCACGAAACAATTATTGACTGCCATCAAGTGAGCCGTCCCCCCTTTTTTTTTCTCTGTTCCCAAAACTTTCTGAGCATTTGGTCAGAGGACTCGGGGATCATTAGAAAATTGATGCCATAGTCCATGGTCCCTCATAGAATTACTAAATATAGATCCCTTAGAACTTGCTAGGACAATCACCAAGAGCCAACTGTATCTGAAGATCTGACCTTTTGAAAGGCTACAGCGGTCGAAACGGACGGATAGCATCGCCAATTTCATTCACCGAACCCGCAGGGTACGCTTCCCAGCCACACCTAGGTTTTCCTCGGCTAAGAACCTTGCAGATTACACATCGGACTGTTACGATCGCTCCAAGCTAATGGACTTAACATTTTTCTTTCTATATCTATTTCCTTCATGCACTCATGTGCATTCTTTTCATCTCCCACATCCATGCTTCTCATTCACATTAGATCCGCATTGCAGCCTCATGCTGCCACAGCGTACATGCACACGACGCATGTCCGCTACATGCCTTTACCTCATGTTACCCGGTACCACAAATACTTACCTTATATAGTAGTAGCACTGCATGGTCCGTGCACACTTGTACTTAGTATATAAACCCCAATGCAGCGCCAGAGAACACTAGTCTTGTTCTCTTGGAGTTTCCCCTTTGGCAACTTCACCTTTTACTTCTCTTGTCTTTTTCTCAGTTCAAGCAACCTAGCGACAAGGCTTCACTTAAGTGTGAGTCCTTAGGGTTGTTTCACTAGAACAAGACTGTTCAACATCGCTACCTTGCTTGCGAACGGCTATTGACGTAGACCATCGAAGTACCCCCAAGACGTTTCCTACCGCTCACCATACGCTCGCGTTTCATTCAAACCCTCCATGTCTGCGCCACCATCTTACGTCGCATCGGTAGAAGGATCGTCGCTCGTACCCAACGGGCACGTATCAGAGGTTCGAGAGTGGTTCGGGTCGGCTCGAAGCGAGTCGTTAGATTTAGTTTACCCTCCAACACCAGTAGTAGAAGCAGCGGAGGAACAGCCGGCGCACACAGGACAAGCGCAGGAGCTAGGAAATCCCCACCCATCGTCTCTCGTCCTCTCGGACTACGAGAGTCTACAGGGAGCGCCAGTCGCACCCCACGCCCCATCGGAACGCAGCGAAAGCTACGACCCGAACGAGTTCGACCCGCCAGCACACCAGCAGATCCCGCAGGCATTAGTGCCCTTATTCGTGCCGGAGAGAGTAGCCGATTGGCTCGTCGAAGGGCTAGTGGACCGAGTTAGGAGAGAACGGATCAGGGAAAGGGAACCAACCCCGTATCACCGAGTCCAAAGACCTCGACAGAGGAAAGTGTGGCCAGCAGCCACTAAGATAAGAGAAGAAGAACCAAGGGTTCTTTGGCCATTCGAAGACGAACTACAGTTCGCACCATACCGTAGGCCAAGGAAGAAGTGTTACAAGGCGAAGAGACGCCCCACCTTAGCACCACACACAGCGGAACCACGTACACGCCGCTTACGCATACCAAACCCCCCTCTCCCTCCTCGTATCTAGATAGTACTACGCAATGGCAACTACTTTCGATCGAGGATTGTTCGAGAATGCCCTTACCACAAACAATGTCAATGGAGTCCTTACGCAGGAACTCCTTGCTATGTTCGATTTCTTTATTGCAGAAAGAGACATACAAAATCATAACATGCAAGCATGTCTAGGACAAATCAACACGATGCAACAGCAGATAACGTTGGCGGCACAGGCACAGCCAACGGTACCCAAAATGAGCAAAGTGTTCCAAGACCCTGGAAACTTTAACGGGTCAAAAGGAAAGTTCGAAGAATGGTGGACGAAAATGAAAGCCTGGATAGGCGAGAACCCCACTGTATTCCCACAAGGTTCACACAAGGCAGTGACAGCTGTGCTATCACGCCTTGAGGGACAAAAAGCAGGCGGCTTTGCCCGCACAAGGATAGATCGCCTATTAAACGGCGACACATACATGTGGGCAGAATTGGAAACAGAAGTCGAAGCTCTCTTCCGTTCTGTCAATCAACAAGAGTGGGCTAGACAGAAGCTGAAAGCCCTCAAACAAACGGAGTCGACACCCATAGATGATTGGATCATCGACTTCCAAAGATATGAACCACAAACAGGAATGGACACCTCCCATCTGTTGGAACTAATCGAGCAAAATGTCCAACGCTCGATAATAGATCGGATCATTATGGAAGGGCCACCCCACCACAGTGATTGATTACCTAAAGAAGATCAGAGAGATCGGAACATGGAAGCAGTTAATAACCTTCCTACACGGCAGCAATAGCCGAAGATCCAGAGATCCTCACGCAATGGACATAGACGCCTTCGAGCGTCGTCCCTCCACATCAACGTCCAGAGCACCAATGAAGTGCTACAACTGTGGAGGAGGTCACTTCGTCAAGGAATGTCCCAAGCCGAAACTTGCATGCCCAGACTGCAAGTATCTCGGCGGAGGACACAAAAAGACTTGTAGACGAGGCGGCCGCAAGGTCAGGGATATCGAAGAAGAAGGTTCCACCTCATGGAATAATGAGTCATCCGACCCGGATCAGGCTATCCGTGGCATGTCGTATGATGAAATGAAAGCATACTTCTTCGATCTCAAAGACACAGAATCCAAGAAGGGAAAAGGGAAAGCCACATGAACGCACCGGGTGTTCATGCGGATGCTAAACGGAGTCTGAAGAATCAGACAATGAATCATCTGAAATGCCAAGTGGGTCTCCCTCAGTGGAGCTCGGCAGGGGCTTCACACCTGTACTTAATTCACTTTCAAACACCGATATTAAAATCCCGGAAGAAGCGTGCGTACGCAGCACAAATCTGCAGAAGGAGATCTGTATGACCATTCGAGTCTCTCCTTCGCACACAAAGAATTTCATCACCGCAGAAGCACTGCTAGATAGTGGCGCAAACGTAATATTCATTGATCGTATGTGGGCACAAAAGCATCAGCTGCCCCTAACCCCTTTACGCCACCCTATTCCCGTATACAACGTGGACGGAACTAAGAATTCCGCTGGAAATATCACACATTCCGCAGAAGTAATTATTGAATACCAGGGACACAGAGAACGTGTCACCGCTGAGATCACGGATCTTGGAAAGAACCAAATGATACTCGGCTTCTCCTGGTTAAAGAAGCATAACCCTATTATAGACTGGACCAAAGGCACAGTCGAAATGACGCGTTGCCCTAGGACATGCTCTTTCCTTCAGGATAAGGAATCATTCTTACGTCATGCTGATAAAGAAGAAGAAGAAAACGCCTACCTTGCATACGCAGTACGCACAGCTTTAGATAAGCCTACTCCTAAGAAAGAAACAGCAGAGGAACTCATACCTAAAGAGTTCCACAAATATCTAAAAGTATTTCATAAAGGAGAATCTGAGCGAATGCCGATTCGGAAGCCATGGGACCACGCCATTGATATGAAAGATACGTTCACACCCAAGAAAGGACGCATCATTCCCCTGTCTGTCACAGAACAACAGGAAGGTTCCGAATTCATTGATGATCAGCTCAAAAAGGGATATATTAGACCCTCCAAATCTCCACAAACATCACCTGTGTTCTTCGTACCAAAGAAGGATGGACGAAAACGTATGGTACAGGATTACCGATATCTAAATGAACATACAGTCAAAAACAATTACCCATTACCCCTAATCTCGCAATTGGTCGATAAGCTGAAAGGGGCTAAGTTATTCACAAAGATGGATCTCCGCTGGGGATACAACAATGTACGCATCAAAGATGGTGACGAATGGAAGGCGGCTTTCGTTTGCTTCCGAGGAGCATTCGAACCCCTAGTAATGTATTTCGGGCTATGCAACTCCCCTGGAACGTTCCAGGCCATGATGAATGAGATTTTTGCAGATATGGACGACTGCGTCGTCGTCTACATCGATGACCTAATGATATTTACCAAAACAGACGATCGAGAAACACATAACAAGATCGTTCTAGAAGTACTACGACGCCTGGAAGAGAACGATTTATTCATAAAACCAGAAAAATGTACATTCCACGCCACAGAAGTTGAATTTCTGGGAATGATAGTGGGAGTAGACGGAATAAAGATGGACGAAACAAAGGTTCAGGCCATTCTGGAATGGCCCACGCCCAAGAATGTCCGAGGAGTTAGAAGCTTCTTAGGATTAGCGAACTTCTACCGAAGGTTTATCCAAGATTACGCAAAGGTGGCTAGACCACTTAACGATCTAACAAAAAAGGAAAATCCCTTCGAATGGAAGCAGGAACAACAGGAGGCGTTCGACACGTTGAAACATCATTTCACTACAGCCCCTGTACTCGCATTCCCCGATGATGACGCTCAATTCCACTTAGAATGCGATGCTTCGGATTACGCAACAGGAGCAGTACTATCCATCCAGAAAGATGACAAATGGCACCCAGTTGCCTATTCCTCTCACTCCATGTCTCCGCAGGAACGGAATTACCCTATCGCCGATAAAGAAATGCTCAGTGTGATTCGTTCACTCGAGATATGGCACCACTATTTGGAAGGCGCAAGACACGAATTTGAAATCTGGAATGATCATGCGAATTTGCAATTCTACATGACTCGTCAGGACCTCAACAGGAGGCAAGCACGTTGGGCGCAATACTTATCGCGCTTCAATTTCAAATGGTTACATAAGCCAGGTGCCACAATGGGAAAAGCAGATGCTCTCTCTAGACGAGAAGATCATACAGTCAGTCTTGAAGACGACAATAAAGGAGTATTAGTAATTTCCCCGGAGAAGATTAGAGCACAACACGTTCTGCTCTCCGATGAAGGGGACCACATAAAACACAAAATCTCTGACGCAATCAGCCGTTTCACAGAAGACGATATCGTCACATTATGTAAAGATTGGAAAGTGTGCGAGGAACACGATGGATTCCTTTACGACACACTCCACAGGCTGTACGTGCCTGATGACGGTGATCTCCGCATGGAAGTCGTGCGGCTGCACCATGATACCCCGATGGCCGGACACACCGGTTCAGACAAGACACTTGACTTGCTGCAGCGCAGCTATTGGTGGCCAGGATTGGCTACATTTGTTAAACGTTATATCGCTGGATGCAATCGATGCCAACAGTTCAAGGGTACTAATCAGGCCCCAGCTGGTCTGTTACAGCCACTTCCCATACCTAATCACCCTTGGGAACACATCTCGGCGGATTTCACTACGGATCTCCCCCTATCCCAAGGCTGTGATTCTATTCTGGTAGTAGTTGACAGGTTCTCCAAAGAAGTCGAGCTCATTCCCTGCACGAAGACCACAACGGCCCTCGATACAGCTAAATTATATCTCAACCACGTTTGGAAGCATCACGGTCTTCTCACCACTATTGTATCCGACAGAGGACCCCAGTTTGCCAGTACAGTCATGGCCGACATATGCCGTTCTCTCGGAATTAAACCTAAATTATCCACGTCTTTCCACCCTCAGACAGATGGACAGACGGAACACATGAATTGCGAAGTGCAGCAGTTCCTTCGCTTATTTACATCTGAAAAACAAGATGAATGGGCCGCTTGGTTACCCGTAGCCCAGTTCTCCATGAATTCCAAGAAAGCCACTGCAACAGGCAAGTCCCCTTTCGCGGTTACACGGTCTTATGAGCCCAGAATGGGTATCGAATTACGCCACTCTAAGGCACCAGCTGCCCTCGAGTTTACCGACCGCATGGCCGACACGTTGGACCAGGTTAAAAGTAATATGTCTGCGGCTCAGGACCGCATGAAATGTAATGCGGATCGCCACCATTCCGAGTCTCCCCAATACGAAATTGGAGATAAAGTATGGCTGTCCACGTCAAACTTGCGCTTGACGCGTGCCTCTCGTAAATTAACGGAGCGATGGCTCGGCCCCTATGAAATAACGGAGCTGATGGGCTCCAATGCTGTCAAGCTCAGACTCCCCTCCTCCATGAGGATTCACCCTGTCGTCAATGTCTCGCGATTGAAGCCCTATAAGGAGAGATTGCCTGGTCAATCCACCTTTCGGCCCGGTCCGGTTCTGGTAACCGAGGATAGAGATGACGAATACGAGGTTGATTTTATCGTTGACTCACGGTACAAGGGCCGTCGCCTCGAGTTTCTGGTGCATTGGAAGGGCTATGATGAAACGGATCGGACGTGGGAACCACGGGCTAATCTCACGCATGCTAAGGATGCTATTTCCGACTTTCACAGGGCACACCCCTCTGCCCCCAGGGCCTTATCTATGACTCCTGGAGCGTTCTCTTCCCTCTTTCGGGTATATGAGAACTTCACCATGTTTAATCTGTGCCGTCTCCCCTTTGATCGTCTGGAAGTCGATCTTTAGGCCGGGGGTGGCTTTCGTATAAAAGCAACGCATTCACTCCTTCATAACCATCTCACTTTTCACCCACAATGCCTTTCGGTTACACACTGTACTCATTTTGCCTCCCATTTGCCCTAGAACTCTATATGCTCTTCTACCTATCTGCCTTCATCCCATCTTGGAACGACATGCTCTCTTTCCTTTTCTTTACTTATGATTTTACCTTTTTCCACGTCTATTATCTTTGGATCCTTCTTATTTTCCCTCCGGAACGCTTGCAATATGTCACTCCCCTCCCAGGTATCCTCCCTCGCCGTTTAACCCCTTTTGATGAAGGGTTCTGGCAAAGGAACCTGCGCGTCCCTCGTGTCCATCGCCCCCAGTCACAATCCTTCCGCTCCCATGGACCATTCCAATCCACCGTCGCATCATCCCTCTCTTCATCCTCCTCTTCATCATCAGACTACGGTCAACCCTACGGCTTACCCCAAAGCGCCCAAGAGTGGCCAACCAATGTACCCGATTACTGGGGTCCAGCCTATGTCAATGAGGACGCTTGGGAACAACCTGATGCAGCATGGGGACAAGAGAGAGATTGGTCAGTCGCTGGCGAAACGGAAACTGGCATTGTCCGCCCCGACAACCCGGAGATTTGGGAAGTCGGCATTGATCAGCTTGACCCCGCTCCCATGCTACACTACAATAGAACTCTTCATTGCCGCAATCCCATGGACTTTGCATTCTTTCACCCAACGTCCCAGGAACATTCCACCCCTTTGAATGAACCTGCTCCTCACATCCACGGGAATGATGAAGATATGCCGGGCAGCCCGATCACTCAGGCCAGTGATTCAGACAGCGATGAGGGATTCCAGGATGCCGAAACCATCTAGGTCACTCAGAGTTTGACCATAGGACGGGGAAAGTGTTACGATCGCTCCAAGCTAATGGACTTAACGTTTTTCTTTCTATATCTATTTCCTTCACGCACTCACGTGCATTCTTTTCATCTCCCACATCCATGCTTCTCATTCACATTAGATCTGCATTGCAGCCTCATGCTGCCACAGCGTACATGCACACGACGCATGTCCGCTACATGCCTTTACCTCATGTTACCCGGTACCACAAATACTTACCTTATATAGTAGTAGCACTGCATGGTCCGTGCACACTTGTACTTAGTATATAAACCCCAATGCAGCGCCAGAGAACACTAGTCTTGTTCTCTTGGAGTTTCCCCTTTGGCAACTTCACCTTTTACTTCTCTTGTCTTTTTCTCAGTTCAAGCAACCTAGCGACAAGGCTTCACTTAAGTGTGAGTCCTTAGGGTTGTTTCAGGACTACGTATTCCATCCTCTGTAAAGATGAACTTTGTTGCCAAACTGCTGTCATGAAGCAATTTTGACCTTGTTGCTGATGTCAGTTTGCCAACTGCGAGTTGTCTGTAGATGTTTTCATTCCATTACAGCAGTGTCAGGCTATCCAGAACCTCTCCATTATGATGGTGATTGTGACAGGATCAAATTCATCTCCAATTCATTGTCTCAAATGTCCTTGGGAGCAAGTCAACTCAAGATACATGTTGCAGTTGGAAGGTTGTGAGGTGTTAACTATTCCTGCAGGTGGCCACTGTTCCTGGCCATGCTCACTCATTTTTGGAGTCATATACAAGAATCTCCTGGGTGACCTTGTTAACTCTTGTAAAGGCAAGAAATCATTGCAAGTGATCCAGAATCTGCAGTGCCAGTGGTGGCAAACCCAACCACACAATTTCTGCCTTCTCCTCATCATTGTCTTTATTGGTGAGTCACAAGTTAGTCAATTTGATTGATCATGATGCAAATGAGGTGTTTTGGAATAAGCTAATGGCCAACTGGTTGGTGAGTGCAGCTTCTGATATGTTTTCATCTTGTTGCATTATATTATACCACACCATCTGCTTGTCATTCTCAAACATTGAGCAGCTGTCAAGTAACCATACCTAGTAGTATCATTTCACCAACAGCAAGTCACTAGAAACCCTGACCAATGTACAAAAGAAACCAGTGTTTTCTTTCAAGTTCACAATGCTTTGAACCAAAACCAATATTAATGTTGCTCTGCTCATTTTTCCCTTTGCAGCCCCCATCAGAATACCAGCATGATCATCATGCCAATGACCATCATCACAATGGATATGATGGCAACATGCAACCTGCCACACACACACATGCAGGTCAATACCAGGCCAAAAAAAAAAAAGGGAAATACAAGCACTGACTTGGACAAAGGAAGATGTGATGGCATATCCATGACACTTTCATTTCTGCCCCTTGTCTTCCATATGTCTGTGCATTGCCTCTTGTATTCTGCAAACTTGAGTATGTTGGATGGTACTGAGGTTGAGCCAAGCAGCCTTAGGAAATGATAATGATCAATTGGTTCATCATATTCATAAGTCCTCCATAACATCTTGAAGATGGCCTGGGCGAACCAGTGGCACTGGTGGGTAGCAAAGGTGCAGTGAGGATATGTCAAGGAGAGAAGTTGGATGTTGTCAAACACATCAATGAGGCTAGGAATGGTGGTGAGGGGGGTGGACTCAAGCCAGACAAGGGTGGCCAGGGATTCCTCAACAGCTTGGTCAATAGGGGGTCTCTCCTCTCCAAGGACAACCACCTTGTCCATAGTCCGACTTGAACCTGTAATACCAAACATTGTAGTCCGCTTGACTTCAATGTATCTCTGTCCATTAGATCTTGGGTCAAAAGGGACAATTTGGAAGATCAGATATTCATGCCAGCATCCATCATGATTATCAAGACGCTTGCAATATTCCACAGAGCGGAGAGCAAGTTTTGATGAGTCTGCACGGCTCCTGTGGAGGGCATCACAGAAATTCTTCATTGGCCAGTTTGGTCGTTCAAATGGATCAAAACAGTTTGGTGGGACATGAGTGCGAAAGGGATCAGCCTGAGGATGGGATGGTGGACAGGAGAAGAGATCAGAAACTGTAGTTGAGAGATGGGAGGCCATGTTTGAGAAAAGATAAACCATTCTCGAGTAGAGAGGCATCATATTGGAGAAGAGAGAAGGCATGCCATTCGACGATTAGGGGCTTTGTCAAAAGACCCTTGATGATTAAGTAAGCATTGACCTATCCGTTCCTTCAACTTGACCTGTTCCTTCAATGAGCACGGGCATTGGAGCCTGTCGCTATAACCCGAGCGATCGCCGACTAGTGGTACGTGCTTGGTTTTGTCCTTCGGCGTGGCACTGAACACCAAGATTTGCACTTCGACCTACCCACTCATTGTACCGTCTGGTCATTCCAAACTGTACAATTCTCACCTTTCATGTCGTCCTTGGACTCTACTCTACCTTTATCCCTGCTGAGTGGCTCTGAGACTCTTCTTCAACTCTCTTCTCTCCTATAACCTTTTGAACATCTTTGATGGGCATGCACGAATGTCGCAAACAGGCAAGACGAGTGCTGATGCGAGCAGCATAGATTGAGACGAGGTCATTTCCGGGAACCTCGACTGTTGTTGTGTCGTCGGGTGTCAGCAACGGTGTCTGCGACTGGGCCAACGACATTTCGATGACAGCGGTATTTTCGGAAATATGTTCTCCAGGTGCGCCAGGGTATGTTGCACTCAAACGTGGTGTTGGGGTATACGATCACTGTGGGCCATGTATCCACGCTGAACGGCATCGTCGTGGACGACCCACACTCAGCTCTATCACTACACCCAGCGAGAACCTGAATGCGATGCCACGACTCTGACCTGTAGATGTGACACTCAATCGCCATTGGAGCTGTCCGAACAGCTGGAGTCCGAGAAAACCACAGTCCCGTGGCAACGAAGTGATCTGGCGTGATGGCGACCAAGCTGGGCTTGAAACCTAGTATCATTTTGTCGTTGACCAGTCACGTAAACGTCTCAGGACATCACTTCCCCAACATCATACAAGCAAGACTCGTAGGAGATAGTTTTCATTCTTAGGTGGAGGGCCCATTATACGTGTCAGAATTTTATGAACTCATGATCCATAGTTTAGCATTCGACGAACCACACATTCTGACAAATGAATCTATGAACCCAACAGAACATATTCCATACCGCTGATGGACCGATTCAAGGCGTTCAAGCAAACAAATCGCACGCGTGCGGCCTCAGCGCACACCACTGTGGTTGCAAATTGATCGGGTTCAAACCCCTCTGCACCATCCTATACCTCATGTCCTGTTCAACACGAACGGCAATGTCAGAAATCAGACATCATGCAGACAAACGAAACACGTACATGAAGACGCGGCAACGCCTCGGACACATTGAGCGCTGCACCCGAAGGCTGCTTCGCGCTCCAAAAGATCTCGGCAGAGGAGGCAGCCCGTGGCCAGACGATCGTGTCCAGGTTTTCTGGCCCGGATTGTTCGGCCCAGAGAATTTGTTCGCCTAGTCCCATCATCAACAACCCTATATGCATATCTAAAGGATGAAAAGTAAGATACCTCCGAGAACGAGCGAGTATTGGGACTCGGTCAAATTGGCGAGCGGATCAAAGGTGTAGGACTAGGGGAGACGTTCGCATCAGCACATCGGCCCCGGGCCGTGGTATTGTGCAGGTGACCGCAAAGAAGCCCGCTTACCTCGGACCACGTCTTGAAGGGATCACACCAGCTGTTTCTAAATGAGACAACGGAGTCAGCCGCCCTGATCATATGCGTGATACAAGCACATGACCTACCCAGGGGAATAGTCGCCCAACCACCCTCCTGCACCACAGTCCTACATAACGGGAATCAGGAACAGGCACAACACAAAAGGCAAACATACGCACGAGGTAAAAGTAGTTGGACGGTGCATGTACAATGCGGTATCCCAAGTTGGCCACGGCAGCTGCGTCTTCGGATGAGATCCAGACCCTATCATTGGACAGTCAGCGTGGGTTCTCTGTCGGATCAAAGAAACCCCACATGACGATAGCCTCCTTCGATAGCGTCAGGTTCCATACGAGTACCATCTCTTCCCACACCACAGGGGTCTTGCCTTCCGCCATAAGTGCGCTGTGTGTGCTGTTCGTAAACGTGGCAAGGGCACCCGCAAGGGTGGTGTTGGCGGACTTGAGCTGTTGCTGAGTAAGGGTATCGTTGACGTAGCAGTTGGTATTGAGCTCATCACCGCCGGTGCTGAAGTAGGACGAGGGCAGGGTCTTGGCGACACTACTCAGGAGGGAGGTGGCAAAGTTGACGACTTCGGGGAGGGCGAAGCGGAGCTGGCCAGCCGGGGGCTCGTTGGCGTAGGTTGACCAAGGAGAGGCGTCCATGCAAGCAACGTATTCGGGGTATGTTGCGCCAATGACGGAAGTATGCCCTGGGGTATCAATTTCCTGAAGGCTAGGTCAGCTGCAACCAATTATCTGTATTCCAACACACGCACCATGATGACGTCGATGCCGTGCTACCAACGACACACGCGAAATAAGCAACGAATCGCACGAAAGAAAGACAACGAATCGCACCTCGGCAGCGTACTGAACGAGATTTTGCACGTCGCTCTCGCTGTAGGTCTGATCAGCAGAGTAGGCACCATTGGCAGCAAGTTGCGGGTATTGAGCGATCTCGAGCGGGAAACTCTGGCTGTCGACGATGTGCCAATGGAAGGTGTTGATCTTGACCCAGCTCATCGCATCGAGCGTCCTTTGCAAGTCTGCAACCGGGAAACTAGAAAACCCAATATCATGCCACATTCATCGAGAAAACACCAACTCGGGACGCACTAGTTCCTCGAGGTGTCGAGTCCAAATCCACGGTAAGGCTGTGCCGCCTCGCGTCAGTACACGGCCACCTCTACACAAAGGAAAAAAGAGGTGCGCACATAAGCAGGAGCATCCTCGATCGAAATTGGTGCCTCGAGTGTGTACGTCTCACCGCCATAATAGTACCACATCTGGCCAAACGTCGTCAGGCCGCGATAGAGACCCAACGTCGAGTTGGCAGACAGCGTCGCGGGACTGCCATCAGCCGGGACGGTGAGGACGTATTCTTCGCTACGCGTGCCGAGGGGTTTGACAGACTCGGTGGAAATAGGGTTGGCAGTCACGCCGGAAGCGAGGGTGAGT
Organism: Boletus reticuloceps; assembly: GCA_018397855.1. Taxonomy (NCBI): domain Eukaryota; kingdom Fungi; phylum Basidiomycota; class Agaricomycetes; order Boletales; family Boletaceae; genus Boletus; species Boletus reticuloceps. Next base: position 134,830 of record JAGFBS010000025.1, read on the forward strand.
TTCAGCGAGGGAAGCGATTTGGCATTGGTGACCGCGGCAGAGTCGTTGGCACCGCGACCGACGACGAGACGACCGAGCTTATCGTTCTCGAGGTAGTACTGCGCCTGTTGAACGGCGTTGTAGAGGTCGTCGGGCGCGTTTTGAACCGCGACGTCAAAGTAAAAGTCTGAGGAGAGCACAAGCGCGGTGTTGCCGGTGCTGAGGGCAGTGGGGATGGGCCACAGCGCCCAAGCGCTGTGGAGGAGAGAAAGGGCGAGCAAAAGACGGAGGGCCATTTGGACTCATTTCGGTTCTGAGCTGGGAGGACTTTATATGTACGCGTGCTGGCGGGGTCATGTGTTCCTCGTCCACCCGACCCTAGTCTAAATACAATTATACTACCACCCATCCCCGCTGTGGGAGCTCAACTGAACAATCGTCCAATACAGTTGCTCGCCTCACACCGACACTGAGCGTACACCGCGTGCCCACGCACCAGCTCCTCCCCTCCCTCCCTTGCTTTCTCAATTTCTTCCCGTTTTTCCTAAGCGCGTCTCAGCACAGCCCACATCAGATCTTAGATCTCACTTACGTCAATGTCACCATAATATGAGAAGCAGAGCTCCTCCCAGGGCTCCACGTCCCGCGTCGTAAACACTGCCAACAACGGCTTGTCGACATCCGCGTCATCGATATAGCACGCAAAGATCTTGCAATTTGGATCACAGCTGTGATTCTGTCCTAACCGTCAGCACTCGCCCACCACACAACCAACACACTCACCAAAAACCGCGAAAACTGTCATTTTTCTTTCAATCAGTCAAACGTCAGCTTGATCGACGTGCACTCACGTTGCCAGCGTGATACGCGTCTACGACGTATAGATTCTCCCAATCCTCAGGGTCTTCCATGTCGAATTTAAGGTGGTGAAAGTCGATTGAGAACAAATATGTCCGACCATACAGGTCGTAGTACCTGTCACAGCTGTCAGCGGTATCCTTTGCCAAGTAGTTTCAACAACACGCACCTGCCGCGCTCCTCGCCTTCCTGTTCCGTCAACAACTCCCCTGCGTAGATACCAAGATACGATCCTTTTGGTATCTTTTTATTCCCAGCAGATACACCTATGACACAAATTAGCGAAACAAGGCACAAAATTAAAGCCACCGTATTACCCCAGCCCTTGTGCTCGGTCCTCACAATGTGGACGGGCCACTTGCGGCCATTTTGGACCACCTAGCAACACCCTTGTGAGCAACGTCCGTTCAAGTTCACACACCAATACGAACCCGGTTGGGACAGTCATCGTCACAATCACAGAACCGATTGCACTCAAAGATGGGGCACTCGAGCCGCTGCAGCACCCCCTTCGAGTCATACACAAACGGTGATCCCGGCCATGTCGAAGGAATGATATCTGCATCGATATACTGTTGCACCCACTTGAGCTGCCGCCGCGCACACGCGCATTTCCCCGACTTGGGATCACACTTGCCAACACACTTACAGCTCTCCAAGCGCTTGATGTCCGGCGGCGGCACATCCTCTCCATACCACATCTCGTTCGTATAATGGAACTCCCATCGAGGCGTCACCTCATCTCCGATATCGTTGTCAAATATCTCGATCGGCGGCGCGCGAGGCTCGTTGATCATGGCTTCCTGGATATGCGCCTCGAAAATCCGGCGCGCTATGTCTGAATTACGAAACGAGGCAGGAAGCGTGTTCATGTGGTCTTGTAACGAGTGCGGAAGGGTTCTGGAAAGCCTGTGCTCTGGCTGACGCTCCCGCTGCTCGGCCACGTACGATGCCCAGGTGATGATACGGTATCCACAGAGATACTTGGGCTCGGGCCCAGACCATGAGGAGGATCCGTCTTGAATTTGACCAGAAACGGACACAGGATGATGGCGCACGACATCCGAGTCGACAGAAGATGCTGTTCTCGACTCGGGCGATCGCTCTCTCGAACTACTCCGGGGCGAACGCGAGCGTACTTGGGGCAGCTTTAGTAACGTGCTAGATGCATGCCTACCCCTGAGCAGAGAACCAATGGTTACGTCCTCGAACTGTCCGACTCGTCAGCGACAGTGTCTAGGCCAGCCCGGCCACCTACCTCTGATTCATACCCAGCGGGTGCTGTCAGAAGCGCATCACACTCGGCAACCGAGTCCGCTCCCGAACGATGTCGTGTGTGACTAGCGTCGTAGGAATCATTCTGGTCAGCTTCCTTCGAGAAAAGCTCGACAAGTGAGGCGCCATCGTCTTCAGGAAGAACAAGGTCAGGCGTTGTCGCATGGTCCGGGGTTCTGATGGCATCATCCCGTACAACACCTTTCTCTGGCGCAACTCGACTCGTGCTCTGCAGATATGCGTGTGAGATCTACGGTCTTGTGAAACCACTTACACGTACCGCAACGTTGTCCGCTGACACAGGAATGACAACGTCATCCGCAGGCAATTCAGGCTAATCCACAGCACATTTGAACCCGACGGATATGCACGGGCATGTCACTTACCTCATTTGCCTCCCGTTGGCCGGGAATGCTAGATGCACCATCCGGTACGGTCTGCGAGATCGTTTCCCCCTCATCATCGCCTCCCATCTCAGGATCACGAGGGGGACTATCGACCTAGTCCAACGTATATGCCAATCAGCACCCTCATACGCACAAGTAAGCCATCCACTCACCGCCATAGCGTTCCCTACATCCCGCTCAAGCTCGTCAACCATCCGAGCCTCCGAAACACTCTCTGCCAAAAGATCAATCGACTAACCAAAACCCCTCAGAAACCCAGACAAACAGAGAACACGCGCACAACGCACCTCGTCCATTACGTCCATCTCTTCGGCTTCGTCCGCCTCGTCCGCGCGGGGTTGTAGTACCTCCGTCACATCTTCTGCCGTCCCTTCTGGCTGCGACAAATGCACCGACGCAAGCTCCAACAACGTATCCGTCTCGTCCACCTCGGCCTCTTCCCGTGTCTCTGGCTCACCCTCACCCTTACCTACCGCCATCCCGTCATCCACGCGTGTCGAGTTTATACAAACATCCTCCGCATCGACATCCTCCGCATCGACATCAACTTCCATCGCATTCGTGTCCTCTGCACTTCCATCTCGCCCATTCCCATCCTCACCAACGTCCGATTCCGGAACTGGAACTGGAACCGCGACTGGTGTCACATCGGGCACAACAGGCGACGAGATCGAGACCGATTCCGGGCCCTCGGTAATCGGTTGTTTGGGTGACTGAGGTAATGGCGGTGACTTGACAGGCTGCGCCGTGCCGCTGCCAGTGTCAGTGCCAATGCCAGTGCCAGTGCCAGTATGTGCCTCAGACGTCTGCTTGGGCACGTCCCGCACAATATACGCTTCAAACGCTGACGACGCCGACGCCTGCCGTGCATGCCAAGACACCCTCCCTTTCGGCCTTTGTGAACCCAACAACCACGCACCCGCGCTCCCGCTCGTGCCCATGGAAGTACGAGATCGTTTCACAGCGGGGGAGACAAACGGATCAGCGGCATGCGCGACTTCCTTGCCCTTGCCCTTGTCGATCTTCTTGCCTCGTTCGTGGTCGCCCTTTCTAGGAGCGGGGGAAATAAATGCTTCGAATGGGACGAGCGGCACCGCCCGGTGTCGTCTCACATGCGCACTCGACGAACCGCTCGATTCCGACGTGGACACCGTCGTTGGGGTTGGTGTACTCGCAATACTCTTGTTGAGACGGGCACTTTCTGAGGACGACGACGGTCCGTCCTTTGCATCCATCGATGTGGGTACTTGTGGCGTCGCAGGTGCAGGGAACATAATGGGCTCAAGCTGCGCGTGACTGTCCGTGTCCGTCAACTCTGGCGCAGGCGGAGGCATCGTGACTGGCTCAGTCGGCACTTGACTATCCGACTCTGGCACCTGTGTCATCGCAGACGGAGGCATCGCGACTAGCTCAGTCGGCACTTGACTATCCGACTCTGGCACCTGTGTCATCGCAGGCGCACTGGGTGCAGGTATCGCGAGAGGCTCAGTCGGCATATGACTATCCTCGTCCGCCAATGTTGGCATTTGCGTCGCCTCAGGCTCAAGGACAGGCTCAAACGAAGCAAGACTATCCCCATCTTCGTTCGACGCGTGTGTTGGCGTGGCCGCAGGTATCGGTCGTGCTGGACTGGCTTCGGGATTCCGCCTCGCCAACAACGTCCGAAGGTTATTCAAGCTTGGCGTTCTACCAAACGTTCTCGTCGGTTGCGATGAAGACGGCATTGGCGTCAAGGGTTGCGAAGGTGGGGGTACGGAGGTTTCCTGGGGACCTTGGCCAGCACTCTTCAGAGGCGTGGCGTGCTCGGCTGCATACGCATATTAGAGACATTAGGATGAGTGAACAACATAGTGGGCAAAACGCACCTGTGAGATCAACCGCACTTCGCTTTTGAACCAGTTCTCGCCCTTCCTTGAGCTCCTGCAGTTTTTCCCTGCGCAACTCGTTCAGCACCTCGACCAAAGACCTCGGGGTATTCGGGCGGGGTACACGTGGAGGCGCGATAAAGGGACTGCTAGATGGGCGATCCATGGATTGTGTTGCTGGTGGTGGTTGGGGCAGTGTTACTTGGGTAGAGGACGTAGTCGGTTGGGTAGATGCTAGAACACTCGAGTCATTTGCTGTGACAATTGGCTCCACAGTCGGTGGTTGGACCTGTACTGTAGAGAGAGTACTTTGCACGTCCGGAACCATCGAGTCTTCTTCTGGTTGTTGCGGCACTGGCTGTGGGGTTGGGACGACTGCCTCATCCGATGCCTTGGACGGCCCAGGCATCGAAACTGCACTGTCATCCTGCATATCAGCATCCCCATCCAGGTTCTGTACCCCACCAACACTCGAGAGAACTTCCACAGGTGCGGACACGCCACCACCTGCACTCTCACCCCCCTCCCTTTGTTCATTCTCCTCCCCGGCGCTCTCAATCGCTTTCCCAGACCGCGCCGCGCCATTCAACGCTCTCGAAAAGAACGAGTTCTCCCGTGGTCCCGGAAACGGCCGTCTGAATCGCACCCCCTTGTATAACGAGATATCCGGCATGACCAACGTGCTCGTGCGTTCAAGCGGCTGCGACGCGCTCTTGGCCGACGCGGAGGAACGCGGACTAACCGGCGCTGACGAGGGCAGACGCGAAAGGGTGGAGGTCTGCGCGAGCCTTGCCACGCCAGGTTGAGTCGGCGGCTGGCTCACGTCTTGACTCCCGATCTCCCCACTCTCTGGTGTCTCTGGGAAACGCGTGGACAGCGGGGGCGCTTCGTTCGGGTCCACCTCACCTTCCTCGAGATCTCGTACACGCACGTCCCCATTCCTATCACCATCGAGGTTTGGACCATTCTCGCTCCTAGATGCCGGTGGCTGCTCGGGCGCCGACGCTTCTAGATCGTTCGTAACCCCATTTTCCACCACTCTCTCCTCGGCCTCATTTCCACGTTCCGGAGGCGCACCATCGACCATCTCATGATCCACATCCCCTTCCAGCTGATCCATATTCACGTACGAATCAAACAACGCATCCGGTCCTGACTCGTCCTCGGCGCCCTCTGGCACACTCGTGCTCGTGCCCCCACCCGCGACCGCAGGTTCCGACGACACCATCGTTGGCACTGTCGCCAACAATGGCCCGACATCAAAATTGTCCCACCCATTCAACGCACCACCTGGATTGACATCGTCGCCAGTGGTGTCGAAGTCCATGTTGCCGAATGCATCGTCAAAGTCGTCTGGTGGGGGACCGCAGGAAGGAGATGAAGGTTGTTCGCTGTCATGTTGCTGTGTATCTTGGGGTCTCGAAGGTGGATACTCGGGTAACTGTGTAGAAGTCGATACAGGGGTAGTGGGAGTCGCGGCAGTCACAGGTTTAGGTGCTGGTGGCGGCGCTGCTGGAGACCTCTGAGACGGTGAGGGCGGTGGATTGGGCCGAGACGTCGACGCCTGCGCAGCTGACGCCTCAGGGGGTCTCGACGCAGCACCGCTCGTACCCAAGTCTTCATCGCTGTCCAAAATCGAAATTACCTCCACATCCACAGGCGGTGGCACCCCCTTCCGACTCGCCCCCTGTCCTTGTGTTCCGCTTGGCCCACTCCTTCGCCGTTGCGTCAAATACATCGCCGGAAGATGGTCATCCTCTGAACCGCTCGTGATGATGATCGGATCGCCCTTGTTCAACAATACGCTCGGCCGAGGACCATTCGTGGTGGATGGCTGAGAAGGCCGGGGACGACGTGTTGAATCGCTCGAATCGGTCAGTTCGATCGTGTCGCCGATTCGTTCCCTGGCCACAGCTAGTGGACGCGAGCGCCCCATTTCTTCATCGAAATTCGTGCGTTTTTCTATGGAGAGTTAAAAGATGAGCGTGTTGGGCGTGAACAAGACAAGGATGTAGGATGACATACGCTTCCCCTTGGGTCTGATACGCGTCCATGAGCGCGATTCGTCCATCGGATCGCCTGTATTCACATGAGATGGTACGACCAACGAAATGGCACCGAATACACGCGTGAAACACGAAGCATCAGTCTGAGAACCCGTCACCAGCAGGGAGGACACGCACTCGGATTTTGCGCATTCTGTAGCAGATTCGCCGTAGTCACCTTGCGAACGTTCTTTACCTGCGTCGTCTGCTTGCGTGCCGTCACCGGCGGACCGCGTCGCGTCGTCACGCTGCCTTGTGTTCGTGTCGTTTCCTTTTCCTTTTCCTTGCCCCGCGCATTGGCTTTTTGAACCCACTGCGAGAGCGTTTGGGGAAAGTCGGAGGTGGTGGACGTGCCACTGCTCGTACTCTCATCCCGAGACGTTCTCAGACGCTCCGGTGAAATAGGCTTTTTGGAAAATTTCTGGGCAGGCGGCGGCGGTGCAGGTTGCGTGCGTGAGGCGTGGGCCGTGTCCCTGCTTTTCGATGGCGACGCCGACGCTGACGACGAAGACGTCACGCGATGTGTGCTCGCCGACCCGTTTGGATCCAATCGTGGTAGCTTGTGTGGCTTGCGCGCAGACCCCAACTCGTCCGTCGGTGCCTTGCGTTTGGAGATAGGAGCGCGTTCTGGTTCATGTTCTGATTCGTCGTCGCCCATGTCCGCGTCCAAGTCAAAATCAGTGTCAGAACGGATGCTGGTGCGTGTCGACGGCGAACTGGTTGCGGGTTCTGAAGAGGCGGTGAGTGTCTGCCAGACACGGTGTGAATGACGTCACGTTGTTGGTGCCACATACCAGAAAGGACAGCCCAAGATGGACCTGGAGAAATCCCTGGCCTCCGTCTGGGCGTCATCTACAACTCGACAGTGCAAAATTCAGGTGGAAGTTCGTCAGTAAAGTTCAAGTATTGACACCGTAACTTTGCGTGCATCTTCTATCATAGGTACTCAAAGGACCCTCGGTTACACTTGCCCAACATGGACATCCATTGTCCTTTTGTTGTCAAACAAACTCACTCACTGTAACATACATCGCGACACGTACAATACATCCTATCCAAAGAAAAGTATGAATGAGAGATAAACCGAAGCAGCCATTGACCCAGATCTTCCATAGCACTGCTATTCTCCAGTAAACAGACGCACGATCAGGTATACAAGCGAACCTAGGAAACGAACGACTGTGGCTATAAGAACGTGATCGCTCACATGCTAGCCCCGCGATGGGGAACAGTACCAATATGACGATGAGTTTATCCAATTAAAGCAGCCAAGAGAAGCCAACACATAGTCTGTCGGCAAACAAAACCGTCTTTCACAGCGAATGAAAACAAACATTGCTCAGCGTCCAAACCAACAATCACGGTCGAGCATCAGCCACGATACCCTCGGTTCAAGTCCCCACGACTCACGTATGTCCGAAAGGTCTTGTAGTAATCTTCTTGCTTTGTCGTCGGGTCGACCTTTTCTTTCGTTTTCGGCGCCTTCGTAGACAAGAGGAGGATCGCGACGTCGTAGGCAGCATTGATATCCTTTCCTCTACAGGAACAGCGACCTCGACCTGGTTCTTGTGTGGACCTTTGCCAAAAGAGACAACACCAAGGTCAGTAGAGACCATGTTATCCCCTTTTGTTCCCCATGACACGTCGTGAACGTTGGTGAACTGGGAAATGGGGCTAAGTAACTGTCGTAAGAAAGGGGGTGGAGGAGACGCACAGCATATACATTCAAGACCGCAATATACGATGGTGCCATCAAAAGGTATAGCGGAAAAGAGGTGATCATGTCCATGGATCAAACTATGCCATTGTCACATCAGTAAATTTAAAGAGTTCAGATAATGTTATATAAGCTAATTATAATCCCCACAATTGCAATAATATTAATCATTATTACTATCAAAAAGCTAATCAAATATATATCAAGATATAGGACAAAACTCATTGATAACAGCAGAAAAAATTATGCTTTGAGTATCTTAGAAGCCAGTTATTCAGGTAGTTTATAATGGATAAATAATCTATAAACATTACCAATATAGTATCATTTGATAAGAGTATTGTAATGCAATACAATGTCATATATAACAATATCATTAACAATATTAATTGTCAAGAGAAAAAGAAATGTGAAAAAAATACCCTTGCAGGATTCAATGGTTCAATTCATCACTCTTAGAATAAACAATACTAGTAATCCATCTATTGGCTTTGATCTACAACACAGACTACCTACTGAATAGATTACCATAAGGTACTATTACTGTTCTAAACTACAAAAAAGCGAAAATTAAACATGAAAAAAACACTTACAAGGTGCTTCACACAAGGGTACACTTTCAGTTTGAATTCTAGCTAAAGCTAGAGTGACTCTTAACTCTGAGGTGAATAGAACTCAGAGTCAAGAGTGAAGAAAAAAAAAAAAGAGAAAGAGCAGGTTTATATAACATGTACTATACAGTTATTACAAATATTTTCTCACGCATCTTAGTCTTATGGTACAGATATTGTAAGGCATTAGATGACCATACATTTTCTGGAAATTTTTATCAAACAATTGGAAAGACAGTTCACAATGTACACATTTCCCAGTGTGTTATATGACCATAACACTATCAAGAACTCTTATCAAATGTGATATTCTAATAAGTATATTGTGTAACTAGATAACCTTATTAGATAGTCATAAAAATACTTATATTTTGATCTCAAAATTGAATTGAATTGAAATATGTATCAGGGCATACCAGGGACAACACATCCTGCTGATGCAGTTGTTTCGATGAGCCATATGATGAATGAGGTCGTACCGATAAAAGCGATGAAACGATATAAAGTCCGAGCGTAGCCGCAAGCGCAAGGACGATGTTTCGGAAGATGGCATTCGTAAGGAAATCCTCCATTCGGATGGTACCACCCTGCGAATAGGTAACATTCTCAATACCCTTGTAAGCAAGAAGGAACACCGAAACCTGTTACGCAAGTGTCAGCAGCAATTCAACAGGAGTAAAACACGTGAAACGTACTGTCATGTACACCATGATCAGAGCAAAACCAAGGAGAGCCAAGGTGTATGCCCACTTGGCACCTTGTGGCCGATTGCCCAGGAAAGACATGATGAGAAGCCCCAGGTAAAAGTAGTTGAGAACGAGATTCGGCCAGTGAAAAATCGAGAGGTAGTCTTCCAGCACATTTGTGACAATGACAAAATCAATGTAGTAGTTGCCCTGGCACAGATTCAGTACACGAGGAGGTTCAACATGAAGAGAGACAACACTTACGAGGGCGAACCAAGAGAACATCAGGTTTCGATGTGGATCCAAAACTTGCGGAGGAAAGAATGTAGATGTCGTGAAAATGAACGATACTGTGCACAGCGGCGAAGAATGATCCGTTAAGCCAACGGTGACTCGGACGTTGCGATATCAGCTTTGGAACTCTGTCGGTAACATCGGTAACAGTGGACTCGGAGGCTGATTTGACATAGTGCAAGGTCCACGATCCTTCACACTTCGAGATCAACTCCAGCACAAGATCTGGCACGTCTGTGAATAACCGGATCACGATAACAGTGTCGAGCCACTCACGCGATTCTCGGCAAGATACACGTTGCACCTATTCTTCCCACACTTGTAAGTCAATAAACTGTTACGGCTACACATGAGGTAACACTTACTTGACTTGCTTACTCCGCTTTTGTGAGCACCGCGGTGCGCCCCGCGGTTCACTACCAGATGGTACTCTAGAGAGATTAGGAAACGGGTTCGTAGCCAACAAGGTCACGTGTGTACGATAAGATAAGTTCGACGCGTCAGTGGTATTTGCCGTATATGGATATGCTCAACACACTCGGCAATGTCCGGTGTTCCTTGCCATCAACACCCATGGTCCCACGCTCCTCCCCATCATCGTTGCCCATGGCCTCGCCCTCCCTCTCGTCGCCGCCGCCGCCGCCGCCGACCAACCCCTTGTTGGGGGCCTCTTGATGCGCTCTGGCCGTTGCTGGCACGCATTCGTGCTGAGCGCACTCTTGTCATCAACACTCATGGTCCCACGCTCGTCCTCCTCCTCGTCGCCCATTGCCTGTTCTCCCTACTACCACCGTCGACTGACCCCTTGTTGGGGACCTCTTGATGCACTCTGGGCGTTGCTGGTACGCATTCAACGCCTAACGCAAGTTGTGTCGCCGCCCCCTCCCGTCGCTCGTTCAACATCTGGTACTTTTTTTTTCAACTACCCAGACTTGTCGTCCCTGACACCACCAGTAGGTTCGCTCTCCTCACTTCCTTTGTCATTATTTCTGATGTTGGTGCGATCACAGTCTACACGTTCTATCACGTGTTCAACGGATAGTGTGGGAATTTTGTCATCGTATAAAGGTTTGTTTACAACCTTATCGCTTTTTGTTCTGTTCTCACCTGCCATCATGCATCATTGTGCTCCACACAATGCAGTCACAGGGACGTCTTCTACTGCTCGTATTTCTATTGGGAAACGGAAAGCTCAGATCGTTTGGTAAGTGTCGTTTGTTGTTTGACAGTAATAACGTACTCATTGCTCTACAAGAACGTGAAACTTTTAAATTCCCGCATGCCTCGGATCATCTGAATGTGTCGCTTATGCAGTATGGATGCATTGGCGCATCTCCAGTAAGGCCCTCGGTTGCAGTGACAGTTCGCACCCTGGAACTCTATCGCCAGATGCACCGTGCTTGTCCTCGGTTCAGCATTCATGCAATGGCAAAAGCATTATGTCACCTTCATGGCGTAAGTATTATATGTAATGTTCGGTTGCCGTTATACTAAATGCTATGTAGGTCCGATTTCACCGCTACCTTGTTGACCAATTCAGGGTCGCGTTTGACGTCTACTTGGAGATATTGCGGCGAGTGGACAACCGCGTGGATGCTGCTCTTGGTCATCATGCCGCAAATTGGCGTGCAAAGAATTCCTGTCCAGCGTGCCACTACAAGTTACAGGATGAGCCGCCTCTGCCGTTTGCGTTTCAGCTCTCCATGGATGGCAACAATTCTGCCAAGTGTGTTGACCCTTCGTTCAGGCATGGGATAGAGCGAGATGACCCACGTGATGGACGGTCATCAATATGGATAAAAGAAGAGGACATTGATTGTTTCAAGGATGAGGTTCGAAATATTCAGCTGTCCTCCGATAAGCAAGCCGTCAACATTGTTGACCCTGAGGACCCTTGGGTTGATGAACCGGATAACGAAGCTGAACCAACGAACGTGTGCGTTGATCGATGGCGCAATGCGGCCCCAGAAGCCCGCAAGAGGATGTTCGCCGTCTTTCGTAGATCTGGAATCTTCGTATCTGTGTGTCGCCATGGATTATTGCTCACGATTTGTGATATGGTGTGGAGCGGTGAGCTGTAAGTTCCGCTTACTGACTTGAAACAATGCTGTTGTGCTTACGTTGACTATAGCATGAAGTATCCCCTCGCTACCATATCTCGCCTGATGGATTTATTCCCGGATAACTTCCTTTACGGCTATGACATACACTGTACCTTCACGAAAACCCTGAACCGCTCCACTCTTGGGCCCGCGGTACGTGCTAGACGCATTGATGGCGTAGTCCCCAGCTTTCATGGTCACGCCCACAACCGTATGTGCCAAGTACAACACCACCCAAAGTACAAACATGGTGCGGGTAAGGAAGATTTTGAGATGTGCGAACGGACTTTCTCAGACTCGAATGCACTCGCGTCGGAGATTCGCAACGCAACCGATTTTCACTGACACCAGGCACTCGAAGAACATTTCAAATTTGCGGACTTGAATCGGTACACGTCGCTTGGTCAGTATTCGGTTCGTAGTGTTTTTGAACCATTTCTCTAATCTTTTTGACCAGGTACTTTCCTTTACAACAACTATGTTCAATGTCTCGAGATCATCAACGCGCAGAAGACCATCCCCCGCTCTTCCGACCTGGCGAATATCGATTTCAAGGCCGAGCTCCGTGATGAATACAATTATCTTGTCCATGCTCATCGCAAGCAGGATGACGACAGTATCTACATCGACTATGTCAAAGCGCTCAACGAATTAGAGGATGCCGAGTAAGTGATCACACTGTTGCGCTTTGGGTGCTAATTTGTTTCTTCTAGAGTCGCCTGGCGGGATGCGTTGTCTCAATTGAAACAACTCGATACTCGCATAATCAATGACAGTTTTGTTGGCAAAGATATAGCTGACATCAGGCGGCGCCGTACCAACACACAGAAACGACTCGAAGTCAAGCTCGACAACATTGAAAGTTTGGAAGCCCGGTTGGGGATCAAGGTAAGATGGGGTGCTACTCACCCCGAGCATCTCAAATATCAAGAGCGTCTTGCCCATTGGCGATTTTTCAAAGCCACAGAAGATGTGGAGAGATTAGTCGTCATGCGTCTACTCGAGCTCATGAAGCTTCAAATGAGCAACCTTGGTATGTCTCGTTTCATTTTTTGACCCGCTGTTCTGATCCGTTGCTAGGGTACAAGTTGAGAACACATATCTCGAAGGCGTTGAAAACCCGAGCAACCGCAATTCGTAATGCGATTGACCGCTACAACAAATATGCTGCTGAGCTCAAGCCCCCCTGCCAACCCCTCCGATGGGACCAGATTGTCGACTATGCATTCCTTGGTGAATTCGAGCTCCTGCGAGGAGAGGACATTGGTTCGAAACGATGGGCGCACGCACCATTCCGTCAAGCTGCTAACCTTTACTTCGATGCAGAGCGTGCGAAGGAAGAACTCATGAGGTGTAACGTGGAGATTGCGCGTCTTCGAACCAAGATTTGGAATGATTCGCTCAAGTATCCCAAGGTCATCCGGGATCTACAGAACAAAGATCCCCTTCTCGCTTGACAGGTGGAGCGACGCTGGGGATTCTTGGCTTCTGTTAATGTTGGCATTATGGCGCGTATCCAGCAGATAGAGTCACTCGATGGTTACACAGGCGCGAAAGTTCTTGGTCAGCGGAAGGAGTTTGAGCTTGAAGGACAGGGAGATCCTGATGCGCAGTCAACAGGAACTGCACTTGCGGATGACAGATTGTTGGATGATCGTGTTAATGAAGAAGAGAGTGCTCTCGCTGATTTCTTCAGTACTTTACATATCGTGGACACGTAGTATACTCGATTACCAAATGCAAACCGTCGAGATCCATGCAGCGATTCATCGTTTCCAAGTGTGGTATATGCAGTGAGGCGATCATGTCAGACATTTATCCTTTTTTGATTTTCAAATGCAGACCGGTGGCATGGTAGTTCGGTTAGGTCAGTGCAGCGTTTCGCAGTGTGCACTTCCTACCAACGCTCGCATCCCTCACGGAGATGCATTCTACCCACCAATTGTTCAACAACTTTTCTAACACGTTCCTCAGGCACCGCACGCTCACGAATCTGATTACTCCCCCCGCTGAGTTAAACGGAGACAATCACCGTTGGAATGCGGCCATCATCGCTATGGCCGCATGCGATGCTCACCAGGATGGCGGTTTCCTCACTTCTGATCGAGGATTCCATCCGCTCACCGTTGCTCATTACTCAAGTGGCGTCAACACAATGCCGACCAAGGCAGCCTGAATCGCCCACTCACGCGCCTGCAAGGAACACTTGAACCACATTCGCAACTTAATCTATGATTTGGTCTGTTTCATCTCATCTCTTAGTTCGCTAGCTCATTTTCCCATAGGCTACCACTCTCAACAGGTTATCCGGTGGTTCTACAATCGTCCTCCATCATCCCGGTGCGACGCCTCCATATGCCGACGTCGTTCCCGAGCACCTTTCCATTGATACGTATATGAACCCTCTGTTACGACTTTATCTTTTCTTTTCTCTTATCGCTTATCTTGTACTACACGCACTGCGAACACTATTCCTTTTCTATGATGACTTCCCTTATCTCCAGTTCCTTCCCGTCGGCACCCCGACGGTACTCCACTTGTTTAGTCATCGTATATCTTCCTCCACATTCTATCTCATTCCTTCGCATTCTATGCCTACCCTTAAACTTCTCTTCCATGTAGTATATAAACCGTCGTTTATCATCCCATGTACTTTCTTTACTCTTGAGCTCCCTTGTATTCTTGTACCTTGTACAATCTATCACTCTTGTGGTCCTCACTTGAACTGTTGGTAATCAGCCCAACTTCCTTGAACCCTTGAACCTCGTGTGGACGACCCCACGAGTTCCTTGACCCCTTGTAGTCTTCGTCCTACTCTGAAGGACGTTACTTCTATAAGACCTCGTCGTGCTTCTGAGTCGACGCTCTCCTCGTTCTTCGCTTCACAGGGGCTACGCTCGTACCTACCCGGTCCAAGCGTAACAAAAGCTCAAGAGTATATCCCTATCGGCTACCATCGCTGTAAGCTGCCACCATTTCGAACTCTCAACGACCCACTAGCCTCTGGGGCCTTCGCCGCCCATCCCTTGCTCCCTTCACCTCAGCATCTTCATCTGAGGACGAACCCCTGACCCACCTCTTTGACCAAGACGTCCCACTCTCTTCAGAAGCGGAACTCCTTGCTGATCAAGAACTAGCTCAAAACCTCTCTGTTTCCCTCTCCATCCCTCGCGTTCCTACTCCTCCCTCTCCCACTCCTATCTCTCGACCACCACTACCCTTCGGCTCCTTCCCACCACCGAACCCTCACCCTCCCATTCCTCCTACTCCTCTCAGAATGACCTCCACCTCGAAACCCTCTGAACTCCGTCTCGGCACCCCCGAAGCCTTTGACGGAAACTTTGACAAAACCAATGCTTGGATGTCCTCCATCATGACCTACCTCCTCGTTAACGAGGAAATCTATAACACAGACGCCAAGCAAATAGTGTTTGCCCTTTCCTACATGACAAAAGGAACGGCTGCTACCTGGGCTTCCACCTATCGACAGGCCGCCCTTGACGCTCTCGCTGCAGGAACCACCACCACTCTCTCACTCGGAACGATGACCGAGTTCACAAAAAAATTCACCTCAGCATTTAAGCATGCCAACACCAAGGGAAACGCTCTCAACTGGCTTATGACCGCCAGAATGGAAAAGAGGTACAACGGAAAAGAGAACATTCCGTTGAACAACTACGTCATGAACTTTGTAAACCAAACCTCCATCGCACAAGTAACCGACCACGCAGTCCTTATCCAACTCTTCAAAAACGGGATACCCGCCGGACTCATGCGTAACATTCAGATGATGGAGAAAGTACCCACCACTATCGAAGAATACGTAGCTAAAGCCCAGACGTTCCAAAGCCAATACGAACACGTCCAAGAGCTCACCAAACAAGGAGGAAAGACCCCTACTACGTACTCTTCCTCCACTACCACCCATCGCAAAGAACGAGACCCTAACGCCATGGACGTTGACACTATCCGCGTCTCTAAAATGACTCCAGAAGAACGCCAACGCTGCATCAAGGAAGGACGTTGCTTCCGCTGCCGAAAGACTGGTCACCGATCTGGTAACTGCCCCAACTTCCCCTCTGCCTCTTCCTCCACCAAAGAACGAAAGGTTCGAAAGGTCGAAGAAGAACTCCCTCAACTCCAAGAGATTGAGGACGACGACGATGAAACCACCGTTAGGAAGGTTTCTTTCTCCTGCCCTTCGCAGGATTTTTAAAAAGGAGATCTCAGTCGACGCGAGTCCCTCCTATTGCTACAGTTGCTCCTGTACTAGTATCGAAATCATCTAGATCAATGAGAATCCCCATTCAACTCATCGATCCTTCGCATACTATGAAAGTCGTCGACACCTGCGCCCTGGTTGATAGTGGCGCCAATATCAACTGCATTGACTGGCAGTTCGTTCGAAAGAACTCCCTCCCCACCACGAAACTTGATGTTCCCATTCGGGTATGAAATGTCGACCAATCTACCAATCAAAAAGGCGAGATTCGATTCACCTGCACCCTCTTCGCCAACATCGAAGGAATCGCTCACAAACTCCTTCTCTACGTCATGAACTGTGGACGTGAAAACGTCATCCTAGGACTCCCCTGGCTCAGAGCAGTCAACCCTTCCATCGACTGGACCTCCCAGACCCTTTCCATCCCTGAATCCTCCGACCAATCCACCGAATTCTACCAAACGCACGTCGCTGATCAAAAGCGACATGACTCCTTCTTCACCAAAACCACCTCCTCTTGTCCTCCTCGCCATATCAACATCGACTCTGTATATGATAGTCGACTCTATGAATACCTTGAGCATGAAACCGAACAACAGTACGTGCATCGCGCCCGCCAGAACTACGCCATACATCGCATCATCCGCTGCGGCTCCTATTACCTCCCCAACAACTCTCCAGTCATCGCCAAACTAACCACCGCCACGGAACTCGCCGCTGCCGCCGAGAAAACCAAACCCAAAATATCCTTACCGGCTGAGTACTCTGACTACGCATCAGTTTTCTCCAAAGAAGCCACCGATCACCTTCCCCCATCATGATCTTACGACCACGAGATCAACCTTAAAGACTCCTTCTCCCCAAAGATCGGAAAGGTCTATCCCCTTTCTCCTGCCGAACAGAAAGCGACGGAAGACTTCCTAGACGAGAACCTAACGGCCGGAAAGATTCGCCCCTCGAACTCCCCCCAAGCATCCTCCTTCTTTTTCGTCAAGAAAAAGGATGGTAAACTACGCCCTTGCCAAGACTACCACTACCTGAACGAACACACCGTTCGGGATGCTTACCCACTTCCGCTCATCTCTGATCTCGTCGACAAGCTCAAAGACGCTAAAGTCTTCACTAAGTTCGATGTCTGATGGGGATACAACAACGTCCGAATTAAAGACGGACACCAATGGAAGTCGGCCTTCATCACCCACAAGGGTCTCTTCGAACCCCTTGTCATGTTCTTCGGTCTCTGTAATTCCCCCGCCACCTTCCAACGATTCATGAACGACTCCTTCCGTGATATGATCGCAGAAGGATGGCTCGTCATCTATATGGACGACCTCCTCATCTTCTCCCCCGACAAAACTACACACGAGGAACGTACCAAACGAGTTCTCCAGTGCATGCAGGAACTCGACCTCCATTTAAAACTTGAGAAATGCCAATTTGCCACTGAAACAGTGGAATACCTCGGCATGATCGTGGAACCTGGCCGCATTGCTATGGACCCCGTCAAACTTGATGGAATTTCCAAATGGCCTACCCCGACCACCCCTAAGGAAGTCCGCTCCTTCCTTGGCTTCGCCAACTTCTATCGCCGCTTCATCCCTGACTACTCAACCGTCGCTAGACCGCTTATCGACCTTACCAAGAAGAACCAGCCTTGGAAATGGTCCGATGAATGCGACCAATGCTTCTCCCATCTCAAAGGACTCTTCCTTGCCGAACCAGTCCTTCAGCTTCCTGACCACTCCAAACCCTTTGCCATTGCCACCGACGCTTCCAAATACGCCACCGGCGCAATTCTCCTCCAAACCGATACCAACGGTGACTGGCATCCCTGCTCCTACCTCTCCCAATCCTTCTCCCCCACTGAATGCAACTACGATATCTACGATCGCGAACTCCTCGCTATCATCCGCGCCCTTAAAGCTTGGAGACACTATCTCCATGGAGCTTCCTTCCCGGTTCAGGTCTTCACCGATCACAAGAACCTCACCTACTTCCGTCAACCAAAGGACCTTAACCGTCGCCAAGCCCGCTGGTTGTTAGATTTAGCGGACTTCGACCTTGAAATGATCCACGTTCCTGGCTCCCTACTCTCCGGACCGGATGCCCTATCACGCCGGCGAGACTTTATTCCTACAGACTCCGATGAGAACAAAGGAACCACCCTTCTACCCCCTTCTATGTTTGTCCGTCTTATCGACTCCACGCTGGCCCACCATATCTCCTCTTCCTCGGCCTCCGACCGGCTTGTCCTTCAGGCACTCCAGGCGCTCGATGGAACCATTCCCCCCGCCTTCCGTTCCCGCCTCTCTGATTGGCAACACTCAGAAGGCGTCCTTACTTACAAAGGCCGTGTTTACGTACCCCCCGATGAAACCCTCCGCCACTCCATCCTCGAACGATGTCATGACCACGAGTCTACCGGTCACCCTGGTTACCTGAAGACTCGCCAGCTTGTCGCAGCTGAATTCTGGTGGCCCAGACTCGCACAATACGTCCGGAAGTACGTTGAAGGGTGTTCTGTTTGCCAGCAGAACAAGTCGAACACGCACCCTACCGTCCCTCCTCTCACCCCGATCAAGTCATCCTGCACACACCCATTCCAACAGGTCTCCTGTGATCTCATCACAGATCTCCCCGTTTCCACTTCTTCTTCATTTGATTCTCTTCTAGTCGTGGTGGACCATGGCCTTACTAAGGGGGTAATTCTTTGTCCCACGAAGAAGACTATTACCGCCGAAGGCGTCGCTTCCCTTTTCTTCCACAAGGTCTACCTCCGCTTCGGCCTCTATGACAAAATTATCTCCGATCGTGGTCCTCAATTCGCATCCTCCTTCACTCGAGAGCTAGGACGACTCCTGAACTACGACATCTCCCTCTCCACCGCATATCACCCCCAATCTGATGGAGAAACAGAACGAGTCAACCAAGAGGTTGAAACATACCTTCGAATCTTCTGTGGCAGTAATCCCTCCTCATGGGCCGATAAGATCTCCCACGCAGAATTCGCTCACAACCACCGCCCCCACTCCATCACCAGTAAATCTCCATTCTATCTCATGATGGGATATGAACCCCGTGCTCTTCCCTTGGTACTTGCCGAATCTTCCCTTCCCGCAATCAATACCCGCCTCAAAGACCTCTCCGCCGCCCGAGAAGAAGCACTAGCTTCTCATGAACTCGCTCGACAAGTCATGACTTCTCGGAATAACCGAGGATTCACTCCCTTCACCCTTGGAGACAAGGTCTGGCTCGAAGCCAGGAATCTTCGCCGCTCCATCATCAGTTCGCCCCGAAACGAGAAGGACCCTTCGTAATCACCAAAGTCCTATCTCCCATCACTTACCAACTCCGCTTACCGAAAGTCTGGAAGATCCATCCCGTCTTCCATGCTTCTCTCTTATCTCCTTATCGCGAGAATGCCGTCCATGGGAAAAACTTCCCTTCTCCTCCACCTGACCTTATCGACGGAGAAGAGGAATACGAAATAGATAAAATCATACGGCACCGCGGAACCCCGAAAAGCCGCATGTTCCTTATCCGCTGGAATGGATACTCCGCCGAAGAAGATTCTTGGATCCCTGAACGGAACTTAAAACATTCCAAGACCGCTCTCCAGGACTATAAGAAACTCCATCCCTCCGTTTTCTCCTCCTAGATCCTTTCCAGCAAACTATGTCTTTCGAAAATCTGTCAATCTCCACCGAATCTTCTCTCTCTGTCTCGTCCGCACCCGCGTCTCCCTCTTCCACCATCGCTGAACCCGGATGGAACTCCTCTTCCGTTACCTACTACCCATCCAACATCCCTGGAACCACAACCATCGATGAACCGATAACTTTTCCTGCTCCCATTCCTACCACTCCTATCGTTTTCCATCCCCCTCTTCTTGTACCTGATGAAACCGCTCCAGAACCTCGTCCAATCCTCGCAGTAAACCTTCCCCTCTATGCCAATAATATGAGACCCGATACTCCCTCTCCCCAATACATACGAAACCTTTCCAACTATATCTTAGATTCTCATTTCTCTATCCCCCTCGAAGCCCACATGGACATGAACTCCGCCTTCCTCGGCCTTTATAAGGCATACCAGCAGACTCAGAGACTCTCCCTCGTCACCAACAACTTCACCGCGTTCAATACCCCAGAGCTCGATAGACAATGGGTCGCTTCCTCCCAAGCGAACATTCTCGCCAACCTTCATCAAGTGATGTACCAGATGGAGTTCGGCGAATTCATCACCGATATTGACCACTATACCTTGGAACTTGCAGTAGAACGAATAGCTTCTGCCCAGACTATTCCCCTCGTACACCCCGCTCTCACCGCGATCAATACCCCTGCATCTACTCCATCCGCATCGTCGTCTCCTCTTTCCCCCGAAGAAGTCGTTGTCTTAGATCGCGCTGAACAAGCCCATAACAACCGGAATACCCCCTTCTATGGGGCCTTGGAACGTCAACCTCTCCTCCCCTCTCACCCAAGCTATGCCCACGCCTGTTACCAATGCCACCACATTGGACACGTACGCCGCAACTGTCCCTTCTACATGTGTCCTATCACTGGCTGTCGCCAATGGGCTCCTGGACATGGCCAGCACTCCTGCCATATGGCCACTTGTCGTCCTTCCCTTGCGAACCGACTCTCTACTGTCGGCCCTACTCGTACTCGTGGTACCTTAGCTAGCTGTCTGTCTGATGGCCCCTCTCGTTACCATACTCCTTCCTCTACAGAGAGACGTTCTCCCCCACGACAGTCTTCGTCGTCTTCCTCCGGTTCCTCCCGAGGCTCCTCTTCTCATCGGTCTTACCGATCCGCTCGTTCCTCCGGTACTCGACGGGTACTTCCTGTCCCTCCTCCGCGCGTTTCTGCTCCATCCCCAGACTATCTTGATGATGCGCAGTATGATGATCCCATCACCGAGGATGGTTACGCCAACATCACTGGCTCCCCTGGCGCTTCATACTCTAGTCTCTATTAGTCCTTCGACGTTGTCTCGGATCTAGTTGAGGGGTAATGTTACGACTTTATCTTTTCTTTTCTCTTATCGCTTATCTTGTACTACACGCACTGCGAACACTATTCCTTTTCTATGATGACTTCCCTTATCTCCAGTTCCTTCCCGTCGGCACCCCGACGGTACTCCACTTGTTTAGTCATCGTATATCTTCCTCCACATTCTATCTCATTCCTTCGCATTCTATGCCTACCCTTAAACTTCTCTTCCATGTAGTATATAAACCGTCGTTTATCATCCCATGTACTTTCTTTACTCTTGAGCTCCCTTGTATTCTTGTACCTTGTACAATCTATCACTCTTGTGGTCCTCACTTGAACTGTTGGTAATCAGCCCAACTTCCTTGAACCCTTGAACCTCGTGTGGACGACCCCACGAGTTCCTTGACCCCTTGTAGTCTTCGTCCTACTCTGAAGGACGTTACTTCTATAAGACCTCGTCGTGCTTCTGAGTCGACGCTCTCCTCGTTCTTCGCTTCACAGGGGCTACGCTCGTACCTACCCGGTCCAAGCGTAACATCCTCGTGCTCTCGCTGAGCACCCCAAACTTCATAAAGTCGGTGCGTGCTTAGTGCAAACCTTTGTGGAAGAATGGGCTCTGCCAATTGCCAGAACATTCCGCGATCAACGAGTGCGGCACAACTGGAAACAAGAGCCCCCCCCACGCGTCCATCGTCAAACGGACTTCACAGCGCTCCCTTTAATTCCTTCCCCCAATCACCCTTTGTCCTGCGGCTTCGTTTTTCCAGGTCGTCCACCCTTGCAGTTGGCTCTAGGGAAAGACATGGGTAAACCCATGGGTATCTGCAGTCATACCCATACCCATACCCACAGTGGGTACATACCCATGACCATGGGTATGGGTTTGAGTTTGGGTATCAAAAATGAAACCCACACCCATACCCACAGGTACCCATACCCATGACCCACTGTGGGTACATATTAGTGATTTGAAGTGCAGTTTGGCCTGGTTTTTTGGCCCCAAAATAAGGCCACCAGTAGTGTTTCAAAGTCCAGTTGGAACTGGTCATGCAACTGGACAGTGATTGCAGTTGTGATGAATTGCCAACCAGTCCAGTTGCACCTAGAACCTTCCCAGGACCAGTTTCAGGCTGATTGCCTAATTAGGAAGGTAAAAAACTGGATGGGACCAGACTTTTAAACACTAGCCACCAGATCCCAATCAGTCCTAGGAAAGTCCCCAGATTATCATCAATAAACTACCCTTTTGGCTACAGGCCCAACAGGACCTACAGGTACTCAACAGACTCTATTGACACTCAACCAAAAAAGACTCATGGATACTATGTACATACATAAGAACTACATATGCCTATAATTGACATAGATTTGAGCTAAAGCTTTGTTGGTTTGCAATGTGAAAGAAGTAATTGTGAAACTTATACTATTGATATCCTTTCTGACACACTGTGACAGCATATACCCACCCACATACCCACACTGTGGGTATGGGTTTGAGTATGGGTATCAGAAATGTAACCCACACCCATACCCACAGGTACCCATACCCATAACCCACTGTGGGTATGGTATACCCATGTCTTTCCCTAGTTGGCTCAAATGCTCGCATCTGGGCACGCCGTGACCTACGTTCCTCAAGCAAACAACGGCCCATTTGAGTGGGTCTGTTTACCCCTCTGCACCATCCTTCCATCCACCGCCACTAGCCAGCGCTCTCGAGCTGCCCCTACCCGATTGACCGCCGCTCTCTTGCCCGGCGAAATGAGGAATGACGCCACCACTAGCCAGCGCTCTCGGGCCGCCCTTACCCGATTGACCACCGCTCTCTTGCCCAGCAAAATGAAGAATGATGCTGGACAGGGCTCTGCAAGTCCCAGAACGGAGTCTTACATGACCGCTTTGGTGGAGAGCTTAAGCCATGCGACGCTCGAATTCGATTCTGATGAGTCTGAGGGTGAATACATCGTCAGCGCGAATGAACCATATGTGGGTCACCGTGATTCGCTCCCTCCCTCGTCACGTCCAGGCAAGGCAAAGCAGGCGCACCATACGGAGCGCGCATCAGCATCCAGTATGCCCGGCCCCTCTTCGGGAAATACTCATCCCCGTTCCCTGACGTTACGTGTATCAACCGCGACTAGAACACAAGCTCCGCCCACTCGTCACGCGACTCATATTCAGGTCCCCTCCGTCCAAATATTCGGCCCGCGTACGGATGTGGTGCTAAGGGCGCGTCGCCTCCCGGATCATGTTCACGGGATCTGTATCGCTTTGCGCCGAGAGACTGTCGTGGATGGATGGCAGTCCAGGTTGGTTAGCTCAGGGATTTCGGCTATTGGACCCGACATTGCTGTCGAAATCACGAACGCAATGTTGCAAGACATCCAGGGTAACTAGCCGTATTTTCTTTATATTCACCATGTAAAGTACCACCTATTTTCGAACACAATTGCTGACGGTTTTCCCTTCCCTGTCTGCTGCTCGCTCCTCGATGACCGGCATGCGAGCGAATACCAATGCCGTTTTCGCCAACAAACGGCGTCTCGTCGTTCCTTGCGACCGCCGTCCGACAGTTAAATTAGGCAAGGGCACGGCAAGAGAGCTTGCAAGGAGTTGTGCTGAAAAGCGCAACAAGGAGGAGGAAGCAATTGGCGAAGTAATGGAATACATTGACAATATGGCAACCGAGTTAGCTCGCCGTTTTCAAAGGAGTCACCGGCACTACCTCGACAAATTTTATATAGGTTCGAAGCTAACTCGTATGCGCAAACAGAAAACGAGTGCATGGTCTGCCTTTATGCATTTCAAGAGTACGGAAGTCAATGCCGGTATGTCTAACGGGTCCTTGACTGGTTCGTAAAAAAACTAACCACTGTCCAGACAAGGATGTTGGCGAGAAGAACCGTCTAGCCCAACTCTCGACTCGCACCACTGAGTACCGTGCACTCAGCGACCAAGAACGCCAGCAGCTCATCACAAAGTTCGACAAGGAGAAAGCGGCTAATCTTAAGCCATCCCCGACGATCTCGGCCCAAACTCATGTTAATGAGGTCTCGAATAGCTTCGACGCTTGCGTCGAGGAGGTAAGATTCCTTCACATTCACTCTTTCATGTCCGCGCTCACACTACGACAGCTAAACGTGCTCAATCATAAACACGGCGTTGAAGGACTCATTGTCATTGTTCAAGGCTCCCACAGCATCAAGATGGACCCACGGGTTCACATGACGAGTGAGGTGATCTCGCACTTCCTCCGTACTGCTACCTCCAACGACCCGATGGTATTCGGAATGAAAATGGAGGTTGCAGCGCTTTGCGCTGGAAATGTTCCAAGTATGTGATTTGACTCTTGATCCGCGTCACAGCAACTTACCGTTTTTGGAGAAATCGCGATGAGTTATCGAGAGCGGGTTGCGAAGGCCAAAAATACCATATCAAACGGACTTCAAAATAATTTAGGCACGTGTCGTGTTCGGAGTTGAACGTTGATCATCCAATTTACTTACATAACCGCTGTCAGCTGAACTCACCCGAGACCCAAATGCCAGAGTGGACTACGTACGGTATGAGCGCTGTGTTGTCCAGCGCTACAATGTTCGTCTTGTTGGCTACACGCATGACCAGTGGGCCAACCCTAGTGACCTAAAGGGTGGGGTTGATTCACTTGAGACTCTTGCGAAGGCTGTGCTCGAAAAAACGTGCTGCTTTGTCACTATCCCAGCAAGCGAAGTGATTCGTCGCCAGGAACGTATTACAAATGGCAAGATTCTTACCCCAAACGTCGATCGCACAGCACCCGTCAACCCCCAACCTTCTACTCCGCCAAGCGTGTTGAAAGGACACGTACTTGATGTCACATGACCTGCTTAAGTAATCAATAAATAGTAGTATATAAGACTCTGCTGAGTCTGAATTAGAATAGAACTCTCTTGATCTCTTACCGCTATCATCTCTGAGTACCCTCTCTCCAAAGGTAAGGCCCCATGGGCAGTTTCCCTGTACCTGGTGTTTACACTGGGTACACGCTTTTGCAACAGGTTATGAGCCCCGCAGCTCTGACTGAGCGGCTTGCCCGCTCGTCATCTGCACATGGGCGAATGCCTTTGGACATCAGCCGTCTTGAGCGGAAACGCCAGACACCCTGGCAGTGCGGCAACGCCCTGGGGTAACAGCCATCAGACTACAGATGTAGGGGGTCACTATGACCCTACATTCTGGAAGCTCTGACTGTTCAGCGATGCAGTTTTCCCCCGCTCCCTTCATTGGTAACTAATGCTGACACGTCATCCTTTCAGATCCTACAATCGACATGTCTTCCTCCACCCTTACTTCCATCCCCAAGATGAACGGAACCAACTACAAGCGTTGGGCTCAGGACATGGAGTCCTACATCCGCGCATCTGGATCTTGGCAAAAGGCCATGATGAAGCAATGTCCTCTCGCCGATGGCGCAGTCACTACCACCGCCGAAGACGAAGCGATGGAGAAGTGGGACGAGAACGATGACAGGGCCCTTGGGGCCATCCGTCTCCGCCTCAAACCCCACATCGGTTCCCGCTTCGCCGGCAACATCACCGCCAAGTCCCTCTGGGACTCTCTCAAGCAGCAATACAACGCCGCCTCTCTCGCCTCCGCCTACACGGAGTGGAAGAATATGTTGGGGATTACCTTCCCCGACAACCAACACCCTGGCCCAGCCTTCTCGAAGCTAAACGCCAGCTTTTCCCTTCTCGAGGAACTTCAACACAAGGTTCCCGATAACCTCAAGGCCCTCATCACGGTGGCTAAGCTGCCAAAGTACGCGGAAACGCTACACGCGCAGCTCAACGCTGCCATTGATCTGGCCCCCACGACCACCTCTCCCAACAAAGTCCTAACCATGGCCGAGTTGGAAACCACCCTCACCGCTGCATGGCAGCACTACCTCACCCGCCGTAAGCCGCAGCAAGCGCAGGCGAATAAGATCACCAACGTGTGTCGCCAGAAGGGCGACCCCCAGTTCCAGCAGCAGCAGAAGCAGCCGGACGCCTCCTCCTCTGACAAGAAGGACGAGGACAAGGGGAAGAAGAAGCAGCGTCGAGGAAAGAGGTCCGACAATGGGGAGAAGAAGCGGAAGGACCGCGCCAACATGGCCGCGGAACAGTCCTCCGCTTCGTTCGCTTTCACGAACTTCATCCACGAGCCCGCTGTTTACAGCCTGGCCTCCGTGGAGTTCTCCTCCCCGGTCCTTGACCCACGCGCTCTCGCGCACACTGCCGGCATCCAGTATCCTGGTCCCCCCGCCTTTCCGCAGGTCCTTGAGACCGTTTCCCTCGCCCACCGGATTGGGGTCACTCCCACTCCCCAGACCATCCGCACCCTCGAACCGGTTGCCACACGCCGCCTCCACCAGCGCACCCACTCGGCCTTCACCGAGGACGGTCCTTTTGGGGAGCCCGCCACCCTCTCGCTCTTAGAGCATATTGAGGAGACTCCTCGGATCGTAGAGTTGTCGCCTGACAGCGATGACGAATACGACGATGATGTGGTGAGTCTCGGTGAGGAAATGGAGGTCGACGATTACGTCGAACGCTTCTTTGAGGACACCCTCAACTGGCAAGTCCCCACTTTCCTTTGTCCACGTCTCGCAGGAACTGATGTGCGGATATCTTCGCCACAGATAGTATGTAGCTTCTCCACGCGTACACCTGTAGTAGATAAATTGGACAATATCACTACTTCTGTACCTTTCTCAATGTGTGATCGCTGTAAGCCATCCTCTAAGGGAAAAGAAAAGGAACACAGTCATCGTATGCCACCCGACATGTGGCTCCTTGACTCTGGGGCTTCATCCCACTACACCAGTGACCTCGACGACCTGATCGAGTATAAAGAATTCAGTTCACCCACCTACTCTCAAACGGCCAATGGCCGAGCAAAGATCCTAGGAAAAGGAACCGCAATTGTGGAGTTCCAAGGTAGACTTGTGTGGTTATCGCCAGTCATTTACATGCCATCATGCTCAGTAAAGCTCATTTCAATAGGCACCTTACTAGTTGATCAATGCATGACACTTAAAACCCGTCCCCGCACCATAGACATTTATGATAAATGTTCTAACCATCTGGTACTTAGTTTCCACTCACATGGCGACACAATGTACTGGATTCATGCACCAGTAGTTCATCCCAAGGCAGACCTTGCGTCATTGACCCTTGTGGATTATGAACTTCTCCACCGCCGTTTAGGCCACCCTTCGCGTGATGTGCTCCGCGCTGCAAAGAAGCACATTAAGGATTTCCCGGACGTCGATATTCCGTCCAACCCTCCTATCTGTCCCGGCTGTGAGTTGGGCAAACAACACAACCGTACTTTTCCTCATAGCGAGAAGTGCGCAAGCGCTCCCTTCGAGTCAATTCATTCTGACCTCAAATCGTTTGAAATCGAATCGTACCACAAGTACAAGTACGCTGTCGTCTTTTATGATGACTTTACATCCATGGCTTGGGTGGTCCTCATTAAAACTAAGGACCAAACGCTTAAAGCCACCAAGCAGTTTCACGCCTATGTGTGTACTCAGTTCAACACCGTCATAAAACACTGGCGCTCTGATGCTGGAGGCGAATATACCTCCAAAGCTTTCACTGAGTACATGCGCGATAATGGCATAAACATACAACAATCCGCCCCTTACGCTCACCAGCAAAATGGGCGTGCGGAACGCTTCATCCGTACTCTTATGGACAAAGCACAACCCATGCGACTGCAGGCTTGCCTGCCCGATTCCTATTGGGAGTTCGCGGTACTTCATGCACTTCACGTGTATAACCGCACCCCTTCTGCTCGGCTCAACTGGAAAACGCCATCCGAGATGCTTACCGGCCAAAAGCCTACTTTGTCGCATCTTCGGGTTTTTGGCTGTGGCACTTATGTGCACATTCCAGTCGAGACTCGCAAAGGTAAACTGCAACCTAAATCGCAGCTGATGATCTACCTTGGTGTCTCCACCGGTAGTGATTCAAACTACCTATTCATGCGCCCTACCAACGCGCTACACACTTTGGCGCACGCCGTCTTTGACGAGAATCTGTTTCCCAGATGCTCCAAGGCAGCGCCTCACCGGCCGGTTAACCACCCACCGCGTTCTCACTCACATGATGACGATTCGTCCGACTCATCAGGGGATGATAACGAGTCCGATGCGGATCTCGCTCCTCGAACCCCTACTCCTTGTCAACAGGCCCCCCGGCCTCTCACTCCACCTCCGGCAGCACCGGCACCCCCGGTTACACCTCCTCGCCGTCCGCCTCCACCTCCACCTGCTCGCCCAGCGCGCCCGCAGCGGGAACGCCGCGCACCCCTCCGACCCGGAAACGTGTATGGAGAGCGCCGCGACCCGGTCAAGCAGCTTCGAGACATCGAACACACCGCTGATTGGCGCAGATTGGTTGGAGAAGCACCGGCTGGACCTTCGGATTCACCCGTGATCCCTGGTGGTATGCCCCCGTCCGCGACTCCATCGGAAGATGACGTTGAACGCATAACCAGGGAAGGGGGAGACGCATTGGTTTCATACCTCTGCAACCGTGCTTTTCCGATCGGACATGAACAGTCCAATGTGAACTACCGGGAATGGACCTACCGCGACATTTTAAAGTTGCCCCTAGACGAACAAACCCTATGGCGAAGAGCCTGCCACGATGAGCTACAAATGCTCAAGGATCGCAAGGTCTATGAAATCGTGGATCAACCCACACACAGAAAAGTTATTAAGAACCGATGGGTCTTTGATGTTAAAACCGACGGAAGAAAGAAAGCCCGGCTTGTAGCCAAAGGGTTCTCCCAAGTAGAAGGGATTGATTTCGATCAAATATTCTCTCCTGTCGTACGCTTTGAGACAGTGCGGTGCATGCTCGCCCTCTCAGCATTAGAGAACTGGTACATCACCGGTCTCGACGTCCGATCCGCCTACCTATACGGCAAACTGGACGAAGAATTATACATGGACTTCCCTGAAGGCTTTATGCCCGCTCATCTAAAGGGAAAGGTCTTAAAGTTACTACGCGCACTATATGGCCTTAAGCAAGCCGGATTAGCTTGGTGGCGCGAACTAGACTACTCCATGAAAGAACTCGGCTTCACGCGCATCAAATCAGACGCTGGCCTGTTCATCTATCGCAAAGGAAAAGAACTCGTCCTAGCGATTGTCTACTTAGACGACGCCATCTTCTGCGGCCCCAACAAACCTTTTGTAGACAAGGTTAAAGCCGCTTTTATGAAGAAGTGGGACTGTCGTGACTTAGGAGAAACACGTGAATTCCTAAGAATGAACATACGTCGAGACGGTCAAACCATTAAGATCGACCAGCGAGAATACCTCGACAAAGTCATAGAGCGATGCAGTATGACTAACGCAAATATCACCAACACCCCTCTCCCTCAGGGTTATTACCCAGAGAAGAATGATTCACCTGTCAACCCGGAACTTCGGACGCGATTCCAGACAGTAATTGGATCACTACTGTACCTCATGATCGGTACAAGACCTGACATTGCATATGTGGTTACCCAACTCGCCCGCATGTCTGCAAACCCATCAGAAGAGCACCTTAACAAGGCTCTATACATTTGCCGGTACCTCCTAGGTACCCGAGATTATTCTCTTGTTTACAATGGCAAATCAGGTAAAGGCATCATCGCCTGCACCGACTCTGATTGGGGACAAGACAAAGTCACGTCTCACTCGCAAACAGGTTTCTACCTGAAATTCGCGGATGGTGTGTTCTTGTGGAACTCACACTTACAAAAGACCACTGCTCTGTCTTCAACTGAAGCTGAGTACATGGCTTTGAGCGACTGTACACGCCAAGCTATTTGGATACATCAAATGATGCAGGAACTTGGCTACCGCCTTGGACCTATCCCCATTTGTGGTGACAATCAAGGATCGCTATTTATAGCACAGAATCCTGTTACCGAAAAGCGATCCAAACACATCCAGATCCGATACCACTTTGTACGTGATGCTGTGATGCTGTGGAAGCAGGTAGAACTGTTTTTTATCCCAGGGACCGACAATCCCGCAGATATGTTCACCAAGAACCTTGGACATGTCAAGTTCAAGGAGTTTCGCTCCCAGCTCGGTTTGGAATTCAACTCGCCTTAAATGTGCGGACGTTTCTTTACATTACTATGTACTTCTCACTTGTTATCTACATATCTACCGTATACCAGACAAGGGGGAGTGTTGAAAGGACACGTACTTGATGTCACGTGACCTGCTTAAGTAATCAGTAAATAGTAGTATATAAGACTCTGCTGAGTCTGAATTAGAATAGAACTCTCTTGATCTCTTACCGCTATCATCTCTGAGTACCCTCTCTCCAAAGGTAAGGCCCCATGGGCAGTTTCCCTATACCTGGTGTTTACACTGGGTACACGCTTTTGCAACAAAGCGCTCCGAGATCAGCTCCTGTCACTCACAACCCCCAACCTTCTCTACCAAGTGCTCCATCAGCTCCTTCGACTGCACCACAGAACGACTCGGAACCAGCTGGCGAAAACCAGCCTCAGGCGACTAGTTCAGGTACCAACTCAAGCACAACAATGGTGCCTACAAATACCATGAGCAACGATGGCTTACAGCCGGACGTTACACAAGGTACAGCTTCGGAAGGTAAAACACAATACTACTCGAAGTAGTATATATTGCTTACAGCTTTTTGACATAGCTACTCCAGGTAGCGGCATCATGCTGCGGGTTCCGCGTCCCAGCACGAAGCGAAAGCACAGCACCACAAAGGGTCCAGAGAAGCGAGCCAAAAAAGGAAAAAAGAAGGCCAAAAGCGCAGAGATGGTGGCATCTGGGATATCCGAGCATGAGTAATGACCCCATTTGGGTTAATAATAGAACCATACCCTGTCTTGTTTACCGATAGGGAAACGATAGATGGAAAGAGCCTTTGATAGTATAATCAGATGATCCGAGGAAAGCAGCACATCAATCAAATAGACTTACGGGACATGGCGTAGACCACCAACTTGAGGAAACGAGTAACAAGGGAGAGCTGATTGCGGTGTACGGCACATGTGAACTTCGAAGAAAGACAGAAAGATCAACGATGGAAGGACAGCACTGGAAACGACGGCAGCTGCGGGTGTCAGAGGACAATGGGTCTCGATAAAGGGAGTGAGGAGAGCGAACCTACTGGTGGTGTCAGGGACGACAAGTCTGGGTAGTTGAAAAAAAAAGTACCAGATGTTGAATGAGCGACGGGAGGGGGCGGCGACACAACTTGCGTTAGGCGTTGAATGCGTACCAGCAACGCCCAGAGTGCATCAAGAGGTCCCCAACAAGGGGTCAGTCGACGGTGGTAGTAGGGAGAACAGGCAATGGGCGACGAGGAGGAGGACGAGCGTGGGACCATGAGTGTTGATGACAAGAGTGCGCTCAGCACGAATGCGTGCCAGCAACGGCCAGAGCGCATCAAGAGGCCCCCAACAAGGGGTTGGTCGGCGGCGGCGGCGGCGGCGACGAGAGGGAGGGCGAGGCCATGGGCAACGATGACGGGGAGGAGCGTGGGACCATGTGTAACAACCCAATATCCGATCTAGGACAATAGGAGGTTCTGGAGGTTGCCTAGTAGATCCTAGAGCGCTTGCAATGAGTAGTCTCGAGTAGGAGAGGAACAGTAGACCACTAGGGTCTTTCTGGTATTACTATCAAGGGAGGAACAATGGGGAAAACAACAAGAGAACTAGACTAGAGACTAACTACTATAACATAGGGGTATTTATAGGGGCTAAGTGCGAGCACAGACCAAGCTGTGGAAAGGCTGTGGGAATCTAAATAAGGTTAATACCACGGTTACTGGGTACCATGAGGATGCTCTAGATAAGAGCTGTTAATGCTATTGGAGGATAAGGGAAAGTGAGTCAAGAGGAAAGTCATGAGGCAAGCATAAGGATGCAATGTGTATACCATGAGGTGGCATGAGGTGCACAGCCTAGATAAGATCATGTGACTTGGTCATGTGACTAGTAGCGTGTGAAGCATGTGACCTGATAAGGTAAGTCTTGGCAAGTGAAGGAATACTATGGTAGTCTTTTGGTAGTGTTTGTGTGCACTAGTGGGACTAGTGTTAGTGATTAGGAAATGAATGGTAGTGAAATGTAATCGAGAAATGTAGCGTCTGTAACACCATGGGTGTTGATGGCAAGGAACACCGGACATTGCTGAGTGTGTTGAGCATATCCATATACGGCAAATACCACTGACGTGTCGAACTTATCTTATCGTACACACGTGACCTTGTTGGCTACGAACCCGTTTCCTAATCTCTCTAGAGTACCATCTGGTAGTGAACCGCGGGGCGCACCGCGGTGCTCACAAAAGCGGAGTAAGCAAGTCAAGTAAGTGTTACCTCATGTGTAGCCGTAACAGTTTATTGACTTACAAGTGTGGGAAGAATAGGTGACATGTTGGCAGTGAAAATATCCGCGCCAACGTCTCTCCCAAAAGTACTTCTGCAATGGACCTTCTCCCCTCTTGTTGTCGTTTCGCAGTGCCTTGTACATCACTGAAACCGACTTATTTAGATGCCCATTAAGGCCAAAGATTTGTTCGCAGCACAATTGGCTATAAGTGTTCATATGACTAGTGTAAGATCCCCAGTCTGTTGATCAATCTACAAAGTCTTTATAATTCGACCCTCTAATGCTTGCTGCAGCAGAGATTGATCCAATTATTATGGAAAGCCGGACGGACACGCTCATCGGAACTACTGATTTAGGACAGATGAGCAAGTGGGACACTGATCACTGCCAATGAAAATTGTACGGATGGTGTTCGCGCTTCAAGCAGTGAACTTTCCAATTTGGTATCGTTGTCTATGTACTCGTGTACTTTCTACTTACGCTCAAGAAAAATACATCATGCTTCACGACCAAGAAATGATTTTACATTAGCACAGACAGACCACGGAAGTGACAGAACTCGACTGTCAGACATCAGATTCTCCATCAGACTCGGTCCCTCCACCAACAGTCTCCAAACGAAAGCCGGGCCAGAGGCAAAATCTATTGCAGATGTGTTGTGACTCGAAAAGTGTCACCATCTCTTCCACATTACCACCACTGAATAGAACCTCTCCATCGCTTACACTCCTGCTCAATGGCATCAGCATCAAGCTCCAGCAGCATCCAATATTGATGACGTACGGGTGAGTGAGAACCTGCGGGTCTGTCAGCAATGGCGGACAGCCTGCCATCAGCAGTGTACAATTGGTCATGATGTACCTTATCAAACGACTAATTGGAAACTGACCTTGATAATCCGAAAGAAACGCTAGACCGCCCGTCTTGGTGTATTGCACGTGCTGCGTAAAAGACAGAAACTCGGCAATTTCATTGGCGGCTGGATCATCGAGTTCTCGAGGAGCTGCATTGGCGTTGTGAATAAACTTTATGAAGCCATCAGTACCTTCTTCACCTATGCTCGGAATAACTTCCTCGGCAAGGTACACTGAGCTCAAGGTCCCTGCATTTGACCTCCCTGAGAATGGCCCTGAACTTGTCGGACGCTCCGCATATGCAAGCACCAGCCCCGCATCAACAAACCGAAGGCGGGGAAGTTCAAATGGTGGAGGCTTGGCAGCTGTGTTGACACAATGGTCAATATAGTCGTACATCATCTTCAGTAATGCCTTGGACCAGTACAACGCATTGGCCTCCCGGTAGAGCTTCTGCGCCTGCTCACCAAGGCTGGGCCGCATGTACTTCGAGTTCCGAATCCCAAGGATAAAGTCAGCAGCCTCAGTCCCGGTAGGAATGTAGGTCCGTTTGATGACGACCTTGTCATTGCCCTGCGAGCCAAGACCAGAAGGATGGAGTGGCACGAGTGTCAACTGCGCCGTTTGCGCAGTCTTGAAAGCACCCACCCCAAGCATTGCATCTGAGGCGAAGTCGAGTCGGATTGTTCCTGGAAAGCTTTCCGACAAACAGATGTTGAAGGCCACCTTGTCGCGACGGACAAGCTGATTGAGATCGACAGATGGAATGGGATGGAAATACACTGGTTCAACCCTGTGTTTTCTCTCTAAATACTCATCAGCAACTACATATATGTACAGGTTTGCATGTAGGATGAATTACCTCGTTCAATGTCAAAATCTGCTGCGCCACCTGCCTTCAGTGCCTCTTTCAACTCGTTACGATCTGGAGATGCAAAGGTAGGTGTTCTTTTTGGAGGTGGAGACCGTGTTGAGATGCTTGATGTAGCACTGTCCGAGTGCCAGTGAGTCCGCTTTGCTGAGCCTGAGGTAAGCGGAAGCTGCGGAACAGGAGCAGCCAGGGAGAGTCTAGCTTGCGGGGGTGGCACTGCATCATGTACAGCAAGGGAAGACCCTGCAGTGGAAATGCTGGAACGAAGACGACGGGTACGAGGGGGGGAAGCTTCAGATTGACCTTTCTCTTTGAACGTCTCATACTCCACCCACTGTTTCTCAGGCACGACAACGTAGAGGGCAAACTGTTCTGTCTTGAAAACCACTGCGTGTGAATTTTTTGCCTTGCTCGGATGCAGACACTCAGCGTAAAAATAGGGCTGCATGTCGGCGTATGTTGAAAGATTGACCCACTTCTCGTCGCAAACGATGAATTCACTTTCGCACCAAGGAAAAAGGTTGTTGTAGGCTTTGATCCGAGGAATGATAGTAGCAAGCGCCAAAGAGGTAAGCGCTTGTGCACTGATTTGCACATCAACATCCTTTAAGCCCTCACATATACTCTGAGCGAGAGCGATGAATATTATTGGAATGCTCATTGTGTGAAAGACTTACCCCAATGATATTAGAGTGTGGATTCTTCTGTTTTTCCCCCTTTTCATAAATGGCACTTATCTCCAGGGAGATCGTCTCCGCAGCAGGAGTGCGGTGAGCAGCGGCAGCCCAGCGAGCCTGCTGAGCTCCATACCGCATATGTTGTGGTCCGTAGCCAGGTCCATAGCCAGGTCCGTAGCCAGTGGAACCAGGAGGAAGACCGACCGAGGGAACAAGAACCGAGGAGATAGATGGAGAATAGCCAGGAGTTGAAGAAGACTGTGGCCTCCAGGTGGATGGAACCTGGATATTGGGTCCTTGGGTCCATGAACGACGCTCTACTGGAGCAACAGGAGGTAGCATGCCTTGGTGCTGGACTTGGCTTCGATTACTCATCGCCACAACAGGTGGTGGGTTGACAGACGCTAATGTTTAAGTAAGTACGTGCTCCATATTAGTAATGCATTCTTCGGTTGTGGGCAGCGCGTCTGACTGACCAGGAGATCATTGCCGAACTCCAGAAGGAAATCAATCTGGATGAATATGGCATTGGGTAAGTCGAGCCATTCTAGTGTATTTGTTGCTTACCTAGATCACGAAAGGTTGACTTCATTCAAGAAAATCCGGAAAACCCTTGACCTGGAGCGCACTCGGAAGCAGGCACACACTCCTGATAGCATCCGTGTGCCTATGACTGAGCTCCGCAGCATGTACCCTGATGCTGGTGTGCGTGAAATGACAAGCCTGCTCTTTCATGAGTACAGCATCTTGGCCTCACGGTATGCTCACATTTATTATTTTGCATCTGTCCTCACTGTTTGGAAGACATGTCATACAGCAGTATTTTAGGACGTACGAGCCTCATTTAGTGAGGCAACGGAAGGTCAACCGCCTTAAGTGACGCCGTTTCTGGGCCGCCGGTGTCAATGACCTCTGGGCAGTGGACCAACACGATAAGTGGTTACGTTTTGGGCTTGCGCTCCATACTGGCATTGAGCCATTCTCCGGGCGCATTTTATGGATCAAGATCTGGCACTCTAACAGAAACCCGCAGCTGATCTTATCTTATTACCTGGAGACCGTTGAGACACTTGGTTGTATGCAACTGATGCCCCTTACCGCTGTCATGGATACTAACTTAAACACATTTTTAGTCGTTCCAATGATCACACAGAGTGATCCTGGAACAGAGAACTTTGGTATAGCCAACACACAGACTATGTTCCGGCAAATGCACGACCCTACCCTCAGCGGGTTTGTCCAACAGCGCTGGATGCGCAGCAAAAAGAACATCATTCCCGAGATTGCCTGGTCCCAATTGCGACATCGTTTTACTCCTGGTTTCAAGGCACTGCTTGACGACGGAGTTAAAGAAGGTCTGTATGATCCATACAACACACTACAGAAGTAAGTATTATGTTGCCTTATCTATGATATGAGTTTCTGACAATATTGAGTCAGGATGCTGTTCCGATGGCTCTTCATTCCCTGGCTCCAGCAGGAGCTTGACAGCTATGTATATCGCGTTAACAATACCCGAAAGCGCCATGACAAAAATAAGGTATGTAATGCCCCCCATTCCCGAACATAACATAATTCCCCGTTAACTTATTTCCAAGGTGTTGCCGCACGGCATCCCTGAGCTTATTCATCGATGCGCAGCTGATTATGGCGCACTGGATTTCAAGGTGACAATAACCCCAGACGCAATTGACCATGTTCGTCAGTTGTACATCAATCCCAATCATCCAGTATTCGATTTGGTACCAGCATCTCTTGGCAACTTCATCGAGTTCTGTTACGACAATCTCGGATGCCCTCCCATTCACCACAGTTCCATTTGGATGATATATGGTCGACTTTTGGACCTCCTGCAACAATGTCAAGGTATGCCAGCTATTCTTGTGGAGCTCGACAATTGCGTTGCAGGCAACAATGAGGACCTCCCTCTCATTGAAGGCCTCGAAGACCTCCATGAGAAGGAAGGATACTTTGGTGGCGTTGCAAATGGTTTGGGTCTACGTAAGTGATACAGGTGTTCAAAGCTTAACTACTATACTAACTTCTACATTTAAAGAGCAAGAGCACCTTCGAGAACTCGACCGCTTTTTGGACGAGGAGCCGGATCATGATGAGGAGGATATTGATGAGGACAACAATATTGATGCCGGACCATCAGTTTGGGTCGAGTGCTTCACGTCAGATGAGGGAGATTCCGCCGAGGAGGTGGAAGTTGACGGAGAGTTATGAATATTTTTTGGACCCCACCAGAGATCGTCGTGATGTATTTTTCTTGAGCACGAGTAGAAAGTACACGAGTACATAGACAACAATACCAAATTGGAAAGTTCGCTGCTTGAATCGCGAACACCATCCGTACAATTTTCATTGGCAGTAACCGGTGTCCTACTTGCTCATCTGTCCTAAATCAGTAGTGGTAATATTCATGCCAAGGTCCTGATCAAAGTTGGCTGCAGGAACAATCTTGGCATCCAGTTTGGATGGTGGGTTCGTCGATCCAGGCGTGTTGGTCGCAAGTGCCAATGATGCCTTGAGAAGTGCGACACCACCTCCAGGAAGGATACCCTCTTCGACAGCAGCACGCGTAGCATTCAGCGCATCGTCATAGCGATCTTTCTTCTCTCCGACCTCGACCTCACTGCTCCCGCCAATCTTGATGACCGCAACACCACCACTCAACTTGGCTAACCGCGCTCCTGCAGCTTAGTCTTGTCGTACTTGCTCGTCAAGGGATCAGCGAGAAGGGCGCGAATCTGTTCACAATGTGCCTGGATGGCATCCTGGAACCATCTCCGTTGAGAACAATTGTATCCTCGGTGATGGTAATGGAACCAGTAGACCCGAGAAGATCAGGTGTAGCCTTTTCGAGTTTGATGTCGAGTTTGTCCGTAAAGACAGTACTGCCAGTGAGAATGGCGAGGTCACCGAGAATTGACTTGCAGTTGTCACCAAAGCCAGGTGCCTTGATGACAACAACCTGGAGCTGGCCACGCAACTTGTTGAGAATACAGGCAGCCAATGCCTCTCCGTTGACATCCTTGGCAATGATCACCAGAGGACGACGTGATTGTGCAGCCGCTTCCAATGAAGGAAGAATGTCTTGCAATACCAAAATCTTCTTTTTGCTCAACAAGATGAAGGGCTTTTCAAACTCGACCTTTTGTGCCCTGACATCTGTGATGAAGTAAGGACTAATAAAACCGCGGTCAAAGCACATGCCCTCAGTGATCTCAATCTCGTCTTCGATCGTATGACCCTCCTTGATGGTGATGACACCCTCCTTGCCAACTTTTTCCATGGCCTGGGCAATCAAGTTGCCAACGTGCGTGTCACCATTGGCAGAGATGGTCGCGACTTGAGCAATCTCAGCAGTCGTTGTCACCTTCTTGGTATTGGCAGACAAGAACTCGACAACACGGTCAACAGCCGCTTGTGACCCACGACGAGAGTCCATAGGGTTACAACCCGCGCGAGGTTCTTGACACCCTCAGAGTAAATGGCATGGGCCAAGACAGTCGCGGTCATTGTCCCATCACCCGCAATTTTGTCTGTCTTTTGGGCAACGTCTTGAATGAGACTGTCTAGCGTGTGAGCATGTGAACGACATGGGCAGAAGAAGGGGACATGAACTTACTGAGCATTAAGGTTCTCAAACTTGTCCTTGAGTGTGATCGACTTGGCAACTGTTGAGTGTGTGCATGGACATGGAACTTTGCGGTGGTGCAGACATGGCATGGGGCTGAGCATGATGCTGACTGGCAAAGATGTAGAAATTGACGTTGAGCTCCTGCTCCAAGGTTGCCGCCTGTCCTTGACGATGGATGGCAGAGACATAGAAATCGACATAGAGCTCCTGCTCCAATGTTGCTGCTTGTCCTTGACGACGGATGACAGAGGGATGGACTCGATGTTGGGTAATGGAGGTGGGTAAGAGTTGTTGCATGTCCCAACTATTCGAGTATGGGACACTGGATGGAAGGGATGGGCATGGCAGGGAATAAGGAGAGCGGGACAGCGCCCTAATCAATAAGAATAAGACCAATGTCAAGGTGTACTCAGAAATGGAACATATCTTTGACGATGAGCTAGGCAAAGGGTTGAACTACGAGGCAATCTCAAATGCATGGTGGTCAGCATATTTATTCACATAATAAGCACGGAAGATGTCATAGGAATGGTGCGGTCCGATTTCGGGGGGGATTTCCTAAGTGCCATACACCGGTATAGCATCAGCAAACCTACATTTTTTCTGAGTTATCAAAATCAATGACCTTGCTGAGCTATCTGACTTGACTGACAGCATGCTATCAGTGCTATCATTCATAAGTAATTCATTACTATCAGCATTCTCAGAGCTATCAGCATATCAGCTTGTCAGTTCCCCAGTGATATCAGTCCCATCAGTCCAGCCAGTCAATCAATTAATTGTTGAATAGAGTCTAGGGAAGCGTAGAGTACGCCTAACACTCACATGCGGGTTATGGATCACTTAGCTGGTAGCGGTGGTTGTGGTAAGAACACAAGATGCTATTCGAACTCAGACGATTGAGTTCTAACTTATATACTACATGTGTGTGTGACTATTTCCTTATATGGACGTCTACACTACTACGATAAGTAAGTAAGTAATGTTAAAGAGCTACTGCGTGGTGCTCGTTCAACACTCCCCCTCGCTAAGCTGCCGGTAATAAGGCGCGTAAGCAAAGAGAGCACACTTGTTGCTACACAGTCATCCGGATGTACATCGGGTACACGACTTGTGCATTGAGTGAAATAGGAAGGGAGCAACAGTTTATGTTGCTATTGCTTTGTCATAGAAGACTAACCCTAGTTGTGATCTGAATTGGTCAAGTTTTATATGACCAAGGTTCTTGGTGAACATATCGGCAGGGTTTATGGCCCCTTCGATAAAGAATAGTTCTACCATTCCTTCACGGATGAACTCTCTAACACCGTGCCATTTTATGACCATGTGTTTGTTACGTTTTTCAGTAACAGCGTTCGATCCCATGAATATGGAACCCTGGTTATCTCCACAGATGGGGATGGGTTGTAATTTGTAACCTAGTTCCTGCATTAAGGAGCGCAACCAAATGACCTGTTTGCTGCAATCAGAAAGTGCAACATATTCAGCCTCTGTAGAAGAGTAGGCAATGCGCTGCTGTTGGTGCGACTGCCAGCTGAAGATGCAATTAGCTAGTTTAATAAACCAGCCAGTCTGAGAGCGACGGGTGTTAGGATCGGATGCCCAATCGGAATCGGTGAATGCGATCATGCCTGCCTTGGAGCCACCATCAAAGACGAGGGAGTAATAGCGAGTACTGACTAGGTACTTGCATATGTACAGTGCCCTGTCTAGGTGCTCCTTGGAGGGCTTAGCTGCATGCCTCGATAGGGCTGTCACAGCGTAGGCTATATCTGGTCTGGTGCCTAGTGTGATGTATAATAATGATCCGATCACTTGTTGGAAGCGAGATCGCAATTCTGGGTCGACTGGACCATTGTAGTCGAGAGGGTAATACCCCTGTGGAAGGGGAGTGGAAGCCGTTTTGGTGTTCTGCATTCCGAATCGTTCAAGTACCTTTTCAAGGTAGGCGCATTGATCAATCATGATCTTGCTGCCTTCTCGGTGGATTCTCATGTGCAGGAACTCAGTTGCAGGACCTAAGTCTTTGCATTCCCACTTGCACATAACTGCGGCTTTTACCTCCGCTACTATGGCCTTGTCAGGGCCACAGAATAAGGTGTCGTCTACATAGACAATGGCAACCACCATAGTGGTGCCCTTCTTCCGGTGTAGGAAGATTCCAGCATTGGACTTCAGACGTTCGAAGCCGAGGTCTTTCATGGACTCATTTAGAGTCTCCCACCAGGCTAATCCAGCTTGTTTAAGGCCATACAGGGCACGTCGTAGACGGAGCACTTTGTGCTCTTGCCCAGGGATTATGAAACCTTCGGGTTGTTTCATGTAGATCTCCTCGTTTAACTTACCATATAGGTAAGCACTTCTTACATCGAGTGCTTCGATGTGCCAGTTCTCTAAGGCTGTGAGTGCAAGCATAAGCTGCACAGTCTCAAACCTTACAACCGGGGAGAAGATTTGGTCGAAATCGATTCCCTCTTGTTGAGAGAATCCTTTTGCGACTAATTGTGCGCGTTTACGACCATCAGGTTTCTGATCGAAGACCCATCGGTTTGATATGACCTTACGCCCTCTCGGGGGGTCGACCAGTTCAAAGACTTTACGCTCTTTGAGTATGTCTAGCTCGCGTCGACATGCGGCTTTCCATTCCTTTTGTTCTGCCTGTGGCAGTTTCTGTAAGTCCTTTAGACTCCATTCGCGTAAGGGTTTAGCGTCTGCAGTTGCTAACCCGAGTGGGATTGCCTTTGACATCAAAAATGCGGCCAATCCAGCTCCCCCTTCACGACTTAATCGTTCGACCTCTGCTTCACTGTCAGAGTCAGGAGCATCGGTAGGGGCGGGAGGCGCATTAGAGTCGGGAAAATTGCCAGGCAGTGGCTGTGGCTGCCGTAGTCCAGATGGACCAGGTTCCCGAGAGTCAGGCCAGCGCGATTTGTGCTCGATCTCCTTAACCTGCTCAACCAGGTGCTTATCCCCGTAAACATTGTCGGGCCAATTAGGCACACAACGTTCACGTTGGGGGCGAGCGGGGGCAGGTGGGATCGCAGGTGGTGCCCCATGACCTTTCTTAGGTGCATGTGGTGGGGGCGGTGCCGGGCGAGGCGAGGGTGTGCGAGGAGGGACGGGAGGAGATGGTACTCTCGGAGCGGGTCGACTGGGTCGATAGTCATTTTCGTCAGCAGCGGGCGCTGGTGGTCCTTGTAAAGGGGCCGGGCTCAGTGGCGACAGGTGGCACTGGTTGTGCAGCAGGGCACGTGCGGGGTGATGCACAGTGGGGGAATCATGTCTCATCGAATATTGCGTGAGCGGAATGGAACAAAACATTGTTGGGGGAACGCATAAATAGGAAATTTGTATCTTTCCCTGGTGCAACTCCCAGATACACCATAAGTTTGGACTTAGGGGCCATTTTATTGGCCCGCACATCGTCCGGAATGTGCACATATGTGGCACATCCAAATACGCGTAGATGTGCTATGTCCGGCTGCTGCTTGTTAAGCAACTCATAAGGAGTTCGCCAGTTGTGGCGACACAGCGGTGTCCTGTTGTAGATATGGGTAGCATGTTGAATGCTGAATTCCCACCAACTTTCCGGAATGCAGGCTTCATGCCGCATAGCCTCGGATTTGTCCATAATGGTTCGCATGAAACGTTCA
Source organism: Boletus reticuloceps (assembly GCA_018397855.1). Lineage (NCBI taxonomy): Eukaryota > Fungi > Basidiomycota > Agaricomycetes > Boletales > Boletaceae > Boletus > Boletus reticuloceps. The sequence goes on from JAGFBS010000025.1 coordinate 177,007, forward strand.
GCACGACCGTTCTGTTGTGGAGTATGGGGTGCGCTTTGGTAAACGCGGATCCCCTGTTCCTTGAGCATGTCATCGAAAGCTCGAGACTTGTACTCTCCCCCTGCATCGGACATCCATCCTTGTACCTGTGCGGCAAATTGCGTGGATACCATTTTGAGGAAGTGTCTAGTGGCGGTCAATGCGGCATCTTTCGTGCGCAGAAGACTAACCCACGCCATTGACGTATAGTCATCAAGGAATGTGATAATGTATTTATACTGATGGTATGAATCGGTGGGGAAGGACTTTAAGTCTGAGTGGATCAATTCAAATGCGTGGGTAGCGCATCACTCAGTAGGAGGGAAACTCCTGTTAGGTAGCTTGCCCATAGCACAGCCAGGGCAGACAGAGTCCTCAGAAGGAATCTCAATGTCAGGCATAGACTTGACGTGCTTACGAGCATGCCGAATTACGTCTTTGGAAGGGTGTCCAAAACGTCGATGCACTATTTTGTACGTGATAGTACGTGTTGTGTTTGCTGATTGTCCTTTCAGCGGTAGCGCCTCAATAGTATACATTCCCTGACCTAAGCCGCCAGGAATAAACGGGGCGAGGGTAACGCCATCACCATATATAACCGTGATTTGCTTAACGTCGCCGTGGACTTTCGCACCATGTGCAAGTAAGAGGCCTAGGGAGACCAGGCGGACACCAGAGTTTGGTATATGTCCTACATTGTGTAGCTCTAGGATGTGCAATTTCTTTGTCGCACTATCCATCCAGCGCACTAGTACTGTTCCTCTGCCTTCGATGTAGATAACACCTGAAGCAGTGAAAACCGGTGGACGGTCTTTTTCTACTATCTTCTCATAGGTGACATAGTCTGATTGCTCAGGGGTGAAGTGCATTGAAGCACCTGAATCTAAGATCCAGAAATTGCCTTTAGGGCATGCACACTTATGTCTCGAAGAGGAGGGAGCGCTGCAAGCGCGACATGTTATTGCACCATGTGGTAGATACAAACAATTTGTAGCTACGGTGTCCATGTCAAAAGCGGGAGAGATTACATTAACTACTCGAGCAGGAAGATCCACATCATGAGGAGAAAAACCGTTAGTTCAAGAAGGTGCAGGTAGAGAATTCACTCGCCTGATTCCTAAGGAACCATTTGTCATTCGCGGGATCATCCGCGGGAAGTCCTCATCACTGCTATGAAAAGCAGTGGCAGCGATGTCCCGGTCTATCTCTGAGCCGTAGACGTCCACCATGTCTTCGCTGTCCCAAGAGGACTGTGGTGGTGGGTCAATGGCGCACTTTCGGAAGCGGCAACCATGTTTCAGAGCGGGGGCGGCGGGCACGTCCGTGTCGTCATCGGAGGAGATCTCAATGATGCCGGTCGGAAGACTAAAAATCTCAGAATCCCATATTCGATTCTAAAGGGGAGTCTTGCTCACCTTGCGCTTCTCCCGGTTCAATCTCCGGATCGTTTCGATCGACGGATGAACGTCTAGCCTTTCAGCTAGGGAGAATGCCTCCAGTATGCGAGTGTCAGCGGGAGCGCCAACCTGCCCTTGGTAGAGCTGGGGGGAGACATGGGCGGCAAGTTGGGGATCCACAGTGGCGGGGGTATCAACGACGGTGGTGATGATGGCAGCGGAGGCAATGTGAGCATGGTCTTGCGACTTTGCCTTCTTCTTGCCTCGATGGGTCTTCTTCCCTTTCCCATCAGCGCTAGCTTCCCCTTGCTGCTGCTGTGGCTTGGGTTGCTGCTGCTGTTGGAAGGAGGGGTCGTTGCCCTTCCGCTTCATAGCCGAAATCTTATTAGCCTGCTGAGCAGGCTTGCCACCACCCATCATGGAGTGCTGGTCCCACGAGAGGACCGCAGCTTTGTGGATGTCCTCGACGGACAGGTCCTTGGCCTTGCCAGCCGTGTCCTTCGCCTGGACGATCATCTGAGTGACAACATCCATAGAAGCAGGGAGCTTTGCCAGAAGCAGCATTGCCTGGATCTTGGCGGGGAAATTGAAGCCCGCGGCAGTGAGCTGCGTGAAGAGGTTCTCTGCCTTGGATAAGGCAGGGGCAGGGTGCGACGCATGAGGGATTTTAACGTCCAACAGCTCTTTAAAAAGAGTGTATGCTCCGGCCAGTCCTGGCACGGAGTACTCGGCATGCAACCCCTTCATCAGGTCGATCGCATTGACATGACTCGTGTACTTCGCCCTAATGGGCTCAGAGAGGTACAGGTTGACATTGCCAACCAACGTGTCATTTGCCCGAATCCAGGCAATGAAGTCGTTGTGGTCATCCCGACTAGTGTTCGTAGTGGGATCAGCTGGGCGAGCGATCTCCAAAGCCCAGGTGCAGCCAGTAGCCTGTAGATAGGCTTTGATGGCAGGGCTCCAGGTCTGCCAGTTGGTCCCGTTGAAGACTGGGATACGAGTATCTTTGGAGGAAGACGACATGTTAAGAAGAGTCTGGAAAGCAACAGCGTCAGCGTGCAGTCCAGACATGGGTTCGTTACTGTCAGTGTCAGGAACAGCATTTAAGTGTTCACTAATGCCTACGATCGCGACAGCGACAGTGAGCATGAGAGTTAGGCGACTAGTGAGTTCAGCCTTGCGGCGAACGTCACTGTGCACTAACGGGGCTCATAACCTGTTGAATAGAGTCTAGAGAAGCGTAGAGTACGCCTAACACTCACATGCGGGTTATGGATCACTTAGCTGGTAGCGGTGGTTGTGGTAAGAACACAAGATGCTATTCGAACTCAGACGATTGAGTTCTAACTTATATACTACATGTGCGTGTGACTATTTCCTTATATGGACGTCTACACTACTACGATAAGTAAGTCAGTAATGTTAAAGAGCTACTGCGTGGTGCTTGTTCAACATTAATCATCTGGTCAGTCTTGTCAGTCTTGTCATCCCATCAGTCAGTCAGTCAACCAGTCAACCAGTCATGTCAGTCTATCAGTCAGTCAGGTTGTCAGTGAATCAGCCAAGTCAGCCCATGAGTCCATTAGCTGATCAGTTAGTCATCTCTGTCAGTCACATCAGTTGGTCAGTTGGTCAGTCAGTCAGGTATGTCAGGTTTGTCAATTTGTCAGCTAGATAGTTAGTCAGTCAACCAGTCCATTCAATAAATCAGCTTATCAGCTTGTCAGTAAATCAGTTCAGTCAGGCAGGTCAATCTAGCATTGATTAGGCCATTCAGGCCTGTCAGTCTTGTCATTGATTTCAATGACCCAGAAAAAATGTAGGTTTGCTGATGTAAGATGAGCAGTGCGGTGAATGGTGTCGACATGGATCACTGAAATGTCAGGCTGATGACGAGCATTGTAGCTTGGGCGCACGATTCACATCCCCGTATCTTCATCAGGCTCGTCCGAGAGAACGAACCATCGGACGATGGCGCAAGGGTAGTATTCTCCGTCTCGAGTTTTGAAGGAGAAAAAGGCATGGATGCATACAACATCCATCCCTTGCATTCCCTGGATACCAGGATTGGTGTTTACAAATGCGCAGTCCAGTCGTGGAGCACCGTGCCTCCATGATGGGTTGGATCGAATGATCTCACGCCGCATCCCACCAACCCCACTGATATCACTAGGGGCAAAAAAGGTAGCGGATGCCACATTGAAAACCTTGACTTTTCCGTCATACATGGGGCACTCGTGGAGGGGTACATCGACAAGGTCGCGGGGATCATCAGGATTCACCATTTCGAATGGGAACCGCCAGATAAGCTCCCATAATTGTGGTATATCGAGCTCGATGCCGAGTTCTATTACTGTTCGCGCGCGATTTCGCTCTGTAAAAATTATAAGAAGCCAAATATATGCAAGATGAATGCTATACTTACGAACAGTGTGAGCAAGTTCAACCTGCACATCCATGTGAGTTGGTTCATCCACAGTGCAGCCGTCCTCATAGCACTCCTGTGCCTGAGAGACATTATCGGGAGGTTGTTTTATTTGGGATTGCCCTGCATTGGCCGCACATGATTCACATCAGCCTCATTTGCATTTGCTGCGAACCTGGGCATCAGCAGATAAATGCAATAAGAAATGACGACCTACCTAAAATCTGTGAAATGTGTGAGACGCATGATCCATCTAGCATCCCCTGCTGTTTGAAGTCGACACAACACCGCACCAGCTTATCCAGTCGCTGGTTAATGATAAGCATTTGCCCAAGAGCGTTATGATGGTTCAATTGTCTGTATGGCTGCTTGACTGCTTTGATGTGCTTTGACTCCGTGATGGAGGAACAAAGTCCATTTGGGGCACCAAAGAGACATATGAGATCGGGGTAATGGGTCATTGCATGTTGGCTAGGAAGCGAGAATGTTTCACAACGTCGGGGTGAAAAATTTGACGGTATTGGTGGAAATGTTCCAGGGCCTTGTTGATGGCAGCTAGTGTGGTGTCGGTGATGATATTGTGACGAACAAGATAGCAAAACTCGAGAAGGGTGCGCAATGCACGTACTACATCACACGGAACATGGCCCTCAATCGCCGGGAGGTAAACCTAGTTCAAATTAGTTTATCGCTTCCAAATGTGATGGTAAATGTGATTACCTTCATTAACACCTTTGAATTGTCACCAGTCCATTGTTTGAAGTGATGTCCTTGTGGGAATTGCCTCAGGCCAGAGAAGGGCGCTACTGCGGCAATTCTAAAATGTACTATTGTGAGCTTGGGCTAGAAGGGTGAAAGGTTCAACCTACCGATGGTCTATGTCATCTAGAACCACATCAGCATCCCCACCATAGACTGCACAAATATACCACTCAACCCACTCCACAAAATGGTCCTTGAAGGTGCCTTTGATGATCTGGTGCAAAAGATCCAGCGCTAACAGTTCGTGGATGTCGGCACAAGGGAAATCGTTCGTGAAGGGCTGTTCAGCATATCTGTAAGTATCCTGAAGTCTGATAGTTAAAGTATAATGTTACGTACCACTAATTCGCTCACAATGCCATATTCATCCCACAGACTGTAACGACCCAATATCCCATCAAGGACAATAGGAGGTTCTGGTGGTTGCCTGTAGATCCTAGAGCGCTTGCAATGAGTAGTTCTGTTATCTAGGGATGAATGTCAGACCACTAGGGTCTGTAGTAGATTGCTATCAATGAGAATAGAGGGGAAAAACAACAAGAGAACTAGACTAGAGACTAACTACTATAACATAGGGCTATTTATAGGGGCTAAGTGCGAGCACAGGCCAAGCTGTGGAAAGGCTGTGGGAATCTAAATAAGGTTAATACCACGGTCACTGGGTACCATGAGGATGCTCTAGATAAGAGCTGTTAATGCTATTGGAGGATAAGGGAAAGTGAGTCAAGAGGAAAGTCATGAGGCAGGCAGAAGGATGCAATGTGTATACCATGAGGTACACAGCCTAGATAAGATCATGTGACTAGTAGCGTGGGAGACATGTAACCTGATGAGGTAAGTCTTGGCAAGTGAAGGAATACTATGGTATACTTTGGTAGTGTCTTGTGTGCACTAGTGGGACTAGTGTTAGTGATTAGGAACTGAATGGTAGTGAAATGTAATCGAGAAATGTAGCATCTGTAACACAGACGACCTCCAAACCACTCAGAAAGTTGAGTAATTAGTGACTCAGTGTGTTCCCGGCAGCGATACAATGCGTGCGTATCAAGGTCCTGCCATGTAGCGAGACACCTATTTTGAAAGCATAAGACATATACAATAGAGGGAAGTATTACATGGCTTACTTTGCACACCAACCACGTATGCACGCGAGGAGGACTTGCTTCTCATAATTGGCAATATAAGGGCCAAGTCCATAGATGACACGGCGGTAGTGGCCGTCCCCGAAATGTATGACATCGGGATTCGTCATGAACTGTTTTAAAGGTTGTAAAATGAATGACAACAATGAATGAAACAGCTGTTGACGGAATTGTTGAAACTCATTTGACTTCGCATGCACTTTCGTCACTGTAACATGTACCAGTGATTAACAACAATGTCAATAAAAAGAGAAAGAACTACGTACTTTTTGGCATGGCTAAAAAACCAATGACTACTAGGGCATTCCTATGTGCATGTCGTACTTTGTTGCGGACGTTTCCAATGGATAGATAAAGCAGATAGAAGTCGTTTTGGCCAGTTGCTACAGATACTGTCATCTTGTCACTGCCGAGGATAACTGGCATGAATACAGATCCATGCGTTGCAGGATCCTGTTGTCAAGTCCAGATCCTCCGGGTTCAAGTCCGGCGGAGGTCTGAGGGTACTGGGTCTGAGGGACGGAGGTACGACCGAAGTCGTCGGAGGTGCAGAGGTGCAGAGGTGCAGAGGTACGGAGGAGTGAGGACGTTGGCGCAGGACTTATGTGTCGCGCCCTTGTCAATCCCATGTCCTCGTATTTAGAGTAGAGGAAGGTGAAATGGAAGCCAGACTCGAAAGGAGGTGACTTAGTTAATTTTCGTACTGAAGGTACGACAGAGTAATACAGGGGATTATATAGTACTCGAAACCCGGAGTAAGTCTGGGTTTGGAACTACTGCGCGAAGGCGATGTACATAGGAAGGGAAGGCTGAGTAACGGAACACGGAGCACAGCCGGAGAAGGCTGTAACGATCGGACAGGTGAAATGCAGACTATAACCAAAGGAGACTAATAGAGGTACGAGTCCGGAGTTGCAACTCCGTGGTTGTCCGTTGGTCCTAGGTCAAGGGTTGTCCGAGATTAACTGGAGTTGTCCGGAGTTGGACTTGGTAATATCTGGGTCGTGACAGTATCCCCCTCTTAGGCCGAGCCCTCGAGGCCTGCCAGGAAAAACCCCTGAGTGGGAAGTCCGTGTGGACATTTTGTCCGAGGTCACGTGATGTGGTCCACCCATGGATCAACGAACGGAAATGGAACTCCGCTGGCCTGTGCGTATAAAAGCAGGGCGTACTCTGGTCGGACTTCCAACAACTCCTTATGTCCAACTCTATCGCCAACATCGCTCAGTGGCCGGAAGCCCGCCTTGCGGAGCACCAGGACGACGACGACGAGACATCCGAAGCAAAGTTTGCGGAGCGTCGGAGGCGCGCGAAAGCGCGCAAAGAAGAGCAGGAACGACAACGAGTAGCGGAGGAGGAGGCACATCGAAAGGCGGAGGAGGCTCAGCGGCAGAAAGAGGCCGAGGAAGCGGCGCGCAAGCGGGTAAGTGACTCCTCAGGGCTTCGGACGCATGCTAACGGAGTTCAGGCTGCGGAGATAAAGGCGCAACAAAGCGCCAACAAGGGAAAAGGACAGGCACCGCCGCAGTGCACGAGGTGCGAGTACCGGGGACTCGAGTGCGAGGTCGGGCCTGGTAAGGCAACCTCGTGCTTGCAGTGCCGCGAGGCAAAGGTGAAGTGTGAGCGTCCCGGAGCGGAGAAGCCGGAGAAGCGGAGGAGGCGCGTGGACAGCGAGGCTGGCCCGTCAAAGAAGTGGAAGAAGACATCGGAGGCAACGGTGGAGGTGTCGGACGATGGCGAACCGGACGCGAAGACGTTGTCGGCGCAACTCGTCGAAGCGGTCCGTGACATCCGCAATGTCATGATGCAGCAAAACCGACGTCTCGAGCGACAGAACACTCTGCTGGTGCGGCTCGTCGAGCTGAAGATGATGGAGGTGTGCGGAGGAGACGACTCGGAGGAGGAAGAAGAGGAGGTGCCGTTGGACGAGTTGGTGGAGTTGTCCACGGAGAGGAGCGAGAACACCGCTCAAGAGCTGGCGGCTTTGCTCGTGGAGGAAACGGAGGGGTCCGGAACGGACGCGGACGGAGAAGGAGAAAAAGAGTAGTGTAAAATAAGTTCTTTTTTAGTGTTTGTCTTTTGTATAATATAAACAGAGTCAGAGAGAGAGAAAAAGAGAGAGAAAAAAAATGGAATGATTAAGTTGGGAGCGGACCGGGCTTGTCCGGGCACTTCCGATGGAAGTCCGAGACAAAGTCTGTTGCATGTCCTAACTCCGTAGCGAGTAACCAGGAAGTTTCGTCGTCAGTACCTTCATATCCCAACCAGCGTACCAAGTACAGGAGTTGGCAATGACGCCTTCTCCGATCGATCTTGGAGTCTAATATCTCTTCGATCTCGTACTCTGGTTCGCCCTCAACCTCAACCGGAGGTGGCGGAGGTTGGACGCGGTCCGGAATGGTGTTCGGAACTGAAGGTTCTAGCTGTGAAACGTGGAAAACGGGGTGTACGGATTTCATAGATTCGGGTAGACGGAGAGTGAAGGAGAGAGTACCGGGTCTCACAATGATACTGAAGGGACCCAGGAACTTCTCGGAGAGCTTCTTGGATGGTCGTGTAGACCGGAGGTATTTCACCTTAAGCATCACCTGATCTCCAACCTGGAAGTCCGGAGCGGGACTTCGTCGTTTGTCTGCTGGTCCTTGGTAGCATTTTTGTGCTTCCAGCATCTCCAATCGGAGGAACTCATGGAGTTCATTCAAGTCCATGACATAGGACTTGGCTGCGGAAGAGGTAAGATCGCGATCGGAGTGAACGGAGAAGTTGGGATGGTATCCTTTATTGGCGAAGAAAGGAGATACTCCAGTGGTAGCACTAGGAGCGTTGTTATAGGTGAACTCTGCGAGGGGCAAGTGTTTGGACCAGTCGTCTTGCTGATAACTGCAATAAATCCGGAGGTACTGCTCAAGCGTCTGATTGGCTCGTTCTGTCTGGCCATTCCCCTCTGGGTGATATCCGGAGGTGAAGTGGAGGCGCATGTCGAGAGCTTTACCGAGAGACCGGAAGAAGTGCGATACAAACTCGGAGCCCCTGTCGGAGGTGACGTGGGATGGAACTCCGTGCTTAGAGAAGACGTGGATGAGGAACAACTTGGCGAGTCCTGCGGAGGTGATCGTATCATGAGTCGGGATGAAGATACATTGTTTGGAGAGTCGGTCGACTACCACTAGGATGGTGGTATATTCCTCCAAAGATGGAAGCTGTTCGATGAAGTCCATGGAGATTGAGTTCCATGGTTTTTCCGGAACCGGAAGTTGCTTCAGAAGACCGTAAGGACGATGACGAGGAGTCTTCGCATGAGCACAGGCTGTACAGGAGCTAACGTAGTCTTTTACGAAAGTCCGGATTTTCGGCCATGTGTATTCTCGATGAATGAGCTCCAGGGTACGATTCTGACCGAAATGTCCTGCGGTCGGATGGTCGTGGAATGTCCGGAGTATACGGAGTCGGAGGTTATCAGCTTCTGGGACGTAGATGCGATTGTCCCGTAGAAGGAATCCTTCGGAGTTGATGCTCCATCGTGGGTCTAGTGGTGTCGAAGACAGGAGAGGGGACGCGACAGGATCGCTGGAGAGTGCGGAGAGGATGTCGGACTGGAGTCGCTCCATGTCGATTAATGCTGATGCTCGGAGTAACGGAGCCTCGAGAATAGTGGCTCGGAGGGAGGGCGCGAGCTGTTCAGGAGTAAAAATCGACCGAAAATTGTCAGGATTGACGCGAGCGAAGTCCTTATCCCCCTCTTTGGGGTAGACGTCCCAGCGTCTAGTCAAAGCGTCCGGTTTCGCTCCGAGCTTACCAGGCCGGTACCGAACAACCATATTGAACTGGTTAAGGTATTCGGACCATTGGGCCTGGCGGTGCGTCAGGAGCTTCGTGGAAGAGAAGTATTTGAGGTTCTTGTGGTCCGTAAGGACGTCTATGGGGGTCGGAGAGCCTTCCAAGTAATGTCGCCAGGACTTGAACGCCTCGAAGATTGCCAGCAACTCCTTATCGTGCGTGTCATAGTTCAATTCTGCTCCGGTCAAAGTCCGGGAGAAGAACGCGACGGGATGAAGTTCATTGTCGGAGGGAGTGGTGATGGAGAGAATGCCGGCAACGGCGTAATCGGAGGCGTCAGTCTCGATGGTGATGGGGACGTTCGGAGTCCAGTGAACGAGCACCGGAGCAGAAGTGAAAGCGTCCTTGAGACTTTGGAAGCAGACGTCAGAGAAGTCCCAAATGACTTCCTTGCGAGTAAGGCGAGTCAGAGGGACCACTATATTGGAGTAACCCTGGATGAAACGACGATAAAAATTGGCGAAGCCTAGGAAGGACTGAATGTCTTTGACTTTCCTAGGCTCAGGCCAATCCAGGATTGACTTGATTTTGTCGGAGGCCATGGTTAGGCCGGTGGGGGAGAGAACATACCCAAGGTACTCGACCGTGGTGGTATGGAATTCGCATTTCTCCGGCTTGGCATACAGGCCATTAGCTCGGAGTCATCGGAGAACTTCTCGGACGTTTTTACGATGTGATTCCATGTCATGGGAGTAAATCAGGATGTCGTCGAGGTAAACCACAACGAAAACATCTAGCAAATCTGTGAAGATGGTATTGACGAACCGCTGGAAGGCCGCCGGAGCATTGGTAAGTCCGAACGGCATGACCAACCACTCAAAGGAGCCATAGCGAGTGCGGAAAGAGGTTTTCCACTCATCTCCCTCCGCAATACGGACCAGATGGTACGCATGTCGGAGATCGATTTTCGTGTAGACCTTGGCTCCGGAGGGCGCGTCAAGGAGATCGGAGGTGCGGGGAAGTGGGTAGCGGTCTTTTCGTGTGATACTGTTCAAACCTCGGAAGTCGACGCAAAGTCGAAGGGAACCGTCTTTCTTTCGGACGAACAATACCGGAGCTGCGTGCGGAGACGTAGATTGTCTGATGAATCCAATATTGAGGTGTTCGTCCAAGAAATCACGGAGGGATTGTTGTTCTGTAGCGGAAAGGGAGTAAATCCTTCCAATAGGGGGTTCCGCTCCTTCCTCCAACTCGATCTTCAAGTCATATGGCCGATGAGGGGCAAGGGTATCGGCTTTCTGCTTGCTGAAGACGTCCGCGAAGTCGTGGTATTCGGAGGGAACACCGGAGAGGTTGATTTCCTCGTCGGAGGAATCAACGGAGGCGGAGGCTGCGCGAGCGGAGATGTCTTCAGTAGACCGGAGGGAAAGAGAGAACTGGACTGAGCCCTCCATCTTGCAGGCGCGATGAAAAGCGACTGCATTTATGAAGGAAATGTGAGGGGCTGGTAGTCCCGGAGCTTTAGGCAGGTCCGGTGAGCGTTCCAAGGGAGGAGTGTCGTCTAGCGACGGAGAAGGAACGCTCGGAGGTTCGGAGGGTGATATCGGGGTTGGCATCCCGTCTGCAGGAGTTCGGAAAGTAATGCTGCTCGTAACCCAATCAATCAACGGATTGTAGCAGGTGAGCCAGCAGTGTCTGAGAACAAGGCTGCATGAGGGATCCAACGAGGTTACATAAAATGTATCGGAGGTGGAGACGCCAGAAGCGAAGAGGATGGTTAGATCTACCGCGAGGGTAATGATGGAAGTTGAGGAGCCGTCGAAGAGACGGAGGTTTATTGGAGGGACGGAGTACGCAGTAATCTTGTGTTTTTCGACGAACGCAGTGTCTACGAAACAATGAGTAGAGCCGGAATCGACAAGAATAGGTACATCCGAGAGGTTATGTACGGGGATAGAGATAAATGGACGGAGAGAGTTCGGATCGGAAAGAGCGGACGCGTTGAGATATAGTTCCGTGATGGCACAGTTCGGCTCAACGCAACTCCCAGCCTGTGCGGACGTACGAGAGTCGTGTTCTATTTTTTCGCCTCCGAAGAAGCGGAGGTCGATGCCGATGCTTCCAGAATTGCGGTAGCTGCACGGGCTTTCGACACTCTAGAAGTGGACTTCAGGCAGTCCTTGGCGGAGTGTCCACTCTCACCACAGAAGAGACACAGATTGGCGTCCATTCGGCGTTGACGTTCCTCCAGAAGGAGTTTTCCGTCTTTGCCTAATTTGGAGGCGATTGTGTCTGCCTTGGAAGGGTTGCTATTGCCCTTCTTATTGTTGTTTCCTCCCCCGGAAGAACCGGAGTTGGAAGACGAGGAGCCTTTGGACTTATCGTCCTTAGGCGTGGAGGAGTTAGTCGGAGCGGAGCTCGACGACTTACTGGAGTTGTGGTTGTTGGAGGGTGTCGAACCGGGGGCCTTCAGAGCGCGCGAAGTCTCTTCCTTGCGCTCCCAGTACCTTTGGTCGATCTGCTGCGAGAGGGTGCGGAGGTCGTGGATGTTATCAGGCTTGCCCTGACGAGCGATCTCGTCTTTGATGCGATCCGGAAGTCCGACGTAGAAGCTCCGGCGGAGAGCACCGGGTCCCCATTCTCGGACTTGGTTCGCTAGGCGATTCCACTCAACGATGTACTTGGAGATTCGCTGAGTGTCCTTCATGCGCAGTTGCTCGAGTTGAGTTTCTGCCTCAGCGACGGGGTCATGGGGGCCGAAGTTCGACTGTAACTCGTACAGGAAGGCCTGCCAATCTGTCATCCAGGGAGGACGACGGGATGGAGTGACAACTCCGAGCAAGTCCGGCTCGAAGTAGTCGAGGGCCATTCCTTTGAGATACGACTGAGCAAAGGTGACTCGGCTTTGGTACTTTCGGAAGGATTTTTCGTTGGCTTGGAAGGTGATCTCGCACTGCACCACGAAGGAACGGAGTTTCTTCGGGTCTGACCCGTCGAAAGTGTCCGGTTCATGGACTTTGATCCTTGCGTCGCTAGAAGGACTCTTGCGACGGAGTGCTTGGCGAGTCATATCGCGGATGGCGTTAGCCAATTGGTTGAATGGCTCGAAAGCCAGAGGGACGTCATTGGGTGCCTCATCTTCTTCTCTCGGACGATCACGACAGAAGAGTCGTTCGGAGTCCGGAGTGGAAGAGGTGGAGGAGCCATCGTTGTCTGGGTCATTGGGATCGTCACCACCACCATCATCCCTTGCTCTTGCTCCTGGTAGAGGAGTGCCAGGGCGGTCCTCGCCCCAGAAGTCCTCTTCGTCTTCCGGTAAAATCCGGATACGGGGAACTCCGGAGAGACGTTCTTCAGGGAGCGGAGTGAGCGGAGATGGGGTGGGCTGGGCGCGCCACCTTGATGATGCCAAAGGTGCGGCGCGTTGGGTTAGGCTGACATATTCGCCTAGTACGGTGCGAGTGCTGCCAAAGGCAGACTGCAACATAGTGGCGCGTGAGGTTCGGGTAGTGTGCGTAGACATGATAGTTCAGAAGGGATTGTGACAAGAGGCAGTACGAAAATACTGTCAAGTCCAGATCCTCCGGGTTCAAGTCCGGCGGAGGTCCGAGGGTACTGGGTCTGAGGGACGGAGGTACGACCGAAGTCGTCGGAGGTGCAGAGGTGCAGAGGTGCAGAGGTACGGAGGAGTGAGGACGTTGGCGCAGGACTTATGTGTCGCGCCCTTGTCAATCCCGTGTCCTCGTATTTAGAGTAGAGGAAGGTGAAATGGAAGCCAGACTTGAAAGGAGGTGACTTAGTTAATTTTCGTACTGAAGGTACGACAGAGTAATACAGGGGATTATATAGTACTCGAAACCCGGAGTAAGTCTGGGTTTGGAACTACTGCACGAAGGCGATGTACATAGGAAGGGAAGGCTGAGTAACGGAACACGGAGCACAGCCGGAGAAGGCTGTAACGATCAGACAGGTGAAATGCAGACTATAACCAAAGGAGACTAATAGAGGTACGAGTCCGGAGTTGCAACTCCGTGGTTGTCCGTTGGTCCTAGGTCAAGGGTTGTCCGAGATTAACTGGAGTTGTCCGGAGTTGGACTTGGTAATATCTGGGTCGTGACACCTGTGCAATTTAGGGTCTGTCGTGGGTATACCCATGGGTATCTGAGTCCATACCCACACCCATACCCACCATTATACCCATACCCATGATGTGGGTATGGGTTTTTGCATGGGTTGAAAAACTTGACCCATGGGTATACCCATGGTGGGTTTTACCCATGGGTCTTTTACTTCAGGAGTAAATTTACTCTGATCATAGATGATTCTCAGTCCTAAGGATTTGGTTAGAATCAGGATTAAATTAAGATTAGCATTAGCATTAGCCTGCTGAGTAAAAAAACCCACATCCATATCCACCAGATACCCACCAAAACCCACCATGTGGGTGTGGGTATGGGTATGGGTATCCAAGATGCCAACCCACACCCATACCCACCAGATACCCATACCCACGACCCATGTGGGTTACCCATACCCATGACAGACCCTAGTGCAATTGCATCCTGTTTTGATTGAGTAGCGATTGGTGAACCAAAAAAGATGGATGTACCACTTGGTTCCATACCCAGTCGCCAGACCTCATTGGTAGCTGCGGTAAACTCGCAATATGGATGAAGGTCCAAATCACTGGAAAAGTCAGGATTGCCTAAGATGTTCTGGACCACATGGCGCAGGTTTCAGAAAAAAACATTGTATTTGTCGTTCATCCAGGGTGGTGCACCATTGGCTGGGTGATCACCAGTGTAACGTACTGTGAAACTATCCCATTTCACATCTCCATGCTCGATGTGATTGATTGTTTGGTAAATGTCCTTGTGGTCAGGTGTGCGAGTGCTTCCATTGTGAGAAAACAGCGGTTGACCACCTGCCGCAACCAAAGATGCAGCCCAGATGTCGAGAAGTGCATCAATTTGCATGCCAGGCATTTGTGATCGAGTATACAGGAAGTCCACAAGTTCGAACTCCATCCGGTTCACAAAGGGCGACCAGTCGTTGGCTGCCTTTTCTTGAGGGGGAGGAGGAGTACCTTTGGGCAAAAAGGCTCCTTGTGCGTCACATGGATGGCCTGCAAAAAACTGATGCTCATCAGTTAGATGACACGATAGTGACTAGCTAGCACATACCGTTCAATCATGTATGGTAGTTCCGATACAAATCTTCCCTGGGGCCAAAAAACTCGGTTTCCACATCAGGTGCAGGTGATGACCTGGGACTTGGAAACCAATCAGCATTCTGTGTGTCGTCCACCTCGCCATCAGCTCCTCCATTGGATATGTCCTGTCGTTCATCAGCTCGGCCTGGGGGGCGTGCTAATACTGGATGCTTGGCGTTGAGATGTTGTGTCAGCCCGCACTTGTTCTTGAACCAGCGGCGACACTTGGGGCAAGGATATGTCAGTGAGGTCACTTGGGAGGGCATGGTACTCGTACAAAGAGGCTGTGGTGCCGGCAAGTTACCCTGGGTGTTTATTTATTTCAAGTAGGGTAAGGCTCACTATATATTGTGAACACCAACATTGCATGCTGGCATTTAACCAAAACCATCCCTTCGTCTAGTATCCCTCCTTTATTTTTACCTTTCATCAGAACACAAATGGATTCTTCAAAGCCACCCTCACCTTGTAGAACACGCCCGTCTAACGCGACAAAGCGCCCTGGGCTGCCTGACGCCCCTTCAAAGAAAAGGACACCGGCACAGAAGTGGGCCGATGAGCGGAGTCTTGCCGAGGAACAAGCTGTGAAAGTGGCAAAGGCAATGGTGGCAGTCGAGCAAATGGGTAGGCTCGAAGAGAGAATGGAGACTACCCAAGCTGCCACCATTGCTCTGGTAAAACCTGTACGCCTGCGCCTGCGCGCCAAAACTGTCAAAGGCCAGGGAGCTACAAATGCAGAGGGCAGCCAGCTGAACGGTAAGGCTTTTTTGTTTGCAACAAAGTGACTAGACTTACCAATGGACTAGCCTCACAGCAACGTGAAGGCACCGAAAAGGTAGCCAGTCAAGGACCTCAGATGCCCATGAAGCTTCGGGAGACTTCAATGAAGGGTGAGTAATGGTGCAGTTGAATCAGTGACGGCATGAGATAACCAAACTCACTGTTGGGATGCTAGTAGCTGAACAGGACAACGGCCAAGCAGAACATCACAGCAGGGTTGATAACGTGACTGAAGGGAAGAAGTCAGTCAAGACAAAGATGGCCCTGCGTGAGGCCATTGGTGTTGCTTGGACTCAGCAGGTAGCAGAGACAGTGGGAAAGGAATGCCAATCAACACATGGTGTGAACTGTGACAAACCGATGATTAGGTGTGTCAAACAAACCCGCTTGAAGCTCCTCCGCGATGTTCTTGCTGACAGAGGCGACATTGTTCTTTCTCAACCTCAAATCACCTAGTTCAACCAAGAATGCACTGGCCAGCAGGATCAAAAACTGGGCGGCATTAGTTGAGAAGGCTACACCCAGTTCTGAGAAGCCCTTACATGCAAACCCGAAGCCACTGCAACCTGCAAGCACGGTGTCATCCACGACTGGCGGCAAGTCGAAGACCTTGATGGTCAGTGACGTAGCGGGTCCCCCACCCACGGAGACTATCTCTTCTGCAGGCCAAACTGAATACACAATGGTTGATGATAACACCCCACCAACAGACAAGCTAAAGGATGTACCTGAAGAAGACTTGGTGGGTGGCTTTGGCGACAACCTAGATGATGATGAGATGGAACCAGAAGCCGCTCTGCTCAACAAGAAACAATCAGTACGTCATCCATTTGAAAAGTAGCACATCACTTACTTCCACACAATGCTTCTCACAGAGCATTGCCATGATCACAGCCAATGTCGACAGACCTGAGGAGGACTGCAATGATTTCTCTGTTGACGCCGAAACTGAGAGCCAGGTACTGCCTTGTGCCAACAATGCTCACACCCTCAAAAGGAAGCGATCAGAGTCGCAAGGTGGCGGGAGACCTCCTTTTTCAATGCCGAGGACTGTGATGAGGAGCATGCAGAGTCAATTAGAGCTGACGAGAATGCCTACGATGGCATCGACGTGGAAATGGTTACGGGGGAAGAATCAAACACTGGGCACAGTGCGGTGTGTTTAACTACTGAGGTGAGCCTTCGATTGCTATGCCTGTAACACACCATTCACACGCGGTGTTAACGTCAGACGATGATAACGGCCACCACCAACAATCAGCCAATCAAAAAAGTCAAGAGCAAACCAACCAGCGTTGATGCCAGCGAACAGACGAAGAACGTGCTCATCACCCCCCATCTCAATTACAGCATTATTGTTGAACCGGACTGGTTCAAAAAAGACCAGTGGCAGGATGGCTGGAAAAATAAGATTCTTCCCACTCTCTGTCTCTGGGCTGGTGCCCAAACTAACATATGGTCAAGCCCCAAAGCCGGGGTAGCTAGCGTGCTCTTACACGTAATCCCTGTCATCTTTCCTGACCTGGGACTCTTTGCTATCAAGCTCACACCGGCAGACAAGTGTGTCGGAGCGGTGCATCCCTCATCCACGTCACTATTGTCGCTGATCCCCTTCGATAGGCTTATCAACACCTTTGTAACTGGCGACATGGTGTGGGCTCAGCAGGGCTCGCACTGTGTACGAGCTTTTTTATGTCCTCGTCGAAGGAACAGATCACGGAAGAAGTCGCAGAATTCCTCAAGGACAACAGTTACCTCTATGAAGATCTCGCCTCGCATGAATCGCAGAAAGCTTTCCATGGCGACTTCATCATCAATTTACTTGCGATGACATATCTTTCCAATGTCAAAGGTCATGTCCATGTCGAGGAGCTCGATACGCATGCACTCGCGTTCTGCTGCATAAAGGGAATATTAGGTCTTTGCTGTGCAGCGGTATTTTCCCTCTACACTTAATGTTTCTCGATGCTCACTCGATATTTCGAACAGATAAAGCGTGGTTTACAGCTTGTCAATACTGTCAGATTAGAGGGCCTTGTGAAGGGCAAACCGACACCGTGCCCTCCCGCCTCGTTCAACAAACAAGCAGGAAAGGTCACAATGGGCAAAAACTCTTTTTCGGACCAACATTGGGGAGACGCCACACGAGGAATTACTCGTGCAGCAGAACATCGCTCCGATGCCCAGCTCCATGACATTCTCTCCAAAGTACAACAGGTCGCACGTGAGTCGGCACAGGCTGGTGACGAGCAGATGGACAATGATTGTTTTGAGGATGAATATGCTCGCATTTGTACGTTGCCTTGTCGTTTTGCTGAGTACACTAACGTGGATTATTCAGGACAATTCTCGCTGGTCCAACCACTGCCATTACAGTGCTGCAGGTCTTGTTTCCATGTCACTGTTCGAGTTTTCTGCCCCGTCGCTTTGTTACTGCATACCCTCTACTGCTTCAATTCCCGCACCAATATTGATACCACACCCGACGGACCTTCTACGCTGTCGTCGTCTTGTTATGTTCTCTCTATCGAAGTCGTTTTTGTTGCTTGCTCGGGTTGCCCCATTGGCTAATATTTCTTTCGTTTTTCTACCACTTTTGTGCTAAGCTACTGTACTAGTACTGTTTCTTGTTTCACTCTGATTTTGGAATATAATGTTTGGTTTCACTTGTCCAAGCCAGAAAGCACCCAAGCTCTAAAGCTCTAAAGTGAGAAAGCCAAAGGAGACACAAAGTCACAGACCTACTGAAAGTGTGAAAGTGCAAAAGCTATTGGGCCGTAAAGTGCGAAAGTGTGTGCAAAGTAAACTTCAAAGATTCCAGACCTACTTTGAAAGTTAGATTTTACTTTACGTGCATGAGCACGAAAGTGCTCGTAAAGTGGCTGCAAAGTGGCTGTAGGATTTGCTGATGTATCGATCGGAAGTCGTTCTGATTATCTTTCGTGAAGATACTAAGGTTGTACTGGTTCCTCAATGTTTGGTGTCGATCAGAAGTTGTTCTGATTATCTTTTGTGAAGATACTAAGTAACAAAGTCTGAGAGAGAGGAGCAGTTGCTCGATACTATAGTATATTCGTTAGGGATAAAAAACTAAGTAAAGGTAACTCACCTCAGCCGGTGCCTAAGATGGGCGGAAACGACTGAGGTGCTTGTAAGTGAGGTGTAGGTATATATATGCTGTGGATGGAGGTATACTCGTATTATGTTACCTACAATATTGCTGTGATGAACCTGAAAGGTTTAAGCGAATAAGAGTTGTAGTGCTTCCAGTGCTTCCGCGCATTCCAAGGAAGTTCCGGAAGTGGTTCCGATGTTTCCGAGTTCGGAAGAGTGCGGGAATATTTCGGAAGTGGTTCCGGTGGTTCCGACTTCGGAAGGCGCGGGAAAGTTCCGGAAGTGGTTCCGGAATAGGGGCTCCGAGATCGGAACACGGAACAGTCGGAACTGTTGTCATTTGTCACTAAGGTTGTACCGGTTCCTCAATGCTTGGTGTCAATTGGAAATCCATCCAAGATTCTTGACAATTTAACTCCAAAGATGGATTTATATTGCTGTCAATTGGATCAATATGGAGATTAGATTTGATTTGAGGACTGAGACGACGGAAACCTTGGCTGCACGAAAGAGGTGATGAGCAATGAGGCAAATGAGGGTGTGATTGTCACAACGGAAGTCAGAGCATTGTAGCTCCACCTAGTACAGACTTGGAATTCTACAGGTACATGTTTAACCTCGGGATCAGAACTTGAAGGCAGGTCCGTATTCATCCTCGTCGTCATCCTCATCAACGACACTCTCAGTCTCTTCATCAGTCTCTTCATCCATCTCCTCATCCATCTCCTCTGTCTCTTCATCTGTCTCTTCCTCTGACCTTTCTTTGACTTCTTCCATTCCCTCCACTTCTTCACTCACCTTTTGACTGTCAGTTCTGTTATGGTGGCTGCTGCAGTCACTGTGCTCGGTGTCACCATCATTGTTAGCAGGAGGGAACAGCTCGTCTTCACCTGTGTCTGTGTGTTGGCCATCATCCTGGTGTAGCGACGTTGGGTATCTGTATTGGGCATGGTGGCCCACACCGATACTACCTGCGTAACGTGTAAACATGTCATGGTCAGCAAAACTAGTAGGAAGGAATTAGTGATAACTCTGCTTGTAGCACAATGAAACGCACATATTAACATAGTATGCTGCCCAGTCATCAATAACATCCTTTTCGCGAGCTACAGATGGGCCATGACGGAGTAATGAGCTAGTACGACCATCTGTGAATGTAGGAATTAAGTGACAAGCATGGAGAACAAGGGATGGGTCGACAAAGCCAAAGGCGGTGCTTGAATCTGATGGGACAAATCCAATCTTCGGCAGGTGAGCGTTCTTGAGTCCCCAGTGGTAACCCGGCACGACACCAAACCAATGAACCCACAAGAAGTCCATCGTCTGCTTGATTCTGGAATGACTAATCTTGATCAAAAAGGCACCCAAGACCTCGGCATACCAGAAGGGATGAGCATGTGGACCATCTTCCCATGACAGCAACATGACGGCCTGAGTAGGACCACGCCCTGGATGTAGTGTGTGTCTTGATCACGACGGATATCATATGTCGTGTAATTGATCTGTAAACGTTTCGGATGAAGAACCCTGTTGAGGTTGTAACGACCCAATATCCTATCAAGGACAATAGGAGGTTCTAGAGGTTGCTTGGTAGATCCTAGAGCGCTTGCAATGAGTAGTTCTGTTATCAAGTACAACCACTAGACCACTAGGGTCTATGGTAGATTGCTAGCAATGAGAATAGAGGGGAAAGAACAGAAGAAAGTGGGGAACTGTCAAGTCCAGATCCTCCGAGTTCAAGTCCGGCGGAGGTCCGAGGGTACTGGGTCTGAGGGACGGAGGTACGACCGAAGTCATCGGAGGTGCAGAGGTGCAGAGGTGCAGAGGTACGGAGGGGTGAGGACGTTGGCGCAGGACTTATGTGTCGCGCCCTTGTCAATCCCGTGTCCTCGTATTTAGAGTAGAGGAAGGTGAAAGGGAAGTCAGACTCGAAGGGAGGTGACTTAGTTAATTTTTGTACTGAAGGTACGACAGAGTAATACAGGGGATTATATAGTACTCGAAACCCGGAGTAAGTCTGGGTTTGGAACTACTGCGCGAAGGCGATGTACATAGGAAGGGAAGGCTGAGTAACGGAGCACGGAGCACAGCCGGAGAAGGCTGTAACGATCGGACAGGTGAAATGCAGACTATAACCAAAGGAGACTAATAGAGGTACGAGTCCGGAGTTGCAACTCCGTGGATGTCCGTTGGTCCTAGATCAAGGGTTGTCCGAGATTAACCGGAGTTGTCCAGAGTTGGACTTGGTAATATCTGGGTCGTGACAGGAACTAACAAGAGAACTAGACTAGAGACTAACTACTATAACATAGGGGTATTTATAGGGGCTCAGTGCGAGCACAGGCCAAGCTATGGAAAGGCTGTGGGAATCTAAATAAGGTTAATACCACAGTTACTGGATACCATGAGGATGCTATAGATAAGAGGTGTTAATGCTATTGGAGGATAAGGGAAAGTGAGTCAAGAGGAAAGTCATGAGGCAAGCATAAGGATACAATGTGTATACCATGAGGTGGCCATGAGGTGCATAGCCTAGATAAGAGATAAGGTCATGTGACTAGTAGCATGTGAAGCATGTGACCTGATAAGGTAAGTCTTGATAAGCGAGATAAGAGATAAGAAATACTATGGTAGTCTTTGGTGGTGTTCATGTGCACTAGTGGGAGTGGTGTTAGTGATTAGGAAATGAATGGTAGTGAAATGTAGTTGAGAAATGTAGCATCTGTAACAGAGGTTATTGACGAATATAACAGAATTTTGCTGCTCACTGGTGAACAACTGCTCATCGCCATTGTATTCATGGTTTAGAAGTCATGATACTAGTAGATGATCCTTTAGTCTTGGAATGAAATCCTGGACAACGTCAGTGCGAACATGATATTACTGAGTAGATCTGACCTCAAATGCTGGATCGTCAGGGGAGCTCCAGAGGTACTCTGCCAGGTTGAATGCATTGGCCGGCACGTCCGATAATCAATGATGTAACTTGTCTGGGACTGTTGAGTTCGAGTCTGCTGAGGTATTCTGCGGGTCTAGTTCATCATTGGGATTGATATAGTATGCGTCTCGCTGGCGCTGAACACGAGTGAGCCATCTTTGCTGAACGGCAATCTGTGCTGTGGGATTCTTCTTGTTCGTACACTGGTAGAATTTCTTGATTTGCCGGTGAGAGACCTCTCCCTGATAACGGACAAGATCACCCTTGTGTTATTTGCGGAAAGATAAAGAATCTGAGATGACTTACGATTTGAGTGCTGTAAGAATCCGTTGTTCCAAACAGGTGGATCGTGTGTGCGTAGTCTCCTAGGGCATGTAGCTTGTATGTATCAAGGTTGAAGGCCTTGGAACGGCCACCAGAAGTATTACTGGCAGTGGGATTAGAGTTTGAATTTGACTTGTTGAGTTCACGTTCTTTCCTTCGCCAACGTGCGGCTGTCTCTGAAGGCAGTTCCATTGTGTTGAAGGCTTGGCATGTAATATTTCAGAACTTTCATAGTTGCTGCCTGAGTGAACATGTGGTCTTGTCAAGCAAACCGAGAGATTCTTGAGTATGCTGTCATAATTTGGCAAGAGCGTGCCAATGGGCAAGTCGAAAAAGAAGGTTCTGTACGATGGCATCATGCTCAGCAGGGAGCAATCCTTTGAAAGCTGGGATTACACACTAAGACCTCATACAGGTAAATTTTATGCATGCATTGAGTGGTATGTAGGGTATCGAACCTGGAGGACATCCTCGAAGTGTCGAGCCACACAGTGATGAGCTTTGGACACACTGGATGGAAAGCGGCGGATTGAGCATTTCCAAATGGCAGAATCCGGCGGAATCTTGAATGGATCTTCATTTTGTGAAAATATCCAGCCAGGACAGGAAGAAACATACCAATCGTCCAGAATGGATACCAGGTTTGGGTCAATGGCATATAAGAGTTGTAAAAGGTGCTTGAAAATAGATTTGAATACCCCCAACTCGAACTCATGGAGGAGATCAACAATGAGCATGAGGTAAATATTGCATCCCCATGATCCGAGCCTATCTTGTATCACATTCTGTTGACAAGGTTAGATGCTTTTTACGTTGTGAAGTTATGGGCAAACATACACATGTAGGTACCAGGGACATGTTTTTCAGATGCACTTCTGGGATGGCGCCTTTGATTGGTGAGCCAAGGTTGTAGATAGCCTTGCGTGCAGCCATGACCTTCTCATGCACGTACGAACGCATCTTAGACATCCTCTGTGACAAATCAGATGAGAACCCAAGAAAATGAAAGGTGGTCTTGGGAATCAAACATCAAGGACATGCACAGAGGCCTTTGTCCTGGATTGTGGCGAGTAATACCCTATGGGGACTCCGTTATCAGATTAGCATGGATATTGGAACTCAGATACTTACTTCTCTGGATAATCCACGGAGTACATGAAGATCCGGGGGAAGACTTGACGTTTCATACCATCGTGACATGTTATCACAATACCATCCTGATAGGCCTTGATAAACTTGTCATCCAGCAAGATCCTCCATGATGCATGAAATAGCTTGCGCTTGCAATGCGCCAGAATATCATTGACTGACTTTTTCTTCGCAATACTAGATACAAATTTGAGAATGCTTTCAGGTAACTTTTTATCTTTAGTCGCGAACAAATCATGTTGAATGGAGCATGACTCACGCTTGGAATAAAGGCAACAAGGTGACATGCTCCAGATTGAGGGCAGCTACAGATGTATTTCGATTGGTTCCCGAAGAAAAGGTAAACCGGCCATGCGGATGCAGTACCGAATTGTGCAAGGTGTGTGGCGTCAGACCAGAGCATCAGCACAGCAATTACCCTTTCCAGATTGCACCCGTCGCTACATCGTTGCTTCTGTAGCTCGTCGTGTGCGGTGATCCACGCATCAGAGGTGTACAGTTCATCGAATACGCGCTGCTCTTGGCCGGTAATGGGCAACTTCCAGATATGTTTGAATGGTGTAAGATGGAACTAGGGTCTGTCATGGGTATGGGTATGGGTATCTGGTGGGTATGGATCTGGGTCTGGCCCCATATACCCATATCCATACCCGGACCCATGTGGTGGGTATGCCTTAAAATGTACATGATAGCCACCACTAACTACAGACAACTGCACTGCCCACTTCGAGTCAAAACTAACTAGATATAGAGAGATGAAAATGTAGCCCTGACAAAATTTTAACATCAAAGGGAAATTGCGCAGCAACCTCTGACAGAAAAACTTCCAGTCCCACAACCAACTCTTCGCATATCACCCATGTCACCCCCACCACCCAAACGGGTCTCACAGATGACTGAAAAGGCCAAGGTGGCCATGGCAGAGAAGACCATGACGGTGTCAAGAAAGCGACGACTGAGCACTAGTGGTGAGACAACACTGGGTTCCATGGACAATGCGACAGCAACTGCAGTGAGCTCCATCATGGCTGTGAAAAAAAAAACGAGCAGAGCCCATGAAGGACCAGCAGCATCTGGACACGACAGGCACAGAGAGCGAAAACGAAAGTGCTGGTGCTATGCATGACCGTTCACCAAGCATCGAAGAGGTCCCACCTTCCAATGAGACTGCCGAGGACGAGCTAAGTCTGTCTGTCTGCCTAGACCTATTGTGCTGAACATTAAACATTATTGTAGAGCGGTCACAAAAAGAATGGACATCACCTATTTATCAATTCTTTGATCCGATGCCAGACATCAAGGTCATTGACGGGCGACATGTCCATCTGTTCAAGTGCAGTGCACATGGCTGCAAAGCAACAGTGCGTCGCTACCTGGACAAGCAGGATGCTCGATCCACTGGAAATATGTGTAAGCACGCGAAAACGTGCTGGAGCGAGGAAGTGATCAAAGCCGCTGATGATGCAAAGGACGTGGGACAGATCCAAACGCACATTGTTGAGGGCATCCTACAAACTGGATCAATCACGGCAATGTTTGAATGAAAGGGGAAAGGGAAAATCGCTTACAGTCATCAACAACATACCTGTGCCAAGAGCAGGTATGATTCTCACAGTGCCTAGACTGATGATGTCACTGAAAATGAGGGGCAACCTAGGGCTGAAATTGTTTGATGGGTAATGGAGAATCTGCAATCATTTGCAATCATCAAGGATTGAGGATTTTTAAGTTTGATGAAAACAGGTCGCCCGGAATATTACATACCGTCGGCCGAGACTGTATCACGGGATGTTAAACAGGTGTTTGCTCATACGCGTAAACAGATTGCTAAAATGTTGCAGGTGTGTTAGCATTGGCTCAAGAATACAGAGATAGCTGACAGAACTCACAAGGAATATGGAGGCAAGCTCAGTTTTACAATGGACGCTTGGACCTCCCCCAACCATCGGGCGTTTGTCGCGTTCTGTGTCCACTTGGAGAAGGACGGAGCACCACTGACATTTCCATTAGATGTTGTAGAGGTAGCAAAGGTATGTGTCTACTTACCTGTTCGAAAATGACACCGGTATTGATGGAAAAGCAGTCTCACACAGGTAAAGGGTTGGCGAAAGTGTTCAAGGGTGTCCTGAAGGAGTTTGGATTAGCAGAGAAGGTAAAGACAACCCGGTCACACTTACCATCGACTGCATCAGCAAACCTACATTTTTTCTGGGTGATTGAGATCAATGACAAGACTGACAGGCCTGAATGGACTGATCACTGATAGATTGACCTGACTGACTGAACTGGTTTACTGACCAGCTGACAAAATGATATATTGAATGGACTAGTTGACTAACCAACTACCTAGCTGATAAACTGACAGCATTGACAAACCTGACTGACTGACCAACTAACCAACTGATGTGACTGACAGAAATGACTAACTGGCCAGCTGATGGCCTGATAGACTGAATTGGCTGAATTGGCTGACAACCTGGCTGGCTGATAGACTGATATGACTGACTGATTGGTTGACTGACTGACTGGTGAGATGACAAGACTGACAAGATCAACCAGATGATCAATTGACTTACTGGGTTAACTGATGGGACTGATATCACTGGTTAATTGACAAGCTGATATGTTGATAGCCCTGAGGACACTGATAGAAATGAATTACTTATGAACTGAGAGACTGAAAGCACTGATAGTACTGCTGTCAGTCATGTCAGACAACACAGAAAGGTCATTGATTTTGATAACTCAGAAAAAATGTAGGTTTGCTGATGTGACAATCATAGATTTTGAGCGTGATGTGCGACAATGCATCGAATAACGATGCAATGATTAATCATCTTGCTGTTATTGTCCCGGGATTTGCGGGCGCGTCGAGTCGGACCCGATGCTTCTTGCATGTAATCAATCTGGTGGCGAAGTCGTTGATCCGGTTGTTTGATGTAAAGAAAAAGGATGCCGTGCTGCGCTGGAGGTGGAAGGAGTTGACGAGACTGAGAATGATGACGCTGACACTGACAATGACAATGCAGCGCTGGAAAAATTTGAGCGGGATGAAGAAGAAGAGATGGATACTGTCCTGGATAGTGAAGAAGGGTGGGTTGACGAAGTAGATCGCTTGACAGCGGCGGAGCATAGAGAGCTGCGCAAGAGTATTCTACCATTGAAATTAGCGCTCACAAAGGTATGTGAATATCAGAGACGTACCAGCTGCCTAACTATGCTCCATAGATCTGAAAGGTTGCGTTTAAAATCATCCATTCGAGTACCGTTCTTCTGCCCAAATGGAAACAACTCCTTCAGGATCTGAAAGAGGCGTGACCTTGATGCCGTGAGATGTCGCAACACGGTGGAACTCCACCTTCGACATGCTCGATTATGCACTCTCCCATTGAGAGGCTGTTGACCAGATTACCCAGCAATGAGACATGAGGAAATATGAGCTGGTTGAGGACAAGTGGGCCTTACTTGCTGAGCTGCGTGATATTTTGAAGGTGATGCCTCAAGGCATCCGCAAGGCACAGCACACTGAGAAATCAAACTTATGTACCCAATCAGATCCTCAAACATGCAACCTCCTTCTTCTCCCGCTCGACGCCAAACCTAGCCACTGTCATTCCAGCCATGGACTACATCGATGAGGATTTTACCACAAAGTCGCGAGACGAAGATCTCTCCCTGGCTGCCCGGTGGTCTATCACCATTGCCAAACAGACTCTCAACTGCTAGTATTACAAGCTGACTGATAGCTCGGATGTGTACCAAATTGCCATCGGTAAGTCCAACTAGCGCTATAATATGGATGAACACTCATTTGGAACAGTATTGCATCCCCGGCACAAGCTAGGATACTTTGAAAATGCCCGTTGGTTGCGCGAGTGGGTCAACACAGCCGAGAACCTTGTACGGGACATGTTCACGCAAAACTATCTACAGTCCGAGCTGCAGGAAGACAAAGTAGCCGGTCAGGTCAAAGAGCCCACCTTGAAAACGAAGGTATGGCTACTAATCCTTCTGTATGATGATGTTTGACCCTCGCGCACCCCCAAGAACATTTTCGACAACCTTCCTGCACTTGCGCCACTAAAACACTCTGAGCTCCAGTCTGAAATTGATCGCTACTTGACTACTGATGTAGAAGATGTCTCGGATCCTTTATAACAAAGTCTGAAGGCAAGACTGGCTAGTCCAGAGGTCCAGAGCGGAGCGGAGCTAGCGAAGACCGGAGTAGACCGGAGCTCAGTCGATGCCAAAGAGGACAGAATGACTTAGTATTTACCTAGCAAAGGCCGGAGTAGACCGGAGCTATGACTATGAGTACAGGCGTGAATACTAGATGTAAGAAACTTACCTCAGTCGATGCCAAAGAGGACAGAATGACTGAGGTGCTATAGTATGAAGTGGAGGGTTTATATAGTGTATGGTAAAGGGACACTCGTACCTCAATTAGTAGGGTCAGTGTAAGGATCGCGCCACACAATATAGTGATACATATGCACTCCGGAGTCTCAGAGATGTGAACTCCGGAGATGGGACAAGTCTGTTACGAGTCCCCATGTCTGGAGGAGTCTCCGGACTTTGGACCTGGTGATATTTTGTCACTTTAAAATGGTGGTATGAGTACAAATCTGTCTTTCCGTGTCTCTCACGAATGGCACTGGATTACTTATCCATCCCTGGTCAGTCAACCAAACACCTGAGTCTGTTTGATAAGCTAACAGATTGAATAGCGACCTTGGTGGATGTTGAGCACTTGTTCAGCCATGGACGGCTCTTGCTGAGTCATGTCCGCTCACCACTGGGTGTCCACTCAACATGTGCTGTCCTATGCCTTGGCCCCTGGAGTCTCCTCGGGCTCATCAAGACAGAAGATGTCAACAAGGTGGCTGCACTCCCAGATGTTCAAGGGAAAGAGAATCAGCTTGAGAGAGGCTGGGATGCCATTGGTAGCTAGATTTAGGATACCATATACATTACATTTGTTTGTACTCGTATCTCCCAACCACCATGAAGACCCGTGGGTCACATTTATCATACCTGGGCTTGAACCCATACCCATGATGTGGGTATGGGTAGATCTGCGGGTATGGGTATGGGTATTGGCTCGGATACCCATGGGTTTACCCATGACAGACCCTAACTGTCCAGGATCCTTGTCAAACCAGTCAAGTTGATCTGCGGGGCAAAGCCATCAAGCAAGGATAGGATGGTTTAGACCCAATTCGGCCCTCCCATTTGTGACGACGATAGGTGGGTTCAGTGATCCAGGTTTGTGGGGGTCCGGAGATGCATACTGAGTGATGTAAGTCTTAAGGCGAGTTGCATCGTTTGAGCAGACAGCCTTGATTGTTGCATTCATCTAGAGGACGACCAAACATCTGGAAAAAAATATATCACTACATAGTACTACATAGTGTGTATAGTCCTGGTAGTAACTGTAGTCTTCCCCCCTCAATAGAGTGCTATGTAGCAGCTTTATTTTCAGAGAATTCCTACATAGTGACCTGTAGCAAGCTGTAGTCATTGGCAAGTAGCACTATAGCGAACAATATAGCACTACATAGAGCACTGCTACAAGGTCATCCCAACATAGAAACACTGTATCGAATCTACCCAGCAGTGAGTATACCAGCACGTGTCCGCACGATTCACATATCTATATATCCAGTTGGGAATGTATAATGCCCTGTAGATACCAAGCACAGCAAGGTAATGCGTCGTGATCGTCTCCGCCTCGCCTGTCTGTTGGAGCATAAACAGCTGGGGGAAAATGGCGACCGCCTCGAGATATATGGAGAAGATCCACAGCACCTCCATGACGGAGAAGCGGTAATTGAATATAAGCGAAAGGAGGAAACAAGGTCCAAGCAGGTACTGAATCTTGAACGTGTCAATGGATGGGTCGTGCGTGGGCCTACGACATGGTGCGTATGTTGTCAGCAGTGCAGGATAGCAAGAATGCGTGACTAACCAGAAGCGGTTCTTCATGAGATAGAGGATGTGGAGGGTGGGACGCGAACAGTCGCGCTCGAACGGATGCAGATGGGTGGGGGTGAGCGATCGGGCTCGAGAGAACACAGTGGAGGTGGGACATGAGCGGCCAGGCTCGAAAAGGCCAGGTGGAGGTGGGACACGAGCGGTTGCACTTGAATGGACACGGTTAGGTGGGAGATGAGCAATCGGGCTCGAGAGGACATGGTGGAGGTGGGACCTTCCGCGTGTGAGGCGAGCAATGATATCAGACTAAGCGTCGCAGTCAGCAGCTCGATGTGGGGCAGAGGTAATTGAGGCGGCAATAGTTCGGAGAACCCTTTGGGAGGGTATGACACGCTATGCTCCGCTTGAAAGAAAGTATTGTACCATCCCCATTCAGCGCTGCCTTTACCAAAACAATCATTCTCAAGTGAGAGATGACGGAGGCCCCAACAAAGGACAGCAGCAACAAGCATCGTTAGTCGGCTTTGAGTCAAGGAGTGGATAAAGAGTGAAATAAGCTTGCACTGGACATCAGGAGATGCAGTGAACCAGTGCGGATGCATGATTCCAAGAGTCTCCAATCCTGATTTAGCTGGATAAGCGAGAAAGCTGCAGAGACGATAAAAAAGCATACCATGCTCGGTAATGGCCTGAGTGCACGCCCAGATGAGGATAAGAGCTTCCAGAGGATTGAGACATTTCTTAGCGATGGCAGCATCATCGAGCACTATTTGAGAGCTGGGATCTGCCTCAAAGACGACACCCAAGACATGGGAATCCAACTTTTCCTTGGGTCCAGGGAGGTGGATGAGCGATCGGGCTCGAGAGGACACCGCAGGGGTGGGACATGAGCAGTTGCACTCGAATTGACATGGTTGGGTGGGAGAGGCCCAAAAGGACGTGGTTGGGTGTGAGGCGAGCGATTGGGCTCAATAGGACCTGGTGGAGGTAGCCTTTCAAATCGCGATTGTTGTGTGTGTCACGTTGCGTCGTCATGATGGTGGTTGCGCCGGTTCCATCATGGCATTATGGGGATGGTGGTGGTGTTGCCAATGCCATTGCGGCGGGGTCAACATCATCGTTGTCGTGTGGTGTGCGACAGGGTTGTTGAACGTTCAAATAATTGAGACTCCGATGAGTCACAAGCACAAGTAAGTAAACAAACTCATGTGACATTTTTGTTGTAGATTTCAACAAGGTAAAACTTGACACAACGCTCTTGCGTGCGCATTGTGCCCTTGCCCGTTCACGCACACTGTTCATGCATGCTACCACCACCACCATCGTCCCCTCACCCACTCGCACACACTGCCACCACTGTCCCCTCACCCATTCGTGCGCAATACCACCACCACCCTCGCCCATTCGTGCATGCTACTATCGCCACCATCCACCCACTCACGCCCGTGCAGGGACAACGATGGGTTACCCAAATGGGGGCGCGTCCTCATCCTCACCCTCACCCTCATCCTCCACGGATTTCCAGACTTTGACCCTCGCCGAAGCTGGTCTCTACTTCAGTCCTAGCTGGGATGACAGAGACAGCGTTGCATGCTTCCTCTGTGGAAAGAGCTCAGTGACTGGGACTCGAATGACGACCCATTCGAGATCCATTACACCAAGTGTCAGAACTTGTGCACGTGGGCTGTGGTTTGGTGTGGCTTAATTGAGGACCTCGATAGCAAGGGGTGGTATGGCGATTTATTATCTGCGTCTCGTCACTCACGTCGTGCCGCAGATTCATATTCAAGAACAAGAAGCATCTACCTTCCAGTAAAGCGATGGAGAAGGCTCGATTGGAAACCTTTGGTAAAAGTTGGTGGCCCCACGACGGGGAACCGGGTCAAGGTGCGACGATGTCCATCAAGGTAGGGGCTACTTGTCCTTTCCTGGCATTCTCAGAACAGCAGTCTGAAGATGTGTCAACAGCTGTTCACATCGCAGACCCACCGCCTCCGTGCGCCAAGCATGGAAAGGCTCGTGCCACAACCTCGACTGCATCGTCCAAGCCCTGGCACAAGACTAAAATGACTCGCGGTAAATCAGTCAAGGCATCCACCCCCTTGCCCACCCCTTCTCATCTATCACGCCTTCCCTCCAAACAGGACGACACAATGATGTGACGGCATAAAGACACGTTGATGTGATGGCACGACGGCACGACATGACAACGCAACGACATGACAACGCAATGACATGACCATGGCTCAATGACTCTTCCCCTACGGTCAACGCCAACCTCATGTGCTTTATGTCCTCCCCCCCAATCGGATTCCCATGGACTGTCAAATGGAGATAAACCACATTTTGGCGGAGGCGGAGGCACTGAACGAAGCTGCCCTTGCTGAGGTGGAAGGCTGAGGGTCGTCATTTACGGATCAGATCACCATTGTACTATTTGCTTATTCAATTTTAGCTCGTCTCGCTATGCTGCTATTGTGCTATGTAGTGGTTGTTGTGAATAATATGACTATATAGTCTATCATTCCTTCTGGTTTCTGTGTAGTGCGATGTAGTAGGAGTGTGTACGAGCAGCACTACAGAGCGCTACATCAGCAAACCTACATTTTTTCTGGGTCATTGAAATCAATGACAAGACTGACAGGCCTGAATGGCCTAATCAATGCTAGATTGACCTGCCTGACTGAACTGATTTACTGACAAGACTGACCAGATGATTAATTGATTGACTGGCTGGACTGATGGGACTGATATCATTGGGGAACTGACAAGCTGATATGCTGATAGCTCTGAGAATGCTGATAGCAATGAATTACTTATGAATGATAGCACTGATAGCATGCTGTCAGTCAAGTCAGATAGCTCAGCAAGGTCATTGATTTTGATAACTCAGAAAAAATGTAGGTTTGCTGATGTATGTAGTAGGCATATGTATGAGCAGTGCTACAGAGTGCTATGTAGTGCTACATAAAACAGTTGGTACTACAGCCATAATCTTTTTTTCCAGATGAAAGCTCAATATATGCACATAGAAACAATGAATACTTGCCTGTTGATTGATAACTCCCATCTCGGCTTTCTTTTCGGGGTTCTCAACGACTCGGAGTGATTGTAACCCAGGCACCAGTTGGACAATCTTGTACTAGTATGTTCGAGTTACATGCTCCTTCAAATCAGGCGAGCTGACAACTAATAGTCAGTACGGAACTTTGTATGTGAAAGGCATGTTGCAGATCCAGGCAAGGCAGTGGTCGAAGATGAGGAGGAGCTGATGGATGATGAAGACAGGAGCAACCTCGACAAAGACATTCAAGAAGAGGACAGAGCTGATGCAGACAAAGAGGAGAGCAGGGAAGAGGAAGGAGAACTGCAAGCATGGGGATATGCCAAGGTGCAGGAAGGTGACGAGAACCCTGATGGAGGAAACGGAGATAGCAATCCCGATGAGGATCCAGACCGTGTTGTTGCGGATGAAGGAGAGGAGCTGGACGACAATGTTTATAGGCACGAGGGATATGACACACTGTAAGCAGGTAGTATATGGTCATGTCTTTGCATTGCTCGTCTCGTTTGGCCAATATCTTGTGCAGAGGGATCTCATTTGTATAATATACTGTTCGCTTGTCACCTCGCTCAACAATATATAGCACTACTCGACTTTCGACGCTACTGTAGAAAGTATATTGAGATATTTTATTTTTGCAATTTTTGTGATGACTACTCCGACCCACTTACACCCTTCCCACACTGTACCATCCTCACATCCTTGGACTCCAGTCCACCTTTAGCCTCGATGGACATTGCTTGCTATCCAACGATCATAGAAGGTCATGACACATTTTATTAGGAGCGCGATTTAGTGTGTCTGTTGAATCAACCTTTGCGTTTCACACTCATATCGTGCTTGTACCCACTCGTCGAGAGGTCTCTCTCAATGAGCTACCGAGTGCTACGACTATCGTTGTGTTGTTGGGTATCAACGATGGTATCCGCGACTGGGGCGACCAAATTCTGACGACGATGGTATTGAAACATGTTCCAGGTGGGCTGGGCCATTTTGCACGAGATGGTTGCTTAGACATGGAGTAGGTTATACGATCGCGGACAACGCGTCCACGCCAAATAACACATATCATCGTCATGGACAACACCCACCTTTCCTCCACTCAACTCTAGCATGGCGCCTGGCTAGAAGCCTTGTGCGGTTCCCCGACTTCCCAATTACCACGACGTCTCCCTCGTCCGGATATCGAGAAGTGTTGGCTACTACTCCCCGATACCCAGACGAGGGAGGCGTCGGGATTGTTTGCTAATCTAGGTATCCTTCATCCATTCAACCCCTTGTCCATTCTAATGATGCTCCTTGCCGCATACATCCACGGCGTGAGGTGGCTTGTCGTGGACACGTCACCAAGTTATTTCTAGTGCCTGCTGCACCCGCTCGTCGCTCATCCATGCACACAGACAGCTACACCCACTTCTCCTTCTGGTGTTGTGCTCAACAAGTCCCTGTCGCTCAGTGCATCAACCCCTCCACCACCTGCCGCACCTTGTGCAATATACCCGCATGTATAGGTGTATCGTCCGGTGCCAACGGCCTTCCACCCGATACTGTCAAAGTGGCTTTTCCAACCCTCGGGATCGCGTATGCTGAAGACCGGGCCGACGATACGCTCTTTCGCGTCCTGTTCTCTCTTGGAAACGTGGTCATGGCGGATCATGGCGCAGTCTGCTGTGCGGGGCTGCCTTTCTACGATCTGTGGTGTCGCTAGTTGAGCTTGATGCCTCGAGAGAATGATGAGAACGGATATGGACGAATATCATGTGGTTCATGCAGACGCCCGAAAAAGGATGGAGATCAAGATGGCTGTGAGCATACCTGTCATACGAAGACGTGGTGTAAGGACTCAAAGCGAGGGTGGTGGACCATGAGGCACTGGTGTACCTGCTCAAGGAGCTGAGGAACAGGTATGAGATGCAGTTTGTTCTGTTCAATTCATGATTGGTTTTCTGTGGCGAGATAACATTTGATGCAGTAGTATTCATGTGGAGGGTGACATGAGAAACTCGTGATTGTAAAACAACACGCGTTCCTCCATCCGACAGCAAGTCATTGTCTCCATCGATTAGCCTAGGGCGTGCCCCAAGCGAGTTAACCTACTTGACAGCATTGTATCAAGTAGGAAGCTGGCCAACGTGCTCAAACGTGAATTTACCTAGATTAACTTGCTTTCTACTAGTCCGTATCTGCTGGAAAAAACAAGCATAAGACGTTTAAACACTACATATACGTAGTAAGAACTCGTCGTATCTGACAATACTTTATAGACTCAGGTAACATCAGGCATGAAAAGCGTCAGTAACAAGATGAGAAACCCCCGAACCGCGATCTAAAATGGTCCATAGCACTTAGCGCACTTCTTGTACTCCAAGCCAAATCTGATATCGTAGTCGCGACAGGGGCGATACCATCTATTCTCCAGCGAAGAGACGCACGATCAGGTACGTGGTAGAACCAACGAAACGAACAACTGGTGGAGCCCTGAGTATGTTTTGCAAGAGTGAACAAGGAAATCCCTCACGTGCTAGTCCTGCGACGGAAAACAAGATAAAGGACAGATACCCGTTCACGGTTTGCGAGGATTTCCCACTTCCTGGGGTTGGTGTTGCAGATCTGTACCAGACATAGTGTTCAGCTCATGCGAAGCGAGCAAAAGACGAAACATACACGACAACGGCTGCGAGCAAAGCCTATATGTAACCGTCAGCCAACGATAACCAATATGTAGTAAACGAAAACAAACATTGGTCAACGTCCAAACCAACAATACCTACAGCACAAGCCAACATATCAATCAACCACAATCGAGGATCATCACAGGCACCATGACTCACATTTGTCCGGAAGGTTTTGTAGTAATCCTCCTGCTGCGTTGCCGGGTCTACTTTTGGGTCTGCTTTCGGTGGCTTTGTAGACAAGACATGAATCGCGTCTTCGTAGGCAGCATTGATATCCGTCTCCGTTGTCGGCACAGCGACCTCGACTTCGTTCTCATTCAAACCAACGGTAACAACCCCGAGGTCGGTGGAAACCGTGTTATCACCCTTTGTGCCCCATGATACGTCATGAACGTTGGCGAACTGAAGGGTAGAGATAAGTGGCTCCCGAACAAAGACAAGTGGAGGAGACGCACAGCATATACGTTCAAAACTGCAATATATGATGGTGCCATCAAAAGGTATTGTAGGAAGGACGTGATCATGTGCCATGGTTCAAACTAGATCACTGTCAGTCAACTCGACGAGTGATGCACTGAGAGTGGACATACGAATAAGAGCGATGCAGTTATGTAAAGTCCGAGCGTGGCCGCGAGCGAAAGGACAACGTCGCGAAAGATGGCATTCTTAAAGAAATCGGCAGCTTGGATGACACGACCCTCCGACTTGGCAACGCTCTCGACGCCCTTGTAAGCAAGAAGGAATGCCGCAGTCTATTACCCACACAATCATGATATCAACGCGAAGCCAACAAAAGAAAAGCTCACGAAACGCACCGTCATGTATATCGTGATTAGAGCAAACCCGATGAAAGCCAGGGTATACGCCCACTTGGCGCCTTGTGGCCTATTACCCAGTGAAAGTATAAAACAGGCGATGATAAGTCCAAGGTAAAAGTAATTGAGGACGAGGTTGAGATAATGCAAACTCGAGATATAGTCCTCCAGTGCGTGCGTGAGGACGATAAAAGCA
This sequence comes from Boletus reticuloceps, assembly GCA_018397855.1. Lineage (NCBI taxonomy): Eukaryota > Fungi > Basidiomycota > Agaricomycetes > Boletales > Boletaceae > Boletus > Boletus reticuloceps. The sequence goes on from JAGFBS010000025.1 coordinate 212,732, forward strand.
ATGTAGTAGTTGCCCTGACACAAGACATCAGCGAGGTGATTCACCATTCAGGTAGGTAACACGTACGAGGGCGAACCAGGAGAATATCAAGTTGTACAGTTGGTAGACCATTTCGATGTGTATCCAAAACTTGCGAAGGAACGTGTGCGACGAGCGGTAGATGTAGTGGAAATGGATGGTACTGTGCACCGCGGCGAAGAATGACCCGTTGAGCCAACGCCGACGTTGCGATATCAGCTCCGGAACTTGATCGGGGACATCGGTAACAGCGTAGGCTGACTTGACATAGTGCAGGATCCACGATCCTCCGCGCTTCGAGACCAACTCCCAACACAATATCTGACATACTCATGAATAACCAGATCACGATAACACGAGCCACTTACCCGATCCTCGGCAAGATACATGTTGGCAGTGAAGATATCCGCGTCTGCACCATGCATCTTCTCCCCCAAAAAGTATTTGTGCAACGGGCCATCTCCCTTTTCGTCGTTTTGCAGAGCGATATAACGATATGCGCTGAATGCACCAGGTAGCACCGTGATATATCCAAACACGCTCTCCAGAGGCTTGTCTAGGATGTTGGACATCTTGTACTCGAAGTTTTGTGCTGCGACAAGAGGATTAAGCAGGTGTTGTCCATACCTGCCCTTGAGTGCCACGATCTCTCCACAGGCCCCGCCTACGTTCGAATTGATATCAAAGGCTTTCCAGAGATGGTATATGGAAGTGGGACCAGGCATGGTACCAACATCAAGGAGCACACAAACATTAGGTTGTAGGATGGGTCCAAAAGCATTGAAGAACCAGCGGTGGGAGTTGATTTTCTTCTGATTCATTTCTTTGTGGCAGAAAATGAGCTGGACAGGGATTATACCCTTCTCTGCACCCTCAATCTTCATGGAGGGCGATACAGAGACTGCGACGCGTCAGGATATATGACACGTGGCATGCAAACATGCTTACTCTGAGTGGTATACTCGTAGATATGAGCCGTCACAGGTTTCCCATTTACAACGTTCTTTTGCATTCATTAACGGAGTTCATTCAAGATACAACGCACATACCCTGGCTATTCCTTCTTGATATGCACCCATCGTAGCGATGACGCTCAACGTCCGAGAGTTGATCTTTGAACGCCCGTCACTAACGATGCAAACCACGACCTTCTTCCACCCGTCCTTTCCCCACGTCTTGCTCCGGTCCCGTTTACACAAATGAGCGATGTTTTTGATGACCCCGTGCATCGACCGGCAAAATAGCTCTTCGTCTTCGTTGTACATCGTCATGACGATGAATAACTCGGTTCGTCGTGGAGGGTCATAATGACGCTGCCTCAGCGTGAATCCAGCCTTCTTAAACTCGTTGGGATCGCACGTTGCCGCTGAATACCTCATGTGCGTAAACTCCCGTTCGTTGCGCAACCCACACATATCGAGCAGCTTCGAGGGCACAGCAGAGTCGAGGACAAAGTTGCCATGGAACAACTCGACCTTTTTGAGCGTCTTGAACCGTCGTGGAACGCGTTGTGGTATCCGGCCATAGCGAATGTTGGTCTCGGTTTGAGCGTCGTCAGCGTCTGGAACGTCTTGGTAGCCGCCAGGGATAGTGGTGCGTGGGTAGGGACTCTCTCTCTGTAGAAGCGGCATTTCACCCGTGTCCGTGTCATCTTCCTGGACATTATATGAGCTTCGTCCAAATTGCGACTGCGGACGTGGATCAGGCGTGTGCGCCGGCTGGCCATCGAATGGGTTGTATGTTACGCCACCGTGATCATTCACGGGCTGCGGCGGGGATGTGACTGGAGGAACCGCAGTGTATGTTTGTTGCGGAGGGTATACCTCTTGCGGTTGTTGCTGGGGGTATGGATCGTACAAAGTTGCATCGGAAGAGTACGTGGAAGAGCGGGGATCCTGGTTCTGGAAGGGATCTGGGAGATGATATGGCTGGGTATCATATTGATTGTGCTCGTATTGCACTGGATACTGGGAATCATATTGCGACTGGGGTTGTTCAAACGGATTGGCTGCAGTGGGTTGGGATCCGTAAGGGTTGTATCCGTCGTTGTAATGGCCGTGTTGTGCCTCGTCCGCCTGGGTGACGTTCGTTAAACGAATTGCGAGCACCAGACTGGCTCTGACTTACTTGAGGGTATCTCGACATGACTGCGCGTTCGAGCTTGTCGCAACGCTGGCGTGTTTATGAACTCGACGGCGCGAGGGCGGTCCTGTCAGTGGCTGTGCGCTCGAGTTCCCTCGGCGGTTCGGTTGTCAGGTGCAGCCGCAGTCGGAACAGCCCTCTTGGTTCAGAGCCACAATCTCAGGTACGACTGATTCCAAGTGTCATCTGGATGAAAATAGACAGACAAAGAGGAATATTATCACTGCAAGGCTCGAACGATCAACAAAGTGAGATATTGGACTCTATCTATTACGGGGAGCTACTTCAGTTCCCACTTCCAACCGCTGTTCCAGAATTCATCTCTGCATCGCCAGTGGGCTCGCGTTCCCTCCGCCTGACAAGTCTCGCGGGGTAGGTAAGCATGGGGAGTATAGCCGACGGTGACATGCTGACGAGGACAAGACCCGCGGCAAGCCCGGGTGATCCGGACAATGCAACAAACCCGGCGACGCGAACGATGACGAAACCAATGTCAAGCACGGCAAAGAGAATGGCAAACGTCCCATAACCAATCTGTTCAGCGCGTTCCTGGACCGATGACAGTTGCGTCAGACTCGGAGATGATGTCGGACAAGATAGATACCTTGAGCTCCGCAGGTGAGAGTCGACCATAGTGGATGTGTATGTTTTCAGCGATAACCAAGAAAAACAGGGAACACAGCATGAAGAAGTAGCCACCACTACTGAGATGGATACTGCGAGGTATCGTTAGCGTAGGTACTCATGAAGGACAATGGTCCCCTACGTGAAACAGCTACGGAACTGTACAGTCATTCATTCAGAGGTGAGTAATGTTAAAGTGTGGACCTCACGGAGGCACTTACTAGTTCGATGGACCATTCCATGCGGTCGTGCAGAGCTGCCCGGACGTCCTCGAAGTCTTGCGATGACTCCATCATGTGATATAGAGTGAGCCCGAGTACGTGCTGGGTGACAGTTTTGAATATCTTTGAGATGACAGTTTGCATGGTGGAAGAAAGACGGTGTGCAGGTATGGTGAGTAGCATTCGTCAATGGTTGGTCCTTAAGTAGATTGCAGAAGCTGAGCCCATCATTGACTTTTCTTTTTCTCGCATGGCCCGGATTAATTGTTGCCAACATCCACGCCGCGGCATCGGCTGTACATATGGATCGACCTTTCGCCCCATGCTCATCTATTTGGCGATCTAGGATGATGATGACCCAATATTGGTACCATTTTTGGGATTCGACCACGATCTGGCTGTACAGTGTGCGGAGGTTCGTTGCAAAGGGCCGCAACCTTGTCCGAACGACGCAGCACGTCCTCGTGAACGAGAATAGCAATAAAGATGAGGACGATGGACTAAATATCCTTATACGGCAAGTCGAAATCATTTCACGCTCGACCCGGGCGCTCACGCGGAAGTGATGGAACGAATTCAAATCGCAAGCAACTAGTGCAGAAAATACCATGAATGGAAATCGGAGGATGATGAGGATCGGAAACAAGTCGGCACTCGCGTGTCCATACTAAATCTGATGGTGGCCAGCGTGAAGATTACATACAACGGCACTCCGAACGTCCCTTGCATGTCGCATCCTCTCGCATTACTCTTTATGGAAAGAAGAGGATGAGGTTGTATGCTCCTGGATGTACGGCGAATCGAATTTTGATCACCATCATGATTCGGGTGTAGATCCTGTGTGCGGTTTTGCTGTATAGGAACTGACCAAGATTATGACATGCAAAGGTGTCACCTGCATATCCCTTGGCGTATCCACACCTCACACGGTGGTCGTTACGAATACTTCGGTCCTTTCGATGCTACATCGTGGGTAAGCTGTGACGGATTCAATGGAGCATAGTAAACAGCATGTAAGGACGGCGACAAAGAAAAGGATTCAGTCTCCGGCTTCTTCAACCACATCACCGGATTCGATTCCTGCTCCATCCCCAAGTATGTAGCTCCCCTTTGAGTTGAGAGTAGTGATGGAAAATGTAAGCAACGGGACAATCCACGGTACCGTGCTGGTAAACACGAGGCCCGTCGCAAGTACAGGGGTTTCAGATAATGCAAAGATTCCGGCGATGCGGACAATGACGACACCGAGATCAAGCGTGGTGAAGAGAATGGTAGATGTCATGTGACCCATCTCCTCGACACGTTCCTGGAAAATACGGTCATGCAAGATGACCGCAATACATAATGGAAGCATGATGGTCTACGTACCTTGATCGTTGTTGGCGGGAGCCGACCATAGTGCACGTGCATGTTTTCTGCCACGACCAAGAATAGAAGGGACAGGATAAAGACATACCCCCCATGAGTAAGATGAATACTATGACATCGTCGGTGTTATAGATCGCCGAAGAGTACAAGGGACGCGCGTGAAACAGCTTCTGAACTGTAGAGCAATGTCAGCGAGCGAGTGATGATAGGAGGGAAGATACTCGCGAGCTCAATTGACCAATTTGTCCTTTTATTCAGAGCTAGCTTGACATCCTCGAAGTCGCGTGAAGAGCGAATCATCTCCTATAGGGTAAATTTAGACAAGTATCGAGCACCAGTATTGAACAACTGCGATATGGCTAACAGCATGCGAGCGCGGTGATAGCCTGCAGGATGAGCGTGGGGTGGAGGTGGGTATTCTGACTTGCTGCCGATGACACGGTCACATGGTAATTTGCCCACATCGGGCGGATGGGTGCACTGGCACCATGTCGTCATTCGCCATCATAGGATAGGCGCTGGCTGGCACCGCTTGATAAGAACTGTACCAGATAAATAGGGGGTGTTGGGTTGCCTGTCGGTCAACTTGGTCTATGGTAGGTAAAGAGTATCCGCGTCGATCGCTCATGGTCACCGGGAGAGGACCGGAAAGCGTATCGCAGCATTGGGTTCATATGCGTTCATATCCTACTAGGGGTGTGCGCGGCGCCCAAGCCCACGTGCGCATCGGCACGGTCACGTGTGATGATGTCAAGGCGGAAGCATATTTGACAACCCCATGAATGTCAGTAAAGACGAAATACTTCATAGCACAAGCTCAAGCGCTCATGGTAAAGCGCAACAGAAACACCGACACTACGCTTCAGTACTCGAGTACTCAGGTTTGAATTCCGTCAACTACTGTGCCAGATTCCAACTTTACTTCCTCTGTAAGCTCCTGTTTCCTCCGCCTGAGAAATCTCGCAGGGTAGGTGAGCCCCGGGAGGATAGCGAATGGTGACATGCTGACGAAGACTAGACCCACAGCAAGCGCAGGTGATGCAACAAACCCGGCGACACGAACAATGACGAAACCAATGTCAAGTATGGCGAAGAGAAAGGCAAACGTCCCCTAACCAATCTGTTCAGAGCGTTCCTGGACCGACGACAGTTGCGTCAGAGATGAGAATCCCGTGTCGGACAAGATGGATACCTTTAGCTCGGTGGGTGACAATCGACCATAATGAAGGTGTATGTTTTCAGCTATAACCAGGAAAGTCAACGCGGACATAAAGAAGTAGCTGCCGTTGTCAAGACGAATGCTGCAGGCAGCATGAGTCAGGCACTCGTGGAAGAAAGCAGTTGCTTACGTGAAGCAGTTACGGAACTGAGCAATGATTCATTCAAGGTGAGACTGCTGAAGTATACATCGGACGGAGGTGCCCACTAGTTCGATTGACCAGTCTATCCGGTCATTCAGAGCCGCCTTGACATCTTCAAAGTCGTGCGATGATTGCATCATATCGTATAGAGTAAGCCCAGGTACGTTTTGAGTGATTGTCTTGAACAACTTTGAGATGAAACCTTGCATGCTGGTGGAAAAGTGATGTGCGGGTATACTAGTGGGGTAGCGTGATTGACTGATGGTGGTCGGTATGGTCCGAAATGTGGGAGAAAACGAAGAAAGAACGTGCCAATACGAAATGCGACCTCCTTGATGTGGATGTGGGAAGAATGATCTGGATACAACCGGCGTCGGATGCTCATTGGCAGGACGCTGCGTTTTTTATACAGGCATCTTGTGACGGATGTGAAACCAGGTGTGTCGTTTGCTTGATCGGATCGCTGTGCCAGTGCCTCAGGGCAGTGCACATCCATGAACAGATTTACGGCTCTCATGCCAGATATACAATGAAACTATCTGCCAGGATCAGTATTTATCTTCTACATTCTGGAGTGGTGTGGAGAAGAAGTGGGCGTCATGGAGAAGGATGTCTCTTTTGCTCGTGCTGTGCTGACACAAATTCTAAGCCCCACCGTCATATCAAAGATTTGATGAAACCTGGAAGAGTTTCCCTGGTCTCAGCTGGTTTGCAGCACGTGATAGATGCTGTTATGCTCCTTGGGTTTATCAGTATCCTCATGACCTTCGTTATCGGGCCTCGTCGCGTGCATGCTGTATTGGGCCCTATTCGAACTCAAACATTAGGCCACCAGAGCTAACGGAAGGTGAATCTGAATACCTCGCCGCACTGCCACATGGCCTCGCAGATGATGCACCCAATCCTCATTTGGATTCTGGCATCCTACTCCCCCGGGCCTTCGGGTTGGCACGTACTCTGGCTTCAACTTACGAAAGACCCGCTGGACAAATTACCGTTGCCAACACTCAAAGGTCCAGCACTTGACTTGTGTGGTCGCCTTCGAAGACGGGGGCACGATGAAAAAGATTTTCGCAGTGTTCAAGTGAATCATTGGAGATTTTTGAATGCCTACACTGCGACACTCGTGTACGTGAAGAGCAAGCATCTGGGGCCGAAATTTCGAGGATGTCCAACGTGCCATGTCATGTACTTGCGTGCATTCCCGAACTCGCCACGCGACAATTGGGAGGACTCGGGTGCCGACGTAGAACACCCGAGATCGGCAGAACAGACACTCCTCCCTCCTGCATCGTACCCAGGACACGACGACAAGAGGCTCCTAGAAGAAGAGTCATCCCTAGCCGTATCATCTCGTGTTGGCCCGATAGTCACTTTCAAACAGGTCGTGAACACTGACTGCATTCAAGTTGGTGCTCACCGCGTGCACGAAATAACGCCGCGGGACCGTGACGAGGGAGACGCTAGACTCTCGAGTCTGTTGAACGAGAAGCGTTGGTGCTTGCTTTGCCTAGCCCCTGGGTCTAATCTAAAAGGAACATGATGAGCTTTCGTCAGCCCTTATCGATTCAGCCAGATCGCCAAGTCAACTCACGATATCGGGCAGCATGCTACTGCTTAGGACTACGACGTGATATGTTAGGTATCTTCATGCCCATTCCCATGCCTCCATCAGACCATGTCATTGGAATGATTGGTACCAGCGGCTCCCACCGCTTTGCACATGTATGTACAGGTCACGGGAACCGATACCCATCCTCGATCGATCGTGATTTGTTCATTCGAACTGGTTTGGAGTGTTGGTAATATGACCCAAATGTGACGCACTTGGAATCGAAAGTGGAAGGGATGTACACGGTAATAGATACAGTCGCAGCGGAAAACTCCCGTGGAGTCACGAAGCTGTTGATTGTCCCAGGGAGGGAAAAAAACTACTCCTAAAGCGATTGGTGGTCCCCGTAGTAGTTAAATCAGGGGTGTTCAAGTCCACCGTGGTAAGGGATCGTAGACTGCTAGGTAACGGCGTCGTGAAATCATCGTCATCCGAGGAGTTTTCCGACTCTGATGAGCTCACGTACACCCGGTATATGTATGTAACAACAACGAGCAAGTTGCATACAATGGAGGAGAAGATGAGCTGACAAGAACTGGCATGAGCTCGACGTTGATTAGTGGCAGCTGATAGACATACCTCCAAGTCAAGCATGATGCATGCAAGAGTGTCGTCACCAATGACACTGGCAATAGCACGCGGCAATGAAACCATGGTTATTATCGCACTAGATGAGAATACAGCCAAGATCATCCTCCGTTGTCGTCGGGGAAGCTTGACACCCCATAGAAGTCGGAGAGAAAATATGATAAGCGTAGCATCGCCAGCAAAGTCAACTGCTAGGACGGTGAGCATCTAACTGAAAGAAAGGTATCTGGTACGCTCGCCTGTTGCTTCAAAAACTTCTATCGAATCCATCAGGGACCATGCTGGGTGTCCATGCGTAGATACTTTGTTATTTACATGCCTCCATGTCTTCAACCCGATCAGTACTGCCCATACGACAACGAAGAGGGCTCCAATGACACGCATGACGACGCGGAGAACTGTGGAAGGCAAGACTACACGGATAGTTGAATACAACAGACTCATTCGAACAGACCTAGAGGTTATAAAATGTAAGAGTGTTAGACAGTACGAAACTGGAATGTGAAATTACCCACCATACAATGCATGTAAAGGCGTATGAAGAGATTAACCCAGAAATGTGAGTTAGTCCGAAATTGTCTAGGGATGAGGAAGTCACTGAATGCTCGGAGTCCAGGCGCACATAAACCAAGCACAACTGACTGGTATGGGAATATATCGAATAAACGATGGAGAATGCTATCATACCGACCATCGCCACCGCAGCCCACATATCCTCCCACCAAAATCTTTGTATTTTCAGCCGAAACGCTAATCGAAAGAGAGTGACCATAACTGTCGCAAACTGAATAATGCAGTATGCAACTAAATGGGTTGTGTAGTCGGTGGGTACAAGGAACTGTTAGAAACTCACTCTCAAGAGGTGCAGCGTTGATTGCCATGGTTTAGGAGATTGGGAACATTGAACTGGAAGAGTTATGGAAGACTTTGTGTCAGTAGGGTCGGCAGGCCACGAGAGAAAGTGTCGAGATACTCAGTCATTCTACCAGCGAAAACCCTCTTTTTACGTTGGTTTCTCAGGTCGCAAAACCTAATCACGAGTCCAGCGGGCAAGGTTTGCCATTGGAGAACCACTGATGCAATCAGGCTGCCCCTGCATCTATTGGTTTCCAAACAATCGGCACACTGCTCCTGGAATGCCATACCCGCTGCACCTGTGGGAGTGGAGTGCACCACGGGTCTAGGAGGTGCGATTTGATCGCGTACCTGCCTGCCCAGGGACAGGCTTGAAGGCGTGGGAGTCCCAAATCGTCCAACGTTAACGTTCGACCGGGATCAATATACAACAGTTACTCAGGCTTGATCGCCCTGGCGAAGGCCCGAATTTGAGCACGAGTAGTATCAGCATTTTTTGAGAGTTGTTCTGCTGTGTGCTGGCGCGATGTGCCATGCTTTGGACTCTGCACTTGTGGCATTAAGTTGTAGGGTTAAAGTCGGAGAGGCTCAAATAGTACCAACTTTCGATATCAGCGAACTATCCAAAAGTCGTCGCCAAGCTCGCAAACTGGGACTCTTCCGTTTCTGCTTCAATGTCCTCTCGTTTTTGACATCCATCAAGTGATCTCGCATTCACAGGCAGTGCATGGCTGCCGCTGGCAGCAGCGCCCCCAGGCGGGCAGATCTTGGCGCGGTTTCGTAGCCGTACTATGTTCCTCCTGCTTCTAGAAGAGTCAAACGAGAGTTCAAGTTCAAGCTCAAGCTCAAGGACGGCTTGTTGAATAACTCCGGTGTGTTATGCGAGCTCCACCGTAGCGCTGCTTTATTTGGGCACTCGGTAGACGACGCTGTGTTCAATGATAACCCCACAACGATTTCATTTGTGCATGTCACCCCATCAGAATCGTGAAACCATAATACTAATCATGATATAAAATCAAATCGAACAGATACGCAGGCATCCAGTTTCAGCCGTTACCAAGGAACTTTGTTCCCTTTGTAGCTGAAAAACTTGCCCGCGCTTTCCTTTGTCAGACCTCGTAAAACTTTCAAGGTTCCGGCCACACTCTCGGCAGGCTCAGTCTCGGCGCCGGGGCCACCCATGTCGGTCTTGACCCAATCAGGCTCCAAGACGATAGGGATTAGGTCTGGATGCTCACGGGCTTGCTTGTAAGTCTAGGCGAACCGAAGCAAGGACTTGGTGTCAGAAACACAAGGAAAACGACTGTCGGCGCACCAGCATGTTTAACGCAATCTTACTCATACAGTAGCAGGTGTCTATGGTTCCATAGTCGCTTCCAATGCTGGCAAGTCTGCTGGTCATGTTCATGATGACCCTCCTGTCCGATCTTTCGATCGCCGGGAGGAGGTACCCCGAAACGAGGGCAGGACCAAGGGCATTCGTGGCCATCATGTCGGAGAGAGCGCTCGGTTCAAAGTTGAACGCGAGATCGTCCCCACGGTTCTGGTGTCGGGGACGAGGGAAAGTGGTCAGTCGTGGTGCAACTCTAAGGATCATGACGAGGGGGAAGTCAACTGACAATGCCTGCGTTGTTCAGGACGTAGTCGAGACCTGCGCCGTTTAGCAGTTTGAACACTTCATCCGCGGCGGCCTTGATGCTCGCTTCGTCTGTAACGTCCAGCTTGACAATGTAGAGGGTCCCGGGGGACGAGACGAGGGCTGCGAGTTCAGTTGCAGTCGATGGCGAACGGCAGGTCCCAAAGACAGTGTTTGTGGGGGTCTGGAGGAGCTGGCGGGCTGTCTCCAAGCCAAGACCACGAGAAGCGCTTTTAACTATCCAGGTAAGCTTCTGAATGATCAAGCGCTGAGCTCACCCAGTGATGAGCCAAGTTGTATTGGGCATGTCGAGCAGTTGCAGAACGGAAAGGCTGAGAGAATGGATGGGCATTTGGGGGGGATAAGGTATTCGGATGCGTTCGGAATGTTTCATGTACGTAACCTCATATCTCCAGGGCAGCTGAAGTGAGTAGTGGCCAAACCCCTGTTATGCAGCTGAGCATAATGTTTCACTGTCGCAGTAGGGATACTTCATATGTCTGGTGGTCAGCTGAGGCCGTTCAATGCACTCCACTCCAACGACCTCATCCCTACATATCACCCCATGACTGAGGTAAAACTGTATTCATGAACCCATAGTAATCATGGTTAAGACCCCAAGCATCCAGTTTCCGCTTTTACCAAGGAATTTCGTTTCCTCTGTATCCAAAGAACTTGCCCGCGCTCTCCCTTGTCAGGCTTTGCAAAAGCTTCAAGATCCCAGATACACTCTCGTAAGGCTCAAGCATCGCGCCGTCGCCTCCCATATCGGTCTGGACCCAACCAGGGTCCAGGACGATAGGGATGAGGTCTGGACGTTCGCGCGCTTGCTTGTACGTCTAGGCAAGCCACGTCAAAATACGCCCAAGACAAACGACCTTTGACAAGGAGTGTCGACGCACGAGCATATTGATAGCAGCTTTGCTAATACTGTAGCTGGCACATTTAGGTCCATGATCGCTTGCAATGCTGGCGAGTCCGCTCGTCATGTTCATGATGACCTTCCTGTTCGACTTTTCAATCGCCGACAGGAGATATTGTGAAATGAGGGCGGGGCCAGTGACATTGGTGACGATTGTTTCGGCGAGATCGATAGGTTTAAAGTTGAACGCAAGATCGGTCCCACGGTGCTAAACGTTTGGACAACGGACAGTGGTCAGTCTCAACACGACTCAAAAAAAAGGAAAGGAAAAGAAAAGGTCATGCAAAGGGAGGCAAACTGACGATGGCTGCGTTGTTGAGGACGTAGTCGAGACCTGCGCCGTTTAACAGTCTGAGCACTTCGTCAGTGCCGGCCTTGATGCTCGCTTCGTCTGAAACATCCAGCTCGATAATGTGGACTGTCCCTGGAGACGAGGCGAGGGCCATGAGCTTGGTTGCCGTCGATGGTGAACGGCAGGTCGCAAAGACAGTATTTGTGGGGGTTTGGAGGAGTTGGCGGGTTGCCTCCAGGCCGATACCACGAGACGCGCTGTGAAGTACTGGTAAGCATTGGATGATGGAGCGATCGTGACGAGCTTGTCGTACCCAGTGATTAGCCAAGTTGTACTGGTCATGTCGACCGAAATGCAGATTAGTGAAGAGAAAGAACGGGAACTACTCGTGGCGAAAGGGAGCATTTATCTCAATCACAGCGACAAAAATATCAAGGTTATCCACGAGTGCGTGATGCGGAACTCGCAATGGTCACCTGTGGGAGGATAGTCGGTGTATCCTCGGATTATACTAATGACCACCCTGCTGGCAGAGTAACATGAGGCAGGACACAAGCAGGAGAAGTGCGAAACTCTGGCAAACGTCTGTTGAAATTCCTGATTCTTCAGTGGTGCAGAACTTCCAGCATCCCCGAATAAGAAAACACATTACTCACATAATGTTGTCATCCTGTGTCTGATGCGATCCCGAGGCAAGGTGTATGCAAGTGCTTGACCTGAACGTGACCCTCAGGTCACTAGGCTGAGTGAATGAATTACTGGCTGTGAACAATTTCACGGCCTCCCTGCCAATACATCATACAGAAGCCATGGATCAAACTACAACTGGAACTGTTCCCGAACAATGCGAAGGTAATCAGTGCGGATTTTCGGGAAATCTTGTGTTGGCCCCACCTTCGAGCCCCTCATGGTCTACCACCAAGAGTGCCGGATAGCTCGTTCTCTGTCCCCACGCAATTTCTCCACGTAAACAAACGTAAGGATAATCAAGTCCAGCATGTCCGTCACACCAGAATCGACATCCAGAAAAGGCTGCTTTTTGGGTTCGATAATGCCAGGCGATCCCCTGTGATATCTTGCAACCTCCGTTTCTGCTCCGCCGTCCCGAAACAGCTGCAAGCGTGATTGATTCTTGCATCTGGTGTACCTACCACCACACGAAATTGCAAATCCCATCTATATGGGCGGCCATCCGGTCCCTTGAACGTCCGTTTACTGAGAGGAGCGCGCTGCGCAAACATGAGTACGACGGATTCGGCGAGATGGTTACCAAGAATACCGCATACCGTCCCAAGATCCCATGCCGAGGGAGGAAACCATTGGACTGTATTACTTAGCCGTTGATGCGGAACGTCGACGATCCGAACACGCCACTCTATCTCCCCCATAACCTCGAATTGGTCATGCATAGTATCCGCGGGATCTACATCGAGTACGATTTTCTGGATCGTCGTTGTTCCCATGGCGTCGAATTTGAAGGGATGGGACCTCTTGTGCAGCATTTGACCGCTTTCATTGGTGAATAAGGTGAGTATCATGATCGGCTATAGTTTGGAGCGGGCTCAACATGGGATGGCCCTTGAGTGCACGGCCCACCTCAAGCCGATTGCAGGCTGCGCGATATGAACACATAAGCTATATCGCAAGGCGTCGGGATTGGACGCCACCCTGGCTGGGGCCTGTGCCCTGGGATAAGAAAGGTCACTTGGCACTTGGTACCAGAAGGTTCTGCGGGGAAACATGTGAACATTTTTTCAACAACGGTCAGGGTTGCTGTGTTAGACCCTCCTGGCCACGCATGTCAGTCTTAAAGGAACGTGCATTCTCGAAGACGTACTTGCTGTGGGACTCCCGGGCCGAGATGGTCCACGGTGGTGATTCCCACGATCTGTTCATTGTCGAGCTCGTTCAACTTCGTCGTCGGAGAGCGCACATATAAAAAAAGCTTTCCAATCTTCCCATATGCTGATGAGCTCTTCGCAGCTGATTTGGGATGCTCAACTGCCTGGGTGTCGTCTTTCAGCTCTAGATATCGGTCCTTGTACTAGAATAAGTACATTATTACTACTAAGTACTACTAGGTCACGGTCTTCTGCATGCTCGAATCGCACCCCACCACCTGCCCGCGGTGACGGGGAAGCAATCGTTGTCCGCACAGAAAACTTGAGACCTTTTAGAAAGCAGCGCAACAGCCACTCCAGACCGAACACAAGACATCTCGCACAGCATCATATATATCAAATAATCATGCAGCCAGAAAGCAATCAATCAAGCTGTTGCTACAGTAAACAAAGTGCTTCCATCCACATGTCGAGTCCAGTCCGTGATGCTCGTTGTGGTATAGTATGATGCGACAAGACGAAAACCCAACCCAACCCCATTCACTGACCGAAGCCAGTAGTGTCAGCCAGCCACTTGGCCAACTGTTCATCCCTTTCTCTGGGCTCTCTTTCCATACTTAGCTTCCAAAACACCTCGCTCGCGTCGTGATCGCCGAATTGACTGAGTGACTCGTTGAGGAAGACGAGGACGGAAGGGAGAGGGTGGAAGTTGTGTGGTTGGGTTTGCCACCGCTGGAGATCCTGGATCACTTCCGACGATTTCTGGCGTTTGCGAAAGTTGACGAGGTCGCCCGGGAGATAATTTTTGCTCCCCTCTTGTATATGAGTAAGCGCAGTCAGGAATACGCCTGAAGTATAGTTGATCACTCAGGCACAGCGCTCCTTGCATCAGATGGGACATACCAACAAACGGGACACAGGGAGGAGCTACGGTGGCCAATGTGCTCCGATAATTGTTGTAGTGTTTGTAAGAGTTAATGAGCGCTTCGCAACTTTCCAACTGCGACATGAATTTAGAGCTGACTTGCTCCCAAGAACGTTTGAGGCGATGAATTGGAGAGGAATTCAATCCTGTCACAATCGCCATCATAGTGGAGAAATTCTGGATAGCCCGACACCGCTACAATGGAATGTAAGCATCTACAGACATCTCGGAGTTGGAAGACTGACATCAGCAATGAGGACAAACTGCTTCATGACAGCAGCTCGGCGACGAGGCTCGTCTTTACAGAGGATGGAATACGTAACCCAATGTGTAATCTGCAAGGACCTTAGCTGAGGAAATCTAGACATAGCTGGGAAGCGTACTCTGTTACTTCTGCGAATGAAGTTGGCGACGCCGTCGTGGTACTCCGTCCGAGATTGCTTCGACCGCTGTAAGCATTCAGAAGGTTGGATCTTCAGATACAGTTGGCTCTCGGTGATTGTCAGCTGCCTAGCAAGTTCTAAGGGATCTATATCTAGTAACTCTACCCGTTTTGGCACAATCGGCGCAGGCGGAGGAGTCATGGACTGCGACATCGCCTTTCTAATGTTCCCCGAGTGCTAGGGCCAGGTATTCAGAAAACTCTGGGAACGGAGAAGAAAACAGGACGAACAGCTCGCTTGATCGCAGCCAATAATTGTTTCGCAGCGGCAATTTTGAAAACGTCATTCCCCGATGCAAACTGTGCCATCCGATCGAGGATTCCATGATCCTCTTTGGTTAGCAAGTCCTCGTCTTGTGCTATCAACCTCATCGTATTAATCACCCTAGATTCACGACAGTCCAGAGACACCCACAACACAATCAATGTATACTCACCGAATACGTACAATGTTTTGTTTATGGTGTCTCCAATCCTCAAGCTCGTGCGAATTCAGGTTGGGAGGTGGCTGGATCCAGAAGCGTTCTACAAGGAGATTGAAAAGTTCATCGAGTGCCATGAATGACTTGAACGTCATTAAGAATGCCCTAGCAAAATTGGTATCTGTTCATGCATGAGCGCCTAGAAGGGTTTGTGAATATCGTCGACATGCCTGCATACTCGTGTGCGGTGAGTCTTTCGACAAGAGCGGGAACAGTCCCGCCTCGCACAGTGCCGTCTGGGTCGATAAGGACCTCTTCGGGGTTATAATTTGGCCGGAGATACCACGGTTTGGCTCCAGCGGACAAGGAATTCAGATAATGCGTCGGTGCATCGTCACCGAAGAATGCTCTGATTTTATCTGGTCGCGGAGGCGTACGGATCGTTTCCAAAGCTATTATCCAACGGAAAGAACAACAATGAGGTTTCACAAGTATGGACAGGAGAGAAACCTACCGTCGTCATCATCAAACGGAATACGTGTGGATACTTGGTTTCTGGGTATGATGCGTGGTTTTCCACTAGTTGGCACAGGCGGTGGTTCAATTGAGGTTGGCGAGGGGGAAGGCTCGTCTACGTCTTCCGCAACATCGGAAGTTTCGTGATTGTCGTACATGGTTTCCAGGGCTTGATTCGCTAAGATTGCAGAAACAAGACTACGCTGCGACATGCGCCACTCAACAGGAGTCTTGTTACACTGTTCCAAGACGGCAGCTTGTTCAGTGCCGATGCGCATAAGGCTCTCGAGATTCTGTTGTGAGATCTTGAGGTTGAAATCGAGGGATGAGCTCAAGGCCTCCAGTGCATCATACGCCATGTCGCGACCTTTCCAGGATTCGCAAGGTTCGACTCGTCGAACACGTTGCGCTGTGACGAGCAGTTCGGCACCGTCGTCGTAGATCGCCTGTGTAGTCGCCTCGAACGAACGGACAAGAACACGAGCCTTCTCAACCGTTCGCATGTATTGTGCGCCATGAGAGAGCCTAGCCTGATCGACGGTCTCGATGTCAACATGCCTAGCAATATGAATGTCGCCAAGGAAGAGAACAAGCGAAGAGAGGTGCCTGAAGAGCTCTTGAGCAGAAGTAGTCACGACTTCGGCTACAAAATGAAATGGCGTCAATCAATGTATAAAGGAGAATGAAAGTTCACACACCAGGCCGCGTCTCCCGAATTACTTCTGTGAGGGTGCTCAACCTCTCCTGAACCCTGGACATATAATTCGCGAACTCGTTGAACGTCACCGCGGTCAGGTTTCGCCGAGGAGCTTCCTCATCATCCTCGATGTTTACCCATCCGAAACCTTTCCAAGTTCCGGCAGTTCCAGCTCCCGCCTTGGCGGGATCAGCATGAGGAGCAATCAAATATCCACACAATCGCCTTGGACCGATTACCCCCTGACTCCGAACTCCTTGCGCTATGGATACAAATTCGACCACCGAGCGTTCCAGTTCCTCGGCATCGGAGCTGAGTTGCGAGACGTCGTCGCTCTCAATCCATGGCCCATCGTTAAGGACTGCTCGTGCCGATAAAACGAACTTGGAAAGTGTGGCAATGGCGCGCCGTTGAGCAGGGACCAGGGGTGTCTGAGACGCGTTACTAGCGCCTCTGTCGGTTCTACTCTTACCGCCAAAGTGTCGGACGGACGGACCGGACACGTACAGGAGGTCCCGAACAGCCGTGATGGCAGCGCAAATAAGACTATCTACGATTTTTTCGTCGTCAGTGACCTTTGGAATTCCAAATTGTCGAAGGTGGAGGATCACTGAATGTATGCACTGTTGTGCTCTTTGCAGAAGCTCGGATACAAGTTCCGGAGCGGGTGAGGACAACGGTTGCAGTGCCGTCGGCCGGGGAGGTCCTGCGAGTGGCAGTGGTTCCTGCATGTCAGGGACGTCGGATAACCGGGTGGCCTGTTGGACTCGGGGTGCTTCCCTGAGCACAGGAAAATGATGCGTCTTTGAATAAGATGAGAGTGCATGTCGCTCGGAGGAGATGCTTCTTTGGTGGAGAGAGAGGCGTGGGGGGTCTGTGGCACTGATACTGTGATGCCGCAATGGTGCGGTCAATGAGTCAAAAAGGACACCAGGAACACGGTTCGAATGGTGATTCGATGTCACAAAGTCTGTATTGGCGCGTGGGCGTGGGGTAGCCATGTCAGGCCTGATTGTGAGAGGGAGAGGTTTTACTGGTGTTTGGGGGATATCGCTAACTTGCAAAGTAGGCGCTGCCAAAGACAAAGGTGCCGTATCGTTTGCTGCGGGATCGGCTTGAAGAGGAACCGTGGCGTTGCGCGGGAATTCAACGGTGTCATTGTGAGTTACTAAACCGAGACCGTCACCACTGCCAGAACGAACGCTAGACTGGAATGCGGTCAAACCGACGAGATCGCTGTCCGATACGTCGTCGTCAGAGTCTCTCGGAAGGTCGCGGGAGCGTTTGCCGGTCAATGTGTTGGCATAGTAAATCTGGAAGGGACGTTTCAGACGTGCAGGTTCGAGACTGAGGTGATACGACACCTGTCCATCTTGGGTGACTTGAGGGATCCAAAAGTCCCTGGAATGCGTTGGCCTCGTTGCTGTGGGAATAGCGGGGAGACCTCTGATACTGCTCCGGACGGACACGACGGGCCTGGTCTCGACAAGTGGGGCGGCCATCGACACTGTGCTCGACGACGTGCCGCTGATCGATGTTGTCGTCGTGAGTCGTTGTCGTGGCACGGGTGCACTGCCAGCCTCAGGAACACTATGTCATAACCTGTTTCCCACGTCCATACCGCAGCTGATATGGATCAGAAAGTTGCTCCACCATGTAAGCAGCATCCGTCGACGTGCGTGTCGTTCTCGATGATGCCAGACATAACAGTGACATCAACGTCGCTCAATAAGTCTTTGGATTTTCGCTCTTTTACCCGAGGAAGTTCAGGCAAGTGGCACTCTGTCTCGTGACTCTCATTCACACGTGGCCCGCTCAGGTTCATGGCAAATACCATTACCTCCACAGCCGACAACATATAAAAAGCGAGCAGTTCCCTCCCCTGGTTTCTGCGGAAAATACATTATGACCTTGAGAATCGGAAGATTGGGGGTAATTTATCCACGTTCTCAGTGCAAGACATTGCTTATGTTGACTGCTGCTAGGTCGCAGGGATGATGATGGACAATGTGGCTCTATACATGCACATTTTCACTGTGTTTCAATTGCCCAACATCTAGTTCCTTTGGACATTCACAACTGACCCTGCATGGTTTATTTCCAGGTGCACACCCTATGAGACTCATGCCAGCCCACAAGTCTGATCAACCCCTTGTTGAACACTCCCTGACTTATCTTCTAATGACCAGAGTATGCAGTTAGACTGAAAGAGTTTGCCATCGAGCAAAGAGCAAAGACATTGGAGCAGTGTGGCTATACTGTACCATTTCAATTGATTCGTCTGTCACGCGTCACACAGGGGTTTGTCAAGACAAAATTTGCACCTGGTCATGTGTCATAGGGCCTGATGTTGAATAGGTTTTCTGGGTGCGTCGAGTCTGTCACATGTCACAAGTGGGTCTGATGAAATTGCTCCCTGTCACATGTCATCAGATTGACAGTCAAATCTAAATTCTTAAATCTGTCTGCTGTGTGTACTTGACATGGGCATGATAACTGTGAAAGCTAAGTACCGTAATTGCATGTTCACATGATGGGCTAATCAGTCATCATGACTTAGCCAGAAGCTGTGCGAGTAGAGTATGTTTGCCTTGTGCTTCCATTCCCCATGCCCCAGCTCATCCTCCACTTTCATGACCTTGTCCCCTCCACTGAAATCCAACGATTTGGCCTCCCCCCAAGGCACAATTTCACCGTCTTGGCCCCCAATTCCAGCATCCCTGTTGTCCAGCACCATCTTAGCAGAAACCTGGCAAGTTGGAACAGCACTATCAACAGTTATCTCTTCCTGAACTATAGTCAACTTGTCTTCAAGCACACCTGCTTCCAGCATCAGCAAAACACAAAAATACTGTAAAGCACTGTACAGTGACACAGTAGGTTTCCCATTTTACAGTGACAATAAAATGTGTTTAAAAGTCAAATTTATTGCTATACAAGCAATATAATTTGTGCCTGTGGTCACTGTAGTTGACTGTACTCACTGTGCCACTGTGCCAAAAACAGTGGTTTGCTGATGAGGTCTGCAACAGTGCACTGTCTCCCCTCATTCAACTCTTTCCAAAAATCTGGATCTGTGTTCTTCAACTGACATAGTGTTTCCTGAGCCAAGAAGGATAACAAGCTTCCATAGGAAAGATTGAGACTGCACATGGACAATAGTGCAAAGGCTTGAAACCTCAAATCACCAGATTGGTACATTTTCACTGTCGCTTTTTGAACTCAGTACTCACCTTCTCGACGATCTCAGGCTTGTTGACTGCTTGATACGCATCCCAGAGCCACTTCATGCTCAGGTCCCAAAGGAATCCACAGCGCTTATCAAATATTAAGGTCTCCACTCCACTCTCAATCTGAGCTATCATGATCTTGACAATATCTTCATGGTAAGATCGTTTCAGCGAGTGCTTGAAAACTTGCTGAATCCCAACATCACAAGGCTGCAGGATGCTCATGCATTCTCCAGGTACAAAGTGAAGGATGATTGAAGGATGCTGCTTCTTCATCCATTCCCGAAACTTCTTGGAGCAATGTACTGACCATACATCAATTTGCCAGATTGCTTTTTGTGTTGGAAGAAGCCCAAGTGCTTTTTTTTCAGTCTCGAAGTATGGTGCAATGATGTTGTCAACCAAGGACTCCATGGTCTCATAAGTAGACCAGTAAGTGTCCGTTTTTGAGCATTTGAACTGGAACCCATGGCTGACACATTCGTCATAGTGTGCCACCATAGATTGTGGACAGGATTTCATTGTCGTACCCTAGTAAACTGCTTGGGTAGCAACTTTCCCGAGCATGAGACTGATACCACTGCCATAAATGCTCTCTTTTCATCCTCACTGATTGTTGATACCTGTTTAGCACCTTGTTTTGTCCAGGTGAGGCTGGATCCCTGTGCAGTTGTCCGGAATTTTTTGGGCAGCACAAGTTGCTTTTCATTCTGACCATTCCATTGTGTGGTGAAGCCATTTTTGCAAGAATGAATCTGAGCATTGGAAGGTTGAGCCATCTGGAGCTTTGATGTCAAAGACTTTAGGTGCCATGCTCATGAGCATTGCCATGATGATTTCCCTCACTATCGTCAAGGTGAGCAGTACAGATCCCTCTTGTAAAACATTCAACCAATTGATGATTGCCTTCTCCACAGTGGGAATCTGAGCCTGTATGGCAAAGTGAGCATCATAATTGCAGACCTGATGAACTGATTTCACAGGAAAATTCCCTTCATTCCCCCCTTGTTTTCCATGCCATGATCATAAACCTCACAAGCCATTGCCAGCGCGCGGTCTGACCATTTCAGCTTGTCTCCACTACGGTCAATCTAACCCTTCACAGCCATCCATGCCAGTCTTGCAAAGGTCACAGGATTGTGACACTTTAGCCATCTGACAATCTGCGTGCTACTCATTTTCCACCCAACAGAAGGATGTTTCACTGCATTGATGATCTGGTTCCAAAGGAATTGTGTGTGCCAATTGTGGTACATCGCTACATGGTGTTCATTTTTTTTTCTTGTGACCCTGAGGATATTTTTTGTTCAGGTGTTGCTTCTCTCTGCAATAGGCATCTTGATACTTTCATCTTGAAGGTGAACAACTGATTCCTGACATTGACCATAAGTAAAATGTCTGGTACCAAAGCATTACACTAACCTTTGTCTTTTGCTTAGTCCCCCTGGGGATTGTACACCACGAGCAATCTCTGCAGCATAGACTGCTTGGTGATATCTTCGCTGCTGCAGTTTGTTATTCTCCTGCACTTCTTTCTTTCAGTGCTCGGTCTGCATGTGCACCATGACCTCATACTCCTTTAAAGCTTCTTCAGCCATCACATTGACTTTCTTTGATTGTGCTTGATATTCAGCAGGTGTACACTTTGTAAACCATTTCATCAAACCAACTAACTCGCCCTCAGATTGCTTCTTGAGTGCCATATGAATACCTGCTGGTTCCACTTCAAGCTTCTTCGAGGGTCGGTTGGACTTGGGAAGTGATGTTGGAGGTGCACACTTGATTCATTGATCGCCCATAGGGTGTGGTTGACCATCCACAGCATTTTTGTGACGTCAAAAACGTATGGTTAGATAGCTGAAGTCATGTTGGGACTCGGGTGAACAGGTTGTGGCCTACAAAGGTGAGTTTGTTGCATAAGACAACACCACAGATGGCTCACATGTTTGAGATGATGCCTTCCAATCTCCAGAAAAACTTTAATCCTCTTGTCATCAACCAGCCATGGACCCATTAATGGATACTGGCCTGGCAAATAGAAGTATGCGAGCACGCCAAATGCCAAGATTCCACACGAAAAGAAATCTTGTTGGAGAGGAATAGGGAGTTCAGCAACTGTGAATCAAGTGCTGGTATGATACTGTGCCCACCATTGAATGGTGCTGATGAATTCATCTTCAGGTACATGCCCAAGTGAGTCACCATATAGGATGCATTGTAGAGATCCATACTCCTCTAGGTTCATATCTGGTCATTTTGCGATATTCCTCCAAGTAGTCCTCTGTTCGTCCATCCACTATGGAACATGGTCTGTATTTTATCCTTTACATTCTGTATGAAGTCCGGTCCAAGTCCAGTCTGAGTTAACTCAAGTCCGATGTCATATTCCATCAGTCCGACCCAGATTACCTCGGGTTTGACACCAAACATGCCGGACTTCGGACTTGTTGGTCCGGACTACCTTGTGCATAGTCTCGGGACTTAGTCATCACATCTGATGTCCCATACCTACTGTTTGTTTCATCTCCTTGTTTCACTTTGTCCTTGATTACCATTAAGTCCAGAGTATGCTCCAAGACTATAAATATTTGTATTCAGACATCTGAATACATCTTTCACCCAGTTGGTGTTGATCAGCTGTTTCTTGTCCACATTGTCCCAAACACCTCCAATACAAAGTCCAGTGCCCATTGCACAACTTACCATCGCTCTCGCTCACATCTCGCACTCTCAAACCTCTCACTCTCTACAACCCAATGCTCAGGTGTCCTTACATCCATTTCTCTCATCTATCTGAAACTCTGGACTTTGTCTAGGAGCCTCGGACTTCCTGTTTCTTGTCCTCCTACTCTTTGGCTCACATTTGAATCCCTTTAGGGTCGAACCCATCACACCCTCACTCCATTTCTTTAGCTTGTAATCTGATTGGCTTAGTCCAGGAAGGTTATCAGCAACCCTTTATTACCTACAGCGGTGTTCTGTGAAGTCCATGACTGTAGCAACCCAATGGTTGCCATTTACATTTGTTATGAAGCTGATGCTTGTGTGCTGACCAGAATGAAGGGCTTCATCCAAGCCATGTGCACAGCTAAACGATGCTGAGTCTTTGTATCTTGATTCTTCTGCTTCAGATGCTGATTTGAGATAGCCATAGAAATATGGTCCTTCAATTTTGATCTTGATGGTGGCCATTTGTTGACGATGGTGACCTGTAATAACTCAAGCATTTGCATTTCATGTACATCTGATAACCACTTCTGTGTCATGTAGGCGGCGAGGTGGTTGATCTTTTCATGTGTCTTGAACCCAAGCACAAAGCCTGACCAAGGTAAGCTGCCAAGCATCATGTATGCTTGTTGGAGGAGATCCTGACTTCCTTTTGGATTACTAGCCTTTCTCCACAAACAACTCCACTGCTTAAGAACCTGCTCTGCATTGACCCAAGGTGGCCGGATGGTGTCGTGTAGGTGGGAGATCTCGAACCAGTACACAATGATCCAAAGTGGAAGGTGGTAAGATGTGGCGAAATCAATGGTGAGATGAGCACATGTAACTGAATGAATGGGTACTGCTGTCAATGAAGTTGGTGTGGCAGCATAACGGAGAAGCATGTTGATGACATCAGAAGGTAGGATAGATATGGTTTTGATTATTTGAATGTCTTCGACATTTGGTTGTTCAGAACTAAAGTAGGTGGACGAGGGTGAACGAGGTTTGGAATTGAAAAGGATAACAGAAAGCAGAATTAGGAATTCGAGAAAACCAAGGATTAATAGGCTTGGGTTTGGGAGTAGACCCACAATTGCATGAGCAGGCATAGTGAGCACTGTTGGGATGAACATTGGGACACGAGTTGAGTGATACAACAAAAGTTCACCAATGTACTACCACATAACATTGTAATTTTTTGCACTGCATTCATTACTTCAATTTACTTGTACGACATGACAGTTATTGCATTAGATTCTAAAGCTATACTTACTAAGGCATGTGTGATGGACGTGAAATTTAATATGATGCAAACTCTTGCTGTCACATGCCCCAGCAGCTAACAAAATGGAGACTGACAAAATCCTCCTGTTGTCATGCGTCATAGCTGCTGACATTGAATCAAAAGTTCAGTTGGCTGAGTCACATGTCACATGGGCTGTCGAATCAATTTGACCGACAAGTAGACAATGGCACATCCTTGGTTTTACTCCTTGGCATGGCACTGAATACCATTCCAAGATTTGAACTCCAGCTCATCGTCATGCTCATCACATCGCCTGGTCATTTCAGATTGCACAATCCTCACTTTCATGTTTTCCTTGGACTCTAGCCCACATTCAACCCTGACAGACATGGCAACTGAAGAAGGAGCAAGCTATGAGTCAAAATGACGATAAGTCTTATCTAGAAGAGAGGTTTTAGCAACAAATATCCCATCATGGTTTAATGATGGACATATTTCATTAGAAGAATGACTAGGTTTGCATCTGTTTGGAATCTTTGAATCAGCCTTTACACTCATGTCCTGGTATTCATTCATCAAGAGGACTCTTCTATCTTCTTCCTCTCCACCTTTGTTCTCTTCCATATCCCTGAAGCATCTTTTATAAGCAATGACCAATGATCGACATTGCAAACAAGCGAGGAAGGTACCTAGGTGGCATGAATTGGGATGCAATTATTTAATGTCAGATCTTCAACTGAGGTGATGAAATTCTGATGATAATGGCATTGAAATTTGAAACATGTTCCAGGTGTGCCAAGGTATCTTCCATGAGATGGTGATAGTCACACAGACATGGTGTAGGGTATACACTAGGGTGTTTGTGCTAAAAATATGTTCATTGTCACAGATGGACCTTCCTTCCCTCTTCAACTTTATCACAACTTCCAGTGAGAACTCACAGGCAAGGGAGACATTGAGATCATTTGCTTGTCTGCATGTGATTGCTTCAAATGCACAAGTTCATTCTTGCCCCTCCTGCACACACACATTGCTCATTCATGCATACAGACAATTACACCCTCTTCACCCTCTGGCACACATAATTGCACTCAACACATCCATCTACCCTGATGTACTAGTCTTCTATCACCTTGTTGCATCTTTTATCTCTATGTACCCACATCAGCAAAACTGCAAAAGCTCTGAGATAACTGGGCTAACTGAATTGACTGGAGCTACTGGAACACTGGGTCCCTGCATCAGCAAACCTACATTTTTTCTGAGTGATTGAGATCAATGACAAGACTGACAGGCCTGAATGGACTAACCAATGATAGATTGACCTGACTGACTGAACTGATTTGCTGACAAGCTGATAAGCTAATATATTGAATGGACTGGTTGACTAACCAACTACCTGGCTAACAAATTCAGAATTGACAAACCTGACTGACTGACCAACTGATCAACTGATATGACTGACAGAATTGACCAACTGGTCAGCTGATGGCCTGATAGGCTGAATTTGCTGATTGGATAATAACCTGACTAGCTGACAGATTGATGTGACTGACTGGTTGACTGACTGACTGATGGCCCAGTGATGGGTGAAACAACCCTAAGGACTCACACTTAAGTGAAGCCTTGTGCTAGGTCGCTTGCACAGAGAAAAAGACAAGAGAAGATAAGAAGTAGAGTTGCTGTAGGGGAAACTCCAAGAGAACAAGACTAGTGTTCTCTGGCGCTGCATTGGGGTTTATATACTAAGTACATGTGTGCACGGACCATGCAGTGCTACTACTATATAAGGTAAGTATCCTTGGTACCGGGTAACATGAGGTAAAGGCATGTAGCGGACATGCGTTGTGTGCATGTACGCTGTGGCAGCATGAGGCTGCAATGCAGATCTAATGTGAATGAGAAGCATGGATGTGGGAGATTAGATACGCATGTGTGAATAGAAGCGATAGAGTGGAGATGAAAGGAATGCATGTGAATGCGTGAAGGAAATAGATAGGGGTTGAATGAAAAGAAAAATGTTAAGTCCATTTATAGCTTGGAGTGATCGTAACAATGGGATGACAAGACTGACAAGACTGACCAGAAGGTCAATTGACTGACTGGGTGGACTGATTGGACTGATATCACTGGTTAATTGACAAGCTGATATGTTAATAGCTCTGAGATTGCTGATAGCATGCTATCAGTCATGTAAAATAACTCAGAAAAAATGTAGATTTGCCGATGTGGATTACTGATTGACTGGAGTCACTTGAATACTGGGTCCCTGGAGTACTGACTGACTGGAATCACTGGCTCAACTGGATCCAGTGATTCCAACCAGTCAGTAATCCAGAGAAACTTGTGACTTTTGAAAGTCACAAGTTTAGGGCCTCTGCTGCTTTTTTTTCACACTGTGTTGGCACTATTCTCACCCAATGCCGTCACATGGATATAAGTATGGGGTTGCAGCAACACTACTGCATGGTAATAAGGGTGTAGTATGCATTACTGATTGTATTTAGAAGTAGGTTGATTTTTTTTGGAGTTATCCATCCTGACTAATAACCTAAACAAAATGCTGACTCTGCTGAGCATCGGGATACAAACCTTGTGGAAAGTTGTGCCAGCCACTGCTGGAGGGATTGAGGGTCCAAAAATGATAGTACATTGAGTTTGAATTTACATGTGATATACTAAATAAACACAAATACAAGATATGGCCCTCTTTCCCTCTAGCACAAGGATGGGAAGGAGCCTGGTTTCAATCCAGGCAACTAGTTATAAACTAGTTCCTGGTAAGGGTTCTGAGCCACTGCTTGAAGTTTGCACTCTGACCAAAAATTCTTCATCCCCTTTGCCCACCATACTTCATCCTTCAAATGTGCCATCATTGTTTTCCTATAAATGCCCAAGGATTCTTGGGTGACCCATAGCAAGAATTCATCTCGAAAACCTCCTATCCTGTCCCCCTCCTCCCTTTCCAAGGAATCTCCCTCATAGAATGAACTCAAAGTATAGCTTATCAGATGGGCCAGGAACTTTGCAGAATGAATGACAAGGCTCATCACTTGGTTCAAGGAGAATGAGGCAGCACAACTCAAGCTCTTTTCTGACTCCACACAGGACACAAAGGACTCAAACTGCAAGAAAGAAGTTTCTGGCCACTCAAGAAGCTACTATTATTCTGAAGCTGCCAAGGCTATATTTGCCAACAATGCTGATCCAGATGTCCACCACTGTTCTCAAGTCTGACCAGATCTTTTTGCCATGAAAATTGACCATAGAATCAAAGAGTAAGTTTCATTGCACCTTGTATGTGCAAACTAACACTGGCATGTCCTCAGTCTACAGAAAGCCTACAATGCTGAGAACAAGAAGCTTGGCCAGACTGGGATTGAGATGACCTATGAAGAGTTGCTGTTATAATCTATTCTTTTTCTTATTGTTTACCTTGTACAATTCTTATCTCGGACACTTTTCCTTTTCCACGATAACTCACCTTTATCTCCATTCCCTTCCATCAGTGTTGCGATGGAACTCCACTTGCTTCGTTATCGTGTACTTCCCTCATGTTCTATCTCATTCTCTTGCATTCCATGCTTGCCCTGAACCTTCACTCTATGTAGTATATAAATCTTCGCTTATTGCTCCATGTAGTTCCTTACTCTTGAGCTCCTTTGTATTCTTGTACAATCTATCGCTCTTGTGGTCACTCCTTGACCCCTTGAACTCTCGACCCAATTGGTACCAGCCCAACACTCTTGAAATCCTTGAACCTTGAACCTCATGTGGATGACCCCACAAGCTCCTTGATTCCCTGCAGTCTTCGTCCTGAAGGACATTACTTCTATAAGACCTCATGATGCTTCTGACTCAACACTATCCTCATTCTTACTTCACAAAGGCTGCGCTCGTACCTACCCAGTCCAAGCGTAACAAAAGCTCAAGAGTATATCTCTACCAGCTACCATCACTGTAAGCTGCCACCATTTTGAACCCTTGTCTACCACCTAGTCTTTGGGGCCTTCGTCGCCCATCCCCTGCCCTCTCTACCTCAGAAGACTCATCTGAGGAAGACCCTTACATCCACCTCTTTGACCAAGACATTCTGCTTTCCTCTGAAGTGGAACTTCTCGCTGATCAAGAACCCACTCAGGACTTCTCCATTTCCCTTGATATTGTTGAAAAGTCGTATGCTGGGAACGCGACTTGCAGGTGAGGTGTGATGAACGACGGCAGATGTTATTTGCGATAGTGGACAAAGAGAAGTACAGTATGATGTGACTATGGGATAAGTACTGTATTAGGTAAGCGGTACAGTAGTGAATGATTCTACTCCAACGGATATCCCTCACGTTCCTACTCCTCCCTCTCCCACTCCCATCTCCCGTCCACCTCCATCTGAAACAACCCTAAGGACTCACACTTAAGTGAAGCCTTATCGCTAGGTTGCTTGAGCTAAGAAAAAGACAAGAGAAGATAAAGGTGAAGTTGCCAAAGGGGAAACTCCAAGAGAACAAGACTAGTGTTCTCTGGCGCTGCATTGGGGTTTATATACTAAAGTACAAGTGTGCACGGACCATGCAGTGCTACTACTATATAAGGTAAGTATCCGTTGTACCGGGTAACATGAGGTGAAGGCATGTAGCGAACATGCGTTGTGTGCATGTACGCTATGGCAGCATGAGGCTGCAAGGCGGATCTAATGTGAATAGGAAGCATGGATGTGGGAGATTAGATACGCATGTGTGAATAGAAGCGATAGAGCGGAGATGAAAGGAATGCATGTGAATGCGTGAAAGGAATAGGGGTTTGAATGAAAAGAAAAATGTTAAGTCCAGTATAGCTTGTAGCGATCGTAACACTTTCCCCGTCCTATGGTCAAACTCTGAGTGACCTAGATGGTTTCCGCATCCTGGAATCCCTCATCATCTTCCGGATCACTAGCTTGAGTAATCGGACTTCCCGGCATGTCCCCGTCATTCCCGTGTATGTGTGGAGCGGGTTCGTCCATGTCGATGGGCAGAGGAATGGAGTGTTCTTGGGAATTGGGGTGGAAGAACTCAAAGTCCATTGGGTTACGACGACGAAGAGTCCTGTTGTAATACAACATCGGACTGGGGTCGAGCTGATCAATGCCGACTTCCCATACTTCGTCGTTTACAGGACGTGCAAGTCCCGTTTCCATCTCTGGGTCCGTGGGCGGCCAGTCGTTGGCCTGTCCCCATGCTTCGGGTTCATCCCATGCATCTTCGTTTCCATAGGCTGGGTCCCATGGAATGTTATTGGCGTGCTGATATGCACTTTCAGCCATTCCGTAGGGTTGTCCGTAATTGGAGGATGATGACGAAGAAGATGATGATGAGGATGGGACGGTGGACGTGAGTGGACGATGAGAGTAGGACGAGTCGGTGTGAGGGACGTGCAGGTTCCGTTGCCAATACCCTTCATCAAAAGGGGTTAGGCGTCGAGGGAGGATACCTGGAAGTGGGGTGACGTATCGCAAGCGTTCTGGAGGGAAAACAAGGAGGATCCAAAGATAATAGACATGGAAGAAGGTGAAATCATAGGTAAAGAAAAAGAAAGAGAGCAGATCGATCCAAGATGGAGAAAAGACATATAGGTAGTAGAGCATATAAAGCTCTAGGATGAAGGGAAGGAAAAACGAGTAGAGTGTGTATCCGAAAGGCATTGTGGGCGAAAAGTGGGTTGGATGGGATGACCATGAAAGAGTGAAAGTGCGTCCTTTATATACATAAACCACCCCCGGCCTAAAGATCGACTTCCAGGCGATCGAAGGGGAGACGGCGTGGGTTACACGTGGTGAAGTTCTCATATACCCGGAAGAGGGAAGAGAACGCCTCAGGAGTCATAGACAAGGCCCTAGGGGCGGAAGGGTGTGCCTTGTGAAAGTCGGAAATAGCATCCGCAGCATGCGTGAGATTAGCCCGTGGCTCCCACGTCCGATCCGTTTCATCATAGCCCTTCCAATGCACCAGAAACTCAAGGCGACGGCCTTTGTACCGTGAGTCAACGATGAAATCTACCTCATATTCGTCATCTCGATCCTCGGTTACCAGAACTGGACCGGGCCGAAAGGTGGATTGACCAGGCAATCTATCCTTGTAGGGCTTCAATCGCGAGACATTGACGACAGGGTGGATCCTCATGGAGGAGGGGAGTCTGAGTTTTACAGCATTGGAGCCCATTAGCTCCGTTATCTCATAGGGGCCGAGCCATCGCTCAGTTAATTTACGAGAGGCACGCGTCAAGCGCAAGTTTGATGTGGACAGCCATACCTTATCTCCAATTTCATATTTCGGAGATTCGGAACGGTGGCGATCCGCGTTACGTTTCATGCGGTCCTGAGCCGCGGACATATTACTTTTAACTTGATCCAACATGTCAGCCATGCGGTCGGTAAACTCGAGGGCAGCTGGTGCCTTTGAGTGGCGTGATTCTATACCCATTCGGGGCTCATATGACCGTGTAACTGCGAAAGGGGACTTGCCCGTCGCAGAGGCTTTCTTGGAATTCATGGAGAACTGGGCCACAGGCAACCAAGCGGCCCATTCATCTTGCTTGTCTGATGTAAATAAGCGAAGGAATTGCTGTACTTCGCGATTCATGCGTTCAGTCTGGCCATCCGTCTGAGGGTGGAAAGACGTGGATAATTTAGGTTTAATTCCGAGAGAACGGCATATGTCGGCCATGACCGTGCTGGCAAACTGGGGTCCTCTGTCGGATACAATAGTGGTGGGAAGACCGTGGTGCTTCCAAACGTGGTTGAGATATAATTTAGCTGTATCGAGTGCCGTTGCGGTCTTCGTGCAGGGAATGAGTTCGACTTCCTTGGAGAACCTGTCAACTACTACCAGAATAGAATCATAGCCTTGGGATAGGGGGAGATCCGTAGTGAAATCCGCCGAGATGTGTTCCCAAGGGTGATCAGGTATGGGAAGTGGCTGTAACAGACCAGCTGGGGCCTGATTAGTTCCCTTGAACCGTTGGCATCGATCGCATCCAGCGATATAACGTTTAACAAATGTAGCCAATCCTGGCCACCAATAGCTGCGTTGCAGCAAGTCAAGTGTCTTGTCTGAACTGGCGTGTCCGGCCATGGGGGTATCATGGTGCAGCCGCACGACTTCCATGCGGAGATCATCGTCATCAGGCACGTACAGCCTGTGGAGCGTGTCATAAAGGAATCCATCGTGTTCCTCGCACACTTTCCAATCTTTACATAATGTGACGATATCTTCTTCTGTGAAACGACTGATTGCGTCAGAGATTTTGTGTTTTATGTGGTCCCCTTCATCGGAGAGCAGAACGTGTTGTGCTCTAATCTTCTCCGGGGAAATTACTAATACTCCTTTATTGTCGTCTTCTAGACCGACTGTGTGATCCTCTCATCTGGAGAGAGCATCGGCTTTTCCCATTGTGGCACCTGGCTTATGTAGCCATTTGAAATTGAAGCGCGATAAGTATTGCGCCCAACGTGCTTGCCTCCTGTTGAGGTCTTGACGAGTCATGTAGAATTGCAAATTCGCATGATCATTCCAGATTTCAAATTCATGTCTTGCGCCTTCTAAATAGTGGCACCATATCTCGAGTGAACAGATCACACTGAGCATTTCTTTATCGGCGATAGGGTAATTCCGTTCTTGCGGAGACATGGAGTGAGAGGAATAGGCAACTGGGTGCCATTTGTCATCTTTCTGAATAGATAGTACTGCTCCTGTTGCGTAATCAGAAGCATCGCATTCTAAGCGGAATTGAGCATCATCATCGGGAAATGCGAGTACAGGGGCTGTAGTGAAATGATGTTTCAACGTGTCGAACGCCTCCTGTTGTTCCTGCTTTCATTCGAAGGGGTTTTCCTTTTTCGTCAGATCATTAAGTGGTCTAGCCACCTTTGCGTAATCCTGGATAAACCTTCGGTAGAAGTTTGCTAATCCTAAGAAGCTTCTAACTCCTCGGACATTCTTGGGCGTGGGCCATTCCAGAATGGCCTGAACCTTTGTTTCGTCCATCTTTATTCCGTCTACTCCCACGATCATCCCCAGAAATTCAACTTCTGTGGCGTGGAATGTGCATTTTTCTGGTTTTATGAATAAATCATTTTCTTCAAGGCGTCGTAGTACTTCCAGAACGATCTTGTTATGTGTCTCACGATCGTCTGTCTTGGTAAATATCATTAGGTCGTCGATGTAGACGACGACGCAGTCGTCCATATCTGCAAAGATCTCGTTCATCATGGCCTGGAACGTTCCAGGGGAGTTGCATAGCCCGAAATACATTACGAGGGGTTCGAATGCTCCTCGGAAGCAAACGAAAGCCGCCTTCCATTCGTCACCATCTTTGATGCGTACGTTGTTGTATCCCCATCGGAGGTCCATTTTTGTGAATAACTTAGCCCCTTTTAGTTTATCGACCAATTGGGAGATTAGGGGTAACGGGTAATTGTTTTTGACCGTGTGTTCATTTAGATAACGGTAATCCTGTACCATACGTTTTCGTCCATCCTTCTTTGGTACGAAGAACACGGGTGATGTTTGTGGAGATTTGGAGGGTCTAATATATCCCTTTTTGAGCTGATCATCAATGAATTCGGAAACTTCCTGTTGTTCTGTGACAGACAGGGGAATGATGCGTCCTTTCTTGGGTGTGAACGTATCTTTCATATCAATGGCGTGGTCCCATGGTTTCCGAATCGGCATCCGCTCAGATTCTCCTTTATGAAATACTTTTAGATACTGATGGAACTCCTTTGGTACGAGTTCCTCTGCTGTTTCCTTTTTAGGAGTAGGCTTATCTAAAGCCGCGCGTACCGCGTATGCAAGGTAGGCATTTTCCTCTTCTTCTTTATCAGCATGACGTAAGAATGATTTTTTATCCTGAAGGAAAGAGCATGTCCTTGGGCAACGTGTCATTTCGACCGTGCCTTTGGTCCAGTCTATAATAGGGTTATGCTTCTTTAACCAGGAGAAGCCGAGTATCATTTGATTCTTTCCAAGATCTGTGATCTCAGCGGTAACACGTTCTCTGTGTCCCTGGTATTCAATAATTACTTCTGCGGAATGTGTGATGTTTCCAGCGGAATTCTTAGTTCCATCCATGTTGTACACAGGAATAGGATGGCGTAAAGGGGTTAGGGGCAACTGATGTTTCTGTGCCCACGTGCGATCAATGAATATTATGTTTGCGCCACTATCTAGCAGTGCTTCTGCGGTGATGAAATTCTTCGTGTGAGAAGGAGAGACTCGAATAGTCATACAGATCTCCTTCTGCAGATTTGTGCTGCATACGCACGCTTCTTCCGGGATTTTAATATCGGTGTTTGAAAGTGAATTAAGTACAGGTGTGAAGCCCCTGCCGAGCTCCACTAAGGGAGACCCACTTGGCATTTCAGATGATTCATTGTCTGATTCTTCAGACTCTTCACCAGCCAGTGGCAAAAACCTGTTTTCGTCAGTTAAGTTAAATCATACCTTTTTAGTATCCCCATGAACACCCGGTGCGTTCATGTGGCTTTCCCTTTTCCCTTCTTGGATTCTGTGACTTGAAGGTCGAAGAAGTATGCCTTCATTTCGTCATACGACATGCCGCGGACAACCTGTTCCGGGCCGGATGACTCATTGTCCCACGAGGTGGAACCTTCTTCCTCGACGTCCCTGACCTTGCGGCCGCCTCGTCTACAAGTCTTTTTGTGTCCTCCACCGAGGTACTTGCAATCTGGGCATGCGAGTTTCGGTTTGGGACATTCTTTGACGAAGTGACCTCCTCCACAGTTGTAGCACTTCATAGGTGCTCTGGACGTTGATGTAGAGGGGCGATGCTCGAAGGCGTCTATGTCCATGGAGTTTGGATCTCTGGATCTTCGGCTAGTCCCGCCGTGTAGGAAGCTTATTAACTGCTTCCGTGTGCCGATTTCTCTGATCTTCTTGAGATAATCGATCACTGTATCGGGATGGGGCCCTTCCATGATGATCCGATCTATTATCGAGCGCTGGACATTCTGCTCGATGAGTTCTATCAGGTGGGAAGTGTCCATCCCAGCCTGTGGTTCGTATCTTTGGAAGTCGATAATCCAATCATCTATGGGTGTCGCTTCCGTTTGTTTAAGGGCCTTTAGCTTCTGCCTGGCCCATTCTTGTTGATTGACAGAGCGGAAAAGAGCTTCGACTTCTGTTTCCAATTCTGCCCACGTGTATGTACCGCCGTTTAATAGGCGATCAATCCTTGTGCGGGCAAAGCCGCCTGCCTTTTGTCCTTCAAGGCGTGATAACACAGCTGTCACTGCCTTGTGTGAACCTTGTGGGAATACGGTGGGGTTTTCGCCTATCCAGGCTTTCATCTTAGTCCACCATTCTTCAAACTTTCCTTTTGACCCGTTAAAGTTTCCAGGGTCTTGGAACACTTTGCTCATTTTGGGTACCGTTGGCTGTGCCTGTGCCGCCAACGTCATCTGCTGTTGCATTGTGTTTATTTGTCCTAGACACGCTTGCATGTTATGATTTTGTATGTCCCTTTCCGCAAGGAAGAAATCGAACATGGCGAGGAGTTCCTGCGTAAGGACTCCATTGACATTGTTTGTGGTAAGGGCATTCTCGAATAATCCTCGATCGAAAGTAGTTGTCATTTCGTAATGCTATCTAGATACGAGGAGGGAGAGGGGGGTTTGGTGCTTGTAAGCGGCGAACTCGTGGTTCTGCCGTGTGTGGTGCTAGGGTGGGGCGTCTCTTTACGCCGTAACACTTCTTTCTTGGCCTGAGGTAATTCAGGAACTGCAGTTCGTCCTTGAATGGCCAAAGAACCCTTGGTTCTGCTTCTCTTATCTTAGTGGCTGCTGGCCACACTTTCCTCTGTCGAGGTCTTTGGACTCGGTGATACGGGGTTGGTTCCCTTTCCCTGATCCGTTCTCTCCTGACTCGGTCCACTAGCCCTTCGACGAGCCAATCGACTACTCTCTCCGGCACGAATAACGGCACTAATGCCTGCGGGATCTGCTGGTGTGCTGGCGGGTTGTACTCGTTCGGGTCGTAGCTTGCGCTGCGTTCCGATGGGGCGTGGGGTGCGACTGGCGCTCCCTGTAGACTCTCGTAGTCCGAAAGGACGAGAGACGATGGGTGGGGGCTTCCGAGCTCCTGCGCTTGTCCTGTGAGCGCCGGCTGTTCCTCCGCTGCTTCTACTACTGGTGTTGGAGGGTAAACTAACTCTAACGACTCGCTTCGAGCCGACCTGAACCACTCCCGAACCTCTGATACGTGCCCGTTGGGTACGAGCGACGATCCTTCTACCGATGTGACGTAAGATGGTGGCGCAGACACTAAAAAGATGTCTTGAGCCCCGTATAGCGCGTTGTACCTTCCTAGACGTACTGGAGGGTTTGAATGAAACGCGAGCGTATGGTGAGCGGTAGGAAACGTCTTGGGGGTACTTCGATGGTCTACATCAATAGCCGTTCGCAAGCAAGGTAGCGATGTTGAATAGTCTTGTTCTAGTGAAACAACCCTAAGGACTCACACTTAAGTGAAGCCTTATCGCTAGGTTGCTTGAGCTAAGAAAAAGACAAGAGAAGATAAAGGTGAAGTTGCCAAAGGGGAAACTCCAAGAGAACAAGACTAGTGTTCTCTGGCGCTGCATTGGGGTTTATATACTAAAGTACAAGTGTGCACGGACCATGCAGTGCTACTACTATATAAGGTAAGTATCCGTTGTACCGGGTAACATGAGGTGAAGGCATGTAGCGAACATGCGTTGTGTGCATGTACGCTATGGCAGCATGAGGCTGCAAGGCAGATCTAATGTGAATAGGAAGCATGGATGTGGGAGATTAGATACGCATGTGTGAATAGAAGCGATAGAGCGGAGATGAAAGGAATGCATGTGAATGCGTGAAAGGAATAGGGGTTTGAATGAAAAGAAAAATGTTAAGTCCAGTATAGCTTGTAGCGATCGTAACACCATCCTTTGGTTCATTCCCACCACCTAACCCTCATTCTCCTGTTGCCCCTGCTCCTCCCAGAATGTCCTCTACCTCAAAACCCTCCGAACTTTGTCTTGGTATCCCCGATGCCTTTGACGGAGCCTATGACAAGGCCACCACATGGATGGGTACTGTCATGACCTATCTCCTCATAAACGAGGAAATCTATACCACCGACGCAAAGAAAGTAGCCTTCGCTCTTTCTTACATGACTAAAGGAATAGCTGCTACCTGGGCCTCCACTAATCGGCAAGCTGCCCTCACTGCCTTCACCGACGGAACTACTAGTACCCTCTCCCTTGGAACGTTCGACGAGTTCATCACCAAGTTTTCCACAGCATTTAAACATGCCAATACCAAATGAACCTCCCTTGCCTGGCTTATGACAGCCAAAATGGAAAATAGATACAACCGAAAGGAAGACATTCCTCTAGACAAATATGTTGCCAACTTTGCAAACCATACTGCCATCGCCCAAGTAAAGGACCACGTAGTTCTCATCAAACTCTTCAACACCGGAATACCCACTGGACTTATTTGCAAAGTCCAAATGAAGGACACCTCTCCTACCACCATTGAAGCATGGATCGCAAAGGCATAGACCTTCCAAACCCAATTTGAACACATCAAAGAAATTACCAAACGAGGGAGAATCCCCACCACCATGTATGCCCACTCCACTGCCACCCATCCCTAGGAACGAGACCCCAATGCCATGGACATCGACACTATCTGCATCTCCAAGATGATCCCAGATGAATGCCAATGTTGCATCAAGGAAGGACACTGCTTCTGTTGCCACAAGACCGGTCACCGATCCAGGGACTGCCCCAACTACCCTCTGCTTCTTCCTCGACCAAAGAACAAAAGGTTCAAAAAGTCAAAGAGGAACTCCCTCAACTCCAAGAGATTGAGGACGATGACAATGAAACCACTGTTAGAAAGGTTTCATTCTCCTGCCCTTCACAGGATTTTTGAAAAGGAGATCTCAGTCAACACAAGTCCCTCCTATTGTTACAGTTGCTCCTGTACTAGTATCGAATTCATCTAGATCAATGCAGATTCCCATTCAACTCATTGATCCTTTGCATACTATGAAAATCATCAACACCTGCACCCTAGTTGATAGTGGCGCCAATATCAACTCCATCGACTGGCAGTTTGTTTGAAAGAACAGTCTTCCCACCACGAAACTCAATGTCCCCATCCATGTATGAAATGTGGACCAACCTGCCAATCAAAAGACAAAATTTGATTCACCTGCACTCTCTTTGCCAACATTGAAGGGATCACTCACAAGCTCCTCCTTTACATCATGAACTGCAGACATGAGAACATCATCCTAGGACTCCCTTGGCTCTGAACAGTCAACCCCTCTATTGACTGGACCTCCCAAACCCTCTCCATCACTGAATCCTCCAACCAATCCTCTGAATTCTACCAAATGCATGTTGCTGACCAGAAGTGACACAACTCCTTCTTTACCAAAATCACCTCTTTCTACCCCCCTCATCATGTCAACATCAATTCTATATATGACGGACAACTCTATGAATACCTTGAACATGAAACTGAACAACAGTACATGCATCATGCCCATCAGAACTACGCCATCCACCACATCATTCACTGTGGTTCCTACTACCTTCCCAACAACTCTCCAGTCATTGCAAGGCTAACCACTGCTACTGAACTTGCTGCGGCTGCCTAGAAAGCCAAACCCAAGATCACCTTACCCGCCGAATACTCCAATTACGCATCTGTTTTCTCTAAAGAAGCCACCGATCACCTTCCCCCATCTCGATCTTATGATCACAAGATCAACCTTAACAACTCTTTCTCTCCGAAGATTGGAAAGGTCTATCCCCTCTCTCCTGCTGAACAGAAGGTAACTGAAGATTTCCTAGATGAGAACCTCACCACTGGAAAAATCCGCCCTTCGAACTCCCCCCAAGCATCCTCCTTCTTCTTCGTCAAAAAGAAAGATGGCAAGTTATGCCCTCAGGCTTGCCAAGACTACCACTATGTTGAAAAGTCGTATGCCGGGAACGGGACACGAGCGATGTTATTCGTGATAGTGGACAAAGAGAAGTACAATACGACGCGACTATGGGATAAGTACTGTATTAGGTAAGCGGTACAGTAGCGAATGATTCTACTCCAACACACCCCCTGAATCATGAGCGAGTCCGAGCGAGCGAAGACCAAGCAAAAGGAATGACAAATGACAAAAGTAATACATGCACCCCCTGAAGTCCAAGAATTACCACACAGCATCAGGTGTTTCTTCGGTGAGA
The DNA here is from genome assembly GCA_018397855.1 of Boletus reticuloceps. Lineage (NCBI taxonomy): Eukaryota > Fungi > Basidiomycota > Agaricomycetes > Boletales > Boletaceae > Boletus > Boletus reticuloceps. The sequence goes on from JAGFBS010000025.1 coordinate 250,673, forward strand.
TTAGCGTGCTCCTTCTCCTCCGGACAGTCCTTGGCATAATGCCCCTTCTTGTTGCATCTGAAACAAGTGACGTTTGCCCTAGAGCGAGCAGTGAAAGCGGCGTCAGAGCTGTCAGATTCGCCCTTGATAAGCAATGCTTTGTAATCGTCGAGATGTTTGTGGCTGAGGTGGCGCTCTTCTTCATTGAGCAGGCGAGAGATAGTGAGTTCGAGGGTAAGCTCATCGGGTTTGACAGCGTTGAGGGCAACAATGTCGGATTCACTGGTATTTGGGAGGGAGACCAGAAGTGAGGACGACAATGGTAAAGAGGTCTGGGAGCTCAATCCCAATGTCCTTCATGAGGTGTGCCTGAGCCTTAACATCGCCGATCCATGAGGTGATGGACTGTTCTGGGCATTTTTCCATGCGTGAGAACTTTCGCATAGCAGCAAGTTGAGTGGAGAGGCCATGAGCACGATGGATGGTAGCGAGGGTATCCCAGATGGCTTTGGGATCATCACCCTGGATGTGGATGATCTGAGTATCGTCAACATACAGCACGATCTCGGCAGCAGCTTTGAGCTGGCGTAAGGTGAACACTTCGACTGTGGCGGCAGCAGCTGTGTTTGGATCAGGTGGGGTCTCCTTACCCGACACAGTGCCCCAAAGATCAGCACGAATGAGTAATGTGCGCATACGAACACTCCGGGTGAGGTAGTTGGTCTCGTTGAGATGCGGCATCACGGCAACATTGAGAATAGATGGAGACATGACGGGTGAAAGTGCAAGTTGGATGTATGCAGTGTGAATGCTGGATGTATGCGATGCAGATGTGAGGTGGATGTATGCGGTTTGGAGCACCTACTCCGAACCCGAGAAATGATATGGAACACCTATGACATGGCCTGTCAGTCAACAGCGTACTCGCACAGCCCGTCATGCGGTTATCAAATCTTTAGTACCCTGGTAACACAGGGTATGGTCCACTATGTTGAAAAGTCATATGCTGGGAATGGGACGCGAGCGACGCGGCAGATGTTATCTGTGATAGTGGACAAAGAGAAGTACAATACGACGCGACTATGGGATAAGTACTGTATTAGGTAAGCGGTACAGTAGCGAATGATTCTACTCCAACACACTATCTGAATGAACACACTGTTCGGGATGCTTACCTGCTTCCACTCATCTCCAACCTTGTTGATAAGCTCAAAGACGCTAAGGTCTTTACCAAGTTTGATGTCTAATGGGGATACAATAATGTTCGAATTAAAGATGGACACCAATGGAAGTCGTCCTTTATTACCCACAAAGGCCTCTTTGAACCCCTTGTCATGTTCTTCAGCCTCTGTAATTCCCCTGCCACCTTCCAACATTTCATGAACTATTCCTTCTGTGACATGATCGCAGAAGAATGGCTCGTCATCTATATGGATGACCTTCTCATCTTCTCTCCTGACAAAGCCACACATGAAGAACGCACAAAATGAGTTCTCCAGTGCATGCAAGAACTCAACCTCCACATGAAACTTGAGAAATGCCAATTCACCACAGAAATGGTGGAATACCTCAGCATGATCGTCGAACCCAGCCACATCACAATGGACCCTGTCAAACTAGACAGAATTTCCAAATGGCCTACTCCAACCACCCCCAAGGAAGTCTGCTCCTTCCTTGGCTTTGCCAACTTCTACCACCACTTCATCCCCGACTACTCAACTGTCGCTAGACCCCTCATTGACCTCACCAAGAAGAACCAACCTTGGAAATGGTCTGATGAATGTGACCGATGCTTCTCCCATCTAAAAGATCTCTTCCTTGCCGAACCAGTCCTTCGGCTTCCTGACCATTCCAAACCCTTCACCATTGCCACCGACACTTCCAAATATCTCCATGGAGCTTCCTTCCCAGCTCTGGTCTTCACCAATCATAAGAACCTCACCTACTTCTGCCAACCCAAGGACCTTAACCATTGCCAAGCCTGCTTGCTTCTAGATCTAGCGGACTTTGATCTTAAGATGATTCATGTTCCTGGCTCCTTACTCTCCGGTCTGGATGCCCTCTCCCACCAGCATGACTTTCTCCCTACTGACTCTGATGAGAACAAGGGTGCTATCCTTCTTCCCCCTTCCATGTTTGTCCACCTCATTGATTCCATGTTGGCCCACCATATCTCCTCCTCTGCCTCCAATTCGCTTGTCCTCCAGGCACTTGATGGAACCATTCCTCCTGCCTTCTGCTCTCGCCTTTTGGACTGGCAATACACTGAAGGTGTCTTCACTTACAAGGGCCGTGTTCACGTCCCTCCCAATGAAACCCTCCGCCATTCCATCCTTGAATGATGTCATGACCATGAGTCTACTGGACACCCTGGTTATCTGAAGACTTGTCAGCTTGTCGCTGCTGAGTTCTGGTGGCCCGGTGTAAAACACCAAGTCCTTCCTAAGTGGTCAGTAGGACTTATCAGACAAGAAAAAGGTGTGAGTATAACTCGACCCAAGGGAGTAGCAGGGAATGTGGAAGGACTGTATATGGAGTGGTTAGAGTATCCCAAACCCAAGGAAACAGTCCAGAAGACCAAGGGATGGTAATCTGGAGTCTAGGAAACAGATGGAATGTTGTCTGGAGTACAGGAAACAGAAAGGATGTCGTCCGGAGGTCGAGATGGACTGTAGGAGGTCCAGAAATATGAGGAACAGTGTTAGGAATGATGGGAAACGATAGCAGTCGCACGGGACCACATAGGACTTCGACTTGACAATGAGGGGATCCAGAAAAGTGTCGAAAAGTGTATTTCAAACCAAAAGATAACATGCTTATAGTCACCGGGCATTTCCCGAGACTGTAAGAACAAGGTTTAACTACATCCAGACATACACATATGAAGACCGGCGTGTCTGGTGTCTAATCCAATGTTTTCTGGGTCGGATGGACAGAATATGAGACTGGATGGAACGGACGTGTTCCGGAAGTGGAACGGGCACAGACCAGATGGACAAACAGAGATGGACTTGGACATGGTGGAATATCGTGGGATGACCGGATATGAACCTAGAGAACAATGGATCTCTACACCGGACTCACACAATATGTCCAGAAATACATTGAAGGATGCTCTATTTGTCAGTAGAACAAATCCAACACACATCCCACTGTCCCTCCTCTCACTCCTATCAAATATTCCTACACAGACCCATTCCAGCAGGTCTCCTGTGATCTCATCACATATCTCCCCGCTTCTACTTCCTCTTCCTTCAATTCTCTTTTAGTTGTGGTGGACCACGGCCTTACTAAGGGGATAATTCTTTGCCCTACGAAGAAGACTATTATGGCCAAAGACATCGCTTCACTTTTCTTTCACAAGGTCTACCTCCGCTTCGGCCTCTATGACAAAATCATCTTTGATCGTAGTCCACAGTTCGCCTCCTCCTTCATTCAAGAGCTAGGACAACTCCTGAACTATGACATCTCCCTCTCCACTACATATCACCCTCAATCCGACAGAGAAACAGAATGAGTCAACCAAGTGGTTGAAACTTATCTTTGCATCTTCTGCAGCAATAACCCCTCCTCATGGGCTAATAAGATCTCTCATGTGGAATTTGCTCACAACCACTGCCCTCACTCCGTTACTAGCAAATCTCTATTCTATCTCATGATGGGATATGAACCCCATGCCCTTCCTTTGGTACTTGCTGAATCCTCCCTTCCTGCTATCAATACCTGCTTCAAAGACCTTTTCACTGCTCGAGAAAAGGTGTTAGCTTCTCATGAACTTGCCCAACAAGTTATGACTCCTCGGAACAACTGAGGATTTACCCCTTTCACCCTAGGAGACAAGGTCTGGCTCGAAGCCAGGAATTTCTGCCGCTCTATCATTAACCCAAAGTTCATCCCAAAACGAGAAGGACCCTTCATTATCACCAAAGTCCTATCTCCCATCACCTATCAACTGCACTTACTGAAAGTCTGGAAGATTCATCCTGTCTTCCACACTTCCCTCTTGTCTCCCTATCGTGAAAACACTGTCCACAGAAAGACCTTCCCTTCTCCACCACCTGACCTTATCGACAGAGAAGAGGAATACGAAATAGATAAGATCATATGTCACCGCGGAACCCCAAGAAGTCACATGTTCCTTATCCGCTGGAAGGATCCTTCGCCAAAGAAGACTCCTGGATCCCATAATGGAACTTGAAACATTCCAAAGCCGCTCTCCAGGACTATAAAAAACTTCATCCCTCTGTCTTCCCCTCCTAGCTTTCATCTAAAACACTTCACTATGTCTTCCATCAAACAAACCATCTCCATTTCCTCTGAATCTTCCATTCCTTTTTCTTCTCCTTTCTCTACTATAGCATCTCCAGGCTGGGGAGACCATTCTCCTTCTCCAGTCTCTGTCGTAACCACTCCCTCTGATAACCTTTGCCCCATCCTTGCCATCGACCTCCCCCTCTACGTTAACAAACTCAGGGATGATTTCCCCAACGAAGCTTACTGCACTATTCTTGAGACTCACACCACCGACGTGGGCTTAGCCACTCCTATCGATGCACTACTTGACATGGGATCTCCTATCTGTGTAACAACCCAATATCCTATCTAGGACAATAGGAGGTTCTGGAGGTTGCCTGGTAGATCCTAGAGCGCTTGCAATGAGTAGTTCTGTTATCAAGTACAATCACTAGACCACTAGGGTCTATAGTAGATTGCTAGCCTACTCCACTTGCTTAGTCATTGTGTACCTTCCTTCACGTTCTATCTCTTTCTCTCGCATTCTATGCCTACCCTTAACTTCTCTTCCATGTAGTATATAAACCATTGTTTATCACTCCATGTACTTTCCTTACTCTTGAGCTCCTTTGTATACCTTGTACAATCTATCGCTCTTGTGGTCACTCCTTGACCCCCTTGAACCCTTGACCCTGTTGGTATCAGCCCAACACTTTGAACCTCGTGTGGACGCCCCCACGAGCTCCTTGATCCTTGTAGTCTTCATCCTACTCTGAAGGACGTTACTTCTATAAGACCTCATCGTACTTTTGACTCGACGCTCTCCTCATTCCTACTCCACAAAGGCTACACTTGTACCTACCCAGTCCAAGTGTAACAGCATGCAGGTGGTTGTAGGCAGGCAGGTGTTCTCATTGGATGCAAAAGAAGATGTGGTCTTCTACCCATCTGGCAATGGGGCCAATATCCATGTGTCACATTATGTCTGCCCCTGCCTCACCTAGTTTCCCATAAATGCCACCTGAAGGGGCAAAACCGAAACAAAGGGAAGTGTCAATGGCAAATTCATTATTAGATAAGTGAATGGCAAGAGAGGGCCATCAGGTGGGGTGTGATGGAATGGTTCTGTTGGCCTCAGCTATGTCTCGCACTGCTGCCTCATGTTATATTCCATTCCAACCCCTATTTGGTCATCTCTGTACATCTCTGTACATCTCCAGCCAACTCCATTGAGCTCCTCAAATCAAGGTCACTCCTCCGTTGAACTCCCTTAGGAGTTCACCTCCATCCCATTTCCTTAGGAGTTCATCTCTGGAAATCATCTCCTTAGCCCCTATCCAGAAAGCCTTGGACTTGTACAGGAGATTCAATTCCTCCATTGAACATCCACGGAGTCGCATCTCCGGACTTGTACCTTTTATTAATCTCCTTCAGCTCTAGTCTACATTCTACATGTCAGTCTGTACAGCCCGTTCCGGCTGTGTTCTGCCTAGTGATGTGCCAGGCCAGGCTTTGCAAGGCTCAGGCTCATCGATATCACAAGCCTGAGCCCTTAGTAATGGCCTGGGCCTGGCCTAGGCCCAGCTCAGGCTTAGGCCGGGGCTCTTTGACTGTCAAGAGTTCATTCATTGTACTAGTACAGTAACTAGTCTAACATTGTTATTGCAATGTCATCACTGTCATCAACCTCATCCAACCCTGAAATACCAGGCTCCGACTCATCAACCATAGTATCCCAGCCCATCTTGTCACTTACAGTTCCCAACTCCGTAGATAGTACTGACATACTTGCCTCACTGATACCAACCTTGGACAACACTGAAGGTTCCTCTCGAAAGAGGAGGTCACATCAAATGAAGCACTTGAGACATTGTAGCGCTTCGACAATGTCACTCTTGAGGCAGTTACGACACTTTGAAATGGTGATGCCAGCGGATGAGAAGGCATGTTCACTTGAAACGGATGTCACCATAATTGAAAGATGATTGAGAGCTAGTGATGCCCAGATTGGATATCTTGCCGCATTCAATCCCCACCATTGAACAATAGACATATTTTCTTGTAATTGATCCTTTGATTGGAGGTAGCTATGGAAATCCTTGAGCCATGGTGGGTGTGGGTCCGAGTCGCCATGCACAGATGGTGCAGTGCGGTCAGCGTCATTGTCATCTTCATCATCCGAGAGTGTGCGTAAGAGTTGCCCGAGTTTTCTGTATGCCGATGAGGTCCTTGCAGTTTGCTTGGGTCTCTCAACAACATCTCCTTTCTGTTGAAAAGTCGTGTACCGGGAACAGGACACGGGCGACGTGGGACGAAGCGGTAGGTGTTATTCGTGATAACAGACGAAGGAAAAGGGTATATATGACGAGTGGCTATGAGATAAGATAGGTACTGTACAGTTATTATGTAAGTGGTAAGTGGTGAATGATTCTACTCTAATACTTTCAGTTCAAGATATTGTGCCTTATACTGCAACACTTCATCAGTGGGCCAGAAGCGAGCAGTCCAAATACTTATGAGTCCTTCAGCATGATTTATAGCCTCATTGTATAGATCTTTCCCCCAGTGGCGTTGTATGTGCCCAGCCTTTTGTACCGGGTCCAGTACTTGTAATAGAATCATTAGTATATTTGTAGACTCGGAGAGCGGATGTGTGCGCATACACATTGCCATGATGTACATGTCTGAGTCTGCACTCTTCTCATAGTACCCAGCAATCTTGTTTACGCCCGCTTCAAGTCCTGCACGAAAATTGGCATATTCAGCCTTGAGACTTCATGAATGTCATGCTTTATGCAATGCTTTGAGTGCTGGAAGAGCCAGATGAGCAGCCGGGCCTTGATCCGATGAAAACGACTGTTGAGCTTGTTCAGATTTGCCTAGTAGTGCAAGGAGGGTGCGTATGTGCCCCCATTCATCATCTGCCAACTGCAAGTTCATAAGTTTTTGTCAGCACTCACGGTCGTGCTCGGCAGCTGCGATTTTGTGTACAAAGGAGTCAACATCATCCTTGAGATGATCTGCACACTCAAGCATGAGATATGTTGAAGACCAGCAGATAGGCATGTCGAGTAATAGTTGGAGTGGTTGTTCTCAATGAGGGTGATTGACTTTCTCCTGTAATTGTATCCTCTGAAAGATCTCCTTCCGTTTGGCTGATGACCGCTCCTTGACACATATTGTTTGAGTTATTCCAACCTCGTCATGCTGGGCACCGCGGGTTGCTATTAGATCCGTGTCGGGTTCCTTCAGATCATATGCTTTGGACTTGCTGTGAGTGCCGAGCAATGCATGTGTGGCGAGATTGACGATATGAGCGAGGCACCTAGGTGATTCGATAGTAAGTGAGGAAAACGACCAGAAAATAATCTCACTCACCGCACTCAGCGCTGTTGGCCATCAAACAGCTTGCCAGTGGTTTGCTCGATCAGTCTCGTGAACTCAGTCATCATCACATCCATATTGGTGGCATTGTTGCATGTAACATGACCAATCTGTAACATAGGTTAGTTGACAGCGACACGAAGAAATAGATCTTACCTTGTGAGTAATTTCTAACCGCACAGTAATCTTATAGAGTGCCTGGCCCAGACGGACACCATTATGTGTGCTATTGAGTTGCGTGAACCCTAGTAGAGCAGTACGGACATCCCAGATACTGGGGGACTTTTCTTCAACCCATGATCCTGTCACGGCGAAATATGCATCCGTATTAGATGCCTGCCAGGCATCATAGGTCAGGTTTATCCGTCCTTTCACTGCATGGCTCTAAAGGAGATATGGTAAGATGAAGGTAAGACGAGACTTAGATGTACTGTACATACCAATAGTAGGCGTGACCGTAAGCTTCTCATTTGCGCCTTGAACATATTGATGATCACTTGCCGGGTTGCCTTTCAGTTGGGGATAGTCACACCGCCATTAGTCGCACGTAGAGATCTGCATGGGTAAACCCATGGGTCTCTGGCACCCAACCCGTACCCAACCCACACACTACCCATACCCGTGAACCCATGGGTACCATTTTTCATGGGTCTCTATTGTGGGTAAGTGGGTACCGACCCGTAATGGGTTGACCCAAGGGTATATACTAGACTGTCATACAAAACTATCTAGCTCACTACTAGTCATGGTCGACTGCATCCCACCCATCTGGGAGTTCAACATCTTCATCACCCTTGACATCATCCATAACAGCCACCTTTCGTATGTCAGCATCTTCCACGAGCCCCATCCGACTCCACGATCCCAGACAAAGCAGTGCATGGACTGATTGACCTGACAGACGGTTGCGGACATGAGAGAGCAGGTTTCGGCCTTGGCTGAATAGCCGTTCAACATCAACAGATGTAGCTATATCATCTCAATTAACGTTATTAGATAGTAACACATGGGTGGCACTCACCAGGAATACTAAGGTAATCAGTAGCCATACGAGAGAGACGAGGGAACTTCGTCTGATGTTCAGTCCACCATACCAAAATGTCCGTCACATCCTCGATATCCATGGTGAGGTAGGTGTTGAGTTCATTGAGCGATGGCTTTGGCTTTGGCTTAGCAAGGCCCAGGAGATTGTTGAATACATTTTCAGAGACTTGCTGCTTGTCCGACAGGCATCCCATGCCTTCTTCAGTGTCCGGCACATCTGGGAGATGGTGGGAAGTGTAAGAGTTGTTGTAGACATCAGTCACAAGTTGTTTTGCTGTCGAGATCCATTCAGATGACCAGCCAGCATTTTTGAAGTATTCGAGTTTGTGCTATGGGTGGAGAACTGTACCTGTCGTTGAGTCCTGCATACAAACCAGAATCATCAGACTACGTACCCATAGCAATTCAGTACAATTCAGACGAGTCAGTAAGTGAGTAGTAACGGTTGAGGGTCCTTTTGGCGAAGCTGATGGCAGCGCGGATGGCTGGATTGAGTTCCTTCTTTGCCAACATGCCGGTGGCGAAGGTCTCATCTATATAGTCCATGGTGGGAATCACCATTGCAAGATTTGGTGTCGCATGAGAGAAATAGTGTGTCGCATCCTTCAGAATCTGAGTTGGTGGTGTGGCATTCCTGCTTAAGTAATGAAGATGCTGTGCAACACGCATGCACCTTGAGGACATTGCGCAGCTGTTTGAGCAGCTCCCACTCCTCATCATCTAGCCCACAGCTACTCACTCCCAGCTTGTTCTTGTCAGTGATCCCATCGACTCCCGCCCGATATTCAATTGCAAAGTCTAGCATCTCAAAAGTCGAGTTCCAACAAGTGGCGACATCCCGTGGGAGATTTTTGATGGCCATCCGTATCTCATCCAAGATTGCGTGCCATGCAGGTAAGAGTTTCGTGCTTGAATGGATGATCTTAAAAGCTAATTTGCGAATCTATGGCATCCAAAAGTAAAGGGAAGTCGTTTTGGTAATCCAGGATTCACTTTACCTTTGCCAGGAGCAGATGTAGTGGCCCAAGATGTTCATCAAGTTCTGCGTGCTCTTTGTCCATCAAGAAATCCAGTTCATCAACCCATCCTTCAGTATCATCATCCCTGCCAGTATTGTCCTCATTACCCTCCTCAGTCTTCATCATTGCCTGAAACTCTTCCAGTTCTGCCGTTTTTGTTGAGCTGTCATCCATGCTCTCCCAACTCGTGTCTCCTTTTTTTCTGGGTGAGTCAAATTGACGAGTCAGTGTTTTTGTGACTAAATTAATGACATGTAGGAAACATCGCGTGTGTGCACTCTTGCCTCCGAAGTGCGCGAGGAGATCACCTAACTCCGTCGTCATTGTATCATTTGATGATGTGTTGTCGGCAGTGATGCTCAGGATCTGCCGGTTGACTTTAGGTGTGTCCCTCGTTTAAAACTAGTCAAATACCTTATTGGAAATCCCAAAGTCCCATAGAATCTTTGCAAACGCTTCCGCCAGATTGGCACCACTATGCGACTGCAATAACCTGCTGTGACCGCCCCCATCAGCGCCATCAGGACTTCTTCCAGTTACGTTTATCAACACTAACCTTCGCTACCTCAACAACATCAAGAACCATTGCATGTGGCTTACCCTCGTGAGCCAGGTGGACAGTAACCGCGACAAACGACTTGTGGTTCGGTGATGTCCACGCATCCGTTGCAAAGCTCAGTTCTCCATTGTAATCCTAGTAAGTCATATCAATCTCTGTGCAATAAATGTGATGAGGCAACTCACCCTTAACATTTTAGCGATCTGCTTACGTGCGTTGGCGAAGACAAGTCGGGTGTCACGGGACACCGTTGATGGGTGAGGTATGTAGTATTCTGGCCGCCCGGTCTTCATCAAAGATTGAAAACCCCTGTCGCTAACTATTTCAAATGGCCGCAGACTTTCTGCAACCCAACAGACTATCTCAGCCCTGCAAATGATACAGATCAGTGTACATGAGGATGTGTGTGCTTATGTACGCACTTTGTCTCTGTGTGGGTACGTTGTCTATGTGAGTAAGCTGTCTTTCCCTTGCGTGCGAATGCGGTGGTAATTGACCCTTTATCAATGTAGTTCTTGATTCCGTTGCGTGCTGTTTGAAGACTTGTGGCTTCACAGATGTTCTGCATCATATCCTCACCCCAGCACGACCGAACGTGCTTGCGCATGTTCCCAGTGGATACTTTGTCGCTCTTATCAAGATAGCGCCTAACCTTGTGGGTGCATCCCTTGGCAAGCCATGAAAATACATGGCTCCGGCGCTTCTCAACATACTCAATATCAGGTGTGGCACTAAAGAAGGCATAGACTGGTGAGTTCCATTCCTTCATCATTTGCTCTGTCGTTCCATCAGTAAAGTGTGTCATTGGACATTTTCTAGGCTCTTATGAAGTTCAGCATCCGAACTTTCATCTTGATCCTTGGGTTTGTCGTTGTTCTTGACATTCTGCTGCTTTTTTGACCGCTTCATGCCTGACGCAGTCTCTTTTATTGCTGGTGCCACTTCTGTCGGATCATCGGCATCTGATACCACCTTGGTTCTTGGGCGTTTTCTTGATGTGAGTGTTTTCATGTGAGATTCGACTTCACCACTGCCTGATTCAACATTTTGTGATGTCACAGCCCGAGCTTTCAGATGATTGGCTGTGGCAGCGGCTTTGGTGAGCGCCTGTGCCTTCTCTGTCGGATGTGGGACCCATTTCAAAGACATAGTGGGAAGATTGGGTGGTGATAGAACCAAGATCCCGATTTTTTTTGGTAACACTGGCAGGTTGATTTCAGAACTTAGTTTCATGGTATTGTACAGTTGTGTGCCTGTGGCTATATCTACTAGATGACGAGACTAAGAATACTACTATACATGGATACTGGGTATATGAGTCATGGGTTTGGGTATATGGGTCACGGGTTCATGGGTCGTCAAGGCTCAACCCATACCCATACCCATGTATATCCATACCCATAACCCACTGTGGGTTATCCATACCCATGCAGATCTCTAGTCACGCGTGATGCCACATTAATCATATGCTTGAAGGACAGGTGCTCGAGGGCACACATTGGCTATCCGAACATTAGAACGATCATAAATGAGACTAGGACAATGTACGCTACCTGATCAGTATCCACAACCCACTGCATGGCAGCCTCGCAAAACAGCTCGTCACTGTATGGCACGACTTTTTCCTTCGTAGAGATGGGCTGCATGTGGCCATCGAGCTGGCCCTGCATCAGCAAATCACTGATTTTGGCACAGTGGCACAGTGAGTACAGTCAACTACAGTGACCACAGGCACAAATTATATTGCTTGTATAGCAATAAAATTGACTTTTAAACACATTTTATTGTCACTGTAAAATGGGGGACCTACTGTGTCACTGTGTCACTATACAGCACTATACAGTGCTTTACAGTATTTTTGTGTTTTGCTGATGTGTGCTTACTGCCACTTGGTTTGTTTGCCGTACACTGTTTTGCATCCTTTGGAAGCATGGACACGAATCCATTTGTTTCAGCCCATTGTAAATACTCAGCCTATACATAGTTATGAATTTAATACATGGCTGAAATGCGTAGAATACCTTACCCGGTGGTGAGACTCTAGATGGCGCCGGAGTGTCGATATTTCAGCAACGAGTGATACCCAATGGCCCTTCCTGCCCAAGGGAGTTTGTCACAGGCACATTGATAGATATAAAAGACTTACAAGCACTTTTTACAGGTGCACATCTTCTTGCCATTGTCGCTGTTGTACACAGGTGTGAAAAACTGATCAACGTCACGCGTACAGTTCTTGTGTGGCACGGTGGTGGGACCATCAATTGGCAAGACCTTGACGTCCTTCAAAAGGCCATCCACGCCAATTTTGTCATGTGGGATGGACGAGGTAGGAGCTGGTTTGACAAATCGTACACCGGCAGCAAGGATGAAAAAGAGGGTTGAAGACTTATGGTTATCTATGTTCACAGTACTCGCAGTGCCGTGATTGGTGGCGGCATTGGTACGGACTCATTTGCTACCTGTAACAGTAGAGTAGATGCAATTTACTGTGACAAAAAATGCATGAAATTTGACAGCGCTCACCTTTGTCCAGTCTAGATGGCCGTTCTGATGTTGTTTCCTCCTCATCGCTGGAGAGTGTTATGCTCTTGCTGGCATTTTTGTGTTTGCGGGTTGGTAGCATAGGTGAGGGTGACCTACTAGAGTTGGATGGTGGGGTGCTTGTCGTGCAGTCGGGTACGTGTTGTGCTTGCTGGTGGAAACATAGCTCTGGCGTAGCTGCATTATCCGAATCTCGGAGTTTAGCTGAGGGTGCAGCTGTACGTTTCGGTCGACCGCCAATAGGTTCTTCAGGCTCACGCTTCATGCTGTGGAACTATTTGGAGATGAAGGTGGGGAATTTTAATTGAGTGGCTGTGAGAACTATACAGTTCTAAAACCTTACTGCAGTTGGTAGCAACACCCAATCTGGGGGTCTAAAGCCCAGGCTTGGGCCCCAGGCTCACGGCCAGCAAAATTCAGAGCCTCGGCCGTGAGCCTTGTAAAGCCCTCTCATAGGCCTGGGCTGGGCTTGGGCTTTTCGGGGCTGGGCTGGGCTGGGCTGGGCTGGGCTGAGGGCTTGAGCCCAAGCCTAGCACATCACTAGTTCTGCCTCCATCAGTCATCATTCCCTTCCTATGTACATTGCCTTCACCTAGTAGCTTCAGACCCTGACTTCTTCCAGATCACTAGTACTATATAATCTCCTGTATTTCTCTGTCATACCTTCAGTACGAATATCTCAACTAAAGTCCTATTACTTCTGACCTCGCTCCTCCCTATGATCTCCCCATCTCCCCCTCAACCTCTGAACCTCTGAACCTCTGAAATACGAGGATCTGTGAGTCTGGCAAGAGTGTGACACATAAGTCCTGCGCCAATGTCCTCACCCTCTCCACTCCTTGGTCCCTCCATCCTCCGACATCTCCGGACGTCGCTGCTAGTCAGTGACCAATGTCAGATCTCCTACACATCATCTCCAAACGGACTTTGGTCCACTATCTTCAGACTTGGTCCACTCCCTCTGGACTTTGGTCCATCAACCTCAATCCCTCCAGATCTCCACCAGAGTTAGACCAGAAGAAATATGGACTTTGACACCTCAAAACCAGGGGGTAGGCAGGATATGAGCAAGGACATTATGTGGAAGGTACTGTAGTGGGTTGGGAATTGATTGGGGTCCATGCATGAGTTTACTGATGAAATGTTGAGTGAGGGGGGATTGTGTGGGAAAAATAGGTTTTGAACCAGGCAGAATTTACCTGGTTTGCCTGGCTTAGGTACAAGGGATAATGGGGCAGTTTGAATGGGGCCGAGAAGGCCTATAACAGTTGCTAAGTCAAAGGGGCCAATGTAATGCCCTTTGGAGAATTCCTTATCTACAATCTCTTTGAATACATCAGCATGCAACTCAATTGAGGGGTTATTAGGGGGGGTGAATGGGAAAGCTAGGTTAGAGAGACTGGCATGGAAACCATGACAGAGACCACTAGATATAGACAGATATCTACAGTGGCTCAAACAACTGTCCCAATGTTTGCAGGTTTTTCACTAAACACAATAATCCCTGATAACCCCTAACCCTCACCCTAACATGTGAGTGTATGAAATAAAGTACTTACTCTTGGCTTTCTATAGACCCAAGGGTCAAGGGATTTGAAAAGGATTTGATGAAATGGCACCCATTTCAACATGACAACTCATTAGGACAGTTGTTTGACTTTGTACAAGATAGGGTATTTAGTACTTGGTATGACCTCCCTTGGCCTTAATAACTGCTTGAATCCATCTAGGCATGCTTTCTATCCATTTCTGACATTCCTTCACAGAAATATTCCACCACTCTACCCCATAACTGATGAACCCCTATGGAAGTCCTTTCATAATCTGAAAGGCATCTTTTGAGATGACCCCAAGTGTGTTCAATGGAATTGAGGTCTGGAGACTGAGCAGATCAGTCCAGAAGCTTGATATCTTGGTCCTCAAACCTGATCTTTGCTCTTCTGGAGATGTATTTGAGATCATTATCCTGCTGGAGAATGACTTGATCTGCAGGAATTCCAGATTTCTCCATGTTTTGCAGCAAGCCTCCCTCCAAAATGGCCACACACTGTTCAGTATCCATCCTCCCCTCAACCTCACTCAAAACCCCCACACCATTCCACCCAATACAGCCCCATACCATGAGTGATTCTTCTCCAAACTTGACTGTACCTTTGACCTCCTTGGAAGTTAGCTCCTCTCCCTTCTTTTTTCCTTACATATTCCTGTCCATCTGACTTAATTCCATTGATTTTGGTCTCATCTGACCAGACAACCCTTTTCCAGTCTCCACAGTCAAATGCTGGTACTTGAGAGCAAGACCAATCTCCTCTTTCTATGAGTAGTAGAGAGAAGAGGCTTTTTCTTCATTACCACAGCCTTTAGAGAGGCCTCCTTGAGGGTATTCCTTACTGTCTGTGGGCAGACAGGATTGTTGATGATGGAATCAATAAAATGAGTGGCCTGAACAGCATTTCTGGCCTTCCCGGTAAGGATTTGCTGGACAATGGTGTATTTATGGGTAGAAGAAAGTTTGGAAGGACAGCCACCACAATGGTTTTCTTTCTCTAGTTGGATTTCTGAAGGGCCCTGGCCACAGTAGACTTCCCTATGCCAGTTTGGGATGCAAATTTCTGGCAGAAAAGATCAAGAGAAGCAAAAGAGATTGTTTATGGTGGAAATGAGGAATTCATTTGTGAGGGCAGGGTTTATATATGCTGTAGAATAATTAATTATATAATGATGACATAATATAGTCATTACCTAAGGTATGTTACCATCTTACAGCACTCCAGAGTCTGATATATGTAATAAGAATTCAAAGTCAAACAACTGTCCCAATGCGTTGTCATGTTGAAATGGGTGCCATTTCATCAAATCCTTTTCAAATCCCTTGACCCTTGGGTCTATAGAAAGCCAAGAGTAAGTACTTTATTTCATACACTCACATGTTAGGGTGAGGGTTAGGGGTTATCGGGGATTATTGTGTTTAGTGAAAAACCTGCAAACATTGGGACAGTTGTTTGAGCCACTGTATGCATGAGGTTACAGCCATGGAGCCATTGCTAGGGATCATCGTGGGTGACCCCATGGGTGTACCCATGGTGGGTTTTACCCATGGGTCTTTCACTTGAGGAGCAAACTAGCAACAAATAAAATTTATGACTGCTCATTCTAATCCTAATCCCCCAAAATCACAGCTAGTCCTAAGCTCCCTAGTGCTCTAGTCTTCATACAGCATCACTTAGTAGTGATGTTTATAATAAAATATTTTTGAGCAAACCCATGGTGTGGGTGTGGATATGGGTGTGGGTGTCCAGCATTCATACCCACACCCATACCCACACCACACCCATACTCACACCACACCCACACCCATGACCCACATGGGTTACCCATACCCATGATGATCCCTAGCCATTGCTCCCAGGCCTCTGGAATATAGTAAGGAATTAGAGCTCTAGCTCTTCTGACCCTTAGCGCATGTTTAGGCTCCATGGCCAGCCTTGCCACAACCAGAGCACTTGTGGATGGCTGAGTGCTTGAGAGGTCATCTGAGGGGTCATTGCCAGCCGGTACATATTGTCTGGCCTTAGGGGTTGACAAGGTGGGTGTCCATCTGAGTTGTGGAGGCATTGGGTGGGGGAACCATCCCAAAGCTCTTCACTGTTGCAGCTTTGCATGTCATGTGGAAACTGCCCAGGGCATTTGGGACATGCTGATTTGCCATTCTTGCTCCTGGGTTGGTTGCGAGCAACCAACTTTGGGGAGCAGGACTTGGAGCAGGATCAGGAGGTGCTCTTCTGGCGCCGGCTAGCATGAAAGGGGGGAGGGGAGAGACCCTGCATGTGTCGGTCCCTGGCTGGGCCTGGGGAGCATGAGCGCGAGGAGCAGTAGTGCCTGTGATTCTGGCACTCAGAACGTGGCTGGAAGGAGTGCATTCCTCGCCCCAAACTGCTCGACGCTGACTCTGATTTGTCAAGGGAGTCTAGCATCTGCAAGCAGGGGTCAGTGGCAGGACATTGTCCATGGCACCACAATAAGGAGGGGGATGTTGGATGGTTGCACAAAGGTAGAGCACAAGTGCAATATACTGATTAGAAGCACAGGCCACAATGCAAGAGGGAAGGAGTGAGGAAGATGCTTGTTAATTGGATGGGAAAGGCTTACCTTGACCTTTACGAGCTTGTCATTGAGGGCCCAGACCTCATCTGCTATGGCATGCAGTAGGTGCTGGTTGATGACAGAAATATCATATCCCCAACTAGCTTTGAGCTCTTGGTGCCAGTCCAGGTAGATGCACAATGCATAGGTTAGGATTATCCTTTCTCCCAATGGTAGTTGGGTCATGGGATGGGTTTCTAACAGTCAAAAGAATTTTGTGAGGATGTTGAAGTGTACAATTGGCCACTCAGCCTTTCTGGCGTGATCAAGGAAGAAGTTCTTGGTTCTAAGAAACTCTGGGACAGAGAGGTCATGGTCGGATAGGACATTGCAGGAAGCTCTAACCAAAGCGATGGAGCACATGGTGAGGTGATCATCTACCCTGGAGATGCCGAATGTGTCATTGGCCTGGGACTTGTTGGAGAGTTTCACTACATCCAACCTCCCAGCATGGGTGAAATACCAGAGTTCAACATAATCGAAAGTGCTTAACTTTTGCAGCATGTAATGGGAGGGGGGGTGAACAAGAATGTCAGTGACGGAGGAGCCCACTGCAAATGGGTTCATCTTGGGCTTCTTCTTGTCAGATTCTCGCTGCTCACATTCAGCCTCTGCCCTGGCCAGACTGCCCTCTTCCTCTTCTTGTGCCCTGTGGGCTAACTCAATTTCTTCGGCTGCCCTACTACTAGCATCAGATTCCTTTTGAGCATTCCAAGCAGCAACACGGGCATCCTTGTTGGTTTCCCAAGCAGCTGTTAGATGCACAATGACCTGTTGATCATCTTCCTGGTACCCCAGTCGCAGTCCCTGGTGAATGATGTCGAAATCTGGACTGGTAAAGTCCAGAGCTATTTTGAGGATGGGGTCAGCCATGGCAGAGGGACTTTGAAGTTGGTACAGGAGTGCCAGTGGGTAATTTAATTAAGGAATGTGTAGAGTGTCCAAAGAGTGAAAAGGGCCAGATGAAGAGATGAAAAACTGGTGCAGAGCTCAGCTCTGAGGAAAGCAGGTCACAAATGGGAGGAAGTGGCATGGAGGAAAGAAAGACTGCCATGCCACCTTCCTCTGTTCTGCCAAAGACTATGCTTTGTGACTACGTTCGTGACTCACTACGTAACAGACCAACATGTTGTCCAGGCAAACCTTCACCCACTAAGTACAGATGATGCAAAGGACTCAAATTTTAATTCTTTGGGTAAGATCATATTGTACAAGTAAAGAAGCAGGAAAGAATCAGTGTGGAAGGTGAGAGTAAAAAAGAGGGCCTTTCCCCCCTCTCCTGCATGTTACAGACGCTACATTTCTTGATTACATTTCACTACCATTCATTTCCTAATCACTAACACTAGTCCCACTAGTGCACACAAACACTACCAAAAGACTATCATAGTATTTCTTATCTCTTATCTCGCTTATCAAGACTTACCTTATCAGGTCACATGCTTCACATGCTACTAGTCATGTGACCAAGTCACATGATCTTATCCCTTATCTAGGCTATGCACCTCATGGCCACCTCATGGTATACACATTGCATCCTTATGCTTGCCTCATGACTTTCCTCTTGACTCACTTTCCCTTATCCTCCAATAGCATTAACAGCTCTTATCTAGAGCATCCTCATGGTACCCAGTGACCGTGGTATTAACCTTATTTAGATTCCCACAGCCTTTCCACAGCTTGGCCTGTGCTCACACTGATTTATAGCTCGCACTTAGCCCCTATAAATACCCCTATGTTTGTAGTACTATTCTCTAGTCTAGTTCTCTTGTTAGTTCCCCATGTTCTTTCTGTTCTTTCCCCTCTATTCTCATTGCTAGCAATCTACCATAGACCCTAGTGGTCTAGTGATTGTACTTGATAAACAGAACTACTCATTGCAAGCACTCTAGGATCTACCAGGCAACCTCTAGAACCTCCTATTGTCCTTGATAGGATATTGGGTCGTTACACTGCATGTCACGAATGGTGGAATGTGGAGTTGATAACCATTTATAGCAGTGTTCTGCAGGTCAGTGAACAGGAGTCACAGTCACTGACCGTAAACTGTGGGAAAGTCAGTAAACTTTGCCACTGTTTGTTTGGACGTGACTTTCAGGAGTTCCGAGGTCCTCCAAGTCTACCAAGTCGTGACTCACCAAATAGTAGTAATCTTCACCATTATCTCCATAATCCATTGGGCCACTGGCCATGCCTCATTGCAACAGTGTGTGTGTCTACTATAAGAAACAAACTGAAACGACACAGCAAACCTCACCACCACTCCCTGACCTGTCTGTGACTCGGATGGCCAGTCAACTCAGAACTTCAGGCAAATGGCATTCAAACAGAGGATGGTGGTGGGACCACTTTATCGAACACCCTGGATATGCAACCAAAGAACCTGCTTCCATGGTTAGCAGGAAGGCAAAGGTATGTAATACATGGGATTCGCGAGATTGCCCAGAGTCTCATCCAGGCCATTGACAAGGATGAAGACTCGGAGACTCAGAATTCCATACTAGCATCACCACAGTACAGCCGAATTCCAATCAAAACACTCTTAGATTACTCAGAGTCGCATGTGGAGTCTTGGCTTGGGTCATTCTACAAAACTGCCATGTGGTGCTTAGATGATGATCTCGAGCTGTATCAGCTTCTCGATCTGGATCGACCCAGATCACTCGCAGGCCGAAGATTTGTTAGTGGAGTAATCAATTCCAAGTCACTCTTGTCTTGGTTTTCGCAGTAGTACCTATGCTCTAATAGCCAATAGGATTTGATTACATCACTTCCAGCTCAGACTTCTGGTACTGCACGTGTTCAGTTCACTTGAGTTCATGGGACAGTTCACATATGAACATTCGCTAACTCTTGTGAACGTTCAGTGACCCACAGAACACTGATTTATAGCACTACAGAGCTACTTGGTTAGTGTCCTGACCGAAACAGGGCTAACATTAGTCAAACGTACACTTTACGATACCTGTCCGCACTGTGGGAAGGAAATACACTGATAACCCGCGACGTCGTGCATGTTATTCATGCAGACGATCACCAGTTATCAGTGCCTCTGCAATTGATTTAAGTGTCACGCACTGTCACTGATTTGTGCAAAATGCTAGGTGATGTTTGGTGTCCAATATGATGAGTTCGAGTGATATAGAAACTGAATTCAAGTGTTGTATTCGTAAAATGTTAGGTGGTTTTCAGTGACAAATACGATGAGTTCGAGTGATATAGAAGCTGAACTCAAGTGTTGTATTCGTTGATATCCAATCATGCCCACACTGCTTTTCACGTTCAGTTGCAGTACGATTCACGCACTCGATCAATTGAAAATCATGTTCATTGTACTTGCCGAGAATGATAAATGATGCCAGATTTGTACTACAAGAGTGTGGGTTAGGATGTGCGATATTGTGTCGAGTACTCTGAGCTGTCGCGTTGGATGCCATGTCGTGTCTAAGCCGCGACTTGAGAGGTCCCGCTCGTGCGCCTGCTTGTCCTCTGGGCCTTGCATGTGCGAGTCTTCATTCGCGATGGTTCGGCTCCGGGTGAGTCTTCTGTGCCCGCAGAGGCCTGCCCATTGTGGGTCACAGCCATCAAGCGTTGACTTCGCCCTTGCATCACAAGACCGGCGTCCTCTAGATCGTCAAGGAGGGTTTTCGGCGCATGAGGAGGTGCGCTGCAACGTAGTGCGTTGGAACTTTGCTACACTCCGTGGGGTTGGTGCGACACCACTCCGTACACCGCGTGACAATCTGAGCATCAACCCCACAACGGGTATGGTGTCTGGTGGTGAGACACCACGTGAACAACGACTTCGAGCTGACTCCACCAAGCGAGCTCTGAAAACTGGTTTCATGAATTTGCCGAAACCAGAGAATAGTTTCGAGCTGCTGGTGCCAGAGGACGAGGAGGAAGAGCAGACAAGTGATCCGATGTTTGAGGAGGATGCAGCCGAGCGGGACGAAGGGCTGGAACGCATGCAAGAGGAAGAAGAACAATGGATTCTCGCGACACGATCGAAACCTGTGCAACTTGGTCTGCCGCGACCAGCACGTGTCGACGTCGTTCAACTCTTACACAATCTCAACATTGGCGACAATGACGAGCTCACCGATGCGCACAAGTTGATCAATTCAGAACTCACCTTGACATTTCTCCGCTTACAAGTCCACCGTTTTGTGTCCACGCTGTGGGGACAAGCTGCTGAATCTTCGCTTACAATTCACGGATTTCTTCCTGTAGCTCACTGACAATGGCCGACACATGGTCCACTTTGCTGATCTTGGACTTCTGAGGTGGGCGGGGTATTGTGGCGATGTAGCGATGTGTTGAACGTTATCGATAAGAATCAACGCATTCAAGAGGACGAGGTTAAGTCAACAGGTCACATGACCACTTGAAGCTCGACTAGCATGCTCTCATTTTCCCTTCTTCCTCCTGCGCATGAATACAAACTAGTGACTAGCATTCTCGAACTTCCAGTCTCCCTGCAATGGACGAACCTCTGCTCGCCTATGTCATCGCCGTGATCGCCGTTCTGCTATCCTCTGAGTCGTACCGTCCCAGTCCGAGTCCTTATCCGCATCTACCAATGGCCACTGCCACCCACCATGCGCTCACACACACGAAATCCTCATTGTCGACGATGGCTCCAAAGACGACACCTCCACCCTCGCCCTCGAACTGGCATAGGTGTAGGCATAGTAGATGACTCCAGATAGAGGAACAGATTGTTTGCAATGACTTTACATTTCAGTGTCTATTTCGTATCTGTGCTATGATTATCAGTAGCTTTCATGTCAGTGCTTTTTAAAACATTGAACTCGGCCATCCAGTGCATCACTGAAAACGATGCATGGCCCATTCAGTGTTGATATCACTGGAATCCAATAATGAAGTGTTACGAACAATGGTTATCAGTGTATTTACTTCCCACAGTGTCCGTCTTCGGAGACTTGAGGGATCCAATCATCCAAAAGTCTCTCGAATGGTCTACCTGGTCGTCTCGCTACTGAGAGGATAACGGAGACCTCTGATACTGCGCCAAACGACGTGTTCCGTCTAGACAAAGGGCCCGTCATCGCTGTACTCGACGACTTGCAGTTCAGTGCCAGTGTCTGGGAGACGAGGCCGTAATGAGGAGAGTCGTGGCACCCGCCACAGGATTTCCCACGACATTGGAGATACAGTAAGCTGCACCCACATCCTGACTGCGCATCTATCACAAACCATGTCCCCAGCAGCAGCCGTCGACGTGCGTGTCGTTCTCGACGATGCCAAACACAACACTGATATCAACGTCGCTTGATAGGTCTCTGGATTGTCCGCGTCTACCACTGAAACAGAGTTGCACGACTTCTTCAGGCAAGTGGCAATCAACTGTTATCTCATCACCCCCTATTGATAGTATTGATGCGTCGCCCTCAGTTTCTGTGGAAAGTACGTCCTGATCCGTTGCGAAACACTCCAATGTCTCAACATCATCATCATCTAGGATTCAATCTATCGAGCACAAGGACGATGGTGAGACATCAAAGAAGGTCGTCATCACGTTCGAAAAGCCTTCTGCGGCCCGCACTGCGCTGATGGTACGATCCACTTACTCGAATGAGCCTGATTGTCGACCCAACGTCGTGTACAGTTGAACGGCGGGAATCTCGGCGGGAATACACTCACCGTCACCTCCGAGGTTGAGCACCCCGCGCATCAAGATGATGTTGAAGAGCATCAACCTCAGACCCACGTTGAGCAATCGGACAAACCGCGAGCTGGCAGTGAGTCATGCTTCTTGAAAATCTGCTGCTCTCCTCACCGCGTTCTCTCCAGTTGCTGCCGAGTATCTCGCGAACGGCCACATGCTGACAGACGACATCCTCCGCCGTGCCATCGACATTGATAGTACGTCATACTCCCCCTGAGCGAATTTAGGGATCATTCTTATTTCTACTCGTAGACAAGCATGGAATCTCCAAGAGATTCTTGTCGTTCATGTCTGGCCTTGACAAGTCAGTCGGTCACAAGGCTCTTGGCCCCGAGCAAACCGTTTCCGGCAAACTGCATACCACGCTCAAGGAAGCCCACACGCGTGTAAAGACCATGGATGAACAGAAGGGATACTCAAAGGTAGCACGTGAGGTATATTACCTCCTCTCCCCTATTCTCTCTTTACTTGCTCATGCAAACCACACGCCCTAGTATTATGCGAAAGCCCTTGCATCACCGATCGGCCAGTCCGTCTTGTCGTTCTACACCAGCACTTCCAAACAAGTGCTCGACATTCATGAAGAGTCACTCCGCATCAAGGCGTCCAAGACTGAGGCAGCCAAGACTGAAGCGGCCAAGACTGCGTCTGCCTCAACTTCTCCTCCTGCCCCTGCGCAGCCCGAGTCTTCCAAATAGGTTACTTACCATCACCGTACATAGCTCCGACCTGAAACCTCGCTGGAATTTGTTGTATTGTTGTATACGTAGATGATAATTAAGATAACTCCACAACCTGTGCAGCATGTATTTTTTTATTCTTTCAGAAATCAATTGCCTCTCCCAGTCACGCCTGAGATGTTGCCTAGCAAGGAGGAAGGTTCGGTAGGCCACTTCCACATGCATTTGATAGGTACACCGTCGGCGTAGCATCCCCTTCCTTTCCGAGCTGGACGTCCTACATGCATGGAGAGACGAGTGAATAAGCCATTCGACCGTGATGTCTTGGGCACGACGCAATACTCACCTCAAACTTGAAGCCGGTACATCTGCCACGGATACGAAAACCACATCAGATGAACCACCAAAACACGAGCTTCAACTGGCTTACGCGGGTCCAGAGGTACAATTCACTTCGATGGTTGGCCGATTGCGATACTTATCGCCTGTTCCGGTGATCCTCTGGAAGGTGATGTCTTGCCAGCTCAGGCTCCCAGTCGTTTCCGGACACGCCAATTGTGGGCACCAATGATCAGTAATCTGAGCAAGCGTCATGAATGTGTCATTGACATGCTCCATGATCTGAGTGCGTTACCTTGATAGGGTGGGCGACATTGGTCTACACTGTAATCAGCATTCACGAACCCCTCGGACGAGAGAGGTCATCTCACAAACGTAAAACTGTTGGATCAACGTCAGAGATACTGGGTTCACATACAGCCGTCATACGGCCGACTTACTCGACATATGTTATATTCTTGACGACACCCTGCGAAGAGGAGAAGGACTAGACAGAGCCAGAATCGCGTCAGCAGTGCCAGCTCACGCAGACTCTTTCTTGTATACCTTGAGCATGATGCCCGCATCACCGTCGTTTTGAGTGACGTTCCTGTAATAAACGTTTTGAATCCTACAGGCTGCATTCATTTTTTGTCCAAAGTAGCGCAACGAGTAGGCACCGACGAGACACCCGTAGCATCCTTGCCAAAAGAACCAATATTACACCCTAGCGTATGTCGTCAATCAGCCCCTGGCGCGACGGCAGAACCAAAAACGAAACACTGTACCAGCAGAATAGTGGCACTGGATATTCTCCGCGACGAAACCATTCGTAGGCGACTTGAGCGTCACACACTCATCGCCATTCTCGACGGAGACGTCATGCACATAGTTGTTGTTTCCTAATACATCGAACCCATCCGTTGCCCCAATATGATCCGCGATGATCTGACGTCCAGATCAGCAAAAGCTTGTAGCGAACGGATATGAAAGTAGAGACTAGACCTTCATGTCATGGGCAACGTTATCGTTCCCTATGATCACCACGTGAAACCTGTCGAGAAAAAAAAAGTCAAACATTTCCGAGCGCTCAGTGTACACAGGGATAAGTACACTCACATGGGCGAATTATGAAGCGTGACACCGCTTATATCGGCGTTATTACAGTTCTGGAAACGAAGGAGACGAGGGCGGTTCGGCTAGTAGATATAGTGACGTCAATATAGCGCATACAAGCAGCCGCGAAGCACAGGCTCAGACTAACGTATGCATCCAAACTGAAACGCCAACAGCATTAGCAACCGTATCCTCGAATCACTGAAGAAGCTACACTGACTTGTTGTTTGGTCGCCATAGATCACCGTGCCCATGAATAGTACCGTTGCCCTTCCAGACAACTAGAGCAAATATTATCAGCGTCGTCAACAGAGTCGACGAATCCACGCGCTCACGATGATCGCAACGATCAAAAAGAAACATATTTCCCCTTAGCGCAGGGTCAAAGACGAGATTCAACTCCCCGTCTATTTCGATGGTGAAATATTTTGGATGTTCGAAATAAACGAAAGTCTTGAGCGCATATATCCCTGGGGGCACAAGAAGGACGGTATCGGCAGGGTCAGTAGTCGTCGCTCCGGACACGCAATCGGCATGTGCCTTGATTATGGCCAGTCCGATGTCCGTCGCGTTGTCTGCGACACCACCGTAGTCAAGCACGTTGCACGTCTTAGCGGCATATGCCACTGATGACACGGCGATGAGCAAAAAGAGCGACGAGAACTTGAAAGAGTGCATGTTGTGATACTAGTATGATGAACCAGTCATCGCGAAGCTCTTAAATATGTTGGGCAGTCGAGAGGCACGCTGTTGCTACGCATACTGGGGTGTCATGCATTGTTTCATACCCTCGCGGTGGAGTCTGGATAGAGGACCATCGCAACAAAACACTTGGCATCAGTTAGAGCATATATGAAGGGCAAAAAGAGAGGTGACCCATACGGAGACGAATGATGCTTTTTCTGGCTGTTATGATGTGGTGCCATTGTGCGTTCATTTTTTGTCGAAATCGGGTCCAAGTCTCGTGCTTCTAGAGTCTTCAAGGTGCATCGTCTGGGTCGCGTGCAAGAGGGAGTTATGAAAGCGAGACACAGTAGCGACCAAAAAGATTCTTGACGGGGCGACCACTGATAATACCGGTCTACACTGATGATTCCTTGTGTGACTGTGATGGGTCAGGGTAGACAGTCCGGCTGGTTCCGAGCGAAGGTCTTCGACATCCACACATGAGTGGAAGTTACACGGTCGTCCGCACCTCCGACGGAGCCCGTGAGAGCCAGGATCACCCTGCTGAGCAATTCAAGGGATCAAGGATATGCAGTTACATGTTACATGTCGTAAGGTTTGCCCTTGCGCGTGGAACTATCGTACAAAGTATTTTACAAACCTTGCTCATTCACAGGACGACAGGACCAGGTGTTCCCGGGCTACCAGCAGTCCTCCACGCAGCAAGGACCAGCTCGACCACGTCCTCGACGCCCTGGTCCTTTTTGACGCTCGCGAACACGGTCGGACCGTTACCCCGCATGATCCTGGCATCACGTTGCATCACCTCCAAAGATGCATTCACGTACTCTGCGATATCGATCTTCAATGTGAACGGATTTAGCATTATGGGGAGACATTGCACACATGTCCCTTGCCTTGTTGATCACCAACAGATCAGATTGCGAGATACCCGGTCCTCCCTTGCGTGGAATCTTGTCCCCACCCTGAAATACGGTCAAGCGACTATAGAGTTTCAGGAACAACAAGGTACACACCGCAACATCGATCACATAAATGATATAATCTGCCAGTTCGCGTGAGTAGTTGGCAGCAAGGTTGTCCCCACCACTCTCCACAAAAAGAAGCTGACAGCCATATTTGGCCTGCAAGTTCTCAAGTGCACCCAGATTGGCGCTAATGTCTTCACGTATGGCGGCATGGGGACACCCGCCGGTTTCAATGGCAAGGATACGCGAGGCTGGAAGCGCCTCGTTTTTGATGAGGAACTCCTGGTCTTCTCGAGTAAAAATATCATTCGTCACAGTGGCTACCGGGTAAACGGTTGAGGATGGAACGGATGCACCGAGGCACACGGTCTGTTTGCCAAGACTCTCACCAATGTTGTATTCTTCACGGAGGCGCTTGCACAAAGCGAGCGTAAGCGCAGTTTTTCCGGACCCTACCGGTCTAGAAAGTTAGGGAGGATGAGATCCAGATACCCGGGTTGCCAACCACATCCACATACCCACCGATCCCGACCGTGAAACCCCGCTCCTGGAAGTTGCGAGAGGTGTAGTCGGGAAGATCGCGTTCCGCGAATTTGCCTGGGAGGCCATGGAATGCAGGGATGGAGGAATGATAAGAAAATGGTGCATACCTGCGTGATCGAGGTGCTCGTGTGTATGACCGTGCTCACCACCGTGGTCGTGACTATGGACCACGCCGCCTTGCTCGTGGGCATGCGACAGGGTTGGATTAGTGCTCGCGCTGAGATTGTTGATGAATGGTACGCTCATTCTGGGGGTACTCTGGTCCGTCAGATTAGATAGTGACCAAGTGATCACGGAAATTTCCGTGTCAGGATGAAACGGCGCCTGGTCGAATACACCAGCTCAGAGGAAGAAGAAGAAGAGACACCAGCCGATGAGCAGCCAAGGCAGAGAAAGAGGTCCGGCCGTTGCAGGGTCTGTCGTACTACCACCACTAACTGAACTCACGCAGGAAGTTGCCAACCTTGTCCACGTCGTTGACCGTGCCAGCGCCGGTCGACGACCCAGCGCTGCACCAAGGTCGCGTGCGGACGGTTCCTCATGTGGAAGGGCAGTACGCAACGTACATCTACGTTCCACTCGTCTTGCACCACAAAGACGCGCTCTACACGTTGGTCGAGGACGCGCTGAGTCTCGCCAAGACGCAAGTACCCTTTCTCCATGCCATCGGCGGACAGGAACATGCCCAAGTAAAGCCCGTCCGATGGGAATTGCACATTTCCCTATCCCGTCCCTTGTTCCTGCGGGCACACCAGCGCGATGGATTCAAACGCGCCGTAAGAGAGATGGCTTCTTCGATAGCTCCGTGCGTCGAGCTCCACCTTTGAGCGCTCACAGAACGATGACCTCGGCTGCGCACAGTTTTGATGCGTCGTTTATCACCTTTTCGGAACTGACCAACGATGAAAGAACCCGGAACTTCTTGGCCCTGGAAGTCGGCGCCGGGCACGGAGAGGTGATTGAATTATGGGCAGGCACTCGATCCAGCAGTTCCTGACGATCTACCTCAGTTGTGCCGCTGTCTGGACTTCCTTGGACCAACCCTCCGCCAATTACGACAGAAAGAGTTCTATGTTGATCCAAAATTTCACACATCGATCGCATGGGCTTTGATGGAAAGGACGCCATTGTCATCCAATTTAGCTGCTGCTTCCCTCTCGGTAACTGGAGAGCTAGACGAGACCGCGTTACCCGAATGTTCTGCGCCCGAGGAGCAGCAGGCACGCTCGGCGTCTCCAAGCGTAATCGGACAGTCATCTGACAATTTTCACCGCATACCTCATTTTCCACACACCCTCGTGCCTTCACTCAACGAGGCATACGCGGCCAAACTCTCGCAAGCACGAACAGGTGGCTTCGTTGTGGATAGAATCTCAGTCAAGATCGGAAAGGATGTCTTTACGTGGTCATTGAGCGGTATGAAGTAAATTGGTAATTGGTCCCTGCAGGAGCACTGTATCGCATTCGGGGCAGGGAGCCCCCGGAAACCTAATTCCGTTCGATCACAGGCATAACTCTTTGCGGATTTGTGGCGGGCTTCATGACGAGCGCAACGTTCCTTCCACTCCCAGTAGCTTGATCAAATAAATTGACCATCTCCACCTCCACCTCTTGGCCGCCGCTCATTTCCGCCAATTCATCTTTTATCCAATCGCGGCGGTCCAGAAGAATCAGTGTTTCAATCAACGGCCCCAGTATGCAGCGGAGTGTTTGGAGCACGAACAGCGCACTCTCCATTTTGAGCCGGGCTGCCTCGTGCGTGAACCAGGCGGGGAGAGGCGTGATGAGTTCTACAAGGTTGATACCCAGCTTGTCCGTGGCGCGTTCCAAAAATGTAGGCCAGTCCTGGTATGCTCTGTCGTTGAGCTTTCCCAGCCGGCGATTCTCGGGCGATTCTCCAAGGCCAGACTGAATGGGTCGTTCCGAGTGGATCGCGTGGTCTGCGATTGAGTTCGGCTGCGCGGCCGCCGCTTGCAAAACGGGTTGTAGGAGAGCTCGATAGACCACCTTGCGCAGGGCCAGTGCAGCGCTTTGCACCGTGGCTGCATCCTTCAGCCACTGAGAAGGCACCTGGGCGGCCAGATGAACGGCGGCGATCGTCAGCTTTGGGACTGGATCCAAGTCCCGGAGAGGCTTAGACAAGGGAAAATCTGTAACATTTGGGCGTTCATGTCCGGCATTTATAATAACATGCGCACTAGGCGTACCAGAAGGGGACATTAAGTTGTAGCAACAGCCTACGACGACAAGCGAGTGGGGTCTCCAGGCGCGATTCTCATCCGTTGCCTGTGGCGTTCGGGGCCGTCGACCCAACAAAAAGGTACGCAACACATCAACAGTGAGGGAGCCACAGGCATGGAGAGCGACCATCAGAACAGGGACGGGTTCCGGACGGGTCGGTGGATGATGTAGGTCGGGTTCACCGTTCCGTCGGATGTCTGGATGCTCGCTAAGCCAATTAGCTACGGAGTCTTCTAGCCTCCGAGGGAAAACATGAACCGTTTGATGGGTAAGTGATCCCTTCCGAACTTCATCTGGGGTTTGTGAATCGCCCCGGTGTCTTCGTTTCACTTTACGTGCCGCTTCCTTGGTCGTCCATTGGTTGGCACCCAACGTTTGGCTTTCGTTATTATCCAGGGCGAGCACGTGAAAGTCCAATTCTTGGAGTGCTCTGGACAAATATCCCTAAAAACTCGAGTTCGGTCAACAATGATACCCTTGTCCAAGCCGTAATGGGAACGCACTTGACCGGACCCGACGTCCACTGCGTGCCAAACGGATCGTGGACTCTCCGAGTGAACAAGATGGTGGATGTACGAGGACATGCGATCGACTTCATGCTCTTTTTTGGGCGAGATGCGATAGGCACGGTCACCTGTGTTGCACGTTTCGTATGCTAGAACCGAGTAGGCAAACGTCGCTCCCAGTTTGTGGTGAAGTTTGGCAATTGACTCACCTGACGGGGTGCGCTGGAGTTGCAGGCTGCGCACGGAATCGACCAAGGAACAGAGTTCTGCCGGGATCTAACGAGCCGGGTTACTGTATCGATGCACAGGGTGCCGTTCGATGGAGAGCGTCACTCACGTCAACCCTGGGTCTGTCGTCGACACAGGGACGCATAAAGTAGTGCATCAGCTCCAGCCAGGCTGGCGGCTGCTGTGGGTAGTCCGACGCCCAATCCCACCACGGTGACCACTGAGGTGCCAGTTGATGTCCATGGAGCGCAACGTCGTTTGGGTGGATGGAAAGCAAAGAAGCGACGACGGGGGAAGAAATTAGATGTACGATGTCGGTAGTGTCGGCATTGCTGTTGTAAGCTGGACACATTCCTGGACTCGAAGACCTCGAAGGAAATGGGCGCCGTTGGGACCAACGCAGACGCTTATAGGAACCGATTTCTGCCTGCGAATCCTGCATGTCGTCTACACTCGTCGTTGGCGACCTCTGGACAGGTTTACTCGCACTCGGTGCTGCGATCGTCCTGACTGCGTCCTATGTCCTCGCCGACCTCTTAGCGCTCCTCTGGAGGCAGTACTTTTCGCCTCTCCAGCGTCTTCGTGGACCGCCCAGTCCATCGTTTCTCTTTGGAAACCTGCGCGAGATGTACAACCAAGAGAACACGGGTCTCCTCTACGACTGGGATGCCACCTATGGGTCCACTTACGCATACAAGGGCTTCTTTGGAGGGCCTCGCTTACAGACGATGGACCTGACTGCAGTCGCTCATATCCTTTCTCACTCTGATACCTATCAGAAACCGGATTTCGTCCGCGATAACCTCGCGGCGATGGGTGCGGGCAGTGAAAGCGTGCTCACTACGGAAGGCGAGGTACACAGAAGACAGGTGCGTTTCTTCTTTGCGCTTGTCAGTTTGCTTTTCAACTGCTGTGCCATAGCGCAGCATATTGGTGAGCGCTCTCCTTGTTATTGCATAGTTCCTGATGCTCACGGCGTCGTTGTACCCGGTAGGGCCCTGCGTTCACAGCAACGAATGTCAAGCGACTGACTCCGGTGTTCAGGGATAAAGCTTCTGAAGTACGTTTCCCTTCTCTACCTGTTGAACGTGTTGCGAGCCATGACTGTCTCTTGCAAGTTGCGTGATGTTTGGATTGGGCTCTCCTCAAAGGATCAGTCCAAGCCGATTGATGTCTTGATGTGGCTTTCTAGAGCTACCCTGGACGTCATCGGGATCGCAGGTACGCACTATCATGACTTTGAAAGGTCTGAGCATTCATCAATGGATGATCCAGGATTTGGATACCGTTTCAACGCGCTCTCTGGCCAGAGCGACGAGCTTGCCAATGCTTATCATTTGATATTCACGACTGCCAAGAAACTTCAACTGCGCACTATCCTCGAAACGTGGATCCCGCTACTCCGAAAATTTGTGCGTCATACCGGACCCTTTGTCATTTTATCCTTTTTGTGACCCCTTATCATGATTCATAGCGCATTCATTCCGAGGTGATGGATAAGGCGCATCATCACTTGATCTGTATTGGCCTCCAGCTTATCAATGAGCGCAAGACAACGATCAATCACGTTAGCGCTCGACGTTGCTCGGACGACGAACGGGATTATTCCGAACTATCCCCGCCTGAACCCGACTTGCTCAGTGTCCTTGGTAGGTGTTTCGGCCCCGAAAGAAAGTGCAGTACCCTGAGCTACGTCTGCAGTTCGCTCGAACATGGCTTCGTTTGCTTCCCAACGGTTGACCACCCCAGAGGTTTTATGTCAGATATCTACTTTTCTTATCGCAGGATACGAAACGTCATCTTCTGCACTCACTTGGTGTCTGTATGCGCTAGCAAGTGCGCCCCAATGTCAGAACAGTCTGCGGGAGGCAATTCGTACCATCCCCTTGGATTCTCCGACACCGGATGAAGATATATCCAAGCTTGAATACCTCGATTGGGTTGTGCGTGAGACCCTCAGATTTCATGCCCCTGTAACATGGACGATGCGAGTGGCTATGGAGGACGATGAGATCCCCGTCCAGCAGCCATTCTGGGATAAGTACGGAGAGCTGAACTGGACGATAAAGATTGCCAAACACGACATCATCACCATTCCTATCCAAGCGATTAATAAAAGCTACTCCATATGGGGTCAGGATGCACACATCTTCAGGTACGCGATTACCCTGCCTTGTTGACCCTGAGGAGAGCCAGCATCTGATCAGTGGCGTTCGCAGACCTGAACGATGGAAGAACCCGCCGGAGAGCAGCAAGGCAATCCAAGGCCTATACTCGAATATATTGACGTTTTTGAGCGGAAACCGCGGGTGTATAGGTTATAGATTCGCGCTGGCTGAGTGAGTACTGGATAGTTTTCCGTTTGAATATCTTTATTCCTCCACTCTGCGGCATCCTCCGTGGGGATCGCAAGAGCGGTAACTCCATG
The DNA here is from genome assembly GCA_018397855.1 of Boletus reticuloceps. Classification (NCBI taxonomy): domain Eukaryota; kingdom Fungi; phylum Basidiomycota; class Agaricomycetes; order Boletales; family Boletaceae; genus Boletus; species Boletus reticuloceps. The sequence goes on from JAGFBS010000025.1 coordinate 282,982, forward strand.
CAGCATTGCAAAGGCACGGGGCATGATTTGCTTTCTTTAGACTTTTCCGTCTCTTGTAAAACACCCGAGCTGGGCATTGACCATTGACATGCTCTGTATTTCTCTTTGAAGCTATTATTGATAGACTCCTTGGTGGGAAACGGGAGTACGTATTTGCTGATATTCTTGGCTTTCAGGATCAAAATGTTCCTTTTCACACTCATCCGTGATCTCGAATTCACGGTGGAGCCTGCGGTAATTATTGAGAAGACCTTCAAGTAAGCATATTTCCCTGGCATTTTCCGAACCCTTTAATTATCCGAGGCCGTGCTTTGTGCTTCTCTTACTTGCGTTTCATGTTAAACGAACCCACTCTTCCTCCCTCTGGGTCATTGGCAATGGTCCAATTTGATTGACTGTATTATGCATGATGAGCTCATCACACTGTCTGCTATTTCACAGTGTTGTTGCTCGTCCCGTGGAAAAATCTCGGTATAATTCTGGTAACAAAATGCCCCTCTTCATCCGTCCAATCCCTTCTATCAGCGCTTCATCCTCACGCACGAATGACCCAAATGAAACGTAATCTTACGACCATCCTGCTTTCTCAGTCAATTCGTCCCGCATCAACGGCCCGTCCTCACACATGAGCGGCCCAGGTGAAACGTAATGTTACGCCCCTCCATTTCAGAATGGTGTTCGTACATCTCGTTATTCCATCACAGCAGTAACCCCCTTGAGTAGCTGAACTGAGGAACTGCAACTTGTCCGCGGGAATGTTGATATGGACCATGTAGTCGTTAACTCAGACATGTGGGAAGAAATCTTCATAACTCCAACTTGATCTCTCGACGACCGCCCCCACGAAATTGTCGGACCCCACAGCCGCGCGGTCATGTGGTATGCAGTAGAGTTTACCCCTATACACTCGTCCGCTTAGCGAGAGATCTTTGGTGGATCGTATCGATCTATGTGTGCTCTACAGTTCAGGTAGCAGTCCGCATTCACGTGCGGCTGCGGCGCCCCATGACTCACACCCACCAGGTGTACGTAGACATAACGAGGTACGTATCTAATCATGATGATCGCACTCTTGTTCCATTTGAATTTTCCGGCTTCGCAAGGGAACTGAACTTTGTACCTAGCCTTGACTCGATTTTCACTCGGCCGGTGGGGATGCGTTCCTGGGTGATCCCGGTATGTATTTACTTGGCGGTGCCCCAGTTTGGTCGCATCCAGCGACGAGCAAACAGGAAAAGATTGATATTAATCACGCGGGGTCGACGGTATCCCGGTCGTCATCGCAACCACGGTCTCTATCCCGGTGCCCGCCATAGATGAAGGGGAAACCAGGACCAAAATCCTGAATAGCTCGAGCAACGTTGCGGTACGAACAGCAGGACTAGAACGGGCCACATGGCCTGTCGGGATATCAAAACCACTACCAGTCTAGTCAGCGCTGCGCGTTTCATATACCGATCGTTGCCTATGGCAAAAATGGTCGACGGTCTTTCCCTATCAGCACAAAAAGAACCGCACGATGGAACCGGTCGTCTTGGGGTGTAAGCCAGGTTCCTTGCCCGACTTGGTTTATTCGTGTTGCGTTTATCCTTTTTTTTTCTTTTTTTTTTCCTAGTTTTCGTTCGCACCTCGTCTCCATTTCTCAGATTGGGGTCTGCTGATAAGCGCGCCTGCGTGTGTTTTTTCCAAAAAAGAGGTTCGGCAGGGTCGGTTGACCGGGACCGGCGCGCGAGGTCCGATATTCCCCCCCCTGTGTCTCCTTTTATCCCACCTTGCCCCCGTTCCATTCCGTACAATCACGTTCTCTGGAAGCGAGCGAGAATGAACCAAGTGTGCTATCACGCCACCTATATCATACTCTAGGAGCATGTTTGCCGCAATCAAGCGCGTGGCCAGGTGATGACGAAAACGAATCTTGTAGGAATGTGGGTGATGACACATCCTGTACTTGGTAAGGGGGGGAAGAATTCGGGGGGGCTTCGCCTTGCTCACGGAGTTAACGACACCACTGATCTGGATGTGACCCATGATGATCGCGATTATCATGGTGATAAACCCGACGAGTCGGTGTGAGCTTCACCCTCACTTCGCTACAGGAAAAAAAAAAACACGGGCTCGGGTAGGTACGGACTCGATCTAGGAGGTCAATAAGCAGGTCGACTCTAGCCTCATGACCCGTGCGGAACAAGTCCCCAGAAAAAAATAAAAGGTTTCGAAATCATTCCTTTGTGTATTGTAACCTAATTTCATCGATTCCAAACCTCCGTCTCCCGTACGTACCAGATTATCTACATATAAGCGGCGAGCGCAAACGATCGTAGAGAGGGCCGGTCACCGTATCAAACACGGTGTAGGCGGGTAGCCGATTAGTTGTGACGTGGCAAACTGTCCGTGCATCGGCGACGGTGGTGTTAATGATCATCTGGCCCCTGTGGAGTAAACAAAAAACTTTGAGCTCGGGTAGGTTGTAAATGATACAGATCAACTCCCGTATCATTCGGAGGGCCCCCCCGTCTAAGGCGTACCAACTCAAAATGAGTCGCCGCATGACAGTGTCAGAAAAAAAAAGACAAAAAGAACGAAAGACAATCACACTTGGTCAACGCCTCGTGAACGCCTCATTTCCGTGACCCCCTAGTCCTCGTGCCTTGTTTCTTTTTTCAAAGAACGTGCATGTGTCACATTACCATTGTCATCCTTACGGGCCATCCCGCGTTGCGGAAAATCTCGATCGGAAACCGTGCCAGCGAAACGAGTTTCAAAAAACGCGATGACGAGCACTGCATTCTGCTTTACCCCAATCGTGGCGTTTCCAAAAGCCAATCATTTCCTATCACTCGGGTAAAAAAGGCGTTCCCCCCCTTGTTTCCCCCCTTGTAAAAAATACAAAACGGTGACGTGAGCCTATATGTGGCAGGCCGAGGCGCGTCGTCACGCCCTCTATCGAGAATTGTAAATTGTAAATGATTGATCGTAAGTATGTGATCGTAAACACGCGCCAAACGTTTGTATTTGGGTTTCGGTGAGCGACGATCGGGGCGCACGACTTGGGGGCGAGTGCCAGGGGCGCCGGGTTCGCGGCGCTCATGGGTGCGTCGCGTTACGACGCCCAAGTCTCAAGATATCCATTACGGTTACCTCAGATACAAGTATACGGGTGCAGTTCACTGAACCAACGACTCGGATGCAGATACGAAATACGGTTTGTGCGTGGGCTGTGATGCCTTTTTTTGTTCTTTTTTTTTTTTTTTTTGGAGTATCGCTTGTCGTGTACAAACGGGTATCTGAGTGGGTCGAGGCCCCGAGGTCGACACCTTGATCGGCGTCACCATCATCACCGTGTCACCCACCCTCGTCGTCTCCATACTCTCTCTCGTCTGTGCTCGCAAATCGAGCAGTTGCAACTGAGCACGTGCCCCAAGAACCCGAGTCACATCGAGAAATGCAGTCCAGAACGCACTGGGTCCGCAAGAACGAGGCTGTTCTCGACCTTGTAGAAAAAAGGTCGATCTGTGATTTCTGGCCATGCCGTGTGATTTCTGGTGACCGATCGATGGCAGTGGGTGCGGATAGGCGTCGCCTTCCAAGACATGACGAAAGGACCTATGCTATGAAATGTGAGGCTGTACCGAACGGTGCGCCGTTCATGTGGGTAGAACGGTTTACCCACCCGCGATAATTATTTGCTGTGACACTTGTACATACGAGGGCCAAGACAAATAAAACCAAGCCCAAGCGTCCACTCTGCTCTCCGAATTCCGCCACCCACGAATGGCAAGGCGCACATAATAATAATAATAAAAAGTAAAAGACAAAACGAAAGAATGGAAAATGAAAACACGCGATGCCCTACCCTGCAAGATGCGCGACGGGATTCCGGAGCGAATGCGAATTTGCGACGCTATTTTTTAAAAATATTATATTATATTATATTTTGTTGTCGAACGTGAACGTGTGTGTGTGCGTGTGTGGCGGCGCCGTCTAGCCGAGGAGGTCCGGATGCGCTCGTCGCCGGTTCGTCCGTACTTGTGATATCGTAGGCGCATCTGTGATCGCGATCGAAAAAATGACGCGAGCGCTCTCGTAAGAGAGGGACAGAGAACAAGAAAGAGAGAGAGAGAATAAAGAACACACATCGATCGCAAGTCGACGCCGCCGCCCGGATCAGCGAGATGCCAATATATCAAGCCATGCTCAAAATGGTATTTGTGGTATCATATGTTTCAATTCATACAGGATTCTGTAACAAGAAATGTTGCCCCTCCGGGTCGATGTGATTATGAGCATTCTAAGAAGAGAAGGAAGAACGGAGGAGGGAAGACGTGCCATACAAGGCAAGGTGGAGAGATGGAATCGGATGCTGATGGCAAGAATAATAAATTAGGAACATCGTCTTCTGCGCCGGTGGGAGAAAGCCGAGGAGACTGCACCCGCGCAGCGGTGATGGAATCTAGAAAAAAGAATCTTTTTCTGCAGGCGTGCTGTAAGGCGGTTGCAAGAAGACGAGAAAAAAAAGGGGGAACTAGTGGGTTTAGCTAAGGTCAGCGTAATACTACTAATTATTATTATTACACGCAGTTGATCAAACGTATCAGATTCCCCCCTATCCATTCAACTCGGCCATCGTGTTCGATTCAGTGTGGGCCAGAGAATGCGGATCCAGGATTGGATGATGCATGTGGGTGACTATCGCCATAGTAGCTGTGCGTATGTTCCGTGGAATGTGTCGGTAACCTTTCAGATCCCGATGGTGGGCTAGGGAGGAAGCCCGGAGACAACGACGGTTGGTGGTGGTGCTGCGACGAATACAACGATTGCCCGTGATGATGATGGTGGCCGCCTAGATTGTGCGATGCGAACGGGCTTGCGGAAAGGGACGGGGTAGCGGACATCGGAACCCCAGATGGGATGTAGTGTGCCGCCTGGCTACCATTCCCAGAGTGGTGTCCCTGCCCCGGCACATAGGCCATCGAATGCCTCGATTGGGGAACGTCAAGGCCACTGGATCCTCCGTGATATTGGTGTGATGACCTCGGAGGCATTCCGACAAGATGCCGGTTCGACCCAACATAATCGGTCGGTGGCGAGGGCGCGTGATTCGGGTGAGACGACGGAATCGACTGGAGCGACATGGGGTGATACAGTTGCAACGATTCCTGTGGAATCGTTGTGCGACGAGGCTCCAGCAACGCAGTCGTAGGCGTGTTCCGCGTTGGAGGATATGGTGCAGACGTGGTAGGACCAGACGCTGCTCTGTGAGCAGGTGCCAAGATCCTGCGCCGTGCCTGGTGGGTCCCGTGAGCCAAAAAAAAAAAAAAACTGCGCAGGAATGATGTGTGGCTCACATTGATCATCCAATTGGAAACCTGGCTCATGCTCAAACCGGTGGCATGGCACAATTGTTTTTTCTCTTCCTCGCTGGGGTATGGATGGTCCGAGTGGCGATGCAACCAAGCTTTGAGATAGTCCGTGGTCTCCTTGGGGAGCTTGCCGCGTTTTTTGGTGGGACGATCGACGAGAGTGGAAGAAGGAACCGTCTGCGGGGGGCGAGACGCTGGCGATGATGATGGAAGGGGCACAGCCGAAGGCGTGGGCGGCAGAGACGGCGAAAGTGGAGTCGACCCTGAACTATAGGACGGATTACTGGGAGGCAAGACGAATTCCTGTTCGGGAAAGGACCATTCTTCGGACTTGTGGGCGCCAGAAGGGTAGGGTCTTCGATCGATGGGCGCGCTGAAAGAAGAGTGGCGCAGGCCGTCTTCGTATTTGAGTGGCGGATTGAGGGACGGCGTCGAGGTTGCACGGGCGATCGTGGAAGGGGAATTGGACCACTCGTCGGACTCGACGTATGGGGCTGGTTGGCGGAAATCAGGGGTGAGGGGAGCGGCAAAAGAAGACATCTGGGATGTAGAAGCGGGCACGCTCGGAAGCGAAGACTGGTGATAGGGAGAAGATTCAGAGTAATTATAATTAAGACGCGATTTCTCTGCAGAGGACTCTTGGGTATCGACGGAAGACGGAAAATGGTATGAGGGGGGAGACTGATTCGGTGTCGCGAGGGTTCTGCGGGACGTGGGCTGAGGATACGGGGACGCCCTGTAGCGGGTATTCGATGCGGGGTCGGAGGAGATGCTCGGGAGAGAGGTGCGACGGATATCGTTGCGGAAAGGGTCCTCGAAGGTGGTAAAGATGGAGGGGAGCTGGACCTTGGGGGTATTGTCGAGCACGGGGTCGGTGAGCTGCTTGTCGTCGAAACTCCAGGCGTCGTCTGAGCGAGGCTTGTGGTCTGGCTGGGGAGAGACAGAGGGAGAGAGTTTCTTGTCACGGATGCTGCTCGTGTCAGTGTCTGGGGTGGAGGTGGACATTCGTCGTTGGGAGAAGTCAAGGTCGGGTTCGGGACTGTGATGAGACAGTTACCAATTAGGACACACAAAAAAAAGCGAGAAAAACAGAGTCGGAGTGGAGTGGATGAAAGTGAGACCCACCAGATGGCCGGGGAGCTGCGATGTGACAGGTCGTCGGCGAAGTGGACGTCGTTTTTTGGATCAGCGCTGAGGGGAGAATGGATCAGCGGAGTCGGAGAGAGCAAGGGAGAGGAGAAAGAGAAATGATGGAGGAAGAGGGGCATGACAGGTCGATCTTGATAGATCTGACATGTGGAAAGGTGGACGTACAGGGAGAGCTGGAACTGGGAGACGTTGTAGGACGAGACGGGTAGTTGCGGCGAGTGCTGCTCGATCATGAGCGCGACGGTGGAGGAGATGAGGTGAGGGAGGAGGAGGAGGGGGAGGAGGAGGAGGACAGGGCCGGGTCTTTAAGAGGAGTCGGGCGGGGAGGGGGAATGCCATGAGTTTGGTGCGTTGGGTGGTATGAAATACGATCGCTGTGCAAGGCACTCAAAGAAAGTAATTAGCCCTGGGAAGCTTAACGTTTGCCGGCAACGTCCCGTCGCTTTTTCATCTCACCATGTGCGAGACAATCCCGCGAGAGAGCTTCGGTAGCGAATAACATCCGCCGCTCGCCCACCCCCTTCCTTCTTTCTCGCTCGTCCAACGTCGAAGCGAACCCGTGTGTCAAATCAATCACCCTGGCAGGCTCGGACCCGTCTTCCCTGTCTCGCTGCACCGTGACCCCACCATCGCAACAATCACCGTATCTCCCATAACGAAATGCCCGCCCACAAATAGGTATATGGGGACAACTCTTCGCCAGGCGCGTCGAGGACACCGTTTCAGATGCGCCTCTTTTCAATTTTGCCCGGGCCAGGCACGTTCGCGCGCGCGCGGAGATTCAATTCTTCGCCTCGGCCCCCCGATTCGGACTCACGATCTCACACAGCCCCACCTCCGAACGAATCAAATTCGTCGTCGCGTCACCCCCCCAAAAATATAAAAGAATATCATATTTTGTAACAAATTATTATTATATCATAATCGTCAGATCTGTAACATGACACATCTTTCAAATCACATCAAGTCATGTGCGCAGGCATAATCTGTCACCATCATCTCCTCATCCTATATCGGGCACTCATCCCGCCCTTCTCCCCTTAATCTTGCCCTTTCCCATGATCCCTTGCAGTAGCTGATTAGCCTTTGTCCGTTCCTTCTCCGATACCTCCACCCCGTCCAACATCCGGATCCGTGGGCATGCTCGCATAACAAGCCCTCGGTATGCCAGCCGGCCGACGTACGCTTCATCCGGGAGGTCCCGCCGAAACTTGGCGTCCAGCTCTTGCCACCCACACTCCCCCCCCTTCTCACCCCTGCGCCTCACACCACTTCCCCCGTTCTCCGATGGTTGCAGCGCCCCAGGCACGTCCCGCACCAGAAGCGGTAGATACCACCCGAGCGTACTCGGGTTCATCCTGCCAACATCTCGGTCAGTTCCGGGTGTCGTCAAACAACAAACAAACGTTGGTCAGGGAACTCGTCCCCCCATTTCAGTAGGCCGAAACCCCGACGCGGCGTCCTCACCTCAAGTCGAGCATTTCCACATCCGCCATCCGTTGAAGGACACGGATCAGCGGTTTCGTTCCCTTTAGGCGAGATCCAATCATCGTCAGCTTCTTTAGTCTCGTGAGACCGTCCAGCGCAGCCACGTCCTCCAAGAAGTTATAGTTGAGGTTCAGCACCCGAAGATTGGGGGCCACCCGTGCCAACTCGCGCGGCAGCACAGTCAGCCGGCACGCCGCAACCTCCAAGTAGATAAGATTGTAACACGCCTCCTCAATGAAATTCGGTTTGAGTTTGTTGCCTAGTGAACCAGATATGAGCGCTCATTCTCAAGCTCCACCCCATTGATCATCTTCTAGAAGCACCACACATACCTGAGAGATAAAGCCGTTTCACATCCCGGAATTGGCGTGTCGAGAGATGGCTGCAGATCACCATCACATTTCGCCCCATCAATCAGGCCCCATGATGCATAATGAAAGATCCCGTCACGTCACGTTACCGCCTCAACAATTCTGCCACTCACAAGTCCCGACAGCTCTGATTTCGCATCGATAGGTTTTCCAGTTTCATCAGTCGTTCCCCCTTGACCAGCCCTCCAAGCCCGTTGTTGTCAAGGTAGAGCGTGCGCAGGTTCGTAAAATGCCCCACATTGAGGCTGTGCAACCGGTTGTTACTGGCGCGTAAAATGCGCAGCCTCGTCATACAACCACCGGCATCAAACTTATCTAGTAAATTGCCATCTTGGAGTTGCCAAGCACGTCAGCAGGATACGCCTAACGACCATAAAACCGGCTCACCTAGATTCAAAACAATCAATGCTGCAAGGCTCGGCGCAAGCGAATCAACCCTGACCAGCCGATTGTGACTCATATCTAGCATCTCTAGCCGCGGCCTGTGCAACGTGCGTCATATAGGGAAAAACGTCAAAAGACGAAACATCCTACCATCGAAACAAACTCAAATCGACTTCACGAAGCAGGTTACCCTGCACGCTTAGCTTTGTGAGCGCTTCCAGCTTTTCCAATCCGTCCAGGCTCGTGATCCGATTCCCATCGGCTCTCAGCTCTCTCAAGTGTCGCAGACACTGCAATTCTAGTTGACGCCCATCAATATTCGAGTACCAGCTTCTCGAGTGAAACGCTGCGTCTCAGCCACTTACGATTCAACGAGTCGATATCATTGTGACTAATGTCAAGATTCTCGAGATTTTGAAGGTGACCAAACGATGTGACGCCTGTCAAGCTTTGGTTGCTCAGCATGCCAACGTTTCCTTGTGAAATTCAATCGGACGTACACGTTCGAAGCGACGCAAAGCGTTCGCAAACATGGAGGGATACCGCTCAACCACGACAGTTGGTTGCAGTTTCTGTCACTTTCACGTCAGTCTACGATCCATTTCGTGTATGTACCACGCACAATGTCAGCGAGTCAAGTTTAGGCAAAAACTCTTTGAGCCTTGTCACGCTGTCCAGCGACCTTTTTGACAAGTCGATGCTGCGCAAGTCTTCCCAGTGTGGCTCAAAGGGACGCACGTCAGTGATCACTTGTACGAGTTTATCGTGTGCAACTCCAAAAGAACACTCTGTCAAGAATGTCGCATTCCTTCCATCTTGTTCAGAGAGGGTGCTCCTCCTCGACGTAGAGGACACGCGCCGAGAAGTTCCACTCGAGTCCACGACCGCCATCTGGCTGCTTGGACGTCGATTGCCCACGAGTTGCAATTCCTCGACGTCGTGGATCGGGGTTGACGCTCTCGTCGGCGATTCCTCCGACTCGACTAGACATCGCATTCAGCCAACATCATTTCGCAAACAAACGCGACGCTTACTCGTATATTCGAGATCCTGCATCATTTCGGCGATACGCTTCGACCTTGCTGAAGGCGAATACACAGCGCTTTGCGTGGGCTCGAAAGAAGAAGCGCTCGTCCCGAGATCGTCATCGCTCTCATGTGGCTTCGCAGTGAGACCCCTGATGGGCCCATCGCGCCTTCCGTCCGAGAAGCTGACGGATCTCCGGTGTCCTATTCTCTGAGTGGGCGTACAGTTCTTGTCTCGGTTTGGGTCCTTCATTGCAGATATGGGCGTCACGCTCGTACTCTTGAGGGCCGACTTTGGTGTTGCAACCGCGGACGCTCTGCGAGGCGCTACTGGTGTTGCTTCGCCGGGCGCGACCTGCTGTGCGTCAGGGGAATCGTTGGATGAATCATCCTCCGAGCCGAATACCAACGGCGCCTCTGCACCATCGTCTTCTTCCGAACCAGATACGGTGGTATCGTCTCCAGTGTCATCTTCTCCCGAAGAGACGACCCGAACCCTAGCGACAGATCGACCATCGAATGAGAACGAGGTCAAGCCCACTTCCTCCTGGTCATCGGCATCCTCTTCCTCTCCTTCTTCTATCCGGGTCATGTCCTGCTTGAAATGTGCTTCTTCTTCTGCCTCTTCTGGCCGCTGCGCTGCCGTCGGGACCACCTCTGTAATGCCCACGCTCTCATTCATGCCTCCCGAGTCATCTTCCCGCAGGCTCTCAATATCCCTGAACGGATCCTCGCTCTCGGCATCCGTCACAGACGTATGGTCCCTCAGATCATCGGCATCAGATAGAACCCCTGTAGATGATAGAACCCCTGTAGATGCCCTCATCCACTTCATAAGATCCTTATCATACACCATCTTCCCAACGCGCTGTGGAAGTGATGGAACATCAGATGGCGTAATGTGGGTGATATGAACGGGTCCTGCGTGTTTCACGAACGAGGGCGCACTACTGGCGGTGATGGTCGTCCCGGAAGCTGTGCTCGACGATACGAACCGGTTCAGGTCTTCATTGTTACCCGACCGTATCGATGAAGGCGGATATGAATGAGCTATTTGGGTCGGTGGTTGGGGGAACGCATCAATAATGGGCGATGACGTGATCCTGATACGGGGGATGTTCAGATTTGGGGCCGGGGTGTTGTGCGTCGTAACAGGACGTGCCTCTGCTTGCCATGGTGCTTCAATCGACATGTTCGACATGTCGTGGACGAGGCTCCGCTCACGGTCATCGGAGACGGAGCGAGAAAACTTGCGGGGACTGGGGTGATGTCGTGAATTGGAGGAGGGGCGACGAGGAGACCCTGCCTTGGGTGATTTCCGTCTGCTTCGTTCATGACTCCCACTTGACCCATGGCTTTGTTGTGATTTATAGTGCACAGATGCGGACAGATCATATTGCTCATATTCCGGTTGGGCAAAGCGAGAGGGCTCTGTCTCCCCAGAAATCAGGCGCTTCGCGCCTCTCATATCGTTCTTGATTTGTTGCATGAGATTTTCTGCCTGTTGCCGGAGAGCAAGGGAGGAGTGGGCACTTGGGGCGGCAGTGGATGACCCTGTGGCCGATCCGCTCCCCTCAGTGGTGACTGGCACGAGGGTGGCCCGATGATCTAGCATATACAGTTGGAATGCGTTGTATGTGAGAGGAACAGACTCACCATTCGAAGGGATTCGTACTGGCACTTTCAGCTGAGATCTTTCCGTAACAGGAGTATGGGTCGTTGCAGTGGTAGAGATGGTTGAAAAGTCGCGAGCTTGTTTGATCTGCTGCATAAGCGACCGGGACTCGCCGACATAATCGACTCGTGATGCCTTCGGACGCGACACAACAGCGCCTGCACCTTCGCCCTCACCATAAAACTCGGATGGGGGACTAAGCTTGATGCGTTTGACGCTACGTACAGGCGTATCGTCTGAGACGGGTGTCTGTTGAGCCTTGAAGACCAAGCGCTGAATGGGACTGGGAGACGAGGCATTCGCCTCGAGACTCCCACCAGAAGTGGTGTTGACAGCGATAGAGTCTACCATTGCCGAGAGGTGTTCGCGTGTGAAGGTGTCGTACTGAAGTTGGAACAAGCGAAGCCTCGGATCTGTCATTGGTCGATTAGCAGCACTGTATGCGTTCCCTGGGGTGCTTTCCGCCTGCGGAAACCTGACACTCTGGCGCGGAACAGTAAAGGTGAACGGGCCTTCCAAGGGCTTGTGTCCACTAGGCAGCATGAATAAAGGAGGGGCACGGAGGTCTGCGGAGGACGACGGCTTGAGTGCGCCACGATCAGGCGTCGTATCCGAGTCGGACCAGGTGTCGTTCAGGGTGAACGCCTGCGACAAGCGAGAAGGGACGGCGGGTGCAGCGGTGAGAGCCAATGCGAGGGGTTTCGGCGGAGGCGGGGAGGGTGGCTCGAACATTTTCTCGAGTGCCAAAGGACTGAAAAAGTCCTTGATGGCGCCCTTCTTGATATGCTTTCCGGGTGTCTTTGGAAGAATAGCGGCTGCGGGCATGTCCTCCCTGATGAGAAACGTACCGGCAGTGTTTGGATACGTATCGTGATCGTTGCGCATAGAAGGCGTCTGTAAGAAGCCAGGGAGGGGTGCAGTGAGCGAGATGGACTGAGTTCCGAGCGAGGCGTCGTCCTCGTCGACCCATTCTTCGTCGAGGTCGTCTGTCTGCCACGCCGGGCGGTCGTTGACAGACATTGTCAGCGTCGTCGACGTTGCAAAACCCGGTGAGACGCGTTCAAGCATGGGAGTCACGTGACCGCGCACATTGTTGGTCCAAGTGGTCTGCTATTTGCATCTGTTTTGGCTCATTGTCGATCCTTCCCCATTAGTGACTGAACAAGTTCAAGTAATACTTGGAGGGGGGGTGATCTGCACATTCAACAAAAAATTGCATGGGCTGTGGATGCTATGCTGGTATCGCCCAGCTTATCGTCCAAGCGAGCACACGCCGAACCTCATTGCAAGCTATCCAATGTTCTGGTGCCTCTAGCCCCAGACTTTTGTTTCAGGTGTAGCCAGGGGCCAGGGGTTGTTCCCGAGTCATCAGCGGAGTTGCAGCGGTGCACATTCTTAGTATATACTGTAAAGATATTGTCACCCTCGGTCTCTCCCAGTTTCATTTCCGGGCTCCGGGAAGACCCCGCCTGTGGCGATATCACAACTCTGTCTCAAGGTTTGCGCAGTCCGTGCTAGCGATCACACGTGCATGAGCAGGCCTGTCACTTGCCGTACACAGCTACCCGCAGTTGTGATTAAAGTTGATGGAGTCGATTAGGTATCGTTTCGTTTCAGCACTGCCAGACCCGGCCATCCGCGGGGACCTTAACAGGTGTGAACACGATAGCGATGGAACCCTTGAATCGGAAAGGTTTCGCTTGCATGGTAAAGTTCAAGGGGGATGCATTCTTGTTGAATCCAGTTGTGTCAAGTGCTCGCTTGTCACTCCGGCGGACCGGCGCGAATTAATGCGGTTACACAACCACCCATCGCCCTGCAGGATGTTTGCTGCCTCCCCGTCACTAGTATTAGGTTACCCATTATACTGATCAGTCTGATTGGTCCAGCAATGCGCACAGATATCTCAGAAGAAGAATCAAATCCCGATGCCGCTCTGAGCGGTGCCGCAATCACAGAACTAACACCTTTTTCGCCCACGGTGATGCCGCGAACCAGTGCTTCTGACTTGCGCTGCTTCTTGGTTTTTTGAGCCATCGCGATCAAGATGACACGTTGAACAGCGCCTCGTTTGGGTTAATAATCCATATGTCTCACGTTCAACGAACCCGAACTCGTGAGGATGCTGGTTTTATTGCTACTTTGGGGATTTTCTTGACTTCCTGGAAGTCGAGTCCGGAATGACTTGTAAATTCCACAAAATGTCACTCTACAATTTTGCTTCCGTTCTAACGCTGTGACATACTTATCATGCGGTCTGTCAAGATTGACTTGATCGTCACCCGTCACCCCCAAGTATAGATTGGCATCATGGACGTCTCGATACATGTACGGGCCCGCCGACCTCAAGTCAGCGGACTGTCACTGTCAAGCAACAAGCGTTGCCGCGAATCGCAATCGGACGTACATCAACGACCATTTACCAGACAGATCTTGACAATCCAACCTACACATCTCCTCAACTTCGTCCAGGATTGCCTCTGCGTCCGCGTCGTTGACCGTTTTTAAAAATGTCCCCCGTGAAAAGAGCTGGAGCCATGCGCGAAGACCGCCGTCGTCGAGCGGTGTCAGTCTTGGCACCAAAGACATTGTGTCGACTCGGAAACCGGCGTTTTGTAGCAGCTGTGAGTGACCGGTCTGGTCAGGTAACAATTTGACATGTCCTTTTTTTCGCTCACCGTCTGGTATTCCTGGACGCTGGGGAAATACCAGGGGTCCATCTCCTCTGGATTGAGCCCACGCTTCCTCACGGCGTAGTGCAGCGCGCTCCTGACGCCTGCGTTTCATGAATGTTTTTCACAACACCGAGACTCAAAATTCCCTTACCGACGCAGTTCATAAATCCTCCCATCTCGCAAACGAACCGTCCTCCAGGCTTGAGAACACGTTTAAGGCCCTCGAGAACGCCCACAGGATCGCGTTTGCACCAATGCAACGCAGCGTTACTAAACGCGGCATCGAACGACTTCCCCAGCGCCAACGAGGGTGGTAACTCGAGCTGCTGAACATCGCAGACGAGGGTATGCTCGACGCCATTCTTGCTCGCTTTCGTCGCCTATGCAACCACAGCATCGCAACGTCCATCTCGGCAACTTGAACACGAATGCGACGAAACGACGGACCATGTCTCGGTTATAATCTACGCCCAGTATGAAACCCTCCGTGCCCACCGCGTTCTGGATCTTGACGGTGAGCTCTCCGCTTCCACAACCGAGATCTATGATGCGATCCCCAGGGCTGGCGTTGAGCCAGGATTGAATAGGACCCGTGTACGCGTCTGAATAAACGAACGAGGCGGTCTTGATGTAGTCGTCAGGGGTGTAGTCGTCGCCCTGGACTTGTTGCTGAGACAAGGCGTTCATCATGGTCATCCGAAGCGCTGTGCACCGCGCAGTGCCTCACCGACTAATATACACGGGAGGTTTTCGGCGTTGGTACTCTCGGCCGATGGGATGCTACAGGGAAGCACCCGTGATCGCCTGTGCCGATCAGAAGCGATTGCACCCGTGTCGGCCGAGGACACGAAACTCGAACCCCTGTGGATCTGATTCTGAGCCATTGGGGATATTGTTACGGTCGATGTGCTTCTCGATAGATATGGTAAACTTCTTCATCACTGAAACCAGGATAGCGTGATAGTCCATTGTATTCCATTTTGCTTCATTACGAAGTGATTACATTGCATTATCTCTCACAACAAATGAAGCAAAATGGAATATATTCCATTATACCGCTATCCTGGTTTCAGTGATGTTGTCAATGTGCTGGCTGTCGTATCCAACGTGCTCAACCATGTTGAAGCTTCGTCGAACGAGAGGTGGACAAAGCTTCGTTTCTACGCTTTCGAGGCAATCGGATGAAGGTGGGTTCAACCGCATGCAATTACAGTGCTAACGAACACTCGCATATTGCGACACGAAGCGTGGCGAATATTGTGAACGCGAAATACTAGTACTTACAAAAATGGGGAAGTACTTCAACGGTGATGCAGTAGTGGTATTACCTCTTGCATCGACGTAGCACTCAAACGCGTCGAGCCTAGCCTAGATGGCTTCCATGAGCTCACATAGCACACTCCCTTCTTGCTCGACGGGATACTTCCAGGCCGACTCGGCTCGATGAATATGTGTAGTAGTCGAACAAGATAAAAAGTTGTCGCACTCCAGCTTGTTTGGATTATCAGCGTCTGGAAGACATTCCTTCAAAACAAACGAGCAAGTGTCAAGTGAAATGGATAAGAAGCAAGTCCTGGACGTTATCAAGTCTTTGTAGAATGTGTTCCATCACTTACAAAGCATGCGACATGCTGATTTCTGCAATAGAGTATGGAAGACTGCCGAAGAAGTTTCCGCATTCAGATTCTTTTGGACATCTGGAACGTCCTGGTCATTTAAGGATGTATGAGTTAGGTGAAGTGCCAGAAAGACATATTATGTGGAATTGTGGTTCAGGTTGAAAGGGCACAGCTACAGTGAGTGGCATCGTCAAAAGGATGCTCCGTCTGGGGCGTCAGTGAGCTTGTGCTACAAAATATGGCACTGGGAACCTTCCGAACCTTGCAATGCGTGAAGGTTGAGAGCAGAAGCGAGTGAGAAGCCTCGCGGCAAGATCGGCATGATAGGGTGCAACCGCTTCTGGTAGTTTGTTCTCACCACCACCTGCACTGCCAGTGCAGCTGAAAGAGTTCATCTCTGCTCTTCCACTTGCGCCACGACGACGACGACAAGATGGACGTACTGCGCATAAAGCGGAAGCGTACGGAGGGACCCTTGGACGCGCTCGGTATGCATTTGGCCACACACGCTATTATGCCACCCTTGTCAACCAGACTTGGCTCACGCCTCAAGCAGTCGTCGAGTCGCGGTTCAGGAGGAAAAAAACGCGCGGTGGCGTCGACGTGTTCCAGTTTGCCCAGACGGTCGAGAACGGTGCTTGGCAAGATGGCGCGCTGAGGCAGAATCTGCAGGTGTGTCTCAGTCACTGACTCGGAAGGTGTGTCTCGTTGGGCGTCGGCTCATCTTCGGCTTGTATCGGTTCTCCCTCGATATAGTCTCAGCTCTCGAGGTTGGCACAGGATTTGAATGAGAATGCAAAGGTGCAACCGCCGCCCGGTCGAGAGACGAGACTTGTTCCCCGAACGGATAACGTGGCGCGTCGATACGCAGTCAAGGTAACAGGTGATGCGGAAGTTCCAAGGAGGAAGAGACGCCCCACTAGCCCGTACGTCTCCATGATGTGTGCACCCCGTCTCCATATCTTACCTGTGACGTACCTTCCCAGCCCTAAAGTCATCTCCTCGACAGACATCCTACGGAATGACTTCAGGATGTACGATGCAGTTCTCGAGGACCAGGGTCCCAGTTTGCCACCCATGGATCCTGAGATGGAAAAGTTTTTGCCTATGCTCCAAAATTATTTGACGCGTATGCAGAGCTTCTTTGTACTCATTTATGGCCATGCTCATGGTCAGCCCGTACAGTACAAGAAACCACTTCTGCTTCAAGTGTCATTCCCAGTAGCAGTTTTGATGCATATGCTTCCACTCGCGATGACTACGTTTGGGACGTGTTTTACAGGAGACCCTGTTCATTATCGGAGTGGAACTCGGTCGCAGCCAACTATGGGATGGTGTAGGTAGACTTGCACAGGTTTCCGTTGCAGGACTAACGTTCAAAAGGACTGGTCTCCCACCGTCTGCGGAAGATGAGGAGTTGTCCGACAACTCTGAAGCCGAGGAAGAGGACGAGGCCGACGAGGATTCCAATGGTTTGTGCCGAGACCTAGATCACAATGTTGTGCTTACGTTCGTTCGTGAACCCTCGTAGCCGAAGAGTACTACAAGAACGACTATCCCGATGAAGAATGTTCAGATAGTGATGACGGTCGTGTGCAACATCTGGTTCGAAGATCCGCTCAACTGACATGACTTTTCAGGCTTTTTTAATGACGCCACAGAGGACGAGGATTTCGTCAGTGACCCCGCCGACAGTGACCACGACTGGAGATGATACAACCTCAAAAGGTATGACTTGCCCCATCAATATCACCATTGCATTTCTTTCAAGATCTGAGTTAATATCAAAACATCACGGACATGCCCACTCCATCATATGTTGTTAGTATACATGTTTCATACATCCTTGGCTCATTTTCATCGAATGATATCATTGTGTTTTGCGTTCACGAGATATGTTGCCGTCTGGCGAGGGTGTCGGCCGTCTTTAGTCAACTCTACTTACTTGAGCTTTTTCGTAGCTCGACCTGCACCATTTAGCATCCAACCAGATAATTCTTTCGAGAACGTGAACATACCTCGTCGTCCCTCAGCATGTATCTCCTCTTTGGTTTCTTCCCAAAGCTCAACAACCCGAGGAACGCCAACGTTGCAAACGACAGGATGACCACGGCAAGCGTCAATCCAGCACCCAAGAACCCGGCACCGACTGGGTCGATGGGCGACAAGGCCGCCGAACGCGCTTGTTGTGCGGCAAGCGCAAGGGCACCACATCCCCTAAGTTGTGAATTCTGGCAAACGTTGCACCACGTGGCCGTCGTATTCACAGCATAAGGCTATCCGTTCTCCAAGTCAGTTTTCAGCACACTGGCTGGGTGACGACCCAAGGGTTGCTCACAGCCACGGCATCGATGAACACGGAGAGCGGCACGTCTCCCGTTTGGTTCAAAAAGTCGTACGTTGCAAAGTCTTGGGTCCCGTTCTTGAAATTGAACCGAATCACGGGTTCGCCTCCAGAACTCGACTGGCGGACCTCGAACGCCACGACAGAGGCATAGTCGACTGGTGCACCAGGTATGCAACATGTGAATACACGGACCGCACGATGGCAAGACGAGAGAAGGGATGGAATTCACCGATTCCGGCGAGCTGGGGGTTGGCAGCTGCTACGCCTGTCATGTTGAACAGGGAGATAAAAGGCTTGTATGCGATGGCGGAGATCATTATCTTGACGGGGTTCGTTGTGTTGACGATGTTGTCGAACGCGTCGAGGATGGAAGGCACGATGGCTTGGCCGGCGACTAAATCAGATGTATCATGGAGTTCAACAGGTCGGGGGAACACGTCCGTGCGGTATGACTTACTGTTCCCAATACCAGAGACGCTCGCGTCGGTGAAGACGTTGTATTCGTGCCAGTTTGCGAGGGCTCTTGCTTGTTCGAGGAACGTAGATGGAAGTGCCGTGGAGAACGTGGCGTTGTGAATGCTGTTGACGTTCATGTAATCGTAGATCTAGTGAAAAGCTTGGGTTGCAAGTGACACAGACGATAGAATTTTGACGTACGTTCCACTGTAAGTGCGTCAGACTCGATGTGGGGGCCACGCCTTCGAGAGGAGGATTCGTACCATGTTTTGCAGGCTGACCGTTCGTCCGTCCACGTAGGGTGGAAGGAGCTTGAGGAAAGCAGCACTTTGCTTGGTCATTTGTTGGAACAACTGAGAATTATAAAAGTCGGTCGTGTGTGTGTCAAATGTCTAGTCGCCAATTGAATACACTGCACTGCCAAGAGAGGAAAGCCAGATCTACCCACATTGCAGTCCAGGAATCCTTCCAGCGAAACATCCAGATTTGGGTCCACGGCATCGACTTGACTCTTTGGTTAGCCCCCTGGATGCATTGTTGCTCATTACTTACTGGGAACGTTCTGGTGATGGCCACATGTGGTGGTTGTTTGAGAGATTCAATATCGGTTCTCGGACCACTAAAGTAAAATGCGCGCACCTGATATCCCCCCAGCGGGGCGACGATCGTCGAGCCGTTTGCGAGCGTGATGTTATTATCGATTGTAACAGGCCACATTCCCTGCGTGAGCGACACACACGAATCATACACGACGCCACTTTCACCGCCGAGATCGGCGCGAATGTATACTTGAGACTGGTTGAAGAGGCCAGTACTCATGCCGGGAATGTAGGACGGGGAGGAGGCGTTCACATAAATCGATCGTAGGAGTTCACCGAGCTGGTATTCTTGTTGCTAGAGGAGTAAGTTGGAAAGGTCTGACGTTAAGGTTGTTGGATGGCGAGCGAAATATGACGCGGACGTACATTGCCAAGAGGAGTGATTTGCGTTGCGGTCGCGGTGTATGTGGTTGGGTTTTGATAAAAGCCTTGACGATCCCCATGGCGGGCGATGAGGACGACGCCGAGTATTTGGTTGTCGTTGGATGTCATGGCTGGGTGGGTCGGGGAGAAGGAGCCAGAGATGAAGGCAGGGATTTAAAAGGTGATTATATGGGCGGTGTGGAAGCATCATATAGCTCCATGTGGGAGGCGAGCGGCGGTAGTGTGTCTCCTGACTAACCGACGTGCCTTGGAAGAAACACCGCTTGACCATCCTTGGGAAGAAAGTTACGACGAAAACGTTGGATGCGTTCTTGAGCCTCGGAGGATGGAGGATGGACTGACCTTTTGTCACACTGCAGTAGCGTGTATCTCGAAACGCGACTGAGGATTGACGTACTTGGTTTCATCGGAACAAGTTGTCAAGAGGGTGTCCGACGGCCGCGCAGAGATAGTGGCTATGAGCGGGCCGGTTGATCCCTATCAATCTTTGAACTCTTGTTGAGGGGTATCACGGTACATCTAGGAACGGGCTGTCATATAACGTCCCAGACGTCGCTTCTGGCGGCCTGACCCAAGCGATTCAGTTTGAACCACGTTGCCAGTGAGTGCCTGTTGGTGCTAAGTAGATGAGCTGATCACTGATCTGCATTGTCACATACTTGTCGCCGTAAACGACGCTAGGATGCTGGACTTGAAGTTGTACGATTATCATGATACTGCGATGCATCAAATCCATCGGCGGCGTCGGTGCCTACTCAGTACTCAGTCTCCGATGGATTATAGTATCCATCTCCGTTTTCAGCTTGACAAACCACATCGTCCACACGTTGATTGTACTTTTAGACACATGATCATCTCCCGATCCTCCGCCGGTGCGGAGGTTTTCCCTAACTTCGCGCACTACGACTGTCCTTCAGAGACGATTACTATGATTAAGCCAGGGGTCACAGACGGTCACTGGTGATCCCTCAGCGATGTGTTACGGTTTGGAGACCTGGGGTGGTTTGAACCACTGACGTGCAGAAAAGACGACTGTCACGATGGTTAACCTCTTACACATTTTCACGGAGTCGATCCTCGCGCGTGACTCCAGTTTCCCACCGTTCCTTCCCCCGAATGATTTCAAGACGCATGCATAGTAAGTAATTTTGCGCTTGTCTGACTTTGCGGAAACATATACAGTTGCCTTTGTGCAATGAAAACACCAAACAATTTGTTGGTACACAGAAATACTACTGAACGAGACTTCATTGCAATCGCACGGAGATTTATCCAGGTCGGGGATGAAAACGTCACATCCAGCTCAAACATGGACAACGACGCTACTCCTCCGCTGAGCGATATCTCCTTACTCTTGGTATCTCTCCAACCCCTTCGGACATACTTGCTACGTTGCACCATTCAGACGGATGGAAGACAGTATATACCGAATGCAACCTCATTTCTGTTGCACAATATCTATCTGCTTACCCTTGGCGCTCGTCCGCTTCCTGACCTACTTGTCACATTGGATGATGAATACTGGGGCCGGGGTTTTTGTATCACAACACCCACTTGCTAGTCGAAAATGGAGCTGATGCTTTCACGCAGACTAGTGATATGGATCCTGTGCTCCACATCGCGTTGCAGCGCTCGAATGATGAAGACCTGGCTCGGGAGGCGGTGGAAACCCTGGTTGGATACGGCTACGATCCCCTCGGAGTCAATGCTCACGGAATCACTCCGCTTCACATCGCTGTCAAACAAGGCCATATTTCTGTTGCACAATACCTCGTTTCCCTTGGCGTTCCACTCTCTCCCGACCTGCTTGTGAAAGTGAATCGCGGTGGGTCGTGTTGGAGTACAGCACCCACTGGTGGAAAACGAAGTCGATGTTCTTGCACACGCGAGTGATGGTGACTCTGTGCTCCACATCGCATTGCGGTGCTTCAATCGTGACAAGGATATTCTGGAGGTCGTGAAATTCTTGGTTGGTCATGGATGCTGTCCCCTCGAAGCCAACTCTCGCGGAGAGACACCCCTTCATATTGCTGCTAGACGAAGCGACGATTCCATTGCAGGATACCTTATTGCACAAGGAGCGAGCGTCTTGACGAAGGCATCAAATGGAGACACCGTGTTACATTTTGCAACAAGCGGTATCTATTATACCCGCATCGATGATTACGATCTTCGTGCTCTTGAAATGGTCAAGTTTTTCGTCGGGTGTGGTTCCGATCCGCTGCATCCAACGATGACGGGGAAACACCGCTCCATAACGTTGTCAACCTATGGTATATCAAGACCATCAAGTATCTCCTCTCCCTTAACTTCCTGGTTCCCCACGACATTCTGTTCACTGCTATACAGAGTGATGATAATGACTCTGTGGACTGCTGTCTTATCATCGAAACCCTCATTGCGTCTGGTTGCGATACCCAGACGCCGAATTCAGAAGGAGACACGCCGCTACAAGTTGCAATCAAGATGAGCAAAGCCGAGACAGTGAAGTACCTGCTGTCTGTGGCGTCAGTACACAAGTCCCCGCTCGAGGACATCCTCTCATCTGTTGCGCTGGCACCAGAATCTGTTCAAGATGAGATGAGACGCATCATATTGAACGCATCACACATGGTCGGAGAGCCCTCAGGCTGACTCGCTGCTCCTGCGAAGTGGGTCAGATGTTCGCGAGTCATGAAAGTCCTAGGTGAGTAAATTCAATGCTATTTTCCGTTGCTTCAACGGACTGATTCATGGTAGAGACGTAGTTAATGATTCGTTGGCTTGCGAGGTTGCAGAATCTTGATTGCGTAGATATCATTAGCTAGCAATGGAAATACCTACATCCGCCTGGATACGCACGGCCAGTGATCGTTCCAATGACGAGGAAGCCAACGGCAGGAAGTTGGAGTCCAGATGGTGACGTGACTATCTGCTGGCTTCCATGGTCCTTTCTATGGGTAGTCAGATGACGGTATTGACGGTTTGGCTGGTCACCAGACTACCCCCCGGGCGGGCCCCGTGACCAGAATCAGTAGATCGTTTCCCGTACATGTAGTTTTCTGCGACCCGGATTCACCTTGATCTCCACCTACCAGAATGCAATCTGTAGTACGTCTCTACCCACCAGCATACGACATTCGTGTCGAGGAGATCCCAGTTCCAACGTGGGTGGCGATTCCCCACGAGACGGTTCGCTGACGGCATGAGGACAGGATAGAACATCCAGACGATGCAATCGTCAAAGTCAAGGTATGTGCATCTCGCGCAGATTGTTTTCTTCCGGATTTTCGGACTCTGCTAGCTTGCGGGGCTGTGTGGCAGCGATTTGCATCCATATCGTGGGACTGTCGAGGGGTTAACAGAACCGTAAGCTGACCAGTGTCGAGTCCATCGAGATTTCGTGACGGAAAACGACTCCACTAGTTCTGTTTGTGGACACGAATTCATCGGAGAAGTGGTTGCCCTCGGTGCAAACTTCCACCCGGGAGCGACAGGTCGACCAAATCTATACGCTACACTTAAAGTTGGAGATAAAGTCGTCTCACCCTTCACCGTGTCCTGTGGAGAATGCCAGTACGTTGTCATATTTCTCTTCGGACAATCACCATGACCGCGTTCACTAGTCACTGCCGTGTCGGTTTCACTAGTCGATGTGTCGAAAGCCGACTTTTCGGAACACCGCACACGCCAGGGGGCCAAGCCCAGTATATTCGCGTCCCACATGCGGGTGGCACACTCTACAATCTTCAGGGGATCTCGACCGCTTCTGTGGGTCCTGACGAAGAGACCAAAGAAACGATTGGGAAACTCGCAGACTCGTCGTTGCTTCTACTATGCGATATCCTGCCAACGGGTGTATTCGCAGCCTTTCAAGCGTTGAACCATCCAAAGACGCTACCGATGTTGACGTCGAGACCTTATCCGCAGAGTTCAGGAGGTGCTTTGCTCGAGAGTGTTGCGGTCCCGTTGAAGAGAGAAGACAAGGTGTTGACGATTGCCATCGTGGGTCTCGGACCAGTGGGAGTGGTACGTCGTCGGTCGCTATGTTCGCCCGAAACGGTCGTTGATACAACTATGAATGGGAGCAGTGCGCATGCATTGCGTTGCTCGACATGCTCTACGCCAGAGACATCGAGTTTCGGATTGTCGCGATTGACCCGACGGAAATTCGACGAAAGAAGGTGGAAGCAATATATGCCAGGATCTCTCAAGCATATGGAAAGCAGCAGAATGGCCATCTAGAAGTATCGGATATCACAGCAAGCAAGGAGGTCGTGACGAAGTGGACCCAAGGTGTCGGATGTAATTCGGTGTTGGAGGTGAGCATGATGACCGGGTTATCAAGGACGACTCATGATTGTGACGCAGATTGTTGGGAACACGAGCGCTCTTTCGCTTGCATATGAGTTGGTGAGACCGTTTGGGTGCATAACCTCGGTAGGAGTGCATGCAGCACGTCCAGTGCCCTACACTGGTCAGCAGCTGTACGACAAGAACGTGTCGTTGGACTTTGGACGCTGTCCAGTGCGAGCGATGTTTCCCATGGCACTGGACTTGCTACTCCGAAGACAGGACGTGTTTGGAGAGGTTGGGGGAGAGACAAGTCTGGTGGAAAAGATTGTCGGGTTTGACGTAGCGGCGAAGACATACGACGATTTTGACAAGGGAAGATGTGGAAAGGTATTGTTCGACCCTTGGAAATGATTCTCATGATCCATGATCCATACGTAGTCCAATTGTACAAGTACGCGAACGTGACATTTCCACGTGACATGTAACGCGAATGTCACGCGTCTCGCAATGACCAACCATCCGACAACGGACCCCTACCACACCCGTGTAGCACAATCTCGCGCTACGCAGCGTCCAGAACTGTCGAGCCTGGACATCAGGCTCGCTTTGCTTTGTCCAGCATTCTGTGACAATGTACATCAAGACTTTGACGATCCAGGGGTTCAAGTCTTGTCAGTGACTCCTCGTC
This sequence comes from Boletus reticuloceps, assembly GCA_018397855.1. Taxonomy (NCBI): domain Eukaryota; kingdom Fungi; phylum Basidiomycota; class Agaricomycetes; order Boletales; family Boletaceae; genus Boletus; species Boletus reticuloceps. The sequence goes on from JAGFBS010000025.1 coordinate 307,477, forward strand.
CATCCAACCGCCCAAACGTTCACTGATTCGATTCAAGACCGTGATCAGACACAGATAGAACCGTTTTCACCGCGGCACAACGTGGTCGTTGGACGCAACGGCTCCGGAAAGAGCAACTTTTTCGCAGGTAAGTCTCTAATCCGCGTTGGATGTAGCAAGGGCGGCGAGGGGCAGTGGTAGGCACATGGGCTTTCTGGAGCGGGTTCGTCTCTTGGAAGGATTATGTGACCGCGCAGGCGGTTCTGTGTTTCGTCGTCTTTCCCTTCTGGTATGATTCGCGTCGCGCGCAAAGATGCTTATGCTACACTGCTAGCCATCCGGTTCGTCCTCTCCGATGCATATACTTCAATGTCCCGCGAGGAGCGACAAGCGCTCCTACACGAGGGAGTCTCTGTGACTACCACCCTATCCGCCTATGGTACGCCATCGACGCTCCCTTGCATCCCATTTACTCACAGGGTATACAGTGGAGATTGTGTTCGACAACTCAGACAACAGGTTCCCTACTGGTCGCGATGAAGTTATCATCCGGCGAACAATTGGTCTGAAAAAGGACGAGTACAGTCTCGACAAGAAAAGCGCGAGCAAAGCAGACGTTATGAACCTCCTCGAGAGCGCTGGGTTCAGCAAATCGAATCCGTACTACATTGTTCCTCAAGGCAGGGTAATACACCGGTCTTGTTGTCTTTTTCATGCGCTGACGCTGAACGCTGCAGATAACTGCACTTACAAACGCAAAAGATCATGAACGGCTCGCGCTTCTCAAGGAAGTGGCGGGAACGAAAGTTTATGAGCAGCGCCGTGCCGAATCCCTTCGCATCATGGCAGAGACAGACGCGAAGCGTACCAAGATTAATGAACTGCTCGAGTATATCGAGTCTCGCTTGGCAGAACTCGAGGAGGAAAAAGAAGAACTGCGCGAGTTTCAGGAAAAAGACAAGGAGCGACGCTGTCTCGAATACGCATTGTATCAACGTGAGTTGGAGGAGGTCGGTGAGGCATTGGAAGAGATCGAGGAGGAGAGACGAGGAGAGGTTCATGGTGCGAACATGCGTCGCGAGCAGTATGATACGCGTGAAAAAGATATTCAGGTACACGCGATCATTCCCTTCTCCTTTGTGATATATCTCATGCCCCTTGCAGCAACTCGAGCAAAAAATGTCACAAACGAAACACAGCCTGTCGACTCTCAGCATTACCCGTCAAGATGCCCAGTCCGAACTTTCTGACCTCGTCCGCTCGCGCACGGAATTAGAGTGTATTATGGCCGACCTGCAGTCCGCGGGTGAACACGACGATGGAAGACGTGCCGAGCTTGAAAACGAACTGGCAGCTTTGGGACAACAAATTCAATCAAAAGAAACGGGGCTTGCTGAGTTGATTCCTAGATGGAATGACGCCCGCGCTAGAGAATCCGCGGAGAAGCGTAGAATGGAAGAAGCACGCACCCGGTTGAATGCCCTTTTTGCAAAGCAAGGGCGCGTCAAGCGGTTCCGGACGAAAGCAGAGCGGGACAATTACCTCCGACAAGAGATCGCTTCGCTCGAGGCGTATCAAAATACTCGATCTGCTGTACTCGAGTCGACAAGACAAGATCTTGCCTCAACGAAAGCGTCATCGGATGAAATCGTTCAGAGGGTGGATGGTATTCAGGGTAGCCTAGAGGACGGGAAGCAGCGAGTGCGGACCCTGGGTGAGCAACTAGCAGAGCTCAAGGATCAACAGAGCGACCTCAGCGAGCAACGGAAGGAGCTCTGGAGAGAGGATTCCAAATTGAATAGCCTCCTTGCGCACGCAGGAGATGAACTCAAGTCGGCTGAGCGTAGTCTCGCTTCCATGATGGACAAGGTAAGCGTGCATGTATGCGCATCATGAGCGAGTTTAGTGAAAACCTTGGTAGGACACAGGCGCAGGTCTACGGGCTGTCGATAGGATTGCACAGAGACATGGCTTGGAAGGTGTTTATGGTCCACTATATCGTCTCTTTGAGATCCCGGATCCGACGTTCAGCACTGCGATTGAACTCACGGCTGGCAACAGGTAAATGACACATTTGTGTAAGCACATCTAGCTGAGATGATTTCATTAGCCTTTTCCATGTTGTCGTTGATACAGACGAAACGGCCTCAAAGGTCCTCGATATCATGCTAAAAGAAAAGACGGGTCGTGTCACGTTCATGCCGCTTAACCGCCTCAAACCAAAGCCCCTCACGTCGGTCCCACCAGCCCAGGACGCTCTCCCTCTCATTGACAAGATTCGATTCGATGCTACACACCAAAAGGCGTTCCAGCAAGTATTCGGGAAGACGTGGGTTTGCCGAGACTTGACTGTTGCTGCGGCATATGTGAAGAGTCATGGGGTGAACACGATCACACTCGATGGTGACAAGGTCGATCGAAAAGGTGCACTAACGGGTGGCTACCACGACATTCGTCGGTCCCGTATTGAAGCTATCAAAGCCGTCGCCTCATGGCGGACAAAGTTTGACACCGACGACAAGCGAGCCAAGGAGGTGAAAACTGGGATCACGCGGATTGAGCAGGAGATTACACGCATGACGGGTAGGATCCAGGTGTTGACGCTCCAACAAGCACAGGCGCGGGAGTCGAGAGAGAATTTCCTTCTGGATGTCAATTCGCTGAGCAAGGAACGCGAACGGCTGGATGCGCGGATGGTGGCGCTTGAGACGGAGATTGGGGATCTCGAGACGGAGTTGAGTAGTACGCATGCTCGGGCCGAGGGATACCGACAAGAACTGTCGACCCCGCTTACCCAGAATTTGACGGACGAGGAGGCGAGCATGATGGATGCGTTGGGCATCGAGGTTGAAGAACGGAGAAGGCAGGTACTCGAGTTGGGCAGGACGCGGTCCGACGTAAGTCCTCCTAGATGATCCCTCGTGGTGATTCTGCTGAGCATTTGCATGTTAGTTGGACGGCCGGAAGAATCTTTTGGAGATCGAGTTGAATGAAAGTCTCCGACGGCGACAGCGAGAGCTACAAGCCAAACTGGAGTCGTTGGGTGAAGTTGCGAGCGGGAACGACACATCAGCAGGGTCGCTCGATGCCCGTAAACGAGAACTTCGATCTCTTGGCAGCTCAATAACGGCTGCGACCAAACGGTCTCAAGGTATGTGCTTATATCACTCTACCATTCATCCATCCTCACGGAAAGCGACGCGTAGACGCGGATAAAGATGTCGAGAAACTAACTGTGGAGCTGCAAGAGCTTCGTTCGGCGTTGGAGAAGGCGCAGCAACAACAGTCAGAAGATAGTCGAAGCGTCACGAAGCTGCAAAAGAACACTGAACGGTACCTTGCCAAGAAGCAGATGTTGACGTCACGCAAAGACGAGTGTAATCGCAATATCCGTGATCTTGGTGTACTTCCCGAAGAAGCATTTGAAAAGTACACCAACGAGAAGCTCGATCGGGTTCGCAATTCCATCACGTGTTCTCAAGTAATGGTTGACTGACATGGGTTTTATCGCTAGTTGGTCAAGAAACTTCATACCGTGAACGAGGGCCTCAAAAAGTTTGCCCACGTGAACAAGAAAGCGTTTGAGCAATACAACTCGTTCACGAAGCAGCGCGATCAGCTCTTGCAACGACGCGAGGACCTGGATACCTCGGCAGCGTCGATCGAGGAGCTCGTGCAGGTTCTCGACCAGAGAAAGGACGAGGCGATCGAGCGGACGTTTAAGCAAGTTGCGAGCAACTTTGAGGAAGTGTTTGAGAGCTTGGTTCCTGCCGGTCGAGGAAGGTTGATCATCCAACGACGAATAGACCAGGTCAGTGGACACACTTCTTTGATTATCACCGTGCTAACGTTGATGTAGGACGAGGAGGCTATGGATGAGGCGGACGACACGCAGCAGAGCACGATCGACAATTACACCGGAGTTGCCATCAAGGTGTCGTTCAACTCCAAAGTCGATGAAGGTCTACGGATACAACAGTTGTCTGGTGGTCAAAAATCTCTTGTTGCCCTCGCTACAGGTGTGTGGCTCGCTTTCATATACCGATGTGACGATTTATGTGTTTCGTCTAGTGTTTGCGATACAAAAGTGCGACCCTGCGCCGTTTTATCTGTTTGATGAGGTATGCATGTTGCCAGACGAGTACACGACCAGTAGTTGATCACGAGTTCTACAGATTGATGCCAATCTCGACGCTCAATACCGTACCGCCGTTGCAAGTAAGCGATCCCACTTTCTCTTTTCTCCCATTCTGAGCCGTTTCGTTCTAGATATGATCAAGTCGCTTTCGCACACGGCTCAGTTCATTACAACGACGTTCCGACCCGAGATGTTGGTTACTGCGGACAAGTTTTACGGCGTCTTGTTCAACAATCAAAAAGTGAGCTCTATCCGGAGTATTAAACGGGAAGAAGCGATGGAGTTTGTGGATCAGGTGCGGTGTCTTGTTTGTGGTGTGCGTACCTCTGGAGGCTGACTGTCCTGTGTTGGTTTCAGGAGGCTCAGGCGCAGTGAAGGTGTATGTTTTGATTGCCTTTGGCTCGCTCTCGCGCAGTGTTGATGTATCTTATTTTTTGATGGTTTATTGTTATTGCTATCGAGTGTTTGTATGATATTTTTGACGAGAGTGAAGGGTCGCCATGCTATAGTGTGCTTGCAACTTTTAAGATCGGGGTAGGTTTGTTACATCTGTTCCTCGCCATGAGCGCAAGTAGTGAGATGAGATGAGAGTGATCCCTGCGAGCTTGAAGGCATCGGGCGATGATGTCTACCCACGCAACAGAACCGGAACATGATGCATGATGCATGGGTGTGCGAAACGCTATAAAGTATATGTGTGGTGTGGATTGATGGTAACAGGGGCACTGCCAAATCAGTCTTGATATGCACAGCCACTCCACAAGGTTCGGCAGTACCCGAGCGAGGACAGAGCGAGTTCGCGTCTACGCCCATCCTCGACGAACAAGGCCCAATCCCATCAAGGTGAGCACCCCATATCGCCATTTAGGCTGCCCAACGACCTTGTCTGTGTGTTTCGTATGCGTGGTTGAAAAAGCACGAGTGTTTGAGGTGGATTGAGTGAGGTCTGGCTGGATGAAGGGCTCTGGTGGGATGCCACCGTCGAGTCGTTGCGCAGCTGATTCTTGGTCTGTGCTCATCCACACGCCCTCTAGACTCGGAACCACCCATGGCCACTACGAAAACGACCAAGGGCAAGGGAGCAGGTGGGTCGTCCTGCGTTTGCCCGTGTATCCGACTGACCGCGGACGACAGCCCCGGCTGGCAAAGCCGCCAAATCCCCCAAAGATGCCAAAGATGCCAAAGCCAAGGCCGCGAAAAAAGCAGCACTGCAGGGCGTTCACGCGCATTCATCACGCAAGCCCCGTTTCTCGGTGACGTTCCGCCGACCAAAGACGTTGAAACTACGCCGTAACCCCAAGTACCCACGGAAGTCGATTCCGCATGCACCTAGAATGGACGAGTATCGGACGATTGTCTCGTGCGTTGATCCTGCTCTCACATTTGCAGGCGGGTTGTACTGACGGTGGTGCAGGCCTTTGAACACGGAGTCGGCGATGAAGAAAATTGAGGAGCATAATACGTTGGTGTTCATCGTTGACATTCGATCGAACAAGCGTCAGATCAAGGATGCTGTGAAGAAGCTCTACGACGTTCAAACTGCCAAAGTCAACACGCTTATTCGGTAAGTCATATGAGTGTAGTGGATCGGATCGACGCTGAGGGGAGGATCACAGACCGGACGGGAAAAAGAAGGCATACGTGCGTCTCGCTGCGGACCACGATGCGTTGGATGTTGCTAACAAGGTGACGTTGCGTTATGCGAGGCGATGCAGACGTACTGACGCACTGCTACAGATCGGCTTCATCTGATCAAGTGGATGGTTTAGCGGTGCTCGCTGTTGCGGTTGTTATTTCCGAACGTCCAGTGTCTCATGTCATTACATACATGCAACGCAAAAGCTTATGCCATATGTTTTCCGTGACAAAAATGGCGGACGTGAGACGGGCGTTTCGTGGTAAATTAGGCGGGATGTACCTGTAATAACGTAGCGCTTCAAGTTGCCATCGCGTTGCCGTGTTGATGTGATCTTTGCCTTTTTTCAAACATTTCCCGCACTCTGTTTCGTTTCCCGGTTGCTGTCCATCTTCAACTCGGTTTGCCTCGCTGGCTTTCCCCAGTCAAAAGTTATTCTTTGATTAATCTTTTTCTCGAAAAATCACGCTCGTTATTCCCAAGCCCTGCTAGACAGCACTTCATGTACCCTCTCCTCCTCTTCGCTGCTCTCCTCTTGTCCGTCGATGCCCGCACGTCCTTTTCCCATGCCAGGCGTTCCCTTGCCCTCAAACACAGGGATCCACAAATAGGTGCGTCCCTGCTCTCCCTCATCCTCGCTTGCCAACACATATGCTCAGGTGGTGGCGTCAACAACATCCTTGGTGGTCTTACCAGCGGCCTGGGCTTGGGAGGCTCTTCGCCGACACCCTCCACGTCGAGCAACCCGTCTGCTCCAGTGACCACCTGCAATGGCCTCCTTAACCTCGACTGTACGACGGTGTCGCCGACCCCGACTCCGATGCCAACGACGACCCCTGCACAATCGTCGGCCCCTGCCCAGTCGTCTTCGCCCTGTGGTCTGTTGGGTATAGGTGTGTTGTGTCCTAGCCCTTCATCCTCGTCCGCTGTTGGTTCTCCTACGCCACCTTCGTCACCGTCACCATCACCATCACCATCACCGTCCCCATCGCCGTCGCCGTCACCAACGAGCACACCTTGCAATGGTATTCTAGATCCAGTTCTCGGTTGTACTACGCCGACTCCAACGAAATCCCCTGCACAACCGTCGACCCCTGCACCATCGTCGAGCCCTGCACAATCGTCCCCCCCTGCCCAGTCGTCTCCGCTCTGTGGTCTGTTAGGTGGAGTATTGTGTCCTGGCACTTCATCCTCGTTCCCTACCGGCTCTCCTACGCCACCTTCGTCACCGTCACCGTCGCCATCACCGTCACCAGCGACGTCCCCTGCACAATCGTCGAGCCCTGCACAAACGTCCCCCCCTGCCCAGTCGTCTCCGCTCTGTGGTCTGTTAGGTGGTGTATTGTGTCCTGGCACTTCATCCTCGTTCCCTACCGGCTCTCCTACGCCACCTTCGTCACCGTCACCGTCGCCAGCGACGTCCCCTGCACAATCGTCGAGCCCTGCACAAACGTCCCCCCCTGCCCAGTCGTCTCCGCTCTGTGGTCTGTTAGGTGGTGTATTGTGTCCTGGCACTTCATCCACGTCCCCTGCCGGTTCTCCTACGCCACCTTCGTCACCGTCACCGTCACCAACGAGCACATCTTGCAATATTCTAGATTCAGTTCTCGGTTGTGGTACGCCGACTCCAACGACGTCCCCTGTACAACCGTCGACCCCTGCACAATCGTCGACTCCTGCACAAACGTCCCCCCCTGCCCAGTCGTCTCCGCTCTGTGGTCTGTTAGGTGGTGTATTGTGTCCTGGCACTTCATCCTCGTCCCCTACCGATTCTCCTACCCCACCTTTGTCACCGTCACCGTCACCAACGAGCACATCTTGCGATGGCGTTCTAGATTCAGCTCTCGGTTGTGTTACGCCGACTCCAACGAGCACTCCGCCGGCGCCAACTACTTCTTGCACTGGCCTTCTTGGTATCGATTGTGACCCTACGTCCACCTCTGACACTGCTAGCCCGAGTCCTACGCCAACTACCCATTGTTCTATCTTGGGTATGTTGGGCTGCACAACTTCGACTCCCACTCCAACAAGGTATGTAAGATTAACTACGATATATTACACAGCACTAATACATCACTCCCAATGCCGACCAGCCTGACTAGCTCTTTGCTTTCTTCGACTGTGATCAGCTTCCCTAGCAGTTCCACCAGTCAAACTTCTTCACATACTACTCAGACCACATCTTTCACTCCTACGCCAACTAGCCACAGCCCGACGTCCACTAATTCCAACTTCGCTTACTTGTCCACCGTTTCCACACTTTTGCTTAACAATCCTTCGTCGACAACTTCTCAAACGGCTTCCAATCCCGATCAACCTGTTTCAACCTTGTCGATGCTTTCGGCACCTCCTACGGCCTCCCCTACCCTTGCTGTCCTTCCTAGCGGGTTACCCCGAGTTATCCTGCCACAACCAGAGCTTGACATCCAGAGCCTTCCCAACAGCGACACCATGATCAGCATTTTATTCAATGATTCGCTCAACTGGCAGTTTGTTGCAGGGAATGCCGATTCTCCGGGACAAATCTTTGAATACTTCCCTACAGTGATCGCCACGGCTCTTGGTACCGATGGTATGTCCTTTAAGTCAGTACGTAATTGTTCGTTTAACTGACCCTTTGACAGTCGCAGACGTGCAAAACTACGAGTTGATGGTGTTCGAGCCTGCCTCATATACTGGGCCTCAGGACGTCGCCATGCTTCAAACGCTCTGGCTAGGGTACATGCCAGCCAACCAAGTTTCCACGCTGGCCAGCCTCATTACGGACTTGAAATCTAGCTTCTACAAGGCCCAATCTGGCCCTATTGCTACGACACTCGCGTCGTGTGTCGACCCAAGTTTGGAGTTGAACGCGGTCTCTGGCCCGCCACCAGGGGGAAGCACCACTGGAAACTTGTCCAGTGGAACCAACGTTCGTCAAGACGCGATTATCGGAGTCGTCAGTTCCCTGGGTGCCATAGCGATCGTAATCGTCGCGTACGTCGGACTCAAAGCCTACAAGAGACGCCGCGAGGTCGCCCACAGACGTCTGTCTGACAACACCGTTGGGCTGCGCCCAGAGGGTCAAGAGTTCGATCGGGACAGTGTTGGCGGTCAACGCCGGAGAAGTTTCTACTATGCCGAGGACAGCCTGAGAGGCTTCCAATCTTCACGTGCAGACGAAGACGGTTACGATCACCGCGTTACAAATGTGCGGGAACGCCGGACGATTCAGCCAGGCACCATCTCCACGCCTATTCTGCGGGAAAGCACCATGAACTGGTGAACAATACCTCGTTATCTTTTTGTTCCATTTTTTTCCCTTTTGCCATCTTTGCGGACTGCGCGCATCATACCCCCTCCTCCCTCTTCTCACCTGCTCATCCCTAACCACTTCACCCTCAGAACCTATCTTTATCCCCCTTTATCCCTCTTCACTCGAGAGGTCTTTTTTGTTCTTTTTTTCTTGTGTAGCCGGGTTCTGTTGGTGCCTTATTTATGCACTTCTAGATGCCTAGATAGGTCGCGACAACAAGGACGCTGTCGTGGTGTGTACGACCCCAGCGACCCGTCGACGCCCGAGATGGACAGACCACCAGTTGTAGAGAGAAAAAAAAAAACGGGAATGCGGCGTCGATCGCCGCCGACAGGTGTAGTTTATAGACAGAAAAACAAAAAAAGGCTTTTGGGCAAACGATGGGCTGGTCTGCAACCGTTTTTTTTTTTTGCTACGTTCTGAGGTGCTCTGCTCAAGCGTCGACGATGCCGCCTTTCTCGTTTACTTTTTGCTTTCAAGAGTTGGTGATTCTTGGCAACTGTACGCCAAGTTTCTGACCATGTTGTGTTATTTTTTGGATTATTACAGTAATAGCTTCTCGTCGTTGCTTGTTCACTAGTGTCCGTGTGTTCTCTGGGGGATTGAATAGGATGGTTTGGATTGGGTGTATATAACTCGTCGCTTTTCCTCCATGCTCCGAGATATATACATGTGTCATGAACAAGATATGGATGGAGACGACGAAAAAGGCGCAAAGACAACGACGAGCATCGAAGCGCATTGACACTGCTCATGCGTGTAAATAAAAGTAAAAACGTCACGACCCCGCGTCGACGTGATCATCATCATTATGCGAGGTTGACAGAGGCGGACGACATCCGTCTGCGACTTTGGTCAGGAACCGTTCGAGGACGGCTTTACCTCGCTGGAGATTGGCGAGCGAGATGCGTTCGTTGGGGAGGTGCGCTCGGTCCTGTGATCGAGGCAGGAGAGCAGGCGTTTGGTCAGTCCGATCACGTAACGTACCCGCGAAACAGGGGGGGGGGGAGGGGCGGAAGAAAGGCAGAGAGAACACGCACCGAGCTCTGACCGAGCGGCAAGTGAAGCGCGCGGCATCCGAACATTTTTTCTAGGCAAGGCACAGAAGGGATAGACTATGAAACGACAAGGGACGTGTGACACAGCGTGGTGGATAGTTCGACACGTGAGATCTGGCGTTGAATGGGTGAGAGAGAACGGATACGCACGCCGCCTTCACGGATGCGCAGGGGTTCGACGCTCCATTCTTCCCGTACCGCTGACTCAAGCGCTTTGAACCATGGATCATCGAGGTCGCCTAGCCACCAGTCTGCGGTGTGATCGATGGTGATCTAAGTCAGGCGCGTCATAGACAGACGTCAGTGTTGGCAACGCGCCGGACATCCGAAAAAGAAAGGGACGCACGGAAAGCTTGTTGGGTGATCCGAACGCGTCAAAAGACGCGTTCAGGTGTGAGACCAGCGCGCGCGAGATCGTGTCCAGGTCTTGGTCTGGTACGATGCGCAGCGAGAGCTTGGTCGTCACCATTCCGGGGATGACGGTGGGATCTGTCGTAGATCTGTGAGGACGACGATCGATCGCGGTCGATCAGATCGCAGGACTTACTTCCGGGACCGGAAACCGAGACATTGTGGACCGTGAGCGAGGGTTCGCGCCACCGTGAAGAGAGGACTGAAGCGGGACTATGCGTTACCGACGACAACAATTCGTAGAGTTGTTTCTCGTCTTCTGTCTGGGGGCGAACGCGGTCATCTGAGATCACGCTTTGAGCCGGGAGGGATGCTGATCACAGAGTCCGAGCAACGCACAAAAGTCTGGAATGGAGACTTTGCGCTGACTGTCCGTCAGCGTTGCGAGTAGGCGAATCCTAGAGACGAGCGTCGAAAGATTGCTATGCTATCGACACAGTACCTACATGTCAAACATGGGTTCAGCTCTAGCTCCCCCTTCGATACCAGAATGTTGATCGGGGACGCCGCTGGATATCTAGGAGACGTTTAGAGCATAACCTGGACCCTAAACACAGAGAACATACCCCTACTGTAGCATGGACTACTCCACGCAGTCCGTACGTGATACATGGCGGGTACTCGGTTATCCATGTAGAGTTGCTGCGTGAATGGATTAGGAGAGCCTGGTCAGTGTATAATGACATAATACCTGAGCAAAATAGCATCGATGTCTCCTATTTGAGACTGGACGAATGAGGATATGCGCAAGGCCCAAATTTGATAAAGTCAAACCTTGTGCGCCGAAACAGCGCTCATGAATCCGGCGCTACCTGTCTCTTCTTCACCCTCGATCAGGAAGACCAGATCAACTCCAAGAGCCCGTTTCCTCAGCAGCTCAGCAGCAGCGCATGCCACCGCCATGATAGGACCCTTGTTATCTGTGACACCTCGACCGTATAGGTAGCCATTCCGGCCGGTGACAGTGAATGGATCAGAGTCCCAGCCGTCACGTGGGGCCGAGATGACATCGTAGTGTCTGAAAAGATTTAGAAAGAGTCAAAGGAAACCAGTAGCACAACTTTACCCATAAAACAATATCCGAGGCTTCGGGTGTTTGCCTTGTGTTCCGTGGAAGGTTGCCAAGACTAGTGGACTCCCGTGCTCACTTGTTGGCAACTGTTAAAGACCAAAACTTAATCACCAGATATTGTATACAAGCAAAGCTTTACTAGTATTGACCCGGCGCCAAGTTGGTGTAGACACTTTTTCAACCAAATGGCTGCCTGGCGGCAATCTTCGAGATGCAAAGGATCAGAGCTGACACTCGGGATAGAGACAAAGATTGATAGTGCATAGGTCATGATATCTGCGTGTCAAACGTAACTGTAAGTGATATGGAGTTCACATGGAGGGCCGCTCACCATGACTGTCATCTTCAGCTTCAGGCAGACGGTTCTCCGAAAGTGGGGCAGAAGTTGCTTTCGACGGCGAGTCAATGTCCCAAATCTGGACGGAATATGATGTACCAGCGTGAGGAGTGGGATGGGGAACTCACCTTGACAAATCCGTCATTTGCGCCTGAGACAAGTACGATCGTATTTGCCTGAAAAGAATGGGTCACGATAGATGAAAGCACACTCCCTTCATGAGCACTCCAGGACGCAATGCAATTGAATGTAGGCGACCATTGCTTCAATTCACGAACGTTCATGTACTGCAATCCCCTGACCTTAAGGTACTCACCTGTATCTGACCATTCGCAGAGCCCGTGTAAAGCTCGGAATGCAGCATGGACAATGATAGCACGTCGATGTTCTGGAAAGCATCATGAGTTTCTGCTAAATGGATGCAAAGAATGTTTCAACAAACCTCCTGGACTATGATGGTCCGGACAAGTGTTCTGGTCTCGAAATCAAATACCTGTACGTATCCGTCCTGACATCCTGCGAAGATGGTATCCCCCATAACTGCGAGGGACAAGACTGCACCATGATTGCATTCAAACGTATGTTTTAGAACTGGACCAGTGGAAGTGCATGTCCATATCTAGCAAGAGGTGAGTTATTCTGATCGTCAGATCAATATTATCAATATCCGACTTACCTTGACAGTCTCGTCTCCACTACCCGTCAAGAGATGGTATGTCGTATCGAGTTGTAGTGCAGTGTCGTCAGAGCCAGTTCTCCGTGATGGCATCACCGTCATACAGTATATGTATCCAAAGTGTGCAGAGTCTAAAACGTTGAGAGCAGGGATTTGGATGACATTTTTGTCCAAGGGAGGGGAATAACATCCACTAAGGTTGTTTGCTAGCAGATCCGCAGGTTTATGAGTGTACTGAGGATAACTGTCAAAGAATTTGTGGACTTTGCGGGTGGGCGTGGATGTACCAGAACAAAACTGTTCTTGGGGTGATCGGCTAAAGTTGAACCATTGTATCGAGGTGTTCTGGCAGCCGACGTAAACAGTTCGCAAAACGGGGTTCCAAGCCAGAGAGAAAAGATCGCCTGCCCCAGTCTCTAGATAGGGATGAAGTACATGGATTGCATCGAAGGTTTCTGTGGACCATATCTAATCCGAGTTTGGTCGTAAGCGGACATTGGAGGAACACAACACCTACCCTGACAGTACTATCGCCTGCGAAATGTCAAGAACCTAGTATAGAAGAAGTATGCCCTTCCCACCTGAAGCACTGAACAACCACTGTTTGTGTTCCGCGAGCTCCAGAGCAAGTATGCTTCCCGTATGACCGCGAAGACTAGTCCTGAGTGTGTAGGATTGCTTGTCCCAAACCTACTGGCGTTGATTAGTTGGTCAAGCGACGCGAACTATGATATACCGACCGAGATATCTTGACACTGTCCTCCGACGAAGATGTGCCGATCATCAGCCATCAAGCTGAGGATGGACTGGTTTTCATCGCGCAAAGAGTGCAAGAGTCGGGGAGACGAGAGCGAGGGTGCGGGTTTGCTGACAGAGGCTTCGGAGCTAGACATGAGTATCGGGTGAAGAAAACGTGGGTCAAACCGAATGAAAGTGGACGCACCTTGGGGTGCTTTTACGTTCATTCCGCGAATGCTGGATACGGTCGCGTGAACAGCCGAACTTGGAGCGGGACTTTCAAGTCTTGTGTTCCGTTCAAACCCGCGCCGAGAGAGAGTTCAATTATTGGGATGTGAACAAGTCTGCACTGACTGGTATGCGCTGTAGAGAGTTTGAGTATTAGTATGACACGCGACTGACACGCGTTCGAGTCTCCTTTACATAAACAATTAGGTCTTCCACTAACCGTCACCGCCGCATCCAACATCCAAATGGCGTCAGAAAAGGCAAGAGTGGCGAAAGACAAGGTGAATATTTTGGAGAATATTACCGGGCTCTGGTTGACAAGGCTTGGCCAGGGAAATGCGGCTTTCAAGACTGCCGACTATCCCACCGCGATTGGCCACTACACCGACGCAATCCTCGCTGACAGTAGTGACCACACATTCTTCCTCAACAGGGCAGCAGCATATCTCAAACTAGGCAAGTACGTCCATATATGATCCATTTCGAAGCTGCTCCATGTGGCTCATTAGTCGCTCTGCAGATCCGAGGATGCGGAGAGGGATTGTACCAAAGTTTTGGCATTGAGTCTTAATAACGTCAAGGCATTTTTCAGAAGGGGTCAAGCGCGGAGAGCTCTTGGGAACCTGGATGATGCACGGGCAGGTACGGAATAACACCAAAACGGAATCCAAGTTCGCTCATCCGTTTAGACCTGGACAGAGCCCTCGCCCTAGAGCCTGCCAACGTATCGGTCAAGAGTGAGATACTCGAGCTTGAGAAGATATCACAGCAACAAAAGCTCAAACAACGTTCCAAGTATATCGTAAGTATTTGCTACAGTCAGGACATTGGTCATGGGCTGGATTCTCATTCGTAGGCTGTCGACAAACCCCAGACCACAACAAGAAGACGTCGAGTTCCCATTGAGATCGTTGAGGACGATACACGGACCGCTGCACCTTCACAGACCAAAGATACAGATCTGCTTCAGCCAGTCTCATCACGTCCTCTGAAGCCAGAAAGCAAACCAACTACAACACAGGTTCCTCCGTCCAAACCGCAGACGTTCGTGGACGCCAAACAGGCACGCGAAGGATCTAAGCCGGTCAGAGTATCAGGTGGGATAATCCGTCATACGGGAAACCACACCATCGTCACCAGGACATCAAATGAGACTACCTCTTCAAAATCCACACCACGACCAGCATCGAATAATGCAAGTGCCCCACGATTCTCACAGCCACCTACGACGTTATTTCAATTTACCAAGTCGTGGGAGACCCTAAAAACCGACAAGGACAGATGGAATCTCATTCGTGTAAGTTACTCTTGCAAAAATGGCCCCAGAAAATTTATCTTATGGCGTTTAGACAATCCCCCCATCTTCCATCCCAGCACTATTTCAAGCCTCGTTGGAGCCGCAGTTGCTCGGATCCATTCTACACACATTTCAGGCCATGCTCGAGCAGGATTCCGCTTCGGACACGAGAGATGGTGTACGAGATTACCTGTTAGCCTTGACCAAGGTTCAGAGATTCGGGACGGTAATGCTGTTCATGGATCAACAGGACAGGCGGTTATTGGAATTATTGCACGAAAAGGTGAACTCTGCATATTCATAGGATTACCGGAGCAATGGCCTGCGCCCATTCCAATGGCACGTCTACTGTAATCTGTCATGTCCGGATGTGTCCGATCGACTCTCAATATCTCCCGGAAGTATTCGTCCAACAGGTTTCCCAAGATTGTTCAGCCTTACATAACATGTGAGACTGCCCGAAACTGTAGGGAAATCAAGGGTGCTGGGGAGAATCGGATATAGTACAAGTGGTAGTCTTGAAGATGTCCCTTGCCACGTCTCCACACAGCCTACTGATACCTGTGCCCTACTAGTAACCCCTTGCTGCCAGTCTAACTCCGTATATTGAACGCCGTCTTGTCTGTCACGTATCTGACGCAGTCCTTTTCAGCAGATCGACTCTCAGTTCGTTAATTTCTGACCTACCAATCCGTTAGGCCCGACGTTACACGCCCATTGCGGCTGATCGCTGTGCATGGCTACTCTATCCGACTCGGAGCACCATGCCAACTTGGATGGTCAAGCTGACGGTGTCACTCCAACGGCGCCAAATGCCACCCCACCGGTGCCAGATCATCCCGCAGTAGCAGACACACAAGATCAAACGCTTCAAACAAGTGGGCCGGTCGGCACGGACGAACGCATCCAGCAAATCGAGGCGTTGAGAGTACACCTCGCCCGAGAAGGTCTCTATCGACCCGCGACGGACGAGACGCCAGCCAGTCACAACGACGCGACTCTCCTGTACGTCTACCTCCGTTTTCTCGGGCTTGAACGTGCATTCATGTCTTCACGCTGACACCCGCGTGAAAATATACACACACACACACACACAAGGCGTTTTCTGCGTGCACGTTCGTACGACCTCGACAAGGCCGCGACACACTTTGCCCGTACAGAAGCATGGCGAAAGCAACATGACGTCGACGCGCTGTTCAATACGTTTGATGATGTGGACGCGCTCGAGTCGTCCCGGAGATTCTATCCGCGCTGGACGGGGCGCCGAGATAAAGTAGGGTGACTCTATCTCGCTTGCCATCATGTGTTGGCAACGTCGCGATCGACTCTCACGTATCTCTAGCACGGTCTACCGCTGTACGTTTACCGACTCGCTTCGCTCGACAATGCACTGCGCCGTGAGCTGGATGCAGTGCCACCAGAGAAACGGTACCAGCGCATGTACGTGTATTTCGCTAACGCACCGTCCTATGAAAAAAAAAAAAACGAATAGGCGACTTCATTCCACTCATTTGGGTACTTATTCATTCCTACTTACAGTGTCGTGCTCTACGAATGCATGATCCGATTCGTGTTACCCCTCTGCGACTACATTCCTCACGACCCACCGACGCTGCCGATATCCTCGGTGACGACCATCATCGATCTGGGGGACGTGTCGCTGAGAGATATGTGGTCCCTCCGAAGCCACCACCAACAAGCGTCCACGATGGCGACCGCCAATTACCCGGAAACGCTGCACACCATCGCTATCGTCAATTCTCCCTCTTTCTTTCCTACCGTGTGGAATTGGATCAAGGTACGCTGTTCGGAGGCACTGCTTACTCTGACGTGCCAGTGACGTTGACATCCTTTTGACTCATAGGGCTGGTTTGACGAGGGGACGCGTCGCAAGATTCATATTCTGGGCAAGGATCCTGGAGAGACGCTCCGCGAACTCATTGACGAGGAAGACTTGCCAGAGTCCTATGGCGGTAAACTGAAGTGGGTGTTCGAAGATGAGCCATGCTTGGACAACGCCATTCAGAAAGCTATTGGTGAAATGCCAAAGGGACCGATCACGTTCATAGATGGTAGCGTCATCAGACCATAGCGATTACACATCATGTACCGCATATGCATGAAGAGACTAAGCTTCGATAAGGCAGGTTGTAGATTTATGTTAGCGGAGGTTTGGACCTCGAATGTTTCTGAGCCCATTAGATCTACCGGTATTTGTCCAGGCAGTACGATACATTAATGCACACAGAATAATGATATATGCTTTCGAAAGGAGACTCGGACAACAACAAAAGGGATGTATCACTCGAGGACATCTTCAGGTTCAGCTACTACACCATCTTCGTTCCAAATCTGAAGGAACTGGTAGGAAGAAAAAAAAATGTCAACGATCAATCCACGCACAAGCAAGCGCCTCATTTACCGTTGCCTTTTGCGCCGCCAAATGCTCAGGCAGGATAAGGGGTGCCATAGCAAACGGTAGACGATCCCAAGATATCGGAAACTGATGACGTTTGACAGCAGGTTTGTCCCCGACAGCACTCTTCTTTCCTGGGACGAATTTACTACATTTTCTGGGGGCGATCATAAGTCAAGACAATCCAGAGTTATAATCTGACTTACTCCTCCGAAAAACCATATAACACTTTCAAGTGAGATTTCAGCAACATCACAATACAGATTATTACCGATGTTCTCATGACGTCGACATTAAGGTTCGCTCCTAGTGGAGGTTGTGGAGTGGGGTTCTACAGCCGTGATAAGCGAATTGTCAACAATACCAATCGTTCGTCTCACCGTAACATGGGTGTCATTCGGATTCGGGGTAGATTGCTGTTGTGGCTCATGCAGCTGGGCAAGCAGGTTTGAAGGAGAAACGACTTCTATGAGTTGCATTCCTGAAGTGGATAAAATGGACGTGAGGTGTTTGATGACAGTGAAAGCTTCCTCTTGAGTCTTGTAATCTAGAATGGCAAAATTCTCAGCCATGTAACGGGAGAAGTCAACGTCGTCCTAGATGTCGTTTGTCAGAATGAGAAACACGGTAGAATATGAGGAGAGATGTCCACCTGCGATGATTTCAGTGCGGTCGGAATGTCGAATGCCTTGACAAGCGCTTTCAAGAAATCCTGTCGAGGGGCTCGTTTTTCACGAACTAGCGAATACCATCGTTGCAACAACGCGGTTGGCTCAGGTTGCATACGATATCCTACAGTGACAAAATTAGTGTTGTCGAAAGACTCAAAAGTGAGCCTACCTTGGACGATGTTTGGCGAAATCACTCTCTGGTAATCAAACGACTGCCTCGCGCTGACGATAAAACGAGCATTGAGAAGACTCATGTGCTTGTTGTACAGAATGGCATGCAACGCGCTTGCCCGAACACTCGTCGCTACGACAGGGCTCGTTTCAAGCGCAACAATAATCGGGAAAGACTGGTGTTTCGAGTGGTATCAGTGACTCGCAGGATAGCTTACATTGCATACCTGAAGCGGGTGTGCAAGCCCTTGCTTGACGGTGAAAGTCAGAATATCGACAGCAACAGCCTGTATCTGCGGGTTCTGGGAGAGCGCAGCCTCCAAGATGGGTGATATATAACGTTGAACGACCGCGGAGCTGACCCTGTTCAAATTACAAGCTCGTCACCATCAATGGTACCCGAAACAATAATTCTTACCCTGAATCTGCAAATCCTTCTGTATTCCCGACGAGCTCAGCCATATCCACCACCCCATCACCCTTTCCTTGCCCAGAGCCTGAACAGCGCGCGTCAACACCCTCCAAGTTGTACGTGATGAGCTACTCACCCTTGAGATGTTCGGCATGTTTCGCCGCCTCAGAAACCAAGAACTCTTGCATGATCCTCAGTAATCGTCCTCGGCTATCTTCATCAGGCGAAGCGAAAATCGCGTCCATAATCCCAGCAGAACGCTCCAACGTCATCAAAGTAGGCTGAGTGCGGAACAAGAAACCTTGCAAGGAATTCAAGAAGGTCGCTTACACGTGACTATGAAAACGCACCTAGACATTGCAAGATCCGCCCCTTGAGGCCAGCATCGCTGTATTTCGCGTAGAGGGAGAGAAGGCTGTTGTAAATGTGTTCCACAATATGTCCCTATCACGGGATGGTGGTTAGAAGCACTGACATCATTCTGTGAGTTTCATTACCTCTGAAACGCCGTTTAACTCAGTCGCAAATTCTACACAAAATGAGATCTTTTTCATCAGTCCGGTCAACTTCGGGCTCACCAGGTCGCTCAACACGAAGTTGATCAAAGTCGCAGTGTTCTCCAAGCAGGGACACAATGAAGATGAGGATAGATAATGTCCGTGTTTCGACGGCGGACATCGCGGCGTCCCTGCGAACGATAGCCTGCTGAATACGAGCTGTCAAGCGCGCGTGAGATTCAAGTAAATGTGTCGACAAAGGAACCCACCATTGCACGACTTGAGCAGGGCGATGAGTCGATGAAAGTCATGCGTGAGGTGTTGTACAGAGCCACACAAGCATGCGACGCTTTCTTGTAAGCACTTGAACAAAAAGGTCAGACGTGCTTAAAGGGCTCGTAAGCTCAACCTACCACCACACCACCAACGTTTGACGGCTTGACGATCATTGGCTGCAAAACCGACTGTAGCTCCTGGCCAAACTTGAGAGCAGTTTTCGGCATATGGGGGATTGATATCCGGAAAACCCGGAGCAGGTAATCAGTAACGGCCAACTCCTCGGGCTAGGGAGCGAAATTAGCAAATGTTGCATTAAACCGATGGATCCATACGAACCGAAGCAGGGTTCTTCAAGTAGGGGAGTAGCGTGGAAGCATTGCTACCAGATAGTACAGACGGATATGCAGTCGCAAAGAGATAGAGCATCCTTATGCAAGATTGTACCGTCTGAGATACGGATAAGCTCGAAACACATTTATTGATAGATTGGACACTCACAAAACCAGGGAGGTCAGAAGCGTCGACGAGACCATCGATCAAAGTTTCACATATCTCAGAGTACTTTGCGTGCATGGACGGAGCATCCACAGGGTTTTGACTCGACATGATCTTGTGAAGGAGGTCCTCCAAAGGAGATTGTTTATCCTTGAAGTAAGCAGAGACGCCCATGATGATAGACACTTTCATGAGCAGTGATGTCTTGTCCTGAGTGTTACTCGATGAAGGTGGCTTTCCCTTGGGAGGGGCAGCCTGAGATGGCGTGTTCTGGAACCACAACTCCTCCATGGTCTTGACAGCGAGGTCCTTGACGGTGTCATCCTCATCCAACATTCGCAATACAAGCTTTGTACAAATGTCAACGCGACGTGCTAGGTCCTCAGTGACGCCGTAGTATTGCTTGAGCAACTTGATCACACGCTTTCGTACCCCAAGCCCAGTGTCCTGTAGCCAATGGTTCAGCGAACGGTGGATGAAGAGGAGGAACAAGGAGATACCGCTATACGGTCAGCGATTCTTGAATAGTAATCACCGACGACTTCAGGCGATTCAATCATGTATCTGCCAATCAACTCAACAGCAGCGTCTCGAACAGCTGGAGAAGAGTCTAGAAGGTGCCCTTCAATGGCTCGTCGTACGTTGGCCTGTATTGTATAAGTATATGCGCCGGATTGGAATGTACACATACTTACTGTAGAAAGAATACTAGAGTCGCTGGTTACGATTTGGCCGAGAGCTCGCAATGCCTTGGTTCGCATGAACACTGGCGGTGCATCAAGAGCCATCAGCACCACATTGAGTATAGGTCCGAAGGAGCTCCTAAGATTTTGGACCGTGCCAATCTCCTCTGCAAGTAGGTCAACCCGAGCCGCTTCTTCTTCAGATCTAGCAAGGCGTAAAACATCGAGAGAGGTTATGTCTGATACCCACTCACCCAACATCAAAAACATCCGTAGAACGATGTGTCCATACTTCGGAGAGGGCAGTCCGAAGCTTCAGACAAAGATTGAGGGTCGCCGATGATTTTTGTGTGCGTCTACCGTCATCCTCGGAGGGCAGAGCGCCGCGCAAAATTCTTAATGCGTTTGCCAGTTCGTGACCCCAGACGGCAGAAGTAAGTTCGCGGGCGCTCTGACCTCGGTAAGATGATATAGCCATGGATTTCTCACCACAGTTTACGACGTACCTCGTAGGCTTGATCATCAGAAGAACGTTTCAGCAAGTGGAAAGAAATGGCTTCATGGCGAGCCAGAAGCGTTTTGAAATCTTGCACATTCTCCGTCGAAAGAATCTACAGAACCTCAGCATCAGACCAACCTCTCCAATGCGTGAGATGCATACCTCATCCAGCGGGATAAGTGGATGTTTACCACACCGTTGTCGAACCTTGATAGTGCTCGATCGTAATCGAGCTGCGATGACCCCCAAATGATCTAGAGCTATCGCCTTCGCTGCGTTAGTATCTATATGAACACTCGTCTTGACGTCATCCAGTGAGGCTACCTGAAGAAATAGTTAAATCGCACGAATGGTCACCTCCGAACAGTCATACCATGAATTTACAAATCACACTCAGGATCAAACTTGCTGCCGGCCACTCTGGCCAATATAGTACAACCAAGAGGTCCGAGATGAGGTTATCGAGAATAATTCGATACTCGGCTTCGTTTGAGTTCTTCGTCAGCTTCCCCTTCCCGGACCTAGGCAAGTGGTGAATATATGCAAGAGGGTAAGGAACACGAAGATACCTCTGTGTCAAAAAGAGAACAATCGTTTTCGCGGCATTGTTAGCCGAGTCTAGGCCAGACATATACAATTGTATCTCCTGATCTCATGAGTGAAAGCGAAACACAGCACCAGTCATACACACCTCTACATCTTGTTCATCAAAAACGACGTCTTTGGCCTTCTCTGTCGTACTGTCTTGGTTCCGCAGCGCACGATTTTGACGAGTCTTGGAAATGTTTCGCGCAGCTATTCGAACGTCGCGTGCAGATGTTTGTACCAGTTGAAGAAGTAGGGCGGACACTGTACGTATTGAACGGCCATCGCGTAGACTGTAGAGATGTTATTGACGAGAGGTGAGATCGTTTAAACGGAGGACGGACCGGAACTGTCCAGCCTTTTTGTGGCTGTTCGAGAGCTTGATGAGTGACGACAAGATTTCTTCAATGATCCATGACCGTTGATCTTCGTGGTTTGCAAAGACCTTGAAGAGATCAACTTGGTTAAACTCTGGTATCAACGGAATACTCACACTTCGAATGATTGAAAGAGCATCGAGACGAAGACCTCTCATGGCGCTGTTCCCCAATGTACTCAACACGACATTCTCTCGCTTGCCCTTGGTGTCGCTCTCTGCAGACTCGACCACAAAGAATGGACCTATAGCGATATAAACCGCTTGGATAATGATTGCATCAGACATGCTAACCCCATCTGCGGAAAATAGGGAGTTGATGCGGGGAAGAGCGGCAGCGAGAGCTTGGAAGAGCTCGGTCAGTAGCCTCCGCAACTCTCCGCAGCTGGAATGCGTGTAGCGAAGTATGCAGTTAAGTTGAGGGGACGTTGCTCCACTGACTCCTGTGCCCTCTACAAAAGGATAGACGACCATAGTGAGCTGATTCTTAACAGTGCTAAGGCAAGTTGTGATCAATTCCTCTGAGTAAAGCTGCGGGGCAACTGAGCGATTCGTAAAAATTTACGAACTAGAGTCACGAACCTGTTTTGTGAGGCCCTCACCACTCAAGAGCGCCATACAACATTCCGCAGCCAGGATGCTATCTCGAGAAACCTCCAAATGAACTGTCAACTGGTGTACGTCCGAATCTGTAAGTTGTTGGGGATGCGAATCATGCACGGTGGGACGGTCCTCATGTACATCGATACCATCTGCTGGAACCTTGTGACCTTTTTTCGATTTGCTGGGTGACGAAGGTGGTGGAGGATGGTGGGTAGAAGTGCGAAGAGGATCTAAATCTTCCCCTGCCTTGATCGAGCGTTCTAAAATCTTCATTAATCTCGACAACGTGGGTGTTCCGATGTCTCCGAGAGTGTCTCGTGCCTTTGACCCGGAACCAGCATTGGCGACACCTTCACGTGTTGGGCGTCGGGATCGCTTGGAAGGACGAGCGAGTTGACTAATGTATTTTGTCAATTTCCTCACGATGCTTGGTTGGAGATGTGGATGGTTGCAGTCAACCGTGAGAGGAGAGAAGTATTCCTTTGGGAGGTCAGCCGGCTCAATATCGGCTGCAAGAGAGTCTTCCGCTTCAAGTATATCTTCAATCAGGGTGTTAAGCCTCTCAAGAGGGGCTGTATAATACACAGGAAGTCAGCGGGGCCGGTTGCAATGGATACGATTCGTGATACCTCGCTCATCCTTGTCTCTAGTGCGTCGAGCGGAAGACTTTATGTCGACGTGGATGTTGCGACGGGGATGATCTTCGTCGGCAGATTCATCTCCAGAGGCCAGATCACCAGAGAACGACTTTGTCGAGGGTGTTGTTTTCCAAGTGGGAGGAGGGATGTTGACATATGCCAATACCTGGCGGGAGGATTTTGACGACTTGAGAGAGGGCGTTTCACTCGTGAACCTCACGTTTGAAGGAGAATTTGTGGAGTTTGCTGCATGTATGCGCTTGCGAGAAGGCGTGATGAGATCATCCGGAGATTTACGCTTCCTAGGGGTTACAGAAGGTTGGGGAACGGCCGGAGGTGGTGGTAGATTTGGGGGGAGCGATTCTACTTTTGAAGGTGACTGCTGATGGGTATTGGTTGGCTGGTTGGGTTTCGAATCTAAAAGCTGGGCAGAACGGTTGAGGAAATCCTTGAAGAAGGGGCCAGATTCCTCTGGTTTGTAGACGCGTGGCTGTGATTTGGCTTGACTTGGGTAGCCGAGAGCGAACGCGAGTGAGGATGAGGATGAACGGATGCCAGGGGGAGGTGGTGTCGGATAGGCCGAAGTTGGATTGAACCGCTGGAGGACAGAGTTGGCTATGGCCGGTGGGTTATAGGAGGAGTTGGTGGGTGTGAGGGTCCAGTTCGAGGGGGGAGAGAAACTGTATTGGTTAACGCTATGGGGACGCGAAATGAGTCGAAATGCTAGCCAGAAGGGACGAGTACGTACGGGGTGCCATAGGAGAGATAACGGACGGATTCGTTCCTAGTAGCTTGCCAATACTGGGAGTGTTGGGCGGGGGTAGAAGGGTCGGAGAGATAAGTGAGCTCGCGGGAGTAGTCTGAAAAGGGAGAGCTGGACGACGGATGGGTCTGATAGGAGATGGTGTGAAAAGCGGAGTAGTTTGCCTGCATGTAGGTCGGTGGTGGGGCAGGGTTGGAAAGATTGCTGATATGCCTCGTCACTGTGTGTGCTGGTCAGCGCGGAAGGGACAGAGCGATAAAGGACGATACCATGGGCAGAGGGCGTCGCGGAGGCGGGCGGATAAGCAGCAAAGAGCCTGTGAGCATCGTACACGGCGTCGTGTCCTCCTTGGGAATTCGTGTGCATGGCCCGTGCACCAGTGCTGATGGCAGTGGTAGGATCTGGCGAGTACGTCCCGTGACGATTCGGATACCAATCTGCATTAGAGTGTCCGCTCATCCCCAAGGTCAGAATTGAACCGTATCCAGTTTCAAGCGTTGTGTCACAGTCACATTCTCTACACAGCCCTTTAAGTAAGTAAATCTCCTAATTGGTGTACCAAGCTTGCTCTTTGCAACGTAGGAACGATGCTTGCAATTGCTCGTAGGTACGTGCGGTGTAGATGTAAACATAAAAATGCTGGGAGCATTCGACTTTATCAGGCGCGGACATCCAGTTTCGCCCATCGGATCGCCTCGTAATGAACCAAAGCATGCACGAGGAATAGAATCGGGCGCGCGGCAGGACTGTACGCCATCGCCATGGTCCCGCACACCGAAGTGGTCCTCATCAAATCCAAATCACTCCCATTGATCAATCTGATCGCGTGCGCGGTTCAGATCACACCTGGACGAAGGGCGCCGATCAGTCCGTTGGAGAACACGGATTGGGTGGACGGTAGAGAAAAAAGGAGTCTGACGGGCGAATTGGTCGAGATCGGGGCAAAATATATCTTGATTTACAGTTCGATTTATGATCGCGCACTGTATTAGCACTGGCCGCTTGATCGATCTCTGCCTACTGCCTTAATGATGATGAGCGCCGCATAGACACCACACTCCGATTGGCGGTTTCAGTGCCAGACAGCCTACATATTCAACTCCTGAATCGCGATGACAGAGCACACGCCAGACATGTTCAAAACGCTGCTTGCAAAGCTTGTCAAGACACCCGACGATTTCACTCCAGACGACCTCAAACTCGCCCTCGAACACCTATTTACACCCGATGTCGTGCCCCCAACGCAAATCGGCGCCTTCCTCGCTGCGATGCACATCCACCGGATAGAGCGCCGCCCAGAGAACCTCGCAGCGGCCGCTCAGGTGCTCCGTGCTCGGGCACTCAAAGTCGCAGTCGAGGATGACGACAAGGACTTTGTCGTCGACATCGTCGGCACGGGTGGAGACGGACACAACACGTTCAACGTTAGCACGGCCGCTGCGATCGTCGCAGCTGGCGCCGGTGCGCGCGTCGTCAAGGTACGACATCCAACTCATGCATCCGTCATGCGTGTCCTCTGCCCTGACGCAACCTTTGTCCCTGTTCTCCATATCACCCATATCGTCTATCCTGATTCCTTATCACGTAGCATGGCAGCCGCGCGTCGACCTCGACCTCAGGCTCCGCTGACCTCCTTCAAGCGCTCGGCTGCCACTTTGTCCCACCAACAGACCCCATCACCCCCACCCGCATCCACCGCATGCCCTTTTTCTTCATCCTCGCCCCGCACTACCACCCTGCACTCGCCCTCCTTGCACCCCACCGCAAATCAGTCCCCTTTCGCACCCTTTTCAACGTCCTCGGTCCACTCATCAACCCCGCCCGACCTCGAGGGATGCTCCTCGGCGTCGCTGACCGCGCGCTCGGACGCCCGTTTGCCGAGTCGCTTAGGGAGGGCGGGGTGCAGCGCGCGCTGGTCGTGTGTGGCGCCGATGGTCTGGACGAGATTAGCTGTGCTGGAGAGACGTCGGCATGGGCGCTTGCGCCGGATGGGAGTATCACGGAGACGGTGCTGCATCCCGGGATGTTTGGGCTGGGGACGCATGGGTTGGACAAGGTCAAGGGTGGAGGGGCGGCGGAGAATGCGACGACGTTGATGAGGTTATTGATGTCATCTTGCGAGGAGGAGGAATTGAGACCAGTGAGAGAGTTCGTGTTGATGAATGCGGCGGCGTTGTTGGTCGTTGCTGGGGTTGCGGAGGATTATAAGGATGGGGCGAGGTTGGCGAGGGAGGGCATCAGGTCAAGGTGGGCTTGGTTGGCGTTGGAGGCATATCGTGACTCGGGCGGACGGCGATTGTGAACGTTGGAAAGTAACGCTGCGTTGGTCAAATCGATCGCAATCATCCTTTGATCTCAAAGTATATCGCATCGCGGTCATCTAGCGAACTAGCTAGTACTAGTCCGCCGTTTCTTCCTCGACGATCCATTGCCCTCCTCGGCATCAGCTTGACGCTTGTGTTTGATTCCAGCCAGCCTCATGATTTCTTTCCGCTTCTCTTTGTCTTTCTCTCCCTGCAGCGCTTCCTCTTTAGCGACCTTTTTCCGATGCACCTCTTTCCTCTCATTCTGCTTCTCCTTCCGTCTCACAACCTGATCCTTCCGTAGCGCTCTGATCTGTTGCAAAAGAGCGATAGCTTTCCTCTCCTCAGGCTCCATCACCACAGCACGCTTTTGCATATATGTCTTGGTGCTTTGCGCTTTCATTGCCCTCGGCTTGGATGCATAGGGCAGCGAAGCCTGCAGCTTTTTGGATATTTTGAGCGGATGGAATCGTCGTGGTATGCGTTTGACAGGCTTGTAGTGCGAGTTGACATTCAGCGGCGTCTTGATGCCCTCGTCTCGTCGCACTTGACCCGTGAGCCGCATACCTTGCCAGCGCGACTTATCCGATAGAAGCAATGATGTCACCGGATTATAGAACTGACGAGGCTGGATCGAGTACCATGCTCGTAAAAAGACGATGTCTATCGTCTTGTTGTCAGCTCCGTCATGTCAACGTTGCAGATGACAACGCACCACTCATGAGCAACTTGTCTTCAAACGTCGCCCGGAACGCACCCTGTGGCTTCGAGAGCGCTTTTTTCACTTGTCCTCGAATTCCCGAAACAGTCCGGATAGTGGCCCCTTCAAATTTCGCGACCTCGAGTGCACTGGTAAACATGTCCTTTACGAACGCCGTGTTCTTGAAAATCTTGAATGGGACCCCCGTGAGCTTCAATTTCTTGACGATTTTCGCCGACCGGTCAATGTCGAGAACGACGCCTGTGGCCGATACCCTGAATCTAGCGCTATCTCCGTTCAGTGAATTGAAAGCACAGAAACCGCTGTTTGGCAGTGCAACGGGACCATAAAACGTCGCATAACAATGCATGTGTTCGGGAGTGTACTTGAGCATGCGCATACGGATCGAGTGGTCGTCGAGAGAGTATATCGGGATGGTCTGGAATCGTCGCCATCCGAGTGAAAAGATAAGTGGATCATTAGTCTTGAGGGTCTTGATGGACCAACGGTGTCGCTTGATGCGCACTTGCAGGTATCCAAAGCGTTCCTCAGACGGCAGTAAGCCCCCAACAATGATAGGATAACGAGGATCAAAGTTCTCAATCATCTCGCAAGGAACGGAGGAGAGTTCGATGCGGACATAGGTTCCTGGTCGGTAACCCTCCACCAATGTACGCGCTTCGCCGTTGACGTCCTCGAATTCCGCCCGATTCAGTTGGAGTTGGCGATTCAGCTCGTCTTTCTTTTCGTCGTAAAAGTCCATTTTGTCTCCTTCCGGGTCGTCGTATTGCTCGTCAAACTTGCGTTTGAGTGCTTCTTTTTTGGCAGCGAGAGCTGCAGCTCGGGTGGTTTCGGACTCATCATATTCTTCGCCTCCCGATACCTCATTTTGCTCTTCTACATCTGCACCAGCGGTGGCAGTTTCATTTCCAGTAATGAAAAGCGAACGTATGGAGTCGAGGTTTTCTTCGTCTTCCCATCCCTGCAGGTCCTCAGGCAATAGTGGTTCCTTGGTCATGTCGAGGTCATCATTATATGACTCAGCTATCTCTTTGGGACGGAAGAAATCATCGTTTCCCCCAAACTCAGAGTCACTGTCCGCAAAGGCAATGTCTCCGTCTTCCTCTTTTTCAGCAAGTCCCTCCAAAGGTCTCGGGGCGTTGCGGTATGCACCACGCCCATTGTTACCGCGCGACGGTATCAGGGTATCAGCATCATCGAGTAAGTCGTCCTCGCCAGAGTCCACGGATGGGTCTTCGCCATTGTCCGAATCTGAACCGTCTGGTTCCTCGACATCTTCCTCATCCTCGTCTGACCAATTATCATTTTCGTCCTCGTCATCTTCTTCCCCGTCTGTGTCGCCGACATCATGCGCGTGGGACGTTGAA
Organism: Boletus reticuloceps; assembly: GCA_018397855.1. Classification (NCBI taxonomy): domain Eukaryota; kingdom Fungi; phylum Basidiomycota; class Agaricomycetes; order Boletales; family Boletaceae; genus Boletus; species Boletus reticuloceps. Next base: position 335,821 of record JAGFBS010000025.1, read on the forward strand.
TCAACACTGAGATGTTTAGACGAAGATCCAAGTAATCTGATCTGACTCCGAAAGATGCCATCCTCGAGGGTAGCGTTGACGTCTTGAAGATCGATGACCATCTGTTCTCCCTCGCCTTGAGGTACCGATTGAGAAGCTGGAGGAAGGGTATCAATTCACGACTATGCTCCATAGTGAACAGTCTACCATCTGCTGGACCACGCGTGAAGTTACCGGGGACGTTAATCCAGACTGAGTCTTTGTCGTACATGAGACCTCCGACGTCGCTCATGGGTGCGTGGACAAGTAGCTTCCTTTTCTCGCTCAGCTTTCTCCGTTTCTCCGAATCTACGTCAGGGAGCGGACAAGGATCTCCCAGTAGAGTGACAGACGTCATATTCAGGTCTCCAACACCGGGTATGTGGATCTTGGTGCTTTCACGGAGGTTGGTACCGCGCAAGTAACCATACAGCGTGACTGTGCGATCACATTTGCCTTTCGAAGCACGAATCGTTTCGCGGGGCGTAAGATCCTCAATACGATCAGCTAAAAGATATGGATGGTTATTTCGGAATACGAGTGGACGGAACTTCATCACGCTGATGAAACGAGAGAGATTGAGGATTTCGCTGTCCGGATAACGGCCGTTGAGGACACCGGAAAGATAAAAGAGTTTTGCGCCTTGATAAATTTCTGTCCAAAAGCGTTTCTTGAGTGCCTTCTTCGTGTCCTTGAGAGCGGATTGTTTCTTAATGAGGTCCAGATGTGAAAGGATGCCGATGACTTTTGGAAATCCGTGGGATTGTAGTATGTTGAGAAACTCGAAGGTTTCCTGTGTACAAGGGTCATGAGCGGAGAAGGGTAGTCGATGATTCATAGGGGCGGACCATTTCAAAGCCAAACGAGCCGTCGATCATGAGGAGAACCAAATCGACGACCTTGGCAACGTCGATCATCGAGTTGAGGTCGTTGTTGCACTCGATGAATGTCAATCGTCGCTTCTTCCCCCCAATCACTGTGATAGGGCCTTTTGCGTCTTGCAAGGTCTGTTTCGAGTATCGACGAACAAGGCTTTTGAGGAGGGTTGTCTTCCCGACTCCCGGAGGTCCCACGAGTGCGACAATGACGGGTGGAGGTGCGTCCTCAGGGGTCCTGTCGACCAACGGAACATGTAGACGAGTCTGGTCGCGCTCTACATTCCTACGACCTTGTCTGTCAGCTCGTCTGCCAGACTTGGGTGCAAAGGCCTGGGCGAGGATGATGAGGACGAGGATGGACGGTGTACAAGCGACGCACCTTTTCGTTGAATCCAGAGTGTTGTTTTCCTTTGCCCTTTTTGTCTGCCTTGGCCCCAGACTGAGCAGGTCTGTGCGCCTTGTGGGTCTGTTGTTCCATCATGACGTTGAAGATGACCAGAAAATCAGTGAGTAGTAAATCTGGCAAGTGACCCGACACGAGGGGGTCGAATAACGATCACGTGACTGACGCGTTTCTTGTTTGCTTCTTCCGTTTGTGCGATTTCGTCTGCTCGCTCTTCGCCCGCTTCGTTTCCTTGTAGGCTCGCTTTTGCATCTTTCTCTTGTACTTTGTTTCTAGCGACACCCCGGATGGCTAAAAAGTCATCATCATCCTCACGCCGTGAGTTCAGCATCCCTGGAGATGAGCTTGAACAACATCGCATACAACTCGAACACAACTTGCAAAACACCGATCTATCTCTTCATCTATCTTCTGTGCAGGACGATGATGCCGCCGACAATGGGTCTCTGGAGTATCCCAGGCGTGGTTCTGCACCTGACCAATTCACTGCCTTCGCCTCATTTGATCGCCATTCCCGAGAAGTCCTGGATTTTGATGCCAGCAACATCCGTGCATGGTCTATCCACGACGATGAAGGTATCACGCCATACGATATCCGGACTATGTCGACCGCTGCCCACCATGCAAGCGCCGTTACCATTACTGCAGGCCTCGCCCGCAATGGGAGGAGGGAGCCTAGCATCAGCGGTGCAGAATATGATGCTGATCGCCCCCTCCAAGACATCATCGCTGGTATGGAGCACCGATTTGAGTGTGTCGATATGTACTAATCTTTTGGCAACGTCGTGCTCTCCAGCACATCACGCAGGCTCCGATGCAGAGGATGCAGAGAAGTCGCAGGACATCCCCCGTCCAAAGTTATCGGAAACGCTACAGCGCGTCGGTTTCTCTCCCAGACGTCCCCGCGGTAGCCAGCCTCGAGCCTCACAACACGCGATGCCAGAGTCGTCACTTCGACACGCAGATCCGAATGTTCTTCGGCGAAATATGACTCCTCGGGCACGAAAAGCCACAGTCGCTTTTGATACCACTGCCACACCAATCCGCAGACACGTCTCTCAACATGTTGTTGTCCAGCCAAGTGTTAATGTCCAGCAGGCGACGCCTTCCACATCAGGTTCTCGATTCACTAAGATGGCGAGGGGGCTGGCCCGGGAAGTACGTCAAGCTCAAGAAGAAGAGGATGCTGCGATTCTCGCCGCCGCGCACCGTTCTGTGGCCAAGGACGCACTGATTCGAAACACTGCAGATACTCTAGGTCACCTGGGTCACGACGGCAGCGCATCAAAAAAGTCCAACCGCAGTCGCGTGCATCTCCCAGACGTCACCGGTCTTACGAATGCAGTGATATCTCCAGCCAAGGCAAATCTGGAACGGTACAGCGTCCGCGGTCCGGGTTCTAGAGAGGTTGAAGGTAATGTAGCATTCTACTCCTTGGGGAAGAAGGATTGATTTACGCGACCAAAAGCCCGTCTTATCGCATCGCTCAACGCACTTCATGCAAAGTTGAACCATCTGGAAACAGAGAATAGCATCGCACGACGTCGCGTCAGAGAGCTCGAGTATGAGCTCGAAGAGTGTAAACGTGATGTTGTCAGAGAACGCACGCGGATTATGGAATCTCAGGACGCGATAGACGCTAGCGCCGCTCGTTTAGCTGTTCCATCTACTTCTCGTGCCAAAGGAAAGGAAAGAAGAAACAAAGACGCGGACCCCCACGCGTCCAAATACTTTGAAGTGGTCCAGGAGAAGAAAGGTGTGTGACTTCAATTGTGTGAAATACTTTTTGTTGATGCGTCGCAGCGCTAGAAGCACTCGTCACGACACTAAGGTCTCACCTTACCCGTGTCACGTCCGACTTGGCCGCTCAACAGCAACTTCTCGAAGACCTCCGTCGCCTTCGGGAATCGGACGCGCTTTCATTGGGAGAAAAGACACAAGAAATTAACGAACTCAGAACCGAAGTGGAAAGACTGGCTGGCGAAATTGAGGTCCTGCGTGGGGTCGTCGAGGAGGGCCTCAATGAACGGCGTCAGGGGCGTGATGCCGCTCTCGATGAGCAGTGTGACCATCTGGTGGACGCGCCTCCTGATTGCTCCCTTCCTCCAGTGGTTGAATCCCTGGTACCTCCCGTCAGGCGGTTCATCGATGACGAGGAGGTAGACCGAATATCTGTGGATCTTGATGAACGTCGTTCCGAGCGAGCGTCCAATTCATCCGCCCAGAGTTCCTACTCGGCCCCGCTACCCATGGAAGAAAGCCCGGCACGAAACAATGGCAGGGTAGAATCCAATCCGCCGTTCCCTAAAATCAGCTCAGAGCGTATGGAACGTTTGTTCTTTTCTGCCCCACGCCACAATGCAACGTTATGTCGAACGTGTAAAGGCCACCACCGCCACCACCGCCACCACTATCACGGCAATGGCGGTCACCGAGACAGTCATGAAGCTCAGAATGATGTCCACGAGGACAAAGACGAAGGTTTCGATGAGGGTATTGAAACGCGACCCCATCCTGACCACCCACGTGAGAGCGCCCGAGGTGTCGGACGTACGTACACGATCGAAGATATTATCGAGAGGATGGACAAAAATGGCGGTACGTTGAGATCGGGTAACGTTCCACCTCAAACTGTGCTTGCTCGGGTCATTGGTGGGCTCGAAGATGAGTTTGCTCACTTCAGGGAGTATGGCTATTCTTTATCCTTTGTCGTGTCTCCGCTGATGTCGTTCCAATGCAAGGGTGTACAGTATTCTCGCTGAAGAGTATAGATCATTGGATTGTGCCACCCAAGCAGCGAAGCGCCACATGGTAGGTGATCGCTTGCGGGACGTGATAGAGGTTCTGGAACACAAGGTAAATTCCAACCTGCTTGACGTGCTTCAATTATTCAATGTCCTCTAGGGTCATCAGATAGCATCATTGTATGATCTATTAATTTTCGAAGACAAACCACTTGAACAATAGTTGATTCAATAAAAATATTGTGATACATCATGCATAGGATTCGGGTCCAGGTTTACGGTGATGTGATGCCAACGCGGATTTCGGAACCCCTCTGGGAAATATTTCCGATTGTTGATCAGTGTTGAGGGGTTGTCCTTCTGCCTCCTTTCCTGAATCTCAGCAGTCTCCTTGACTGTGTTTTCTGTTGGGTATGCCTCCAACGACCTTTTAATGTTGTGGATATTATCTTACATACCTAACACTTATACCCTGTGGATAGCTGTCATATTCCATTCTGTTGACGCACGGGCACTGTGCCATAGCAATCCAAGCTCAGCACGTGAAAAGACCACTGTATTGATTAACAATTAGTGTATTCATTACACGAGCTATTCAGTAGGAATGTATATAGTAGGTCGAGCAGTAGTATAGGGGTGCTCAGTATCCAACCTTGCATCCCGCCCCTCACAAGGGGTCATTTGTCTGATTCTTGAGTCACTGCCTCACCTCTCACACCACACTCCTTATGGTCAGGCATGATTTCGGATGTTCGTATATGTTTCATATGTTAATATCTGATTCTACATGTTATATACCTGCTTCCATCAGCGCATGACATACTTTCAATATTTCAATGCACCGTAGCATGTGCTGCAACTTGCAGCATCCACTGTGTCAATGCATGCATCAATGTTTCAATTTCAATGTTGCAACGCTGCAACAATGTGCCCGCAATCTAATCACATCAGTTGCCTTTTGCAGTGAGCAGTGTTACTTCTGCTCCTACTCGTCTTCTGCCTCTGGGACTCCTCCATGGAGGAACAAGAGGCTGCCCGGCTCACTTGTATCTGTTCTCGCTACTGTCGAAGCCGACCTCATATTGTATCTGCTGTGACTTTTTCGTCATTTGCATGATGCTCCCTCTGACGATGAGCGCGCGCGGATCCAGGAAGCCAAGTTCAGCGACATATCTCAGGCTGCTCCTCACCGCTCCAGAGGAACAGCCGCTTGCAGGCGCAACAATGTCTTACCAGGCCAAAAGCGAGACCAGTGAGAGGACCGACAGTTGGACGAACCCTCTAAACGTAGCCGTCCAGTAAGTTCGCAAACTATTCCTTCATCCTCACCTCTCTGATATCTCCTAAAGGCCAGCCCAGTCGATGCAGACATTGAAATGTCACAAAATTGCTCACCATCACCGTTTTTTCCGTCGCCTCCTCGCCACCTTTCCCCATCTAGATTTGCTAGTCCTCCTCCTGCATCTGGAAAAAAAGATTATGGCTGTAGTACCAACTGTTTGATGTAGCACTACATAGCACTCTGTAGCACTGCTCATACATATGCCTACTACATAGCACTCTGTAGTGCTGCTCATACACACTCCTACTACATGACACTACATAGCAACCAGAAGTAGTAGACTGACTATATAGTCTATCATTCACGACAACCACTATGTAGTACCCACAATAGCAGCATAGCGAGACGAGCTAAAATTGAATAAGCAAATAGTACAATGGTGATCCGATCTGTAAATGACGACCCTCAGCCTTCCACCTCAGTAAGGGCAGCTTCGTTCAGTGCCTCCATCTCCGCCAAAATGTGGTTTATCTCTGTTTGACAGTCCATGGGAATCTGATTGGGGGGGAGGACATAAAGCGCATGAGGTTGGCATTGACCGCAGGGGAAGAGTTGTCGAGATTTGAGATGGACAACAAACCGACTGTTAAAGAGAACAACAGAACGGTATCTTAAATCAAGTCTACGTGAATGGAAGATGAGTTGCGACGTGGCAGCTCCTCCGTCGGTCTGATCCAGTGTAGGTCGCATGCCCGTGTTCCCATGGCGGAATCAGTGGACAACATTGACTCGGAGGAATTCAAGTTCATCCCGGACAATGTCATCCAAGACGTGATTGAAGGGATGTTGAAGGATTCGGTGGGCGGGACGTGGAGGAAGGTGATGTGGTTGAAGAGGATAGAGAGGCAGTCGAGGTGGCTGGACAGTCTGAGGTCAAGACGGAGGTGGAGGATATGGAGGAGTAGAGTCAATACAGTGTTTCTATGTCGGATGATCTTGTAGCAGTGGTCTATGTAGTACTACATTGTTCGCTGTAGTGCTACTTGCCAATGACTACAGCTTGCTACAGGTCACTACATAGAATTCTCTAAGGAATACAGCCACTACATAGCACTCTATTGAGGGGGGAAGACTACAGTCACTACCAGGACTATACACACTATGTAGTACTATGTAGTAATATCTTTTTTTCCAGATGTGTGGATGCTCGCTTGCCACGTCACCACTCTTCTCCTAGTCCTCCGCCATCTCCTCCCCATTGATTCAATCCACCTCAGGGTCGTAACATTGTCTATCAAAGAAGGGAACATCCTCAGATCAATATAGAGGAGCTCTCTCGCTCCGCCACATTCACGCCAATTGTTCACACAATGGTGTTTATTCAGCAGCTTGTCGAAGCATTGACACTGGATCTGGTCACCAAACTAAATACAGTGGCTCAAACAACTGTCCCAATGTTTGCAGGTTTTTCACTAAACATGATAATCCCTGATAACCCCTAATTCTTGCTCTAACATGTGAGTGTATGAAATGAAGTACTTACTCTTGGCTTGCTATTGACCCAAAGGTCAAGGGATTGGAATAGGATTTGATGAAATGGCAGCCATTTCAACATGACAACACATTGGGACAGTTGTTTGACTTTGAATTCTTATTACATATATCAGACCCTAGAATGCTGTAAGATGGTAAGATACCTTAGGTAATGACTATATTATGTCATCATTATATAATTAATTATTATACAGCATATATAAACCCTGCCCTCACACATGAATTCCTCATTCCCATCATAAAAAATATCTCTGCTGTTCAAAGCGATAAAATCATCTCTCTTGTTTCTCTTGATCTTTTCTGCCAGAAATTTGCATCCCAAACTAGCATAGGGAAGTCTACTGTGGCCAGGGCCCTTCAGAAATCCAACTAGAGAAAGAAAACCATTGTGGTGGCTGTCCTTCCAAACTCTCCTCTATCCATAAATACACTATTGACCAGCAAATCCTTATCGGGAAGGCCAGCAATGCTGTTCAGGCCACTCATTTTATTGATTTCATCATCAACACTCCTGTCTACCCACAGACAGTAAGCAATACCCTCAAGGAGGCCTCTCTAAAGGCTGTGGTAATAAAGAAAAAGCCTCTTCTCCCTACTACTCATAGACAGAGGAGTTTGGTCTTGCTCTCAAGTACCAGCATTTGACTGTGGAGACTGGAAGAGGGTTGTCTGGTCAGATGAGACCAAAATCAATGGAATTGGGTCAGATGGACAGGAATATATAAGGAAAAAGAAAGGAGAGGAGCTAACTTCCAAGGAGGTCAAAGGTACAGTCAAGTTTGAAGAAGAATCACTCATGGTATGGGGCTATATTGGGTGGAATGGTGTGGGGGTTTGGAGTGAGGTTGAGGGGAGGATGGATGCTGAACAGTATGTGACCAACTTGGAGAAAGGCTTGCTGCAAAACATGGAGAAATCTGGAATTTCTGCAGATCAAGTCATTCTCCAGTAGGATAATAATCTCAAATACATCTCCAGAAGAGCCAAGACCAGGTTTCAGGACCAAGATATCAAGCTTCTGGACTGACCTGCTCAGTCTCCAGACCTCAATCCCATTGAACACACTTGGGATCATATCAAAAGATGCCTTTCAGATTATGAAAGGACTCTTATAGGGGTTCATCAGTTATGGGATAGGAGGGTGATAGAGTGGGGGAAGATTTCTTTGAAGGAATGTCAGAAATGGATAGATTCTAAGCATGTCTAGATGGATTCAAGCAGTTATTAAGGCCAAGGGAGGTCATACCAAGTACTAAATACCCCATCTTGTACAAAGTCAAACAACTGTCCCAATGTGTTGTCATGTTGAAATGGCTGCCATTTCATCAAATCCTATTCCAATCCCTTGACCCTTGGGTCAATAGCAAGCCAAGAGTAAGTACTTCATTTCATACACTCACATGTTAGGGCAAGGATTAGGGGTTATCAGGGATTATCGTGTTTAGTGAAAAACCTGCAAACATTGGGACAGTTGTTTGAGCCACTGTAACCAAGCGTTGGAATGACTTCGTGACCCTCCCGATATGCCTCTTCATATCCCCAGTCGTGGTATCTGGCATTCCATTGCCACGTATCTAGCTCTCAAACATGCATCCCAAGCTGCATACGATCGTGTTATCCGTTCCTTCAAATCAAACTTTAGTGATGTACCTGGTGTTGAAGACATCCAAAACTATCGGGGTGTCGAGAAACTCATTGCTGTTTACACTGGCGTTGAGGCTGTTCGCCATGATATGTGTCCAAACTCATGTCACGCTTTCACCAGCCCCTACACCAACCTCGATGAATGCACTCTTTGTCAGACGTCTCGCTGGCAGCAACAATACCTCGAAGTCAGTATTACATTGTTCTGTATAATTTAGCTTCTACTAACAACATCATACCAGTCTGGTATTAGACTCCCAGCTCAACAATTCACGACGATCCCTATTGGTCCTCAAATTCAAGCCCGGTTTCGTAGCCAGTCCAGCGCCCGCGCAATGCATTATCTTTGGGAACGCACCCAGGCCATCTTAAACCAGCTTTGACAAGCGGGTCCTGATGAAAATGCAGGCACCATACCTATTCTAGACAACTTAGTAGCAGGGTGGGACCTTCTCGCTGCTATTATTGATGGCGACATCAAAGAACATGACGTTGTTCTTATGGTTTCAATTGATGGAGCCCAACTCTATGATAGCAAGGAGTCGGATTGCTGGGTATATATCTGGATCCTTGTCAATCTTTCCCCAGACACCCGATACTGCAAAGTCAATGTCCTCCCTGGTGGTTTTATCCCAGGCTCTCGTAAACCCAAGAATGTCGACTCCTTTCTTTTCCCAGGTTTTCACCATCTTGCTGCGATCCAACGAGAGGGACTCTCCATTTGGGATGCCCTCATGGGTACACGCTATATCTCTCGAGTCTATTTCTATCTCACCACAGCTGATGGTCCCGGACTTGTGTACTGCATCAGCAAACCTACATTTTTTCTGGGTCATTGAAATTAATGACCAAACTGACAGGCCTGAATGGCCTAATCAATGATAGATTTGTTGAAAGGTGGCGTGAGAGTAAGTCACGTGACCTGTAATTACTAGTAGTATATAAGACTCGTCTGAGTCTGAATATAGAAGAACACTTCTTGATCCCGAACTACATTGTTCTATTAAGAAACACCTTCCCAAAGGTAAGTACCACTGCAGCAGTTCCCTACCCTGTGCGGCATCAGCCGCCGGGTACGCGTCATTGCAACAGGTTATGAGCCCCGCAGCTCTGACGTTCTCGAACGTCATCTGCTCAGTGGTGAACGCCTTCGGAACACTGGCTGTCCCGTGCGGCAACGCCGGACACTCTGACGCGGCAACGCTCAGAGTAACCGCCAACAGACTACAGATGTAGGGGGTCGCTATGACCCTACATTCTGGAAAGCTCTGAGTGTTCAGCGATGCGGGAATCTTCCCGCTCCCTTCATTAGGTTTATGCTGACACGTCACTCTTCTAGAACCTACTATCGACATGTCTACCTCTGCCCTCACTTCCATCGCCAAGCTTAACAGCACCAACTACAAGCGTTGGGCCCTGGATATGGAGGCCTACCTTCGTGCCAGCGGACTCTGGCAGAAATCCCAGCACAAGACCCGCCCTGTGGACACTGAGGTCGAAGCTCAGGAAAAATGGGACGAGAACGACGACAGGGCCCTCGGGTCCATTTGTCTCCGCCTCGAACCCCACGTCTCTTCCTGCTTCCAGACCCACTCTACCGCCAAGGCTCTTTGGGACTCTTTGAAGCAACAGTATGCTACCGCCTCCATCGCTTCCGCTTACACCGAGTGGAAGAACATGCTTGCGATTACCATCCTGGATAATCAGCATCCCAGCCCCGCCTTCTCAAAGTTGAATGCCAGCTTCACGGCACTCGAGGACCTCCAACACAAGGTCGCCGACAACCTCAAGGCCCTCATTACCATGCCCAAGATGCCCAAGTACGCTGAGACCCTCCATCAGCAGCTCAACGCTGCCATCGATACCGACCCCACTAAAAACAAGGTCCCCACGATGGGGGAGCTGGAGACAGCCCTCGCCGCTGCTTGGCAGCACTACCTCACCCGCCGTCAGCCGCAGCAAGCGCAGGCGAATAAGATCACCAATGTCCGTCGCCAACAAGGCAACCCTCAATTCTCGAAGCAGCAGCAGCTGGCGCAACCCGCCGGTGTAGAAGGCGAGAAGGAGAAAGGCAAGGGGAAGAAGCGTCGACAGGGCAAGCGCTCTGAAGAAGGGGAGAAGAAGCGCAAGGACCGTGCGGCCACTGCTGCCGAGCAATCCTCCGCCTCGTTTGCTTTTGCAAACTTCTTCCAGGAGCCCGCGGTTTTCAGCCCGGCCTCCCTTGACTTCAACGAGCCTGTTCCAGACCCCCACGCTCTTGCGCATACTCCCGGCATCTCCTACCCCGGTCCCCCCGCTTTCCCGCAGGTCCTAGAGACCATCTCGCTCGCCCGCCGCATTGAGGCGACTCCCACTCCCCAGGTAATTCGCAACCTGGAACCTATCGCCACTCGCCACTCCCATATTCTGCAGCACTCCGCTTTCACAGAGGACGGCCCTTTTGGCGTTCGCACCCTCCCGCGCAACCATGCCGGCCCCTCCACGCCCTCTCTTATGGAGCACATGGAGACTCCCCGAATCATCGAGTTATTCTCCGATTCGGATGATGAGGATGTTGTGAGCATGGGTGAGATGGAGGTCGACGACTACATCGAAGAGTTCTTCGGTGATGCGATCGATTGGCAAGTCCCCTTTTTCCTATGTCCGTCTCTAGCAGGCACTGACGCACGGTCTTTATCGCCTCAGATATTATGTAGTTCGTATATGACGCATACGCCTGTACTAGTAGATAGAAATCCTAGTGCACTTCCTTTCGCTATGTGTGATCAGTGTATGAAGCCGGTATCCGGCAAAGGAAAGGAAAAGGAACATATCCATGAGATACCACCAGACATGTGGCTCCTCGATTCCGGAGCGTCATCGCACTACACCAACGATTTGGACGACCTGATTGAGTACTCTGAGTTTACTCAGCCTACTTTCTCTCAGACTGCAAACGGCAAAGCCCACATTTTGGGCAAAGGCACTGCAATGATACGATACAACGGTAAACTTGTGCGGTTATCACTGGTTATTTACATGCCTACATGCAATGTAAAGCTCATTTCCATGGGCACCTTGTTAGTTGATGCGTGCATGACCCTTAAAACCCACGCCAACACCATAGACATCTTTGATAAGTGTTCTATGCAGATCGTCCTGAGTTTCCACTCTCACGGTGACACCATGTACTGGATACGTGCAAACACTGTTCGTCCACAAGTCGACTTAGCGTCTATGACCTCTGTGGACTATGAACTTCTACACCGCCGTTTAGGCCAACCCTCGCGTGAAGTGCTCCGCGCTGCAAAGAAGCACATTAAGGACTTCCCGGAGATCGACATACCATCGAACCCTCCTATCTGTCCTGGCTGCCAACTTGGCAAACAGCCCAACCGTACTTATCCTCATAGCGAGAAGCGGGCTACCGCTCCCTTTGAGTTGATTCATTCAGATCTTAAATCTTTTGAGATCGATTCGTACCACAAGTACAAGTACGCTGTCGTCTTTTATGATGACTATACCTCCCATGCTTGGTTAATGTATATAAAGACCAAGGATCAAACCCTTCGAGTCACCAAGCAATTCATTGCCCACGTCCGGAATCACTCCAACGCTGTGTTTAAACACTGGCGGACTGACGCCGGTGGAGAATTTACCTCCGCGGCCTTCTGTTACGACTTGATCTTTTCTCTTCTCTTATCGCTTATCTTGTACTACACGCACTGCGAACACTATTCCTTTTCTACGATGACTTCTCTTATCTCCAGTTCCGTTCCGTCGGCGCCCCGACGACACTCCACTTGCTTAGTCATCATACACCTTCCTCCACATTCTATCTCCTTCCTTCGCATTCTATGCCTACCCTTAACTTCTCTTCCATGTAGTATATAAACCGTCGTTTATCGCCCCATGTACTTTCTTCACTCTTGAGCTCCCTTGTAATCCTGTACAATCTATCGCTCTTGTGGTCCCCACTTGAACCGTTGGTAATCAGCCCAACCTCCTTGAACCTTTGAACCTCGTGTGGATGACCCCACGAGCTCCTTGATCCCTTGTAGTCTTCGTCCTACTCTGAAGGACGTTACTTCTATAAGACCTCGTCGTGCTTCTGAGTTGATGCTCTCCTCGTTCTTCGCTTCATAAGGGCTACGCTCGTACCTACCCGGTCCAAGCGTAACAAAAGCTCAAGAGTAATCTCTAACGGCTACCATCGCTGTAAGCCGTCACCATTTCGAACCCTCGACTACCACCTAGTCTCTGGGGCCTTCGTCGCCCATCCATCGCCCCCTCCACCTCAGAATCTTCATCTGAGGAAGAACCCTCGATCCATCTCTTTGATCAAGACATCCCGCTCTCTTCTGAAGCGGAACTCCTTGCCGATCAACAACTAGCTCAGAACCTCTCCGTTTCTCTCTCTATTCCCCGCATTCCTACTCCTCCTTCTCCCACTCCTATCTCTCGTCCACCACCACCTTTCGGCTCCTTCCCACCGTCGAACCCTTACCCTCCCGTTCCTCCAAAAATGACCTCTACCTCGAAACCCTCTGAACTCCGTCTCGGCACCCCCGAAGCCTTTGACGGAGACTATGACAAAACCAACGCATGGATAGCCTCCATCATGACCTACCTTCTCATCAACGATGAGATCTACAACACTGATGCTAAGCAAATAGCATTCGCCCTTTCTTATATGACAAAAGGAACGGCTGCCACTTGGGCTTCCACCTTCCGACAAGCCGCCCTCGACTCCCTTGCTGCCGGAACCACCACTACCCTCTCTCTCGGAACGTTCGCTGACTTTACCAAGAAGTTCACTGCGTCGTTCAAACACGCCAACACCAAGGGGAACTCCCTTAACTGGCTTATGACGACCAAGATGGAAAAGAGGTACAACGGAAAAGAGAACATTTCCTTAAACACCTACGTCTCCAAATTCGCGAATCATACCTCCATCGCCAAAGTAACCGACCATGCAGTCCTTATCCAACTCTTCAACGCCGGAATACCCCATGGACTCATGCGTAATCTCCAGATGATGGAGAAGATCCCCACTGATATTGAAGAATACATCGCAAAGGCTCAGACCTTCCAAAGTCAATACGAGCACGTCCAGGAACTTACCAAACGAGGAGGAAAGTCTCCTTCTACCACATATTCCCCTTCCATTACCACCCATCGCAAAGAACGAGACCCTAACGCCATGGACGTTGACGCTATCCGCGTCTCCAAGATGACTCCAGAAGAACACCAACGCTGCATCAAGGAAGGACGCTGCTTCCGCTGCCGAAAGACTGGTCACCGATCTGGTGACTGCCCCAACTTCCCCTCCGCCTCTTCCTCTACCAAAGAACGAAAAGTTCAAAAGGTCGAAGAAGAACTCCCTCGACTCCAAGAGATTGAGGACGATGATGATGAAACCACCGTTAGGAAGGTTTCTTTCTCCTGCCCTTCGCAGGATTTTTGAAAAGGAGATCTCAGTCGACACGAGTCCCTCCTATTGCTACAGTTGCTCCTGTATTAGTATCGAAATCATCTAGATCGATGAAAATCCCTATTCAACTCATCAATCCTTCGCATACTATGAAAGTCGTCGACACCTGCGCCCTGGTTGATAGTGGCGCTGATATCAACTGCATTGACTGGCAGTTCGTTCGAAAGAACTCCCTCCCCACCACGAAACTTGATGTTCCCATCCGGGTATGAAACGTCGACCAATCTGCCAATCAAAAAGGTGAGATTCGATTCACCTGCACCCTCTTCACCAACATCGAAGGAATCGCTCACAAACTCCTTCTCTACGTCATGAACTGTGGACGTGAAAATGTCATCCTAGGACTCCCCTGGCTCAGAGCAGTCAACCCTTCCATCGACTGGACCTCCCAGACCCTTTCCATCCCTGAATCCTCCGACCAATCCACCGAATTCTACCAAACGTACGTCGCTGATCAGAAGCGACATGACTCCTTCTTCACCAAAACCACCACCTCCTGTCCTCCTCGTCATATCAACGTCGACTCTGTATATGACAGTCGACTCTATGAATACCTCGAGCATGAAACCGAACAACAGTACATGCATCGCGCCCGCCAGAACTATGCCATACATCGCATCATCCGCTGCGGCTCCTATTACCTCCCCAACAACTCTCCAGTCATCGCCAAGTTAACCACCGCCACAGAACTCGCCGCTGCCGCCGAGAAAGCCAAGCCCAAAATATCCTTACCTACTGAATATTCTGATTACGCATCGGTCTTCTCCAAAGAAGCCACCGATCATCTTCCCCCATCACGATCTTATGACCATGAGATCAACCTCAAAGACTCCTTCTCTCCGAAGATCGGAAAAGTCTATCCCCTCTCTCCCGCCGAACAGAAAGCGACGGAAGACTTCCTAGATGAGAACCTCGCCGCTGGAAAGATCCGCCCCTCAAACTCCCCCCAAGCATCCTCCTTCTTCTTCATCAAGAAAAGGATGGCAAGCTACGCCCTTGTCAAGACTACCGATACTTGAATGAACATACTGTTCGGGATGCTTACCCACTTCCACTTATCTCTGATCTCGTCGACAAGCTCAAAGACGCGAAAGTTTTCACTAAGTTCGATGTTCGATGGGGATATAACAACGTCCGAATTAAAGATGGACACCAATGGAAGACAGCCTTCATCACCCACAAAGGTCTCTTCGAACCCCTTGTCATGTTCTTCGGTCTCTGTAATTCCCCTGCCACCTTCCAACGATTCATGAATGACTCCTTCCGTGATATGATCGCAGAAGGATGGCTCGTCATTTACATGGACGACCTCCTCATCTTCTCCCCCGACAAAGCCACACACGAGGAACGCACCAAACGAGTTCTCCAGCGCATGAAGGAACTCGACCTCCACCTGAAACTTGAGAAATGCCAATTTGCCACTAAAACAGTGGAATACCTCGGCATGATCGTAGAGCCCGGCCGCATTGCTATGGACCCCGTCAAACTTGATGGAATTTCCAAATGGCCTACCCCGACCACCCCTAAGGAAGTCCGCTCCTTCCTTGGCTTCGCCAACTTCTATCGCCGCTTCATCCCTGACTACTCAACCGTCGCTAGACCGCTTATCGACCTTACCAAGAAGAACCAACCTTGGAAATGGTCCGATGAATGCGACCGATGGTTCTCCCATCTCAAAAAACTCTTCCTCGCCGAACCAGTCCTTCGGCTTCCTGACCACTCCAAACCCTTCGCCATTGCCACCGACGCTTCCAAATACGCCACCGGCACAATTCTCCTCCAAACCGATACTAACGGTGACTGGCATCCCTGCTCCTACCTCTCCCAATCCTTCTCCCCTGCTGAACGCAACTATGATATCTACGATCGCGAACTCCTAGCTATCATCCGCACTCTTAAAGCTTGGAGACACTATCTCCATGGAGCTTCCTTCCCAGTTCAGGTCTTCACCGATCACAAGAACCTCACTTACTTCCGTAAACCAAAGGACCTTAACCGTCGCCAAGCCCGCTGGTTGTTAGATTTAGCGGACTTCGACCTTAAGATGATCCACGTTCCTGGTTCCCTACTCTCCGGACCGGATGCCCTATCACGCCGGCGAGACTTTATCCCTACTAACTCCGATGAGAACAAGGGTACCACCCTTCTTCCCCCTTCTATGTTTGTCCGTCTTATCGATTCCACGCTGGCCCACCATATCTCCTCTTCCTCGGCCTCCGACCTGCTTGTCCTTCAGGCACTCCAGGCGCTCGATGGAACTATTCCTCCCGCCTTCCGCTCCCGCCTCTCTGATTGGCAACACTCTGAAGGCGTCCTTACGTACAAAGGCCGTGTTTACGTACCCCCCGGTGAAACCCTCCGCCATTCCATCCTGGAACGATGTCATGACCATGAGTCTACTGGTCATCCTGGTTACCTAAAGACTTGTCAGCTTGTCGCAGCTGAATTCTGGTGGCCCGGACTCGCACAATACGTCTGGAAGTACGTCGAAGGGTGTTCCATTTGTCAGCAGAACAAGTCAAACACGCACCCTACCATCCCTCCTCTCACCCCGATCAAATCGTCCTGCACACGCCCATTCCAGCAGGTCTCCTGTGATCTCATCACGGATCTCCCCGCTTCCACTTCTTCTTCATTTGATTCTCTTCTAGTCGTGGTGGACCATGGCCTTACTAAGGGGGTAATTCTTTGTCCCACGAAGAAGACTATTACTGCCGAAGGTGTCGCTTCCCTTTTCTTCCACAAAGTCTATCTCCGCTTCGGCCTCTATGACAAAATTATCTCCGATCGTGGTCCTCAGTTCGCATCCTCCTTCGCTCGAGAGCTAGGACGACTCCTGAACTACGACATCTCTCTCTCCACCGCATATCACCCCCAATCCGATGGAGAAACTGAACGAGTCAACCAAGAGGTTGAGACATACCTTCGCATCTTCTGTGGCAGTAACCCCTCCTCATGGGCCGATAAGATCTCCCACGCAGAATTCGCTCACAACCACCGCCCTCACTCCGTCACCAGTAAATCTCCGTTCTATCTCATGATGGGATATGAACCCCGTGCTCTTCCCTTGGTACTTGCCGAGTCTTCCCTTCCCACTATCAATACCCACCTCAAAGACCTCTCAGCCGCTTGAGAAGAAGCATTAGCTTCTCACGAACTCGCTCGACAAGTCATGACTTCTCGGAACAACCGAGGATTCACTCCCTTCACCCTTGGAGACAAGGTCTGGCTCGAAGCCAGGAATCTCTGCCGCTCCATCATCAATCCAAAGTTCGCCCCAAAACGTGAAGGACCCTTCATAATCACCAAAGTCCTATCTCCCATCACGTACCAACTCCGCTTACCGAAAGTATGGAAGATCCACCCCGTCTTCCATGCTTCTCTCTTTTCTCCTTATCGCGAGAATGCCGTCCATGGGAAGAACTTCCCTTCTCCTCCACCTGACCTTATCGACGGAGAAGAGGAATACGAAATTGATAAGATCATACGTCACCGCGGAACCCCGAAAAGCCGCATGTTCCTTATCCGCTGGAAAGGATACTCCGCTGAAGAAGATTCCTGGATCCCAGAATGGAACTTAAAACATTCCAAGGCCGCTCTCCAGGACTATAAGAAACTCCATCCCTCCGTTTTCTCCTCCTAGCTCTCGAACAAAACATGTCTTTCGAACAACTCTCCATCTCTACTGAATCTTCCCTCTCTGTTTCTTCCGCACCTACATCTCCTTCTTCCACCGTCGCTGAACCCGGATGGAACTCCTCTTCCGTTACCTATAACCCATCCAACATCCCTGGAACCGCAACCATCGATGAACCATTAACTCTTCCTGCTCCCGTTCCTACCTTCTGTTACGATCGCTTCAAGCTATAATGGACTTAACATTTTTCTTTTCATTCAACCCCTATCTATTTCCTTCATGCATTCACATGCATCCTTTTCATCTCCGCTCTATCGCTTCTATTCACACATGCGTATCTAATCTCCCACATCCATGCTTCCTGTTCACATTAGATCCGCATTGCAGCCTCATGCTGTCACAGCGTACATGCATACGACGCATGTCCGCTACGTGCCTTTACCTCATGGTACCCGGTATCACGAATACTTACCTTATATAGTAGTAGCACTGCATGGTCCGTGCACTCATGTACTTAGTATATAAACCCCAATGCAGCGCCAGAGAACACTAGTCTTGTTCTCTTGGAGTTTCCCCTACAGGCAACTCTACTTCTCTTCTCTCTCGTCTTTCTCTCAGTTCAAGCGACCTAGCGATAAGGCTTCACTTAAGTGTGAGTCCTTTAGGGTTGTTTCACTAGAACAAGACTATTCAACATCGCTACCTCGCTTGCGAACAGCTATTGACGTAGACCATCGAAGTACCCAAGACGTTTCCTACCGCCCACCATACACTCACGTTTTACTCAAACCCTCCAGTACGTCTAGGAAGGTACAACGCGCTATACGGGGCTCAAGACATCTTTTTAGTGTCTGCGCCACCATCTTACGTCGCATCAGTAGAAGGATCGTCGCTCGTACCCAACGGGCACGTATCAGAGGTTCGGGAGTGGTTCGGGTCGGCTCAAGAAGAAAACGAGTCGTTAGATTTAGTTTACCCTCCAACACCAGTAGTAGAAGCAGCAGAGGCACAGCCGGCGCAGACAGGACAAGCGCAGGAGCTAGGAAGTCCCCACCCATCGTCTCTCGTCCTTTCGGACTACGAGAGTCTACAGGGAGCGCCAGTCGCACCCCACGCCCCATCGGAACACAGCGCAAGCTACGACCCGAACGAGTACGATCCGCCAGTACACCAGCAGATCCCGCAGGCATTAGTGCCGTTATTCGTGCCGGAGAGAGTTGTAGATTGGCTCGTCGAAGGGCTAGTGGACCGAGTTAGGAGAGAACGGATCAGGGAAAGGGAACCAACCCCGTATCACCGAGTCCAAAGACCTCGACAGAGGAAAGTGTGGCCAGCAGCCACTAAGATAAGAGAAGAAGAACCAAGGGTTCTTTGGCCATTCGAAGACGAACTACAGTTTGCACCATACCTTAGGCCAAGGAAAAAGTGCTACAAGGCGAAGAAACGCCCTACATTAGCACCACATACAGCGGAACCACGTACACGCCGCTTACGCATACCAAATCCCCCTCTACCTCCTCGTATCTAGATAGTATTACGCAATGGCAACAGCTTTCGATCGAGGACTGTTCGAGCAGAACCTTGTAACCAACAATGTCAATGGAGTCCTTACACAGGAACTCCTTGCTATGTTCGATTTCTTCATTGCGGAAAGGGACATACAAAACCATAACGTACAAGCATGTTTGGGACAGATCCATACATTGCAACAACAGCAGTTGGCACAGGCACAGGCACAGCCAACAGTACCCAAAATGAGCAAAGTGTTCCAAAACCCAGGAAACTTTAACGGGTCAAAAGGAAAGTTCGAAGAATGGTGGACCAAGATGAAAGCCTGGATAGGCGAAAACCCCACCGTATTCCCACAAGGTTCACACAAGGCAGTAACAGCAGTGCTATCACGTCTTGAAGGACAAAAAGCAGGCGGCTTTGCCCGCACAAGGATAGATCGCCTATTAAACAGCGGCACATACACGTGGGCAGAATTGGAAACAGAAGTCGAAGCTCTCTTCCATTCTGTCAATCAACAAGAGTGGGCCAGGCAGAAGCTAAAAGCCCTTAAACAAACAGAGTCGACACCCATAGATGATTGGATCATCGATTTCCAAAGATATGAGCCACAGACAGGAATGGACACCTCCCATCTGTTGGAACTCATCGAGCAAAATGTCCAACGCTCGATAATAGATCGGATCATCATGGAAGGACCACGCCCCGATACAGTAATCGATTATCTCAAGAAGATCAGAGAAATCGGTACACGGAAGCAATTAATAACCTTCCTACACGGCAGCAATAGCCGAAGATCCAGAGATCCCCACGCAATGGACATAGACGCCTTCGAGCATTGCCCCTCTACATCAACGTCCAGAGCACCGATGAAGTGCTACAATTGTGGAGGAGGCCACTTCGTCAAGGAGTGTCCTAAACCGAAACTCGCATGTCCAGATTGCAAGTATCTCGGCGGAGGACACAAAAAGAGTTGTAAACGAGGCGGCCGCAAGGTCAGGGATATCGAAGAAGAAGGTTCCACCTCGTGGGACAATGAGTCACGAAGCCCGGATCAGGCTATCCGCGGCATGTCATATGACGAAATGAAGGCATACTTCTTCGATCTCCAAGTTACAGAATCCAAGAAGGGAAAAGGGAAAGCCACATGAACGCACCGGGTGTTCATGCGGATACAACAAGGGTAAGGTTTAACTTAACTGACGACAACAGGTTTTTGCCACTGGCTGGTGAAGAGTCTGAAGAATCAGACAATGAATCATCTAAAATGCCAAGTGGGTCTCCCTCAGTGGAGCTCGGCAGGGGCTTCACACCTGTACTTAATTCACTTTCAAACACCGATATTAAAATCCCGGAAGAAGCGTGCGTATGATCTTTAGGCCGGGGGTGGTTTTGGTATAAAAGACAGCGCATTCACTCTTTCATGACCATCTCACTTTTCACCCACAATGCCTTACTACCAAACGTCCACATTGTTCGCCATGCTCCTCTTTCGAGTTGCTTTGGAAATCCATGTTATAAATTACCTCTTCCTCCATTCTCCATCATGGAACGAACTCTTTTCTTTCCTCTTTGCTTCATATGACTTTACTTTCTTTCACCTCTATTATATTTGGATTCTTCTTGTCTTTCCCCCAGAACGCATGCGATACGTCACTCCCCTCCCAGGAATCCTCCGCCGACGATTAACCCCTTTTGATGAAGGGTATCGGCAACAAAACCTGCGCGTTCCTCGCGTACATCGCTCTTCCTCGCAGTCCTCTCGTTCCCATGGTCCATTCCCCTCCACTATCCTATCATCCTCTTCCTCCTCGTCATCCTCCTCTTCCTCATCAGGCCCTGCTCCACCATGGGCCCCTACTCCATATCCTTACGGTCTCCCGCAAAGCGTCCACGTAGCCCCTGAGCCAGCTCATTGGGATACCATCTACAACGCGGATGAGACATGGAATGACGTTGAGGAACCAACATACTCAGTGCAAGGAGAATCGGAAACAGGTCTGCTCCTGCCAATGAACAATGAAATCTGGGAAATCGGCATTGATCAACTCGATCCCAGTCCCATGTTGAACTACAACAGGACTTTTCGCCGTCGGAATCCTCTGGATTTCGAATATTTCCATCCGGACTCGCAGGAGCATTCCATCCCCTTGCATGTTGAACAAGAGGTTCCCGGATTGAACGTTGTTGTTCTCGGAGATGATGGGAGTGTACCCGGAAGCCCCATCACTCAGGCCAGTGATGATCCCTGGGGCGATGCAGAGTTCCAGGATGCGGAAACCCTCTAGGTCACTCAGAGTTTGACCATAGGACGGGGAAAGTGTTACGATCGCTTCAAGCTATAATGGACTTAACATTTTTCTTTTCATTCAACCCCTATCTATTTCCTTCACGCATTCACATGCATCCTTTTCATCTCCGCTCTATCACTTCTATTCACACATGCATATCTAATCTCCCACATCCATGCTTCCTGTTCATATTAGATCCGCATTGCAGCCTCATGCTGTCACAGCGTACATGCATACGACGCATGTCCGCTACATGCCTTTACCTCATGGTACCCGGTATCACGAATACTTACCTTATATAGTAGTAGCACTGCATGGTCCGTGCACTCATGTACTTAGTATATAAACCCCAATGCAGCGCCAGAGAACACTAGTCTTGTTCTCTTGGAGTTTCCCCTACAGGCAACTCTACTCTTCTTCTCTTCGTCTTTCTCTCAGTTCAAGCGACCTAGCGATAAGGCTTCACTTAAGTGTGAGTCCTTTAGGGTTGTTTCAACTGGATCCTGATCCTAATCCTTTAGGTTGTCCATAGGACATAGGAATGGGATTAGATTGTGAGGATAGGTACCCAGAAGATACAGAACCTATATAAGTTATGTGGTTAGGTTTATATCTTCTGGAGGTATAGTATAACAGGATACTCCAGGTTTCAAAGTTTTCCCAGCTTGGGTCCTGCACGAGGCCTGAGCTCGGCCTGAGTGGGAAATTGAGTTGGAGCTTAAAGACATGCCTCCCACCTGACAACCCCTTCAACACTCTACTTAACTGCAGTGCCAGCTGAAACATACCATGGCATTGGAGAACCCTCCCCTGCCAAGGCAATGTGAAGGGAAAGCACAGGGATACCTCCATGACCACAGCTACCTAGAGTAGGGGTAGAGGAGATCAGTCAAGAGGCCTTTCATCTTGTCAGCCAGCCATATCTGGCAAGTCCCAGCTAGCTATTACCAGGTGTACACAGGAGCCCACAATAACTACCACTGATTCAGTGAATTGGGAGAAGCTCCCCCATCTTACTGATTCCCTTATTGCATGGCTTTTCCAACATCCCCACTGATTGTGCTATCCTCTTCAATGACAAGGTTACTGGTGAAAATGCCCCAGCTGGAAGCAAGGCTTCTGAACATGACAAGAAGGACATCTGTATGACAATTGCAGAGCATCTCTTTGCAGAAGATGAAAATTACAAGGATTTATATGCCACTAGCATCGGTACTTATAAGTTCCCCAATTCTGTACTCTCTCATTTGGAAATATATATATACCCTTCCTTTTCTTGCTAATTATTGTGCTGATCAATCCCAACAGGTTAAAAAAACAAATATCATGCACAGGCCTCCCAGTTCTGATCAACCGGTGAAGGTATTATGATTGACTCCTTGCACTCAGTGTATGCCAATCTCTGGGGTATATATCATATTATCCCTCATATCCTACCTTGGAACCTCACATTCACAACAGAGGAAGTCATCTCCATGTTTCCCTGGTTCAAGGAATGTCATGAGATGTGGCATAGATTACCTTCATTTGCTGCCAAAACTTTCAAATTCTTGCATAATAGGGATCAGGGCAGTGCTCTGATCCCATCCTTCTGAACCACTGACCCTTCCAAACTCCACCAGAGCAAGACCTGGAGAAAGCAGGGATCCTGTCAATTATAGATGAAGGGAGTTGTGTTGTTATTATGAAAATAATATATTTGAAAAGTGACTATAGCTATTTTTTGAAACTAAATATTTCAGAGTCTATTACAAGTGAATGGGTAATGTGCAGGTAATGTGTGAGTAATTCTCATGTATTCATTGTGCAATCATTGGACAATGAATTGTATGTACATCAGCAAACTAACCCTTATTAATAGGGCAGTGCAATATCCACAACATATGCAGTTTTGCCAGGACTGCCAGATAAATAAAATTTCAGTGCACCACAGTAGGGGTACCACCCTTGTCCCTCAAGGACTTGGACATGGAAAGGGTACAATTATGTGTCACACCCCAAAGGA
This sequence comes from Boletus reticuloceps, assembly GCA_018397855.1. Taxonomy (NCBI): domain Eukaryota; kingdom Fungi; phylum Basidiomycota; class Agaricomycetes; order Boletales; family Boletaceae; genus Boletus; species Boletus reticuloceps. The sequence goes on from JAGFBS010000025.1 coordinate 359,259, forward strand.
ATTGTTATGATCTATTCTCTCTGGGAATAACTTATGGTTGGTTTCAAAGCCATGCAACAACATCATAAAGCACAACACAAAATATATCTCTACCCAAATAATGGAAAAAATAAATTCAAGGCTTGAAGATTAAAGTTATATGGTATAGGTAACCTACACACCCATTGGAGAATAATTGAAGAGCCTGGAAGAGTCCATGAATGAATCCATGAATGATCAAGAGCTGGAAAGCCTTCTATCAGATCTAAATAAAGAACTAGAGAATATTGTCATTCCTACCAGTGATGTTTGGCAACTTGAAGTTCAGTGAGTCTACAGGCTGTAGCTAGCAATGAGTGGAATGAAAATAATAAAAAGTTACTTTCACCTTAGTGGGAGCTACAGCAAGTTGTTTCAGACAGGTTTCACTGCCAGTCAATGAACCCCTGGGATATCTGCAGAGCACTCTCAGGAAATGGCACTCACTGTGTTGTATTGCTATGTGTCGACTTCTTGTTAAACCCTTCTCACCAGGTTGCAACAAAATCCCCTTATATCATACTCCTCAGGAGCCTCAACAACACCACAATAGTGCTGAACTGGATGGAGAACACAAATGGGCTGTTTTCAGTTTTTCATTATAAACATAACCAGAAATGACAGATTGTGTTAAGCAAGCTTTATATCATATTCATTTTGGCTACATCTGAGGTTTCCCTCATTGGATGGCCAGATCAATTTCAAGTTTGAGATGAATCTGCTAACAATCACACAGTGTACGAAGCCGAAGCAGTTGGAATAACACTAGCCACGCAACTACTACTAACCAACCCTGCCCCCCGCAAACCAATCTACATTTTCGTCGACAATCAAGCAGCCATCAAATCCGGCGCAAACCCCAAGACCCACCCGGGCCACTACATCATGAAACATCTATGCAAAACCCTTCACTCCATAAAAACTAAACACAACATAACCCCAAAAGACATCTTCGTCTGCTGGGCACCGGGACACAAAGGTATACAGGGTAACGAAAAAGCTGACACCGAAGCTCGCGCAGCCGCCACTGACCCTACAAAAACTAGCAGAAAAGCATGTCTCCCACTTTACTTACGTGCCGGCCCTCTCCCCCACAGCGTTTCAGCCCTCAAGCAACAGCAACGAACATCATCCAAACTACGATGGGCAAAAGAATGGCTCGACTCAAAACGGCATCCCCTCGCCAGCTCTCTCAACATGACTGCCCCAGGAGGAACATTCCTCAAACTCATATCCGGCCTAACGAAACACCATGTCTCACTCCTCATCTGGCTACGCACAAGACACATTTCGCTTAACCATCATCTTCATCGTATCCGTAAATCTGAATCCGCTAACTGCCCACATTGCACAGAATCCCCTACCCCGGAAACGGTAAGACACTACTTGCTAGAATGCCCCAACTTTGCAAGAGAGCATCAATCCCTATGCAACACATTGGGCCGCGACACGGACTCAATCCCACACCTACTATCCAAACCATCCTCTCTCCCACACCTATTCAAATTCGTTGACGCAACCCGACGACTAAAGAACACTTTCGGTAATGCACCTCTCCCTAAAACAAAAATATGATAAGCACCAGTACACATAGACGCTTCGCAACATCTGCTCCGGCAACACCAAATGGCAACACCGCCACATACGTCTACGAGGGAACGGCAGGCCCAGGTGGTTATAAGTCGAGGGAGTGGTAAGACGAAGGAAGGAGTATCATAAAGTTCACATCAAGCCCATCGCCACGCGCCCAACAGCCATGGCATTCATCGCACAACAAAAGAGGGCTCCCTGTTATCCTATATCTCTTTCCTTTTATTTCCTCTTCCACGCACACCATCATTCCCGTCCATATGACAGGCCCCACAAGGCCAACATACATCACGACTCCACCAACACACGAACCTACATTACACATTCGCTCTGCTAAAAACTTACCAACCTACGTGCTCGGAGATCCTGACGTCTAAAATGGCCAGTAGGAACGGCGGACTGACAGGGCAACTCACGTCAGGGCATTCGTATGATTGGGTGCGGCGGGGGCCAGGGGCCCCCTTTTTACGGTTAAAAATTTTGTCCTACATAGAGTATCGTACTCCAAGGTGGACACTAAAACGATTATAAAAAAAAAAAAACTTGAGATGAGAAATTGTACAACATATATCCAGTGTACAAGTAACTGCATGCAAAAGACAACCACTTCATGCCAACTGGTCAAAGTCCCAGATTCTGTGACACAGTGATCAGCCTTATGATATAACTGCTAATCATATTGAAGATCTTGAGAAAACAAAATACCTACATGAAATCATCATCAAGAGTAGGCAAAAAGCATTGAGGGAACATGGTCTTTGGTTGGTGCAATTCATGGATCTGGGTGAGTGAGCACACATAATTGAGGACAGTTAACCTGCTTTCTGTGTGATCAAACATGGAGAGGAGGATACAGTGTACTGTTGGAACACCACCTTGTGATCAAACTGTTCACTGTGTCACACAAGAAGCCCTTGGCTACAAGGCAGGCAGTCTTTCTTCTGTCGGTTTTTACATCAAAGACCCATCGATTCTTGATAATCTTTCTGTTTGCGGGTCGATCTACAATCTCATAGACCATGCGGTCCTTGAGCATTTGAAGCTCTATATCACAGGCTTTACGCCATAGCTTCTGTTCTTCTTTAGGCAACTTTAAGATGTCGTGGTATGTCCATTCCCTATAGTTGATGTTTGAGTGTTTGTCAAGTGGGATGGCACGGTTGCAGAGGTATGAAACCAAACTGTCTTCCCCTTCCCTGGTCATGTGGTCCACATTATTTTCCGATGGAGTTGGGAAGTGGGGCATGCCACCAGGGACTACTGGTGAATCCAATGGACCAGCTCCTGATCCTTTGACCAGCTTCCGCCAATTGTAGTCCTTTTTGATGTCACGCAGCTGTCTAAGCAGATTGTGATATTCCCCATAAACATTTCCAGGATAGAAAGGGGCGCGTTGTTCATGTTGAGGGCGTTGAAACGACCAAACCCACCTAAGGGTCTAGTGTTAATAGAGAAGAGCACTAGGGAGGATGTCTAGCTGGTAAGTTTGGGAAAACTCCAGGAGAACAAGACTGGGGAGTCTTGTGCTACTGGTTTATAGTATTTATACTACTAGTACAAAAGCACGGACCGTGCAGTGCTTATCTATGTATACTATACTAGTATATGTGTTGGTACTACTGGGTACCATGAGGCAGGCATGAGGAACAACATTACTGGTCGGTCAATAGGCCTGTGCAAACATGTGGTAGATAAGGGCCATGAGGTGTGACCTGTGTAAGTAAATGTGACCGTGACACGAGCGGTTGTGACCGTGACACATGTGACGACCAGTTGACGACCCGTTGACGACCCGTTGACGAACCGTTGGGACACCTGCGCAAGATAGGGGCTATTTTGTATATAAGTTAGCAGAAGTGTTTTGAGAGTGTAGGAAAGTGATGCAATGGATACATGGTAGTGTCCGGGCTATAGGGGCGATATATAGGGGCTGTAATAGGGGCTGTTTGTAACAGGCGTTGTGGGCAAGCAGGAACTGCCGGTGGGGCATGCTGGGGTGATGTAGCAGGAGGAGGTGAGGGAGGAGTGACCGGAGGCAGAGTAAGGGGCTGCAGTGCTTTCTGTTGTGAAGGAGGATGTGGACGAGGAGTAAGTTCCTCATCAGACTCATCCGGAGTAGAATCCGAGTCAGAAGACTCATCATCATCATTATGTGGGGCAGATGGTTAATTGGCCTGTGAGGGTGCATGTTACGCTTGGACCGGATAGGTACGAGCGTAGCCCTAGTGAAACGAAGAACGAGGAGACCGTCGACTCAAAAGCACGACGAGGTCTTATAGAGGTAACGTCCTTCAAAGTAGGACGAAGACTTCAAGGGATCAAGGGACTCGTGGGGTTGTCCACACGAGGTTCAAAGGTTCAAGGAGGTTGGGCTGATTACCAACGGTTCAAGTGGGGATCACAAGAGCGATAAATTGTACAAGGTACAAGAATACTAGGGAGCTCAAGAGTGAAGAAAGTACATGGAGCGATAAACGTCGGTTTATATACTACATGGAAAAGAAGTTAAGGGTAGGCATAGAATGCGAAGGAAAGAGATAGAATGTGGAGGAAGGTATGTGATGACTAGGCAAGTGGAGAGTAGTCGGGACGCCGACGGAACGGAACTGGAGATAAGGGGAGTCATCACAGAAAAGGAATAGTGTTCGTAGTGCGTGTAGTACAAGATAAGCGATAAGAGAAGAGAAAAGATAAAGTCGTAACATTACCCCCCTACTAGATCCGAGACATCGTCGAAGGACTAATAGAGACTGGAGTAAGAAGCGCCAGGGGAGCCAGTGATGTTGGCATAGCCATCCTCGGTGATGGGATCGTCGTACTGCGCGTCATCAAGATAGGGTGGGGATGGAGCGGAAGCACACAGAGGAGGTACTGGAAGTACTCGGCGAGTACCAGAGGAACGAGCAGATCGGTAAGACCGATGGGAGGAAGAACCGCGAGAGGACCCGCGAGAGGATCCGGAAGAAGACGACGAAGACTGTCGTGGAGGAGAACGTCTCTCAGTGGAGGAAGGAGTATGATAACGAGAAGGGTTATCAGATAGGCGGCTAGCCAAGGTGCCACGAGTACGAGTAGGACCGACGGTAGAAAGTCGGTTCGCAAGGGAAGGACGACGAGTGGCCATGTGGCAGGAATGCTGGTCGTGTCCAGGAGCCCATTGGCGACAGCCAGTGATAGGGCACATGTAAAAGGGACAGTTGCGGCGTACATGTCCGATGCGATGGCATTGGTAACAGGCGTGGGCATAGCTTGGGTGAGAGGGTAGGAGAGGTCGACGTTCTAAGGCCCCTAAGAAAGGGGTGTTCCGGTTATTATGGGCTTGTTCAGCGCGATCTAAGGTAGCAACTTCTTCAGGAGAAAGAGGGGAAGACGATGCGGACGGGGTAGATGTGGGGGTATTGATCGCGGTGAGAGCGGGGTGTACAAGGGGAATAGTCTGGGCAGAGGCTATTCGTTCTACTGCAAGTTCCAAGGTATAGCGGTCAATATCGGTGATGAATTCGCCGAACTCCATCTGGTACATCACTTGGTGGAGGTTGGCGAGAATGTTCGCTTGGGAGGAAGCGACCCATTGTCTATCGAGTTCTGGAGTATTGAACGCGGTGAAGTTGTTGGTGACGAGGGAGAGTCTCTGAGTCTGCTGGTATGCCTTATAAAGGCCGAGGAAGGCGGAGTTCATGTCCATGTGGGCTTCGAGGGGGATAGCGAAACGAGAATCTAAGATATAGTTGGAAAGGTTTCGTATGTATCGGGGAGAAGGAGTATCGGGTCTCATATTATTGGCATAGAGGGGAAGGTCTACTGCGAGGATGGGACGAGGTGCAGGAGCGGATTCATCGGGTACAAGAAGAGGGGGATGGAAGACGACGGGGAAGGTAGGAACGGGAGCAGGGAGAGTTATCGGTTCATCAATGGTAGCGGTTCCAGGGATGTTGGAAGGATTGTAGGTAACGGAGGAGGAGTTCCATCCGGGTTCAGCGACGGTGGAAGAGGGAGATGCGGGTGCGGACGAGACAGAGAGGGAAGATTCAGTGGAGATTGAAAGTTGTTCGAAAGACATTTTTGTGGTGCTGGAAAGGATCTAGGAGGAGAAAACGGAGGGATGAAGTTTCTTATAGTCCAGGAGAGTGGTCTTGGAATGTTTTAAGTTCCGTTCTGGGATCCAGGAATCTTCTTCGGCGGAGTATCCTTTCCAGCGGATAAGGAACATGCGGCTTTTCGGGGTTCCGCGGTGGCGTATAATCAATCTTATCAATCTCGTATTCTTCTTCTCCGTCGATAAGGTCAGGTGGAGGAGAAGGAAAGTTCTTCCCATGGACAGCGTTCTCGCGATAGGGAGATAAGAGAGAAGCATGGAATACGGAATGGATCTTCCATACTTTCGGTAAGCGGAGTTGATACGTGATGGGAGATAGGACTTTGGTGATTACGAAAGGTCCTTCACGTTTCGGGGCGAACTTCGGATTGATAATGGAGCGGTGGAGATTCCTGGCTTCAAGCCAGACTTTGTCTCCGAGGGTGAAGGGAGTAAATCCTCGGTTGTTCCGAGAAGTCATGACTTGTCGAGCGAGTTCATGAGAAGCTAATGCTTCTTCTCGAGCGGCGGAGAGGTCCTTGAGGCGGGTATTGATAGCTGGAAGGGAAGATTCGGCAAGCACCGAGGGAAGAGCACGGGGTTCATATCCCATCATGAGATAGAACGGAGATTTACTGGTGACGGAGTGAGGGCGGTGGTTATGAGCGAATTCTGCATGGGAGATCTTATTGGCCCATGAGGTGGGGTTACTGCCACAGAAGATGCGAAGGTATGTTTCAACCTCTTGGTTGACTCGTTCTGTTTCTCCATCGGATTGGGGGTGATATGCGGTAGAGAGAGAGATGTCGTAGTTTAGAAGTCGTCCCAGCTCTCGCGCGAAGGAGGATGCGAACTGAGGACCACGATCAGAGATAATTTTGTCATAGAGACCGAAGCGGAGGTAGACTTTGTGGAAGAAAAGGGAAGCGACACCTTCAGCAGTAATAGTCTTCTTCGTGGGACAAAGAATTACCCCCTTCGTAAGGCCGTGGTCCACCACGACTAGGAGAGAATCAAATGAAGAAGAAGTGGAGGCGGGGAGATCCGTGATGAGATCACAGGAGACCTGTTGGAATGGGCGCGTGCAGGATGACTTGATCGGTGTGAGAGGAGGGACGGTAGGGTGCGTGTTCGACTTGTTCTGCTGGCAAACAGAACACCCCTCGACGTATTTCCGGATGTACTGTGCGAGTCCAGGCCACCAGAATTCAGCTGCGACAAGCTGGCGAGTCTTCAGATAACCAGGGTGGCCGGTGGTCTCATGGTCGTGACATCGTTCGAGGATGGAGTGGCGAAGGGTTTCATCGGGGGGTACGTAAACACGGCCCTTGTATGTAAGGATGCCCTCAGAATGTTGCCAATCTGAGAGGCGGGAGCGAAAGGCGGGAGGAATAGTTCCATCGAGCGCCTGGAGTGCCTGAAGGACAAGCGGATCAGAGGCCGAGGAGGAAGAGATATGGTGGGCCAATGTGGAGTCGATAAGACGGACAAACATGGATGGGGGAAGAAGGGTGGCACCCTTGTTCTCATCGGAGTGTGTAGGAATAAAGTCACGTCGGCGTGATAGGGCATCCGGTCCGGAGAGTAGGGAACCGGGAACGTGGATCATTTTAAGATCAAAGTCCGCTAGATCCAATAGCCAGCGGGCTTGGCGACGGTTAAGGTCCTTTGGTTGACGGAAGTAGGTGAGGTTCTTGTGGTCGGTGAAGACCTGAACCGGAAAGGAAGCTCCATGGAGATAGTGTCTCCAGGCTTTAAGAGCGCGGATAATGGCGAGGAGTTCGCGATCGTAGATATCGTAGTTTCGTTCAGCGGGGGAGAAGGATTGGGAAAGGTAGGAACAGGGATGCCAGTCACCGTTAGTATCGGTTTGGAGGAGAATTGCGCCGGTGGCGTATTTGGAAGCGTCGGTGGCAATGGCGAAGGGTTTGGAGTGGTCAGGAAGTCGCAGGACTGGTTCGGCAAGGAAAAGTTCTTTGAGATGGGAGAAGCATCGGTCGCATTCTTCGGACCATTTCCAGGGTTGGTTCTTTTTGGTAAGGTCGATAAGTGGTCTAGCGACGGTTGAGTAATCTGGGATGAAGCGGCGATAGAAGTTGGCAAAGCCAAGGAAGGAGCGGACTTCTTTGGGGGTGGTCGGGGTAGGCCATTTGGAAATCCCATCAAGTTTGACGGGGTCCATAGCAATGCGGCCGGGTTCTACAATCATGCCGAGGTACTCCACCGTTTCAGTGGCAAATTGGCATTTCTCAAGTTTCAAGTGGAGATCGAGTTCCGTCATGCGCTGGAGAACTCGTTTGGTGCGTTCCTCGTGTGTGGCTGCGTCAGGAGAGAAGATGAGGAGGTCGTCCATGTAGATGACGAGCCATCCTTCTGTGATCATATCTCGGAAGGAGTCGTTCATGAATCGTTGGAAGGTGGCGGGGGAATTACAGAGACCGAAGAACATGACGAGGGGTTCGAAGAGACCCTTGTGGGTGATGAAGGCTGACTTCCATTGGTGTCCGTCTTTAATTCGGACATTGTTGTATCCCCATCGGACATCGAACTTAGTGAAGACTTTAGCATCTTTGAGTTTGTCGACGAGATCAGAGATGAGTGGAAGTGGGTAAGCATCCCGAACAGTATGTTCGTTCAGGTAGCGGTAGTCTTGGCAAGGGCATAGCTTGCCATCCTTTTTCTTGACGAAGAAGAAGGAGGATGCTTGGGGGGAGTTCGAGGGGCGGATCTTTCCAGCGGCGAGGTTCTCGTCTAGGAAGTCTTCTGTCGCCTTTTGTTCGGTTGGAGAGAGGGGATAGACCTTTCCGATCTTCGGAGAGAAGGAGTCTTTAAGGTTGATCTCGTGGTCGTAAGATCGCGATGGGGGAAGGTGATCGGTGGCTTCTTTGGAGAAGACCGATGCATAATCAGAGTATTCAGCGGGTAGGGATATTTTAGGTCTGGCTTTCTCTGCGGCGGCAGCGAGTTCCGTGGCAGTGGTTAACTTGGCGATGACTGGAGAGTTGTTGGGGAGGTAATAGGAGCCGCAGCGGATGATGCGGTGGATGGCATAGTTCTGGCGGGCGCGACGCATATATTGTTGTTCGGTTTCATGTTCGAGGTATTCATAGAGTCGACTGTCATACACAGAGTCGACGTTGATATGGCGAGGAGGACAGGAGGTGGTGGTTTTGGTGAAGAAGGAGTTATGTCGCTTCTGGTCAGCGACGTGCGTTTGGTAGAATTCGGTGGATTGGTCGGAGGATTCGGGGATGGAAAGGGTCTGGGAGGTCCAGTCGATGGAAGGATTGACTGCTCGGAGCCAAGGGAGTCCTAGGATGACGTTTTCTCGTCCACAGTTCATGACGTAGAGAAGGAGTTTATGAGCAATTCCTTCGATGTTGGCGAAGAGGGTGCAGGTAAATCGAATCTCGCCTTTTTGATTGGCGGATTGGTCAACGTTTCGTACCCGGATGGGAACGTCAAGTTTCGTGGTAGGGAGGGAGTTCTTTCGAATGAACTGCCAGTCAATGCAGTTGATATCGGCGCCACTATCAACCAGGGCGCAGGTGTCGACGACTTTCATAGTATGCGAGGGATCGATGAGTTGAATGGGGATTCTCATTGACCTAGATGATTTCGATACTAGTACAGGAGCAACAGTAGTATTAGGAGGGACTCGCGTCGACTGAGATCTCCTTTTTAAAAATCCTGCGAGGGGCAGGAGAAGGAAATCTTCCTAACGGTGGTTTCTTCATCGTCGTCCTCAATCTCTTGGAGTTGAGGGAGTTCTTCTTCAACCTTTCGAACCTTTCGTTCTTTGGTAGAGGAAGAGGCGGAAGGGAAGTTGGGGCAGTCACCAGATCGGTGACCAGTCTTTCGGCAACGGAAGCAGCGTCCTTCCTTGATGCAACGTTGGCGTTCTTCTGGAGTCATCTTTGAGACGCGGATAGCGTCAACGTCCATGGCATTCAGGTCTCGTTCTTTGCGATGGGTGGCAATGGAAGGGGAATATTCGGTAGAAGGGGGTTTTCCTCCTTGTTTGGTAAGTTTCTGGACGTGTTCGTATTGACTTTGGAAGGTCTGAGCCTTTGCGATGTATTCTTCAATATCAGTGGGGATCTTCTCCATCATTTGGAGGTTACGCATGAGTCCGTGAGGTATTCCGGCGTTGAAGAATTGGATAAGGATAGAATGGTCGGTTATTTTGGCGATGGAGGTGTGGTTTGCGAATTTGGCGACGTAAGTGTTCAAGGGAACACTTTTCCCCATTTTGGCATTCATAAGCCAGTAAAGGGAGTTTCCTTTGGTGTTGGCGTGTTTGAACGACGTAGTGAACTTCTTGGTAAAGTCGGCGAACGTTCCGAGGGAGAGAGTAGTGGTGGTTCCGGTGGCAAGGGAGTCGAGGGCGTTTTGTCGAAAGGTGGAAGCCCAAGTGGCAGCCGTTCCTTTAGTCATATAAGAAAGGGCAAATGCTATTTGCTTAGCATCGGTGTTATAGATTTCGTCGTTGACGAGAAGGTAGGTCATGATAGAAGCTATCCATGCGTTGGTTTTGTCATAATCTCCGTCAAAGGCTTCAGGGGTGCCGAGACGGAGTTCAGAGGGTTTCGAGGTGGAGGTCATTCTGGGAGGAACGGGAGGATGAGGGTTCAATGGTGGGAAGGAACCGAAAGGTGGTGGTGGACGAGAGATAGGAGTGGGAGAGGGAGGGGTAGGAATGCGGGGAATAGAGAGAGAGACGGAAAGGTCCTGAGCTAGTTGTTGATCGGCAAGGAGTTCCGCTTCAGAAGAGAGCGGGATGTCTTGATCAAAGAGATGGATCGAGGGATCTTCCTCAGATGAAGATTCTGAGGTGGAGGGGGCGATGGATGGGCGACGAAGGCCCCAGAGGCTAGATGGTAGTCGAGGGTTCGAAATGGTGGCGGCTTACAGCGATGGTAGCCGTTAGAGTTACTCTTGAGCTTTTGTTACGCTTGGACCGGATAGGTACGAGCGTAGCCCTAGTGAAACGAAGAACGAGGAGAGCGTCGACTCAAAAGCACGACGAGGTCTTATAGAGGTAACGTCCTTCAAAGTAGGACGAAGACTTCAAGGGATCAAGGGACTCGTGGGGTTGTCCACACGAGGTTCAAAGGTTCAAGGAGGTTGGGCTGATTACCAACGGTTCAAGTGGGGACCACAAGAGCGATAAATTGTACAAGGTACAAGAATACTAGGGAGCTCAAGAGTGAAGAAAGTACATGGAGCGATAAACGTCGGTTTATATACTACATGGAAAAGAAGTTAAGGGTAGGCATAGAATGCGAAGGAAAGAGATAGAATGTGGAGGAAGGTATGTGATGACTAGGCAAGTGGAGAGTAGTCGGGACGCCGACGGAACGGAACTGGAGATAAGGGGAGTCATCACAGAAAAGGAATAGTGTTCGTAGTGCGTGTAGTACAAGATAAGCGATAAGAGAAGAGAAAAGATAAAGTCGTAACAGTGCACCTTAGAGCATCTGGGGAGCAGATTCTCATCAAAAATGGTGTGTGCTGAAATGTGAAGTGCATTGTTAGGGTGCATAAAAAGGTAGATTGAATCACTACCGGTGGAAACATCCAGATAGATCATCAATTGCGACTTGGGTTGCAATTTCCCACCGCGATTTTCTGGAGCAATGTGCATGTAGGCACTGTAGCCAAAAACCTGAAGATGTGATATAATTGGCTTGGAGCCGGAGAGCATCTCAGATGGTGTTTTCCAGTTTAATCAAGCAGAGGGGGTACGATTGTACACATGCAGTGCATGAAACAGTGCAAATTCCCAATAGGAGTCAGGTAAACAGGCCTGAAGTCACATCAGTTGTGCTTTGTCCATAAGAGTACGGATTAAGTGTTCCACATGCCCATTTTGTTGGTGTATATAGGGGGCGGATTGTTGCATGTTAATGCCATTGTCCTTCATATAATCCTTGAAAGCTGCAGAGGTAAATTCTCCGCCAGTGTCAGTCCGCCAGGGTTTTATCACTGTGTTGGAGTGATTCCGGATGTGGGCAATGAATTGCTTGGTGACATGAAGGGTGTGATCCTTGGTCTTTATATACATTAACCAAGCATGGGAAGTAAAGTCATCATAAAAGATGACAGCATACTTGTACTTGTGATATGAATGGATCTCAAAGGATTTAAGATCTGAGTGAATCAACTCAAAGGGAGCACTTGCACGCTATGAGCAAAAGTACGGTTGGATTGCTTGCCAAGCTCACAACCAGGACAGACAGAATGTTCACGTCTGGGAAGTCCTTAATGTGCTTCTTTGCAGTGCGGAGCACTTCACGTGAGGGGTGGTCTAATCGGCAGTGTAGGAGTTCATAGTCCACAGAGGTCATAGATGCTAAGTCAGCTTGTGGATGAACAGTGGATGCACATATCCAGTACATGGTATCACCATGAGAGTGAAAACTCAGGATGATCTGCTCAGAACATTTATCAAAAAAGTCTATAGTGTTGGCATGTGTTTTCAAGGTCATGCATGCGTTGACTAACAAGGTACCTAGGGAAAGACATGGGTAAACCCATGGGTATCTGCAGTCATACCCATACCCATACCCACAACCATGGGTATGGGTTTGAGTATGGGTATCAACAATGAAATCCACACACATACCCACAGGTATCTATATCCATAACCCACTGTGGGTATTAGTAATTGAAAGCCCAGTTTGGTCTGGTTTTTGGACCACCAGACCCCAATCAGTCCTAGGAAAGTCCCCAGATATCATTAGCAAACTACATTAGCAAATAATTGAATTCATTGGGCCATGTGATGTGTGACAGGGTTGACGAAAATGTAGTTTGTCATTGCTGGGGATTTCATCAGAGGAATGGAGAGCACAGCCAGACAAAATTTATGCCTAGGAATAAAATGTAGATGTTGGTCCAAATGCTGGTCTGATTTTTTTTGATTCTGTAGGAATTTGTACATTCAGTGGCTATGACTGCTTAGTAATCATGTGGTGTTTAGTCTCTGTCTCCACTCGGCTATACCTCAGTGTCTGTCTACTTGGAGTACACTGAGGTGAGCCCTAGCACTATCCATTCTTACTACTCAAATAATAGTCCTGTAGTCTACCTTTTCTACAGGTGAATCTATATAGTGTCTGTCTACTCGTAGTACACTGAGTCTACCTTTTCTGCAGGTTATGAGCCCTGAGCACCGTAACTAAAAGTACGAAGTCTCAGGAACCCTAGCACACTCCGTAACAACACCATGTCTGAAACAAAACTGGGAGATGAGTTTATGAAAGTCCCGAAACTCGATGCTACTGGAAAAGACTGGACAACATGGAAAGCCTGGCTGAAGCTGTCATTGACAGCATGAGGAATGGAAGGTTACCTCGATGGCTCAGAGCCAGAACCCATAAACCCAGCAACTGAGCATTCCCCAGATTGGACACCTGACATGGTTGAGGAGATGGCTGAGGTCCAGGACTACCTAGAGGACCATAAGAAATGGTGTAAAAATTATGCCATCATACGACAGCAGATTGTTGCTACCATCCCCAACTCCTTATTTCTTTCCCTCATATTGAAAGACACCACAGAAGAATACTTCGACATACTCAAGAGCTGTTTTGAACAGTGTTTGTTGGTTGTCAGCATTGAGAAAAGACGTCAGCTGGGCAAAATGAAGCTGAAGGACAGAGGAGATGCTCACGAACACATTGAGAAGATGTGCGCACTGCGTGAAGACCTCGTGTCAATGGGAAAACCTATTCCTGATGATGACTTCTTCAACATGATCTTCGCATCACTTCCTCATTCCTACAACAGTATCCTTTCATCAGTTTCGGCAAACATACGATTCAATTATCGCCGCATCACCTCCAACCAACTCTTGTCTGCCATCATTGACGAATGCAAACACCTTCTCGCTCAGGGTGGCGGAAAGTCCAAGTTGAAAGACGATGATACAGCATTTAATGTTGACATGAAGAAGGGTAAAGGTCGTCGAAAAGGGAAGGTGAACAAGTCCAATGTCGAGTGTCACAACTGCAGATGGAAAGGCCACTGGTCTGATGACTGCTGGGAGGAGGGTGGTGGCAAGGCAGGACAAGCCCCAAAAGGTTGGAAGTCCAGAGGAAAGAAGTCCAACGAGAAGAACTCGAAGGATTCAAAAGAGTTCAAGTGCGCCAAAGCAAACTGTGCGCACACGGCCACTGATGAGAAAGAACCTGACGCCATATGGTTAGCAGCATACAATGAGCCTGAGGCTACATCATCCCTACCATATGCAGTCCTTGCTCAAACACACATGCCAGCAGCCATCATTGAACTCTATGACAGCAGCGCCTCGCAACATTTTTCCCCTTATCATGACCACTTCATCAACCTCGTCTCTATCCCTCCCAAGCCTATTACCACAGTGGACAAGTGCACATTTGACGCAGTTGGACGTGGTGACCTTCAGATTGAGATCCCAAATGGCAAATATAAAAGCTGAGTCCTTCTGAAGAATGTCCTTTATGCACCTTCAATGGGAGTTACACTCGTCTCAATAAGCAAACTCACCGCCGCCAGGTATGCTGCACTCTTCCGCGACAGTGTATGCTGCATCTTCGATCCTCGAAAGAAACCTATAGGAGAAATCCCAGTCAGTAACGGACTGCATCGAGTATGGCGCACCGCCCTGAAACAGCCATTTGCTGGCACAGCAGGCATAACAGAGACACCCACCATGGAGGACCTTCACACACAATTGTTGCACATTGCGCCCGCTGCCATCCGCGAAATGTTAACCAAGGGAATGGTTGAGGGTGTCAAATTAGACCCCAATCATAGGACAATGGGCCAATGTGAATCCTGCGAGATCACAAAGGCAACACATAAACCTATCAGGAACGTTTGTGAGCCGAAACGTCGCGAGAAATTCGGTGATGAGATACATACCAACGTATGGGGCCCCTCAAGGGTCCAAACCCTAGGCCACAGGACCTACTACGCGTCATTCACATATGACTACACCTGTTATACTCATGTCACCCTACTCACGGCGAAGTCGGACACCTTCAATGCCTATAAAGACTATGAAGCATGGGTTAAAACCCAGCATAACATGATGATTAAACACTTACGGTCTGATCGTGGAGGGGAGTATCTGAGTGAGGAGTTTAGCTGTCATTTGAACACGAGCGGAACTGAATGCAAACTCACCATGCATGATACCCTGCAGCACAATGGAGTCGCAGAACATCTGAATAGGACGCTAATGGAGCGTGTTCGTGCCATTGGACACACTGCCAATCTACCGCAAAAGCTGTGGGGGGAGGCATTAGCGCACATTGTTTGGGTGAAGAACTGCACGGCCTCGCATGTGCTTGATGTGAAGATGCTGTACAAATTACTTCACAACACAAAGCCCAACCTCGCGAAGATACCAGCATGGGGAACCAAGGTCTGGGTGCATGACCCGACTGCCTCGAAACTAGATGAGCGGGCCCAAGAAGGCCACTGGATTGGTTTCGACACCAAGAGTGGAACACACCAAATCTACTGTGATGGTTGAGTCTCCGTCGAGCGCAACATCTTGTTCGAGAGACAAGAGCCTGTAACCGTAAGGTTTCAGTCAGCGCAGATCGAGGGGAAGAGAAGTGAATAGTGCAGAAATGATCAATGCCACCATCGCAAAGAAGATGACATACCTGCCCTACTCGAAGACCTCCCACTGCCCAGTCAACCCAATTATCCACAGAAAACGGAATCTACAACTGTAGTCAGCGCACCACTCAAAGACGCCGCACCTACCATAACCGCTCGCCACTCAACTTGTCAACAGATGGAGTCACTGTACATCCAAATGCTGCACGAGGGTGCTGGCATGCATGACTGTCGTGGTGGGGAACCCATTGTACCTCGCAGCATCCAGACTATTGAGGGCCATCATGAGAGCAAGGGGGATAAAGCGACAGGAGAAGCTGATATCACTGATAGTGGGTGGGACGACAATGAGGCTGCTTATGCAATGTTCACGGGAACTTGCAAGGCTGAAGCACTTGAACCAAGGACGATAAAAGAGGCACAGAAACAGCTGGATTGGCAGTGCTGGGACGAAGCGATCAAAGCCGAATTAAAAAGCCTCAACAACGCTCACACCTGGGATGTGGTACCTTGACTGTCAATGAATGTCAACATTGCAGACTGCAAGTGGGTCTTCAAAATAAAGAAGAATGCCACAGGAGAGATTGAGAAGTACAAGGCACGGTTGGTAGTGCACAGATTCATGCAAGTCCAAGGTGTTCACTACTACAAAACCTACACACCAGTTGCTCGCCTCGCCTCCCTTCGCCTCATCCTCACCACTGCAGCACGCAATGATTGGCCTGTCGAAGTCCTCGACTTCCATTCAGCATTCTTAAATGGCAAACTCAACAAAAATGAAGTTATATTCATGGAGCTACCCCCCAGCTTTGATAAAAAATGCGACCTTGTTGCCTGCTTACAAGTCGCAATCTACGGCTTCAAGCAAGGTGCACTCAAATTGTATCAGCGGCTCTGTCGAGAGCTCACTGAACTTGGTCTCAACCATACAGAGGCTGACTGGGGCGTCTTCGTAGCCAAAATAGGCACCCATCTCCTCATCTTAGCCTCTCATGTCGATGACTGTACGATAACCGGTACCTCAAATGAGCTCGTCAAAGTGTTCAAGGCCGAGATTGGCTCACGCTTCAAGATTATGGATCTAGGGCCAATTAGTTGGCTACTCGGGATGAAGGTGATGCATGATCGTGTTGCATGCACCCTCTCAAGTACAATTTCACAGACGTAAAACTGTTGTCTATCCCCATGGATCCAAACATCCAACTATCTCAAAATCAGTCACCAAAGTCAGCTGTCAAAGTCACAAAGATGCGACAGTCCTGTTCCGTGCAGGGCTTGGATCCCTTATGTATCTGGCCGTCGGTACTCAACCCGACATTGCGTCCATTGTCTCTACACTTGCCCAGTTCATGGAAAACCCTGGTTGGGTCCACTAGGAGGCACTCAAATGTGTATTTAGGTATCTCATTGGCACAAAGAATTGGTCTCTGACCTACGGGATGGAGATACAAGGCCTTACGTGGTACACAGATGCTGATGGCGCATCACAAGAACATAGGCATGCCATCTCGGGCTACACCTTTCTTGTTGATGGTGGCACAATTTCATGGGGATCGCACAAACAAGAGCTAGTCACCTCTTGACTGTGGAAGCCGAATATGTTGCTGTGACCCACACTGCAAAAGAGACCATTTGGCTCCGCTGCCTTAAGGGAGTGTTATTCCAACCTCTCAAAGGGCTGACAACACTCTACAGTGACAACCAGTCCGCTATCGCGCTGACCAAGGATGGAAAATATCACGCGCACATGGAACACATCGACATCTGTTATCATTTTATTTGTTACTCAGTTTCTAATGGTTCCATTCGTCTCGTTTATTGCCCAACTGATGACATGGTTGCAGACACACTTACTAAAGCCTT
This sequence comes from Boletus reticuloceps, assembly GCA_018397855.1. Lineage (NCBI taxonomy): Eukaryota > Fungi > Basidiomycota > Agaricomycetes > Boletales > Boletaceae > Boletus > Boletus reticuloceps. Next base: position 376,423 of record JAGFBS010000025.1, read on the forward strand.
ACCTAGCATAAAAGCCAAACATTTCGCATTCACCCTAGGACTCCGCTCTGTTTGAGGGGGAGTGTAGGAATTTGTACGTTCAGTGGCTATGACTGCTTAGTAATCATGTAGTGTTTAGTCTCTGTCTCCACTCGGCTACACCTCAGTGTCTGTCTACTCACAGTACACTGAGGTGAGCCCTAGCACTATCCATTCTTACTACTCAACTAATAGTCCTGTAGTCTACCTTTTCTACAGGTGAATCTATATAGTGTCTGTCTACTCGCAGTACACTGAATCTACCTTTTCTACAGATTCACCACTGGAAGTCATCATTTCCTATAGTGACATGTGACAACTAGCATTTTTTGTCTCATCAACTAGCCATGTGATGCGTGACATACAAATTCAATGGGCTGGTACAGTATTGATATCCTTTCTGACACACAGCATATACCCACACACATACCCACACTGTGGGTACATACCCATGACCATGGGTATGGGTTTGAGTATGGATATCAGAAATGCAATACATACCCATACCCATGTCTTTCCCTAAAGGTACCCATGGAAATGAGTTTTACATTGCATGTAGGCATGTAAATAACTGGTGATAACCGCACCAGTTTACCATGTATCATATCATTGCAGTGCCTTTACCCAGAATGTGGGCACAGCCGTTAACAGTCTGAGAGAAAGTGGGCTGAGTAAACTCAGAGTACTCAATCAGGTCGTCCAAATCATTGGTGTAATGTGTTGAGGCCCCTGAATCAAGGAGCCACATGTCTGGTGGTATCTCATGGACGTGTTTCTTTTCCTTTCCATTGGCGGAAACCGGCTTTGTACACTGATCACACATATTGAAATGAGGTGTACTAGGATTGCTATCTACTAGTACTGGCGTATGTGTCATAAAAGAACTACATAATATCTGTGGTAATGAAAACCGTGCATCAGTGCCTGCTAGAGATGAACATAGGAAGAGGGGGACTTGCCAATCGATTGCATCACCAAAGAATTCTTTGATGTAATCATCAACCTCCATCTTGCCCAAGCTCACAGCATCCTCATCATCCGAATTGGAGACTAGCTCGACAATTTGGGAAACCTCCATGTGCTCCATGAGAGAGGGCGCGGAGGGGCCAGCATGGTTACGAGGGAGGGTATGAGTGCCAAAGGCACCATCCTTCCTGAACGTGGAGTGCTGCCGGACATGGGACCAGTGAGTGGAGATGGGTTCCAGGGCACGAATGACCTGGGGAGTGGGAGTCGCCTGAATGCGGCGAGTGGGAGAGATGGTCTCAAGGACCTGAGAGAAAGCGGGAGGACCGGGGTAGGAGACACTGGGAGTGTGTGCAAGAGTGTGGGGGTCCGGGACAGGCTCGTTGAAGTCTAGGGAGGATGGGCTGAAAACTGTGGGCTCCTGGAAGAAGTTCGCAAAAGAGAACGAGGTGGAGGATTGCTTGGCGGTGGTGGCCACATGGTCCTTGTGCTTCTTCTCTCCTTCTTCAGAGTGCTTGCCCTGATGATGCTTCTTCCCCTTCTTCTCTTTGTTATCATCCACACTGGCAGGCTGCGCCGGCTGTTGTTGCCTGGAGAATTGGGGGTTGCCTTGCTGGCAATGAACATTGGTGATTTTGTTCACCTGTGCTTGTTACAGCTTACGGTGGGTGAGGTAGTGCTGCCAAGCAGCAGCTAGAGTGGTCTCCAGCTCCCCCATGGTAGCGACCTTAGTTTTCATGGGGTTGGTGGTGTCGATGGCAGCGTTGAGCTGCTGATGGAGGGACTCAGCATACTTCAGTATCTTGGCCAGTGTGATTATGGCCTTGAGGTTGTCGGGGACCTTGTGTTGGAGGTCCTCGAGTGTTGCAAAACTTGCATTCAACTTGGAGAAGATGGGGCCAGGGTGAGAGTTGTCGGGGAAGGTGATCCCAAGCATGTTTTTCCACTCGGTATAGGCGAAAGCAAGGGAGGCGGTATGATACTGGGTTTTGACAGCATCCCAGAGCTCCTTTGTGGTGTTATAGGCTATGAAGCAAGAGGAGACATGTGGTCATCGTTCTCATCCCACTTCTCCTGTGCTTTGACCTCAGTGTCAGCCAGGCGTATTTTGTTCATTTTCATAAAGAACCCGCTAGCGTGGAGGTAGGCCTCCATGTCCTGGGCCCAACACTTGTAGTTGGTGCCATTAATCTTGGCAATGGAAGACAGTGTGTGCCAGTATGGGTGTGAGGGTTAAGGAAGACATTTCAATAGTAGGATCTAAAAGAGTGACATTTCAGCATGAACCTAATGAAGGGAGCAGGAAAGTTCCTGCGTCGCTGAACACTCAGAGCTTTCAGAATGTAGGATCATAGTGACCCCTACATCTGTAGTCTGTTGGTGGTTACTCTGAGTGTTGCCACATCAGAGTGTCTGGTGTTGCCGCACGGGACAGCCAGTGTTCCTAAGGCTTTTGCCACTGAGCAGATGATGTTCAAGAACGTCAGAGCTGCAGGGCTCATAACCTGTTGCAATGACACGTACCTGGTGTTTCCACACAGGGTAGGGAAACTGCTCAAGTGGTACTTACCTTTGAAAGGTTGTTTCTTAATAGAACAATGTGGTTCAGGATCAAGAAGTGTTATTCATATTCAGACTCAGACAAGTCTTATATAGTGATTACTAATTATAGGTCACATGACCATAAGTATGTGTACCTTTCAACACAAGTGACCTCTGCACAGATGGGCATCCAGGACGCCCACATTACATTGAAAACTATGCAATGCACCCATGTTCTTATTCATCTAATTCCTTTTGGATCAACTATTACTGGCATTTAACTTGGAGAACTTTTACATTGAATTTTGATGGGAACTCCTTCATCCACATATGAATCTATCAGATGGCAACAAGTGGACAGCTTGAGAGCTTCTTGTTCCTGTTCTATATGGTACCCCCACTAGGACCCCATTTTTTTAGTATCAAAACATGAAACCCCAGCAACCCTACAATCTTTCAAACCCCTCCAAACCCCTTCCATGGCAACTGGGAGGAGTCAGCCATTCCTCATACCCATGAGAAACCAACCCTAAAGATCCCAAAACCCGGTATCTCACACACACTCTCAAGAAACTCCCAAATTCTCACAAGACAAATAAAATGATCTGCTCTTCACCAAAGTAAAAAAACTCCAAGAACAGCTTGAAATGTCTAGAAGACTACTTTTTAATACTGCTTGGAGAACCCATCACATTGAATCAACTCTCATTGGCTTTGTTCCATATTACTCAACTCCCAAAAATAATGAAAACACTAATTGGACCCATTAGAGCAGTAGCATATCTACTAGAGGAAGCATCAGCAGGTGAAATCACAGAATCTATCTCCAACCACATCATCACCACACTAGCCCCCCAACTTGGGGAAATACACATGGCAACAGAAAACCTCACAAAATATTAGAATACACAGACTTCCAACTCAACCTCCTGACCACAAACACTATTGAACACCTTACTATGGTGGTCATCAGCACTCACCAATCCATCAATGACCTCAAAATGAAGCTAGATGTCCCTCCTTAGCAAATACAACATACAAACCACTCCACCTATGTGGCCGTGGTTCAAAGCTTCAACCCTGAGACTCAAAAACGCTAGACAGCCATTGCTAAATCCAAAGCCTGCAAACAACAAGTCCTAATCAATCCTCTCCCTGGTCAATCCCTACATACAATAGCTGACACCAATGCAGCCATTCTGGCCAAGATCAACAACACTATTGATCATATTGAATTGGACCCAGAGAGATCAACATCAATGTATCAAAATGAAAGGAATGGAAGAACAATCCAAACATCAATAGCACCAGTGCAGATGTGTGGGAAACTCACACAGACTATTCCAAGGAGGGATAAGACTTGAGTAGTGGAAAAGGCTTCAGTGGAGTGAAAACTCGACATAGAAGTGAGAGAAGAGAACAGAGATGTTCAGTTATTGGTACAGGCTGTAAGGCCTGGTTTATATATATACAGGATATATTTGTACTTGTGTACATCCTTTACTATGTATGGTAAATAGAAAGTCATACCATAAAATGTCATGGAACAACATAGAAGAAATGTGTCATCTATTATGGCACATGCCAAGACATGATGACTATACATTGGCTGGTCTTACTAAGTGTTAGTAATCATTGACATGTCATATCAAAGATAAGAGTCTAGACTGTTGATTAGAAAGATAAGAGAAAGGCTAGACCTTGAGTCTTTGATTCTTGACACTCCTCCTGGAGATGATTTGTATGTGAGAAGCTTAACTTCTGATTGTAATGATTCAAAATGATCTGCTGCAAGATTCTTGGTGAATAATAGATCTGCAAGCTGCTCTTGTGTTGGAACATAAAACAGTTCTATCTTTTTATGTTATTCAACATATTCCCAAATATAATGATGTTGGACTTTAATGTGTTTCATACAAATTCCTGAGCTGGATTACTTGCGAGAAAGATTGCCCCTTGATTGTCAATGAAAAGTGGAACCTGTGGAAGAAGAATCTAATTTCAAGAAACCAGGATTTGATCCAAGATATCTGTCGGGCAGTATCAGACATTGCCATATACTCAGCTTCAGTACTGGAAAGAGCAATCATATTTTGTCTTTTAGACACCCAGGATACCAGACCATCTGCAAGGAAAATAACCATTCCAGTTGTAGATCATCATGTTTCAAGATCAATGGCCCAATCCAAATCTGAAAATGCCAAGAGTCCAGAGGACTTTGACCCATTAAAAACCAGTGCTAGATTTTTGGTTGAAGCCAAATATCTGATGATATACAATGCATGGTTCAAATGATCTTCAGAGGGATTTGTGGAGAACTATAACATCTTGATCACAGTGAATGCTAGATCTGGTCTTGTTCTGAGGTATCATGCTACCATTTCTTCTGTTATCTACAGATTTTCAGTGGGAAATGTGTCCTCAAATGCAAACTCTAACATCCTGGTTGTACTTATGTATGGTCTTGTTTTGGTTTCAATGTTCCCCTTCAACCCTAACTTGCGTTTTATAGTGAAAATGTCAAATCCTGATTTTGTTGATGCTAGACTTCAATAGTGTTTTGTAGTCTTGTTGCTTGTCCTAGTCCTTGTTGTAGAAATGTGTAGCATTTGTCTAGGATCAGTCAAGGCCAGGGTCCATTCAGATTTGGTCACGTTTTGCATGCAACTGCGTAGAAAAGAGTACAAGCCTGGTTTGTTCTCGCTTATGTTCATGGTCGCTTTCCTTGCTTTGGTAGGAAATGTTGTAGCTACTGGTCATGTGGTCATTTCACATCTCATGACCATGGGAGGATTCCTTGATTTGGTCCTGGTATGACTTTTCCATCACTTGGCTAGTAAATGTTGCATCTTGTCTCCTTTCGCCTCTCTCTGCAGTCTGTTCTTTCGCAACTCGTGGTCCACATTGTAGGAGGAGTGACCACAAGAGCGATAGATTGTACAAGGTATACAAAGGAGCTCAAGAGTAAGGAAAGTACATGGAGTGATAAATGATGGTTTATATACTACATGGAAGAGAAGTTTTAGGGCAAGCATGGAATGCGAGAGAAAGAGATAGAATGTGAGGGAAGGTACACAATGACTAAGCAAGTGGAGTTCCATTGGGATGCCAACAGAAAGGAACTGGAGATAAGGGAAAGTCATTGTGGAAAAGGAATGGTGTCCGAGATAAGAGTTGTACATGATAAGTGATAGAGAAAAGAATAAGTCGTAACAGAAGGTAAGTCCAAGTGTTTGCTTTTAGTGATGTTGTATTTTAATTTGCACGCAGTGACTAGATAGGACAGTATTTTTTGTATGCTCTACATACCAAAATGATTGACTATGAGACCTATTGGTACCACATGGTGATCAAGAAGCTGCAGGGGTGATGTCCTGAGCCTCGTCACTGGCAGGTACGTACTCGGTCTCAATCCATGCTTCTAGTTCAGCTAAGTAGACCTTTTCCTCTCTCAATAGATCGTCATTCTCCAATGAATGTGCATGGAAACCTTCAAGCCACTTTAGAGTTGACTTGGTGACCTTTTTGGATGGATTTTGCACAAGCCAGCCTGGGATTACCATAGAACAGAACAGAATTGATCCTGTTGGAGAATCTGGATAGCAGTCAGTCATCTTTACTGGGTGGGCTTCAAATACAGCTTTGTGAACCTCTTTTTGTGAGTTTACCTTGTGGCGCTTGGCTGGCGGGTCAGGTTTTTGACCATCTGCAGGTTCGTTCTTGGTTGCTGTTTGATGATGGATGGCATCGAGGACACATAAAAGAGCAATGTACTGCCAACAGGTTGCCAGTGGGTCATTCATCCGGTTTTTGGATGTAGATGGACTTACATCAAGTGAACACCAGCATAAACCAATGGCCATTTGAGCACCCTTACTTGCCATCGTCACTTTGAATCATCACTAAAGTTTTTTCTTCAACACAACTCAAGTAATCTGAGCCAAAATCAGTGTTGATCATCGCTGCAACACCCTCAACTACATAGAAAAATTCAAACTCTTCAATTGCTTCACGGTGTTGAAGTGTGGCCTAAATAATAACATGTGAGTTATTGTAATCTTTATTGTAAGAAGTACTGACAGTTGCTCATCTACCACATCACTTCCCATCGGTTTGCTTCTTGGCATACCTGCAAGACTTTTCAGGGGTGATATGAGTCTTGTATTGCTCAGCAAGGTTACAAAAGTAGTCCTTTGTCATCGTTGTGATAACTTGCTCATTGAAATCTGCTTCATCTAGAATACTGGCACCTTTCTATGTTTAGCCTGTGGAGCAGATGAATGAGATTCATCTGGTGGGGCAAGTACTTAACACACCTTTTCATTTCACATAATGTAGTCAACAATCTCCTTTATGTAGAGTGTAGTTACCATGCTGTTGATGTTTTCATTCCAGTGAGGATGCCATAACTTTTTCTCTAGCCCCTCAATGGGAGCGAAGGCTTGATTATCTGGTATAAAACCTAGCACCACAAGTTGATCTAACAACATGCTTTGATCTCCAGGTTTCAAAATCCCCAAGAGTTCAAAGAAAAGGGGGGTGGATAACACTCTATCAAACTGATTAAAGATGAGTAGTATACGAAACTGTAAGGCACCCTCACCTTGAGTTTCGGGTGCTGATGAGAGATGTTCTTTGAAGTGTTGTTAGATTTCTGGCCTAATTTCGTCGACGTGTGCATACTGGCAGCCGTTTCTTCTATGCGACGAAGGGTATCATCTGTGGCTTGAAGTTGAGCACTAAGCTGCTGCTGTCCCAGAAGAAGATCCGCATTGACTGACTCAAAACTCGAGATGCAATCATTCATCCACTGGACCTCTTGTAGTACACACTTCATCATATTCTCCATGGACTGCATGACTGATGGATCAGTCTGATATAAGGTATTCAGATTGCCATGGAATGCACTGTGGTGAAGACTGGTGCTGTGTTGCATTCCATGTGGCATCATCAGAACACTTGAATATCCATGAGAGAAATCATACAATGGACCCTGGTCGACATTGACAGAGTTGGAATGGGATTCTGGTTCACTGTGAGTGCTGAACCATGAGTGAGTGGGTGATGGAGAAGCACTGGCTTCCCTGAGACACAGTGAGTGTTACGATCATTACTCAAGCTAATGGACTTAATGTTTTTCTTTTCATTCAACCCCTATCTATTTCCTTCACGCATTCACATGCATTCCTTTCATCTCCGCTCTATCGCTTCTATTCACACATGCGTATCTAATCTCCCACATCCATGCTTCTCATGCACATTAGATCCGCATTGCAGCCTCATGCTGCCAAAGTGTACATGCACACAATGTTACGACTTTATCTTTTCTCTTCTCTTATCGCTTCTCTTATCGCTTATCTTGTACTACACGCACTGCGAACACTATTCCTTTTCTACGATGACTTCCCTTATCTCCAGTTCCGTTCCGTCGGCGCCCCGACGATACTCCACTTGCTTGGTCATCGTACACCTTCCTCCATATTCTATCTCTTTCCTTCACATTCTATGCCTACCCTTAACTTCTCTTCCATGTAGTATATAAACCGTCGTTTATCGCCCCATGTACTTTCTTTACTCTTGAGCTCCCTTGTACTCTTACGTCTTGTACAATCTATCGCTCTTGTGGTCCCCACTTGAACCGTTGGTAATCAGCCCAACCTCCTTGAACCTTTGAACCTCGTGTGGACGACCCCACGAGCTCCTTGATCCATTGAAGTCTTTGTCCTACTCTGAAGGACATTACCTCTATAAGACCTCGTCGTGCTTCCGAGTCGACGCTCTCCTCATTCTTCGCTTCACAAGGGCTACGCTCGTACCTACCCGGTCCAAGCGTAACACACAACGCATGTCCGCTACATGCCTTTATCTCATGTTACCCGGTAACAAGGATACTTACCTTATATAGTAGTAGCACTGCTTGGTCCGTGCATTCTTGTACTTAGTATATAAACCCCAATGCAACGCCAGAGAACACTAGTCTTGTTCTCTTGGAGTTTCCTCTACGGCAACTCTACTTTTATCTTCTCTTGTCTTTTTCTCTGTGCAAGCGACCTAGCACAAGGCTTCACTTAAGTGTGAGTCCTTAGGGTTGTTTCAGTGAGCCTTACTAGTACTCAAATTTTAATGCCAAGCAGAATTGCTACTCATGGAAAGTGCTGTCTAGCATGATGCTAATCACAAAACAACATCAGGGACGACAGCAGCCCCCCTTGCTGAGCTCTGAGTCCATCAAAGTGATTGTGGTACATCCCAAATTCTTCGCTAGGGGTCTGGTAAAGTCGGTAAGTTTGTTTTCTGCTCGTGCTTTCACTCGTACTAACCATAGCACTGGCACCAGCGCGAGATGGTTGGTTTAAGAGTGTAGGACCAAAGTCCATGTCACAATTCAGCAAGCCCTCCCGAGAACGTGTGGATACCAGAGGTGAGAGCTAACCAGTACCAGCAGCTGTACCACTGGCAATCATTGATCTATGTGCTGTTTTGTTCGTCATATCTAGGCTTACAGTGCCATCTGGGTGAGCAGAAAAGGTGTTCATTGTCGAGAGCAAGATCAAGGGGGGGTAAAATTTATTGTTTAAACCACTTGTGTAGCATCCGGGGGAGATCCACCAGAACCAGAATCAATACCATCTGTATGGCTATCCATAGCACAACCAAAATATATACAAATGTGAACTAGAGCTCGAGTTCATAGATAGTGCTTCTATCAGTAATCTATCTCAAGTCACAATACATCAGACATTTATTTCTCAGAGGTGGACACATGTGCTATCTAACCTCCCAAATTAATGTCATTCCAGATTACAGTTGATACCATTAGATATTGGTGGCTGGAGTCTAGATATAGATCGAATAAAGGTTCTAACCCAAGTGTACCCCGATGGAGTTATAAAGTTGTTTCCACAGTGACTTCCAGTAGCTACATTTGTGAATCAATGTTTAAACCACAATGATAAAAAAAAATACTTTTAGTATCATGGATAATGTCATATAAAACTTTGTCAATGTCTCATTGTTTTCCTGATGAGGAATATATAAGGAAAAAGAAGGGAGAGGAGCTAACTTCCAAGGAGGTCAATGGTATAGTCAAGTTTGGAGAAGAATCACTCATGGTATGGGGCTGTATTGGGTGGAATGGTGTGGGGGTTTTGAGTGAGGTTGAGGGGAGGATTGATGCTGAACAGTATGTGGCCATTTTGGAGGGAGGCTTGCTGCAAAACATGGAGAAATCTGGAATTCCTGCAGATCAAGTCATTCTCCAGCAGGATAATGATCTCAGATACATCTCCAGAAGAGCCAAGATCTGGTTTGAGGAGCAAGATATCAAGCTCCTGGACTGACCTGCTCAGTCTCCAGACCTCAATCCCATTGAACACACTTGAGGTCATCTCAAAATATGCCTTTCAGCTGGTAGAGTGGGGGAATATTTCTGTGAAGGAATGTCAGAAATGGATAGAAATCATGCCTAGATGGATTCAAGCAGTTATTAAGGCCAATGGAGGTCATACCAAGTACTAAGTATCCTAGTCAAACAACTGTCCCAATGAGTTGTCATGTTGAAATGGGTGCTATTTCATCAAATTCTATTCAAATCCCTTGGCCATTGGGCCTATAGAAAGCCAAGAGTAAATACTTTATTTCATACACTCACATGTTAGGGTGAGGGTTAGGGGTTATCGGGGATTATCATGTTTAGTGAAAAGCCTGCAAACATTGGGATGGTTGTTTGAGCCACTGTACCTGAGGTATCCAAACCACTTCCCAAGCATCCCAGATGACCTACAGAGCCTGCCAACCCACCACATCATCAAGGACAACTAAAATCACAATGTACAAGTGTCAGAGGGCCAGCTGCAACTTGTGACAATTGACAACTATTCTGACTATTCTGTGTTCCAATCTTGGAACCCCTATTCTGGAACCACTTCTGGAGCTTTCCTGCACCTTCTGATCTTGGAACAACCAGAATGACTTCCAGAATATTCCCACACTCTTCTGAACTCGGAAACATCAGAACCACTTCTGGAACTTTCTCAGAAGGCATGGAAGCACCAGAAGCACTATAATTTTTGTTTACTTAAACTCTAAAACCTTCTTTCAGGTTCATTATGGCAATATTGTAGGTAACACAATATGAGTATACCTCCACCCATAGCATATATATACTTGCACCTCATATACAACATCAGAAAATCTACAAATTTTCTGAGTTATTGAGGTCAATGAGAACACTAACAGGCATGACATGGCTGATCAATGATAGTCTGACCTGACTGACTGAACTGACTTACTGACAAGCTGATAGACTAATATACTGAATGGACTGGTTAACTAACCATCTAATTAACTGACAAACTAACAAGACTGGTGAAACTAACTGACTGACTTACTAATAAATTGATGAGACTGACAGAACTGACCAACTTACTAGCTGATAGATTGATGTGACTGACTGACTAGATGACTGATTGACATACTGATTGACTGATGAAACTAATATCACTGGTGAATTGACAAGCTGATATGTTGATAGACTTGACAATACTGATAGCAATGAATAAGTTACTGCCAGACTGATGAACTGAGAGCACTGATAGTATCGTTGTATTGATCGACTACTGACTGATAAATTTGACTGCTGTTGTCAGACAACACAGAAAGGTCATTGACTTTGATAACTCAGAAAATTTGTAGGTTTGCTGATGAAGCACCTCAGTTGTTTCTGCCCATCTTAGGCAGTGGCTGAAGTGAGTTACCTTTACTTAGTTTTCATTTCTAACTAATGTACCATAGTATTGAGCAACTCCTACTCTCTCTCAGACTTTGTTAGGTTATGAGCCCTGTTGGCACAAGTTAATTAGACAAACTCAAAATGACTCAACACTCACACATTCTTCAGTGCCCTTCTTACTGTTCAACTAAAATGATCTCCAGCTACCAGCCACTTTCAGCCACTGGTTATCTGACACCTGACACTACTCCTGCTCCTGCTCCTGCTCCACCTCCAGTTGATGTTCCAGCTGTACAATAAAGTAACTGACAAAGACAAGTAGCCAATAAAAACAAAGAATACGACCATATCATACAGGAGGAAGCTGAGTGGCGAGTCAATTGCAAGGAGGAAGCACAGCCACACAATCCAGAACAGACTCCAGAACCACTGGAACCACTGGAAACCCCACACGAGAACATCAGCTCAAGATGGTTCTGTCAGCCCTGTCCCCAGCAAATGCTCCAAGGTGTCCAATGCTAAGTCTACAATGGCAAGCGCTGTTGCAATCACAGGCATGACAGGTGCCATTAATCATACAATGATTGCATGCAAACCTTTCAAGACATACTTGCTGAATTATTCACTGGCCTGGGCACCACTCCTGCTCCCACTGTTCTACCCCCACCAGTGATTGCCTCCTCAGCCTCAGCATTCAGATTGACTGCACTAGCCAATCTCAATCAAGACGCTGCTCTGATACCCTTGAAAGTTTGTAGCAAATTGGCTATTGAATTCATCAGCAATGGGGGCTTCTGCCAGATGTATGCTGAGCTGATGGATGCTCAAGTCCGCTGCGAGATTCCAATGGACTGGTACAAGAGTTAGTTTGGCCCAGTACCACCTGCAGTCTCTCCATTGTCGTCCAGTTTTACCTCTCCAACATCCAATTTCTCTCATCATCTGGGTTTTCTTTACCCTCCTACACACTTGGCCCATATGACTCAACATGGCCATGTTGCTATGTGGTGTTGTAAGAGATGTGATTTCCATCGCCATGAACCCTGTCAAACTTGATGGTATTTCCAAATGGCCTACTCTGACCACCCCTAAGGAAGTCTGTTCCTTTCTTGGATTTTCCAACTTCTACTGCTGTTTCATCCCTGACTACTCCACCACTCTAAACCTTTTGCCATTGCCACCAATGCCTCCAAATATGCAACTGGAGCTATCCTCCTTCAGACTGACACCAATGGGAACTGACATCTCTATTCTTAACTCTCTCAGTTCTTTTTCCCCACTGAGCACAATTATGAGATCTATGACTGTGAACTTGTTGCCATCATTTGCGCCCTCAAAGCTTGGCAACACTATCTCCATAGTGCTTCCTTTCCAGTCCCAGTGTTTACTGATCACAAAAACCATACCTACTTCCATCAATCCAAGGACCTTAACTGTCGCCAAGCCCACTAGCTATTAGATCTAGCAGAGTTTGATCTCAAAATGATACACATTCCTGGTTCCTTACTCTCTGGACTGGATGCCCTTTCCTGCTGGCATGAGTTTTTTCTCTCAGGTACTGATGAGAATAAGGGTGCTACCCTCCTTCCCCTTTCTATGTTTGTCTGTCTTATTGACTCCACACTGGTCCATCATATTTCATTATTCTCTGCAACTGATCCACTTGTCTTGCAAGCACTTCAGGCCCTTGACAGAATTGTTTCGTCTGCCTGCTGCTTCTGCCTCTCAGACTGGCAATACTTTGAGGGAGTCTTCACTTACAAAGGCCATGTTTACATTCTTTATCCCACCTTTGATCACACTCAAAAGTATGTTGTCCCTTGTGAAGGTTAAATCACAGAATACTCCTGTGGTTCAAACTCAAGAGGAGGGGGACATTGTCAATGATGAGCTACAGGACAATGCCAATGATAGACTTGCTGATACAATTGGAGGCAACAATGGTCCTAGTGAACTTGAAGGAGAGAATTCTCTCAATGGCAATGATATGCAGGCCGATGATAACCTGCAGTTGGATGGACCAGGTTAGCAGGATGAAAGTGAGGGAACAGCCCTCAACAATGCTTATCAGGTACATATCAAGCACACAGTATATTGTTTTAATGTTAGATGATTTGTTTTAGGGAGCTCCCTCAACTCTCTCAGCTCAAATCACTGCTCACATGGCTGGTCCCTCTGATTTGGGAATGTTAGCCAAGGCCACCGGGAAGAAAAGAACATCATCATGGGATAATTGTTTTGCTTTTTGTCAACAGATGCTCTATGCACGCCACCCTCCCAATTCCATTTGCTCTTCTGTTAGCCTTCTCTCCACCACCACCTCTCCAGGTCCCAGCATCACCACCACCTCCAAAAAGCCACTTTCACCTCTGTGCGAATCAAGAATGACTTAAATGAGAGGCTTAGTGACTTCATGCGGGAGACCAATAGCTGCTTAGAGGGGGCCGAAGACAATTGCACCCGTCGCTATGTTGCAAAATTAAACTATGCTACTCGAGACATGGAACTTGAAATGCAATGTAACCAGTTGGAATCAGAGCATGCAAACGTGACCTTGTCCACTGCTGTGAGCTCAATCTCAGGGAGAATGACATTGAGCAGACACATGCTGAGGAGAGGCGCTTTGCTCAACAAGTGGAGCTGCTCCAATTGCAGATCCGGCTGGAAGAAGTGCAGCAAAAGGGCCAGTTCTCATCCACTGGATGACACTGGTATTTGATTCACTTCCTTGTCATGTAGATTATAACTTCCTGGGCCCTCTTTCTTCTCCCCCATTCTGTCACTGCTGCTGCCATCAAAATATTACCAGACTCAAGACTGCTTTATCTTGTGTTGTTGTCATGTCAAGCATTGTATTCTTGGATAGAATAAATGACATGTATCTGTTTTCTCTACTAAACTTGTCTTAGATGTGTAAACAGGCACATCATTAGCTCCGACCAGAATACCTGTCCTGGCATTCCTTCAGGTGCATCCACAATGATGGGTGCTGATGGACAATATGGTACACCTTCTCGTCTGGCCCAACTGGTCATCTTCTCAACTCCCAAGTCTGACTCAAGCTGGCAGATCAAACAGCATTGGATCCAATGCATTGCAATCTTTGTGTTTTATTGTATTTGCATGACTAACCGAAGCTCACAAAGGGACTGGAATCATCCCTTCAACACTGCAAATGCATGCTCCACCCAGATGGAAACCTTCAGAGAATGATAATCAACAAATGGCCCAATCAGTGATATGGTATGGTATGTTACCTTTGACAAATACTTGTTAGAGACATTTCTTGATCATGATAGCCCCACCAGCCTCGTTGCCTTGAATGGTACAATGGACCACATCTGCATTGGATAAGCATTATCAGCCCAGATCCAGTGTTCTGGATGGATTATCCCCTCTGGATTGTGCATGATCTGTGTTCCAAAGAAGGCATGTGCATCATACACACTACCTGGATGGCTGAGATCATAGTCAATGATGTGTAAGTCATGCAACATGACAACAAGCTGTCAACTGGATCACCACATAGCAATGATTTTGATTGGTGGTATCACTGGTATGTACCTGACAGTTTAGAGAGTAGTTGGACTTCCTATCATAGAATGTTTCACCAAAATATCCTGGTTTCTAGAACAATGGGATGAAGGAACCATCAGTAGCAAAGATCCCATTCTGCCAACCTGGACATGTCCTCTCCTCTACAAACTCTCATGACAGTTCTGTGTCACCTGAATTAACCACAGGTATTTTTATGTATTCATTGTGATGGCTGAGGAGTGCAACCATAACACAGTGCATGCAGTTGACCACTGAGCCTATGCTGACACTTGCCCATTGCAATACATCTTCTGGGGAGATTGCATTCCTGTAGTGACCCACACAGTTTAGAAAACTTGCAAGCTGGATAGAGATGGGAAGTTGTAAGTGATTCGGTCCAGAATCAAATATATTGTGTCCACAAATCTTGTCAACAATACAGTCAAATACTGCTGGGTTGACATGCAATGTTTTGCAGAAAAGTTGGGGCTGGAATACCGCAAAGTGTTCCAGAAGATGAAGCTGTGGAGCCGGTGCACAATAGTGGCACATCTAAATGGTTCAAGAACCACGCTCTCTCCACCTTGTTAATCAGTGCCATAATTTCATCCAGAAAACACCAGTAAGGTCTATCTCAATCATCCATGTGGTCCAAGTCCTGACTGTTAGATTCACTTCCAAAGTCTGTGTCAATATCCAGAGAAACAAGAGGGAGGATGGTGGATGGAGAGGGGATGATGATTGGCTCGAATATGTCATCCTGGTCACTATCCACATCAAGATCAGGATCATCAAAGTCACTTTCCATGCCGAGCTGGGCATTCCAGTCTCTCACCTGTGCTACATGGAGAGCAACAAGGCTTAGATTGTCCAGTAATTCATGGTGGGTGGATATGCAAGGTATGGAAATGAGCAGGGTGGGGGTGGGTGGGTTCATTCAGATCATATTGTATTTTACAATCTCTTGTTTTTCTGAATGCACTTCAAAGATCCTGTGTGTTCTACCATACAGTCCTACATGTTCCACTGTAGTATTTAAATTGGGGACTTGTGCGAAACTGCTCTTCAACACACATGATTGGGTCACATGACTTGGCATCATTGGCTGGTAGTCTCTGGCACCATTGGAGTTGTCTTAGTTTCAATTTAGTCTCAAAAGTGTCAGTGCTTGCACAACCATTTCAGAGCACTTCAGAGTAACTCTGAAGCTCATCATTGTGCAATTATAGCCATCGTGAATCCTACTAATGGATTTTCAACACCTTCTACCAGTAAGTTCAATATGCTTAGTTCAAGTAAATTACCTATTTAACTTGTCAAAAAGATCTTTCTGTTACTATTTCAGCAGATAAGTTGTGTTCCTTTTACTAGCACAATAATCAGATATATATTTCAATTAGAAATTCTTATCTCAGCTCCTTATACAGGAGAATATTTCCAGCACCTTGACTCACAGTCAACTGATATAAGGTCAGCAATGTCTGGACCTTATTGAAAGTGTAGGTATTTTTTTATTATAAGAAATTAGCTTATTCTTTATCATAGTAATATTGGGAAACTGTCTTTGTGAAATCACAGAGCCCTTGATCAACAAAGCTTATGGAGATAAAAAACTTCTAAAATGATCCCAGACTAAGATGCTTGGAGAATCAGCCACAAAACAGGCTGCAACAAAATTAGCATCTTTCATATTTGGAGATGGTGTAGATCTTTCCACAAAAAGACCTTGGGACTTGTGTAGCAAATGTCTTGAAAGCTGTGGCTCAACAATCCAAGAAAGCACCTGAGATTATTGGTAAGTTTGTAACTATGTTTTGTACTTTGAATGTATTTTCATCTTTGTACATTATTATAGAGTATAGTAATGAGGTATGGATAATTTGTGTTTTATTTAATTCTACTACACATGTTACATGTTACATTACAGTTTGCTATGATTGTATCCAATGACCTCAAGAAGTCTGTTCACCTACTCTTCAAAGATATACCAATCAGCTTTGGGATTGCAAAAAGTGATGGAGATGATTGTGAGGTCTTCCCTCATTGCAAGGCAATTGTCACCAGTTTGGCAAACAACAAATATCAATGGTGCCATCACAAGTTACCTACTACTCAAGTAAGGGTATTTTTGATTTAATATGTTTCCTAATAAATTTGAATTGATAGGGCACTATACTAGTGAAATTTATTGATCTTAGGATTGATGAATATTTCACCAAGCTTCTCATGGCATATCCAGAGCTCACAATCATGTGTTTGTCAAGGCACAGACTTACTGATATTGCCTTATTCACCCCTCCTTTCAAGCTCATTACAAAGGTAATATATGCAGTAAATCTTATACTAGCTTTCAATACACAATACTAACAAGTTATGATATAGGTTCACTGGGGTGTTGATGTTCTTGTAGAATAGGTCTCAAATCCTCAATTTCAGCATCATACTGATGAGAGACACCTGGAGTTGCAAAGGAAAGTGAAGGAAGCATATTATTGCTTCCCTGAAATGAAGCAGACTCATTGGTATAATAATATGAAACAAGTCCAGTAAGTGAATACTGATATTGATGCTTTCCTATATTTTAATCATTTAATACAATAGAGATGCACCTGCCAGGTGGTTGGAAATCATGTTTGTGCTCTGTATGCTTTCAAAATGAAGTAGTAGTCTGTGTAAAAGTTTGGCAGGTCCTGTTATATTGGCAATATGAATATGTAGTGTACTTTTGTAGTCATGCACTTAAAGCAAATTACTTTCAAAGTAGATCTCAAATCTTAAAAGTTACTTCCATGCTCATCACCAGTATCTGAGTCAGACTCCAAATTAATTTGAGCTTTCTCGCAGATGCAAGTAAGCTGGGTGCTAGAGCAATACTCAGCATGTAAGGGTCAGGGTGTCATGCCAGGCAAGGCAGGGCATGCACTGGCACAGGCACATTGGTGGCATTAACATGGCTCCATCATCACCATGTGTCGGGCACATCACATTCTCATGATGGTGGTACATCACCAATTCCCGCAGTGTCACAGTGGTGGTGGTATTGCCAATGCCATCATGATGTCATCATCGACGTGGTAGTATCACCAATGCCATTGTGGTAGTGGCAGTATTGTCATGGTCATAGTGGTGTTGCCAATGCCATTGCAGTGTCATGGTGGTGGTGGTATCACTGATGCCATCACATCTCCATCATTGTCATCATGGTCGCAACAGCAAGTGAGGTGGAGATGGCATGTGGGAGGCATGCAGGATGGTGAGGGGGTTAGACACAACCACAGAGGCTAGAAAAGGATGGCAGGCACATTTCTGCCAATGAACTCACTCGTCAGATTCATTTGTGGTCCTAATACGTCTTTAGATGGGGGTATCTTGTTGGGATGTGCACTGCGCATGAGAAAGCTTGTTGCTAGTTGCTCTGTGAGGCCAACCATCTGTTTCTCATGTTTACCACCAAGACCATTATAAGCAAGAACGACTATAGGCACACATTGTCAGATGGTACAAGAGAAGTGGTTGAGAGACATAAATGCAAGAGTTCTGGTGGCCTGGCCTTGGGCAATACATCCAGAAATATGTCAAAGGCTGTTCAGTTTGTCAGCAGAACAAAACCAACATCCATCTGACCATTCCCCCCCTTACACTAAGAAAATCTTCCTTGCTTGCCCATTCCAGTAGGTTTCCTGTGATCTTATCACAGATATCCCTGCTTCTACTTCCTCATCCTTTGACTCTCTTCTGGTTGTGGCAGACCACAGCCTTACTAAAGGGGTAATAGAACTATAACCACCAAGGGAATTGCTTCCTTCTTTCACCACAAAGTTTACCTCTACTTTGGTCTCTATGACAAGATCATCTCCAATTGTGGTCCACAGTTCGCCTCCTCCATCACTCGAGAGCTAGGAAAACTCCTAAAATATGACATGTCCCTCTCCACCACCTATCATCCTCAATCTTATGGAGAAACTGAACATGTCAATCAAGAAGTTGAAATGTATTTTCAAATCTTCTGTGGTAATAATCCTCATGGGCTGATTAGATCTCCCATGTAGAATTTACTCATAACCATCAACCTCACTCCATCACCAAAAAATACCAGTCTATCTCATGATAGGACATGAACCCATGCTCCTCCTTCGGTAATTGCTGAATTTTCCCTTCCTACCATATAATCCTGTCTGAAAGACCTCTTCACTGCTCCAGAAGAAGCACTAGCCTCCCATGAACTTGCCAGATAAGTCATGGCTTCTCGGAACAACTGAGAGTTTAATCCCTTCTCCCTCAAAGATAAGGTCTGGCTCGAAGCTAGAAATCTCTGCCACTCTATAATCAGCCTGAAGTTCACTCCCAAACAAGAAGGACCCCTCATTATCACCAAGGTCATATCGCCCATCACCTATCAACTCCACTTACCAAAAGCCTAGAACAAGAAGATCCATCCTATCTTCCATGCTTTTGTCTTATCTCCCTATTGTGAAAGCCTTGTCCATGGAAAGAATTTCCCTGCTCCACTGCCTGACCTCATCAAAGGTGAAGAAGAATACAAAATAGAAAAGATCATATGCCACCATGACACCACAAAGAGCCATGAATTTCCTGATCCAATGGAGAGAATATTCTGCTAAAGAAGACTCTTGCATATATAATGCCCAATCCATAATGTGAATGAATGAAGACCATAGAATGAGCATCGCTTTCAAGACAAGAGTTAGTTATGCAGTCATGATAATACCAGCAAGCTTACCATTAGGCACAAGCAACAATCCTTGATTTTGCTTGAATTGTAGTAAGTATATGTATTGGTGTGCAAGTATTGAATACAGAATAGGTTACTAATAGATTGGGAAGACTCATAGGTGTCCATGATGCCCTTGCATGCTGGGAGAATGGATAAGACTCATCAAATACAGAAGTGAGAATAAGAACACACACAAAGTTAATCTAGATGAGTCATTGCCAAATGGGCACATGAGGAGGCATATACATGGGCTTGTAGACACTGTGATGTCCATGTGGCCAAATCTATATGAGCATGCACCGACAACATACATATGTGGAAACTGAATCAGAAAATGTCAAACTCTTACCCCACGAAGGCATGGCTTGCAATAAAAAAAAGAGACAAGTATGTCATTAGTTCATTATGAAGACAAAGTGGTTACATGTTACAACTTCATAGTTACCTACTATTGAACAAGGACAAGTTATTGAGAATGTTCACTTACCTCTTGCCTTGGCCCTGCTCAGTGACACAGCTTTTCACGCTGATTCACTCTTTCTTCTTGAAAGTGTTCAGAATTTCTTGGACAATGTCATTATTCAAACATGACATGGCATCAGTACCATAAAGGTTTGAAATGAGAACTGAAAACAATCAAGACCAATTGAACAGAGCTACAAGATACATGGAAAGTTGAATTTCCTTGCATACATGGTTCACATACTCAGATTGTGCAGACATCAACTCTCCTGAGTGCAAAATGCTGATCCATCAGCTGAAAGTGTATCTGGAACGTGTGTGCAAGCAACTGATGTTGTTTCAATAGTTTGAAGATGAAGCATCAACTACAGAAGTCAATAAGATGCAGACAATACTCAAGGCCCTTCTCGCCAAGGTGAAGAACAACTACTCAATTCCAGAGATTCAGAAAGGTGAGCTATTATTGTTTCAACAGTCCTTGAGTACTGAGACAGGCAACTAGCATTCCTAAGATCTTGTGAGATGCAATGAAGAAACTCCCCAGTGAAGCTGATGTTCAAGATATATGTCATTGCCTCGACACCACAATCAGCCACATTTGAACAGACAACCAACAGGGTGCTATTAATTTTCCTGATGGAAAACCATTAAATTTACCCTGGAAGCAAGGCATCGAAGATCTTATGACCATGACATGCAAAGGCCTCTGGAAAGCACTCAGTTGTGATGATGGAACATTACTCTTCTTCTAGGAGTTTACCAACCCAGATACAGCCATAAAACCATGGAATGATCAAGATGTGAAGTGGTTGGCTAACCTGAAGACCAATTGTGAGAAACTAGAGCCTTGGTGGCATCAATTGGTTGGTATATTGTGAATAATTCAACATGTATTTGATGGCAAACTCATCCTTCTGATGGATGATGTCGGCATCAGCAAGACTTTTCAGGTAATCAAGTTCATTGTGTGTCTTGTGTACCATATCTCATATTACTGTCAGCACAACATATTCGGTGAGCATTAAATTGAGTCTCTGTACATCTAACTAATTGATGTACTATAGTTGACAAGAAGTGGCATGGACAAGATGGTAACATCCTGAGCAAGCCATTCATCATGGTGTGCCTGGTAAACCTTTACACACAATGGTCACATGAACTCAAGCGGTTCTTGAAACAACATACTTTGACATCAGGCCTTATGTCAGCAAGTACATGACTTGCAAGGACTGGTGACAGGATATCTTGGGCGAAAGCATATGGCATGCCCATCATCAAATCATTTTGGCTGCAGAAAGTGTTAGCATTCTGTTATCATAAGTCACACATAAGTCACCCTTCCCATGGCAGGCTATTCAAGATGATGCAAGCAACATTTATATTGGCTACATTCAGCAGGTAGGGGAAATGCCAACATTGTCACCAGCAGCAAGCAAGTGAGAGCAGAAAATGATCTATGGACTTGACTATCTTTCAGTTATTTTTGATGAAGCTCCTTCAGTGCATAGGTTAAATAAGATGCAGACCACATCTTATGCACTGTGGGAAGTCAGTGCATCACTAATTGTGATGATAGCAACACCTGTGATGACAAAGCTATAGGAAAGTATTGACTCATCTGTCAAGGGGCTTGCTAAGGGTTACCTCAAGGCTCAGGATCTATCTTGGTTACATGATGGGGATCAGCACATTCCAGATCAAGGATCAATTTCTTGAACTCACATGAGACTCAACTGTGCCCAGGCCAAGGACTGAAAAACAGAATGAGAACAGGAGATGTTGGGAGATTGACTCAGGAGACTGCTCAGCAGAAATGAGATGGAACAGGCTTCATTGACATCAGATGTGGCAAGCATCATGCATCACTGGATCCCAATCATTCATAAAGGATTCAAGAAATTTGTCATTTGGCACATGCTCAACTTGATTGATTGTGCTGGTCAACCCATCTTTGGCTTACCTCCATATGAAAACCACATCTTCTGAGTGAAGCTGTGTAATTGGGAAAAGAACATCTTCAGTACATTACCAATGATCTACTCAAATAGGGTCCAGCAATGACACTAGCAGGTGTGGGGAAAGTATGTGCATCTTGTTCATCAATTTTTTATTTTTATTTTTATTTTTTTAAATCCTCGTTTATTGTCCGCAAGGCGTTGCGCCTTTTGGTGGACATGTACAAATGTGCTACATGTGACTAATGGTTCAAGAAGAGAGTTTGTTTGTGCTCAGTACGTATCATCTGGAGCTCGACCCCCGAGGCTGCAAGCCAGCGAGAGCCCAGACCGCGAGTGGATAGTGCTATAATCGAAGAAAAAGCCAAGGGCGAACCCAGCGAGCGAGCATTAGTGCTTAGGGAAATGAGCCACTGATCGGATATGGAGAAGATAGAAATGGGAACATAGGGGAGGGGGAGAGAGACGGTGGGGGAGAGGTGCTGTAGGCGGCATATAGCGTATGAGGGGGGGGCCGCGACACGTTAGGGCGTTCGTCAGGGGAAGCAGGGAGTGGTCCACCCCAGTGAAGTCCACTGTGATCCCAATGGAGTCACCAGTTCAGGGTCCGCAACGTTCCGAGAGACTGTGAGGTCTCCATTGGAGTCAATCACAATGTAGATGGGCAGAAGGCCGGGGTTGTGAACAGCAACCACTGAGGGGACATCATCAGGGACTGCGAGGTGGAAGGAGGGTGCCATCTCTGAGTTGATGTGGTGGAGGTAGGTGGGAAGATCCTTGTGGTCAAGGATTGGCTGGAGCCATGGGTGGGATGGGTGGGCATCACGGGATAGAGCGGTGGACACAGAGGATGGGGGGGAGGGGGGGTTAGATGGTGGGGCTGTGGGCACTACTGTATGGGCAGCCGTAGGGGAAGGGGGGGAAGAAGACACCGCGAGGGAAAAGGTGAGGGCCTGGACTTCTTCCTTCAGCTGGTCCAGTTCCGCACGCATCTCATGCACTATCGCCACTAGATCCGAGGGTTCTGCGGTTTTGGCCGGGAGGGTTTTGCTGGGGCAGAGGGGGGACCACCTGGCTTAGGAGGGGAGTTCTGGGGGGGGGGAAGGGGCAGGATGCCCGAGCTGGCCACGGAGGTGGACCAGCATGTTGTTCTGGTAGATTAGGAGTATCCCCTTCTTCACCCTGCCTGAATTGGCCTCGAAGGACGACTCAGACAGGTGGGCCCTGAATGAGTGGAAAATGTGGCAAACCCAGCGGACTGCCTTGGGATCGTCTTTCCCGCAGGAGATGGAGAAAGTGGGGGCTTGGGAGGTCCGGTCGTTGTCAGGGCCGTCCTTCCTGGTCCAGGACCAGGTGGGGGAGTGAGTGGCAAAGTGCCGCAAAATGTGGCGGGGAAAAGTGGGAGGAGTGAAGCAAGCACAGAAAGAACCTCTAGGGAAAGAGTGGTAATGTTTGCCCGCATCACTGACGCGAATAGGGCATGGGGAGTCCACAGGACAGGTGTGTTTGGGGAGAGGGACTTTTTTCCCATGAGGAGATGGTGGTGGTACTGGTCCAAGAGGCATTTTTGTTCATCATTGTGGGTGGGCATCCTGGCCACCTGCATGTGACAGGCAATGTCAACACCATGATACATACACCTGTGTACATGAGCATCATGCTTATACAGATTGCACGCAACAAGTGACCTCTGCACAGTTGGGCATCCAGGATACCCACATCACATTGAAAATTGTGCAATGCACCTACATTCTCATTCACCTAATTCCTTTTGGATCAACTGTTACTGACATTTAACTTGCAGAACTTTTACATTGAATTTTGATGGGGACTCCTTCATTCGCATATAAATCTGTCAGATGGCAACAAGTGGACAGCTCAAGAGCTTCTTGTTCCTGTTCCATGTGGCACCCCCACCAGGACACCTTTTTTTTTGGTATCAAGCAGGTAGCAAGTCTCAAAACACAATATCCCAGCAACCCTACAACCCCTCAAACCCTTCCAAAGCCATCCCTCACACCAATGGGAAACCAACCCAAAAGATCCCAAACTCTGGTACCTCACACATACTCTCAAGGAACTCCCAAATTCTCATGAGATGAATACAACGATCTGCCCTCCACCAAAGTGAAATACTCCAAGAACGGCTTGAAATGTCTAGAAGACTGCCTTTTAATACTGATTGGAGAACCCATCACATTGATTCAACTTCCAAAAATAATAAAAACACTAATTGAACCCATTAGAGCAGTAGCATATCTACTAGAGGAAGCATCAGCAGGTGAAATCAGAGAATCTATCTCCAACCAAATCATCACCACACTAGTCCCCCAACTTGGGGAAACACACATGGCAACAGAAAACCCCACAAAAATATCAGAATCCACAAACTCCCAACTTGACCTCCTAACCGAACACTATTGAACACCTTACTATGGTGGTAATCAGCACTCACCAATCCATTAATGACCTCAAAATGAAGCTAGATGTCCCTCCTCAACAAATACAACATACAAACCACTCCACCTATGTGGCCGTGGTTCAAAACTTCAACCCTGAGACTCAACAATGCTAGACAGCCATTGCTAAATCCAAAACCTGCAAACACCAAGTCCTAATCAACCCTCTCCCTGGTCAATCCCTACATACAATAGCTGACACCAATGCAGCCATTCTGGCCAAGATCAACAACACTATTAATCATATTGAATTGGACCCGGAGATTAACATCAAAGTATCAAAATGGGAGAAATGGAAGAACAACACAAACATTAATAGCACCAGTGTAGATGTGTGGGAAACTCACACAGACTCTTCCAAGCAGAGATAAGATTTGAGAAGTGGGAAAGACTTGAGTGGAGTGAAGACTTGACACAGAAATGAGAGAAGAGAACAGAGATGTTCAGTTATTGGTACAGGCTGTCAGGCCTGGTTTATATACATACAGGATATGTTTGTACTTGTGTATACCCTTTACTATGTATGGTAAATAGAAAGTTGTATCATAGAATATTATGGAATGATGTAGAAGAAATGTGTCATCTAGTATGACACATGCCAAGACATGATGACTATACATTGGCTGGTCTTACTAAGTGTTAGTAATTATCAACATGTCATATCAAAGATAAGAGTCTAGACTGTTGAGTAGAAAGATAAGAGAAAGACCTTGGATCTTTGATTCTTGACACTTCTCCTAGAGATAATTTGTATGTGAGAAGCTTATTAAACTCCTGATTATAATGGTTCAAAATGATCTGCTGCAAGATTCTTGGTGAATAGATCTGCAAGCTGCACTTGTGTTGGAACGTAGAACAATTCTATCTTTTTATGTGCTTCAACAAATTCCTGTTTCATATGATATTCCTGAGCTGGATTACTTGTGAGAAAGATTGCCCCTTGGTTGTCAATGAAAAGTAGAACCTGTGGTAAGGAGAATCCAATTTCAAGAAATAAGGATTTGATCCAAGATATCTGTTAGGCAGATCAGACATTGCCATATACTCAGCTTCAGTACTGGAAAGAGCAATCATCTTTTGTCTTTTAGACACCCCAGATACCAGACCATCTGCAAGGAAAATGACCATCCCAGTTGTAGATTGTTACAGACACTACATTTCTCAATTACATTTCACTACCATTCATTTCCTAATCACTAACACTAGTCCCACTAGTGCACATGAACACTACCATAGTATTCCTTATCTCTTATCTTGCTTATCAAGACTTACCTTATCAGGTCACATGCTTCACATGCTACTAGTCACATGACCAAGTCACATGATCTTATTCCTGGACCCCGGAAGGGGCCAGGTCTGGAAATTTTAATTCGCCTGTGATTGGTTACATGGATTTATCGGGTTGCTTGGTTCTGCTTGTTCAACTCTTAGGGGAATTGTTGTCTTGGTGCGTTGGGGTGTGCATCTTGTGTGTGGGATTTCTTGGAAGGTGTGTCGTCGCCTGTACATTTCAGTGATTTGACGGTTCATTCTTTCAGGTTTCATACACTAAAGTTAGTTTGTGTTGTCTTGGAGCTCTTTGTTAGCAGTTCATCTTGCCTTGTTCTTTCGGGGTAGTGATACAGTGTCCTCATTGCTGATTGTGCGCATCCTCTCAGATGCAGAAGATCGTTTCTCGGTACAACATGTTTCATTCGCATTACTACACAAACTGTTTCGTTCGCATTGCTACGCGAACTGTTTCGCTTTGCTGGTGTGTACAGGGAAGCTGTGCCGAAACAATGCATGTACCCACTGGGCAGATTGTTACCTGTGTACATTCCAAGCATGCGGCTTTTGGTCCAGCAATTTGCGTTTTGCAAGTTGATGATCTTCGGTTATTGGCAAGCATTCACTCTGTGGCTGCTCCTGCTTGTGCCCCTCGAACTGTCTTGGTTGATGCTCTTCATTTGCACGTCTCCTGTCGGTGTCTCTCGCCTCCTTTTTTATTTGACCGGATAAAACACTCTCGCCGACATGTCGCACTACCTTCCCTACTTCCGGCTTTGCCAGTTGAACATTTCCTGCAAGCCGAACGGACCCGGGATGCTGAACGTCGATGTGCTGTATGAATTACGGATAGTTCATGCCGAACTCCGCATCATTCCGAAGACGCTGTGTGTGTCGCCAACGAAGATGGTAACTTTCCGCAGGAAGCTAGCTTGGACGATAAGTTTAATATTGTTGCGGAATGGCAATGTAAAATGGATCCCGGTCATTTTCTGGAGACCGCTTGCGCCGTCTGTGGTTGGTCTTTCTGGGTGGATGAAGTTTCTCTCCTCGAACCACATGTAGAATGGTTGCGCGTGTTGCAGAATCCTTTTTTACCTGGCCATGTGCTACCGGTTTCTTACAACCTGACTGTCTACGACGGTGCCATACTTACACCGGAGGGTATGCTAGACATGCAGGTTAGATAGGTGGTCCGCGTATGCGCTTCGTGTTGCCGTTGCTTGCTGGCGTCTCCTCCTAAACAACCTCAGTTTGTGCTGGCAAACTTCTTGTATTATGGGAAGGAGCGTTTGCTGGAGAACATCATGCATCCTTTCCATGGCGCTTCTCCATTCAACTTATTGCTCATCACTCATTGCCGAGCAACCACTGTCACACACAACTTCGTGTGGTGGGGATTGCGAGGGGGGTATGTCCCTGAAGAGTGTACACAACACTTCAATAAGGGTAACATGGTGGTTCTCCCGCAAGATCCTGGGCCACTTCGACATCTGTTACCTCCCACTGGGGACGAAATACGCAACACTGTTTGTGTGTTATTATTTTCGGGCGGTGGGAAAAGGCCGACGGCTGAGACCCTACGACATTTTGGGCCTGTATTGGTGACGAAAAGTAGAGTCACTGTCATAATCCGGTTTCTGGTGGATAACAATGAATGGTACCGAACGGAGAACGTTAGCTACAGCGAGGCAAACATGGCACGCCTTTTCAGCCCATCAGAAGGAGATAGTGATGTTGGCATCCTTCAGTCAATGGAAGTTGAATACACTGAGGACTCGGCATCTGACGATATTGAAGAAGATTGGGACTCATTGCAAGCCAAGATAGTCATGATAATGTTGCATATATGCTAGGCGATCACTCACCGCATAGCAGAGAGGCGATGAAGGCTTGTGTTACAACTTGCTCCTTTTCTTTTCTCTTATCGCTTATCTTGTACTACACGCACTGCGAACACTATTCCTTTTCTACGATGACTTCCCTTATCTCCAGTTCCGTTCCGTCGGCGTTCCGACAACACTGCACTTGCTTAGTCATCGTATACCTTCCTCCACATTCTATCTCTTTCCTTCGCATTCTATGCCTACCCTTAACTTCTCTTCCATGTAGTATATAAACCGTCGTTTATCGCCCCATGTACTTTCTTTACTCTTGAGCTCCCTTATATTCTTGTACCTTGTACAATCTATCGCTCTTGTGGTCCCCACTTGAACCGTTGGTAAAACAGCCCAACCTCCTTGAACTCTTGAACCTCGTGAGGACATCCCACGAGTTCCTTGATCCCTTGTAGTCTTCGTCCTACTCTGAAGGACGATACTTCTATAAGACCTCGTCGTGCTTCTGAGTCGACGCTCTCCTCGTTCTTCGCTTCATAAGGGCTACGCTCGTACCTACCTGGTCCAAGCGTAACAAAAGCTCAAGAGTATCTCTAACGGCTACCATCGCTGTAAGCCGCCACCATTTCGAACCCTCGACTACCACCTAGTCTCTGGGGCCTTCGTCGCCCATCTATCGCCCCCTCCACCTCAGAATCCTCATCTGAGGAAGACCCCTCGATCCATCTCTTTGATCAAGACATCCCGCTCTCTTCTGAAGCAGAACTCCTTGCCGATCAACAACTAGCTCAGAACCTCTCTGTTTCTCTCTCAATTCCCCGTGTTCCTACTCCGCCCTCTCCCACTCCAATCTCTCGTCCACCACCACCTTTCGGCTCCTTCCCACCGTCAAACCCCTACCCTCCCGTTCCTCCAAAAATGACCTCTACCTCGAAACCCTCTGAACTCCGTCTCGGCACTCCCGAAGCCTTTGACGGAGACTATGACAAAACCAATGCATGGATAGCCTCCATCATGACCTATCTTCTCGTTAACGATGAGATCTACAACACTGATGCTAAACAAATAGCATTCGCCCTTTCTTATATGACAAAAGGAACGGCTGCCACTTGGGCTTCCACCTTCCGACAAGCCGCCCTCGACTCCCTTGCTGCCGGAACCACCACTACCCTCTCTCTCGGAACGTTTGCAATCTTTACCAAAAAGTTCACGGCATCGTTCAAACACGCCAACACCAAGGGGAACTCCCTTAACTGGCTTATGACGGCCAAGATGGAAAAGAGGTACAACGGAAAAGAGAACATTTCTTTAAATACCTATGTCTCCAAATTTGCAAATCATACCTCCATCGCCAAAGTAACCGACCATGCAGTCCTTATCCAGCTCTTCAATGCCGGAATACCCCACGGACTCATGCGTAATCTCCAGATGATGGAGAAGATCCCCACAGATATCGAAGAATACATCGCAAAGGCTCAGACCTTCCAAAGTCAATACGAACACGTCCAGGAACTTACCAAACGAGGAGGAAAGTCCCCTTCTACCACGTATTCCCCTTCCATCACCCATCGCAAAGAACGAGACCCTAATGCCATGGACGTTGACACTATCCGCGTCTCCAAGATGACTCCAGAAGAACGCCAACGCTGCATCAAGGAAGGACGTTGCTTCCGCTGCCGAAAGACTGGTCACCGATCTGGTGACTGCCCCAACTTCCCCTCTGCCTCTTCCTCCACCAAAGAACGAAA
This sequence comes from Boletus reticuloceps, assembly GCA_018397855.1. Classification (NCBI taxonomy): domain Eukaryota; kingdom Fungi; phylum Basidiomycota; class Agaricomycetes; order Boletales; family Boletaceae; genus Boletus; species Boletus reticuloceps. Next base: position 405,683 of record JAGFBS010000025.1, read on the forward strand.
GGTTCGAAAGGTTGAAGAAGAACTCCCTCAACTCCAAGAGATTGAGGACGACGACGATGAAACCACCGTTAGGAAGGTTTCTTTCTCCTGCCCCTCGCAGGATTTTTAAAAAGGAGATCTCAGTCGACGCGAGTCCCTCCTATTGCTACAGTTGCTCCTGTACTAGTATCGAAATCATCTAGATCAATGAGAATCCCCATTCAACTCATCGATCCTTCGCATACTATGAAAGTCGTCGACACCTGCGCCCTGGTTGATAGTGGCGCCGATATCAACTGCATTGACTGGCAGTTCAATCGAAAGAACTCCCTCCCCACCACGAAACTTGATGTTCCCATCCAAGTAAGAAACGTTGACCAATCCGCCAATCAAAAAGGCGAGATTCGATTCACCTGCACCCTCTTCGCCAACATCGAAGGAATTGCCCACAAACTCCTTCTCTACGTCATGAACTGTGGACGTGAAAACGTCATCCTAGGACTCCCCTGGCTCAGAGCAGTCAATCCTTCCATCGACTGGACCTCCCAAACCCTTTCCATTCCCGAATCCTCCGACCAATCCACCGAATTCTACCAAACGCACGTCGCTGATCAAAAGCAACATGACTCCTTCTTCACCAAAACTCCCTCCTCCTGTCCTCCTCGCCACGTCAATGTCAACTCTGTATATGACAGTCAACTCTATGAATACCTCGAGCATGAAACCGAACAACAGTACATGCATCGCGCCCGCCAGAACTATGCCATTCACCGCATCATCCGCTGTGGTTCCTATTACCTCCCCAACAACTCTCCAGTCATCGCCAAGCTAACCACTGCCACGGAACTTGCTGCTGCCGCCGAGAAAGCCAAGCCCAAAATATCCTTACCGGCTGAATATTCTGACTATGCATCGGTCTTCTCAAAAGAAGCCACTGATCACCTTCCCCCATCACGATCCTACGACCACGAAATCAACCTTAAAGACTCCTTCTCCCCGATGATCGGAAAGGTCTATCCCCTTTCTCCAGCTGAACAGAAGGCGACGGAAGATTTCCTAGATGAGAACCTCGCCGCTGGAAAGATCCGCCCATCGAACTCCCCCCAAGCATCCTCCTTCTTCTTCTTCAAAAAGAAGGATGGCAAGCTACGCCCTTGTCAAGACTACCGCTACTTGAACGAACATACTGTTCGGGATGCTTACCCACTTCCGCTCATCTCTGATCTCGTCGACAAACTTAAAGACGCGAAAGTCTTCACTAAGTTCGATGTCCGATGGGGATACAACAACGTCCGAATTAAAGACGGACACCAATGGAAGTCGGCCTTCATCACCCACAAAGGTCTCTTCGAACCCCTTGTCATGTTCTTCGGTCTCTGTAATTCCCCCGCCACCTTCCAACGATTCATGAATGACTCCTTCCGTGATATGATCGCAGAAGGATGGCTCGTCATATACATGGACGACCTCCTCATCTTCTCTCCCGATAAAGCCACACACGAAGAACGCACCAAGCGAGTTCTCCAGCGCATGAAGGAACTCAACCTCCACTTGAAACTTGAGAAATGCCAATTTGCCACTGAAACGGTGGAATACCTCGGCATGATCGTAGAACCCGGCCGCATTGCTATGGACCCCGTCAAACTTGATGGGATTTCCAAATGGCCTACCCCGACCACCCCCAAAGAAGTCCGCTCCTTCCTTGGTTTCGCCAACTTCTACCGCCGCTTCATCCCAGATTACTCAACCGTCGCTAGACCGCTTATCGACCTTACCAAAAAGAACCAACCTTGGAAATGGTCCGATGAATGCGACCGATGCTTTTCCCATCTCAAGGAACTCTTCCTCGCCGAACCAGTCCTTCGGCTTCCTGACCACTCCAAACCCTTCGCCATTGCCACCGATGCTTCCAAATACGCCACCGGCGCAATTCTCCTCCAAACCGATACTAACGGTGACTGGCATCCCTGCTCCTACCTCTCCCAATCCTTCTCCCCTGCTGAACGCAACTACGATATCTACGATCGCGAACTCCTCGCTATCATCCGCGCTCTTAAAGCTTGGAGACACTATCTCCATGGAGCTTCCTTCCCGGTTCAGGTCTTCACCGATCACAAGAACCTCACTTACTTCCGTCAGCCCAAGGACCTTAATCGTCGCCAAGCCCGCTGGTTGTTAGATTTAGCGGACTTCGACCTTAAGATGATCCACGTTCCTGGTTCCTTACTCTCCGGACCGGATGCCCTATCACGCCGGCGAGACTTTATCCCTACTGACTCCGATGAGAACAAGGGTACCACCCTTCTTCCCCCTTCTATGTTTGTCCGTCTTATCGACTCCACGCTGGCCCACCATATCTCCTCTTCCTCGGCCTCCGACCCGCTTGTCCTTCAGGCACTCCAGGCGCTCAATGGAACTATTCCTCCCGCCTTCCGCTCCCGCCTCTCTGATTGGCAACACTCTGAAGGCGTCCTTACGTACAAAGGCCGTGTCTACGTACCCCCCGATTAAACCCTCCGCCATTCCATCCTGGAACGATGTCATGACCATGAGTCTACCGGTCATCCTGGTTACCTAAAGACTCGTCAGCTTGTCGCAGCTGAATTCTGGTGGCCCGGACTCGCGCAATACGTCCGGAAGTACGTCGAAGGGTGTTCAATTTGTCAGCAGAACAAGTCAAACACGCACCCTACCGTCCCTCCTCTCACCCTGATCAAATCATCCTGCACACGCCCATTCCAGCAGATCTCCTGTGATCTCATCACGGATCTCCCCGCTTCCACTTCTTCTTCATTTGATTCTCTTCTGGTCGTAGTAGACCACGGCCTTACTAAGGGGGTAATTCTTTGTCCCACGAAGAAGACTATTACTGCCGAAGGTGTCGCTTCCCTTTTCTTCCACAAAGTCTATCTCCGCTTCGGCCTCTATGACAAAATTATCTCTGATCGTGGTCCTCAGTTCGCCTCCTCCTTCGCTCGAGAACTAGGACGACTCCTGAACTACGACATCTCTCTCTCCACCGCATATCACCCCCAATCCGATGGAGAAACTGAACGAGTCAACCAAGAGGTTGAGACATACCTTCGCATCTTCTGTGGCAGTAACCCCTCCTCATGGGCCGATAAGATCTCCCACGCAGAATTCGCTCACAACCACCGCCCTCACTCCGTCACCAGTAAATCTCCGTTCTATCTCATGATGGGATATGAACCCCGTGCTCTTCCCTCGGTACTTGCCGAATCCTCCCTTCCCGCTATCAATACCCGCCTCAAAGACCTCTCCGCCGCCCGAGAAGAAGCATTAGCTTCTCATGAACTCGCTCGACAAGTCATGACTTCTCGAAACAACCGAGGATTCACTCCCTTCACCCTCGGAGACAAGGTCTGGCTCGAAGCCAGGAATCTCCGCCGCTCCATCATCAATCCAAAGTTCGCCCCGAAACGTGAAGGACCCTTCGTAATCACCAAAGTCCTATCTCCCATCACATACCAACTCCGCTTACCGAAGGTCTGGAAGATCCATCCCGTCTTCCATGCTTCTCTCTTATCTCCTTATCGCGAGAACGCTGTCCATGGGAAAAACTTCCCTTCTCCTCCACCTGACCTTATCAACGGAGAAGAGGAATACGAAATTGATAAGATCATACGGCACCGCGGAACCCCGAAAAGCCGCATGTTCCTTATCCGCTGGAAAGGATACTCCGCTGAAGAAGATTCCTGGATTCCAGAACGGAACTTAAAACATTCCAAGGCCGCTCTCCAGGACTATAAGAAACTTCATCCCTCCGTTTTCTCTCCCTAGCTCTCGAAAATGTCTTTCGAACAACTTTCTATCTCCACTGAGTCTTCCCTCTCTGTCTCATCCGCACCTACGTCTCCTTCTTCCACCATCGCCGAACCCGGATGGAACTCCTCCTCCGTTACCTACAATCCATCCAACATCCCTGGAACCGCTACCATCGATGAACCGTTAACTCTCCCTGCTCCCGTTCCTACCGTCCCCGTCGTCTTCCATCCCCCTCTTCTTGTACCCGATGAACCCGCTCCTGCACCTCGTCCCATCCTCGCAGTAGACCTTCCCCTCTATGCCAATAACATGAGACCCGATACTCCTTCTCCCCGATACGTACGAAACCTTTCCAACTATATCTTAGATTCTCATTTCTCTATCCCCCTCGAGGCCCACATGGACATGAACTCCGCCTTCCTCGGCCTTTATAAGGCATACCAGCAGACTCAGAGACTCTCCCTCGTCACCAACAACTTCACCGCGTTCAATACCCCAGAACTCGATAGACAATGGGTCGCTTCCTCCCAAGCGAACATTCTCGCCAACCTCCATCAAGTGATGTACCAGATGGAGTTCGGCGAATTCATCACCGATATTGACCGCTATACCTTGGAACTTGCAGTAGAACGAATAGCTTCTGCCCAGACTATTCCCCTCGCACACCCCGCTCTCACCGCGATCAACACCCCCCCTGCTTCTACTCCATCCGCATCGTCTTCCCCTCTTTCTCCCGAAGAAGTCGTTGTCTTAGATCGCGCTGAACAAGCCCATAACAACCGGAACACCCCCTTCTTGGGGGCCTTAGAACGTCAACCTCTCCTTCCCTCTCACCCAAGCTATGCCCACGCCTGTTACCAATGCCACCGCATCGGACACGTACGCCGCAACTGTCCCTTCTACATGTGTCCTATCACTGGCTGTCGCCAATGGGCTCCTGGACATGACCAGCACTCCTGTCATATGGCCACTCGTCGTCCTTCCCTTGCAAACCGACTCTCTACTGTCGGCCCTACTCGTACTCGTGGCACCTTAGCTAGCCGTCTGTCTGATGGTCCCTCTCGTTATCATACTCCTTCCTCCACTGAGAGACGTTCTCCCCCACGACAGTCTTCGTCGTCTTCTTCCGGATCCTCTCGCGGATCCTCTCGAGGTTCTTCTCAAGGTTCCTCCTCCCATCGGTCTTACCGATCTGCTCGTTCCTCTGGTACTCGCCGAGTACTTCCAGTGCCTCCTCCGCGTGCTTCCGCTCCATCCCCACCCTATCTTGATGACGCGCAGTATGATGATCCCATCACCGAGGACGGTTACGCCAACATCACTGGCTCTCCTGGCGCTTCATACTCTAGTCTCTATTAGTCCTTCGACGATGTCTCGGATCTAGTAGGGGGGTAATGTTACGACTTGCTCTTTTCTTTTCTCTTATCGCTTATCTTGTACTACACGCACTGCGAACACTATTCCTTTTCTACGATGACTTCCCTTATCTCCAGTTCCGTTCCGTCGGCGTTCCGACAACACTCCACTTGCTTAGTCATCATATACCTTCCTCCACATTCTATCTCTTTCCTTCGCATTCTATGCCTACCCTTAACTTCTCTTCCATGTAGTATATAAACCGTCGTTTATCGCCCCATGTACTTTCTTTACTCTTGAGCTCCCTTATATTCTTGTACCTTGTACAATCTATCGCTCTTGTGGTCCCCACTTGAACCGTTGGTAAAACAGCCCAACCTCCTTGAACTCTTGAACCTCGTGAGGACATCCCACGAGTTCCTTGATCCCTTGTAGTCTTCGTCCTACTCTGAAGGACGATACTTCTATAAGACCTCGTCGTGCTTCTGAGTCGACGCTCTCCTCGTTCTTCGCTTCATAAGGGCTACGCTCGTACCTACCTGGTCCAAGCGTAACAGCTTGAGCACTTGCTTGTGCACTGGATCATCAATGATTTTTGAATTCCGAGGCTGGTACTGCTTATGTTGCTGACACTCATCCTGGGTTACTGTCGTTTTTGTTCCTGCATTTGGATCTGTGGGGAATTGGTGGCTTTAATCATCCGGGACAAACACCTTCTCAAAGATTGTCCATTGAGGCTCAATTAACATGCTTGCTGCATCAGTATCGATCACTGTTTGCTCTCGATCCAAATTTCGCCTTCATATTTTGGAACGTCATTCAGAAACAGGCAGCAAGTTGGACGATGATGTTCGGAATGAAAGAATCAATGCATTGCCAGTAACCTCTTCCGTTGTTCGGGTTGTTGAACTTATTTTAATATATGTTTAATTTCAGGTTTACCAACGATGTTGCTGCTGTCCGGAATTCCCTCATTGATGTCACGAACAAATGGGGGCGAGATTCTGTGGCCGTACTGGTAACTGATGTTGAAAAACATGTCACAAGACTGTTGGGCGAGCTTCATTTAATGACCAAGAATGTCAAGGGTACTCCCGGTTACATGTTATGTCAACGGAATGAAATCAGATCACTTATTCGTTGATTCTCCACACCTGCCCTGTTCATCACACTCAATCCCCATGATAATTCGTCTGTCATCTTGGGCGCTCTTGGCGACATCCCTCCTAATGAGTGGCATGACATGAACTCATATTGTCATTCAGTCTTTGTTGCTCAGCATCCATCAACTGCAGCCCGAGCGTTTGATGAACAAATACAGGCTTTTTTTTGATATCGTTGTTTGCTACGGAAGGGGGAGAGGGTTGTTCGGGACCTGTGAAGGTTATTATGCAATGATTGAAGCACAAGGACGCGGATCTCTACACTGCCATCTTCTTCTGTGGTTGAGAGGAAACCTGTCACCACAAGAACTACGTGGCCTGATGGCTTCGAATCCTACAATGAAACATGCTGTTTTTCATTGGATGGAAGATCTAATAAAATGCGAGTTGCCGGGAACATGTTCTGTGCAAGACAGTGTTGACTGAGAGATGGCCTTTGTTGATGAAGGGCTGTCGGACTGCAGGTTGAAATGACCTCCACAAATTACAGGCATTGATCGCGATGCTTTTGTGCAGGAGTTTAGCCAATTCGTTCATTGACTTGCAATCAAATGCAATTGGCACGTCCACGATGAAACATGTTATAAACACTTGAAGGACAATGAATCATGATCGGACACAAATTGTCGAATGTGGATCAATGGAACTACTCAGGCTCTTACCGAGTTAGATAAAGCAACAGAATCTATTCTTCTGTGGCACTTACATCCCTGGATCAATAACTTTAACAATGTGGTTCTGTTTCTCATGCAAAGCAATATGGACATCAAATATATCGGCTCTGGACCCGCAGTGAAGGCATTAGTATATTACGTGAGGGACTACATCACAAAAAAAGACATACTTGAACTACACACAGGATTGAAGACACTCCAGGCGGCGATTTGAAGTCACGCAGACAAGTTTCATGGAGATACTGTGTCATCCAAGGCTACTCGCGACCATAGTCTATTGATGAAGAGCGTCAATGCTTATAATGGACGTATTGAAATTTCGCACCAACAAGTGATGAGCCATTTGGTCAGAGGTGGCGATTTCTATTCCAGTCACTCATTCTGGACCTTTCATTTCCATGAATTCTGGACCGCGTTGGCAGCATGTGAACGAAACTGAAATGATAGAGAAATGATCAAGCTGGAGGACATTGTGGTACTGGATCATGAACCAGACATATTTGTGGATTTCTCCATTGGTGACGGAGTGGTTTTGAGTGACTTAACTGATTATACACATCATCCCGACTCCGAGCCTGTCGATTCAGTGTCAGTATGGTCTTTCATCAAACGATGTAGAAAGATACGCCCCTTCAATAGCGTGCAGGCTAAGAAATAACCTTCCATTTCCTTACACTAGATTGCGAAGACCACAACTCTCCATGATGGAGATGATGACAAAAGTGAGAACGCGGATACCATCGCTCATCGTCGACCAAGGAATCTGCGTGGATTCTTTGCATCTGAACACCCACAAGCTGACACACATGAAATACAATTGCGATCCAAACATGTCGTTCCAGTGATACTCGGGAATAACCTACCACGCAAAGGTATCAGCGACAGTGGTGATGAGTATCATTATCAATATCTCATGTTGCTATTCAAACCCTGGAGAACACTGGAAGACCTTTGAGAAAGCGGAAGAACATGGGAAGATGCATTTCACTGAACAGAGTGGAACATGTATTCACAAAAACTGATACGAAACATGACCATTGACATGGAGTGCAGGGATGCGAAGCATTCTCGAATTGGATTACCATCAGGAGTACCTGTAGATGGCGCCGAAAATAGCAAAGACATTCCTGAACATATGCACACAGAAACCCTACTGACTGATCTCCTTGACAATGATAACGACATCGCCGACACTACTAGTCTCACAGCACTTGTTAACAATGTGTCGCAAAACGAAGATCCCCTGCTGAACAGTGTACTCGTGGATGATGAACACGAAGTCTTTCAGATTGCCAATAACCACAATGGGAGTTTTCGCAAGGTCGCAAAGGGACCACCAATCAAAGGCCAGGCGATGGAGCTGTCAGATGAGATGGATTCCCCCTTGAAGGAAGAAAAAGCGAGCATGAAACTGGAGAAGCGCAAAAAAAGACCATGGATAGTCCTTGAACCCGATTGTGAGACCACGGTTAAGCGCGCCCGCCACAATGATCCACGCACCTCTGCTACCGAAGTTGTTGATGGGTCTCAACCAGACAAAATGGGCACCCTGACTTTAAGTTGTGATGAGGTGTTGAAGATAGTCAATGACATCCACTCAGAGTTTCACCTGGACGTGAATGAGGAACAATCTAGAGCATTTCACATCGCTGCCAAACACTTTGTGTCACATGCCACAAATCAACTGTTACTCTTCATCACTGGCATTGGTGGATCCGGCAAGAGCCACGTCATTAAAGCAATTGTGGCTCTATTCAAGCGCTGTGCATGTCCCAACCATTTATTGTTAAGTGCTCCTACAGGTTGCGCTGCAATTCTAATTGAGGGGTACACCATTCATGCATTAACATTCCTTCTGAGCCATACCATTGCCAAAAATCGAGAGGACCTGGAAGCTATTTGGAAGCATGTTGAATACCTCATACTTGACGAAATCTCGATGGTATCAGCCGAGCTTCTATGTCAAGTTTCTGAACATATTGCTTTAGCCAAAAACAAGTCACACAGATTGCTCAATAGGGACTCTCAAGGTCCTGTTGTAACCTGAGTTTCAGCTCGGAATAAAACTTGACTCAGCAGGACTTTCGAGCGGAGTTCGAATCTAATGTGAGAGCTATGCTGTGCGCCCCGCACCTCCCTCTATGATGATAACTATTAACCATGATCAAGCAGTCGAAGCGCCAAGCCCTCCTCAAGGATCTCAAATCTGCCAGGCAGGATCTCCAAGTTGCCCGCTATGTGGATCTCCTTGCCGCTTGTATCCACCTACTTCGTGCTTGCGCAGACTTCGACTCAGATATGGAGCTGTCAGGCTCAAGTACATCGGACACCTCTACATCGGATTCGGAGCTACTAGATGAATCTGACACTGATCTTTTATCACTCCTTGCTTCATCAGATGATCTCCCCCCTCTGCTCACTTTCAGTCCTGCAGTTCAGGAGTACGAATACCAAATCACCGCTCTGAAAGATGAAGTCCGGCAAGCTCGATATCTTGCAACCCACAGGCTGGGAAAAGCTGCGCAGGCTCCACAGCTCCAACTTTTGGAGCAGTGGGCCCTGGATGGTGACTTTGACAAGTTCTGTTGCAAGCTGCGTGTCGATCCCGACGTTTTCAAGCGCATTGTTGATCACATCCAGGCTGACCCTGGGTTCTCAAACAACTCAAACAACCCCCAATTCCCTGTCCCGATCCAACTTGTGATCTTCTTGAATGGAGCTGGCCACTATGGTAACGCGGCGACAACAGAGGATTTAGCAGAATGGGCTGGTGTATCTGTGGGGACAATTTACAACTGTATCCGGCAGGTAATGACAGCCATTCTGCAGCTTCATGATGAACATATCCACTTTGATCCTTTGGAAGAAGACAATCAGCGGGAGCGGGAGCGTGCGAAGCAGTGGGTAGAGGCACAGTGCGGCATACCTAAGTGGCGGCATGGATTTCTCTGTGTTGATGGCTCACCGTTCAACTTGTTTCAAAAACCTGGTTGGCATGGCGAAGGGTTTTATGATCGCAAATCCCGGTACTCGCTCTCGGCACAGGTAGGATTCCCATTGTATCATGTGTGCCAACCAGCTAATTGTTCAAATAGGTCATCATTTTACCCCACAACCTCCGCATTGTTGACTATGTCATTGGTGTACCTGGGAGTCTGCGTGACTCCAACTCATTTGCACACTCACATCTTGCATGGCAACAACACTCGTTTTTCAGAGGAAGTGAATTGGTTTGGGCTGACTCAGCTTACCCTTGTCAGCCATGGTGCATCCCACCATTCAAGCGACCGAATGCTGGTGTCTTATCACCTGAGAGGCGAGCTTTTAATCAACATCTTTCATCGGTAAGTTTTTTGTCATCAAAAAAAAATACATTGTTAATACGGGGTTGGATAGGTCCATGTACGTTCAGAACACTTTTTTGGCTCACTGAAAGGGCAATTCCAATCCCTGTGCAATTTACGAGTTCAGATCCAAAAGCAGACAGATCTGAGTTATGTGAACATGTGGGTACACTGTTGTCTTATACTTCATAACATGATTGAGGAGATCGAGGAGCAGCTGGGGTTGAAGCCATTGGTAGAAAGGTACCGGGAAGAGGCAGAAGAATGGGGGGAGGGGGAGTGGATAATGAAGAGGTCGCAGCAGATGACAAGTTTACAGGCACACCAGGACAGCTATTCCGCAATCGTTTGATGGAGATCTTATGTCGTCGCCAGTGTGAATTGTAGGGTATACTTTCGCATTGATACTACGGAATACATGAGGTGTATCAAGATCAACTAAGTACAAGTACAACGAGATTCAGGCGGGTTGAAAAAAAAAGATGGTGCAATGCTGATAACAGATTGGCAACAAAAAAGTGATCAGTCCTCGAGAAGGTCCATACTTCCCTTTGCGGCAAGCTGGGCCTGCTTGAACTTCAGCTCCTCGATGTCCTTCTGAAGCTCAAGGTTCTTTAGATTGTTGGCAGAGATCGACACCTTGTGGCTCTGCTTAACCATCAGGAGACGGAGGTCATGCTCATGTTTGTCTTGAGCCTCCCAGGCCTTGAGTTCCCTTGCTGTGAGCAGAGTGTTGTACCGATCCGCTTGCTCACGTCCTGACTAGAAAGACCTTCACGAAGGATATTGAGAAGACCTTCATTCTTGTCTCCAAGGACAGTGGAAGCATGCTTGCTGACATCACGAGAGCATTTGTGTGACGATGAGGCAAGGCTGGTGGGTGTGATATGTGATGAGGATGATGCCATGCTTATGGGAGGATTGCTAGAAGTTGGAGAGGGTGTGTGGGATGTTGCCCGCTGTTTGCCTTTCGCTGATGAGCTGGTTACCTTTTGGGCATGTGCAAAGAATGTGCTGAGCATCCCGGGATCATCGCTGATGGCTGGTGGCGGGGGATGAGGCTGTAAACGCTGAGCAGTACTAGTAGAGATATTGGGGATGTTGACCAAAAGTTCCTGACCACTGACTTGACCTTGGGTGATGTCTCCTTGTTCTGCCAGATCGGCTGCATCCCTTGGTAAGTGCTGTCGTGCTGATCCTCCCCCCTGCTGCAGAGCATCTTCCTCCCCCCCCTGCCTCCCCTTTCCCCTCCTCCTCCTCACCTCCACCATCAACCCAGTCATCATTTTCCAGAGCCGTAGACAGCTTAGACTTTGCAAAGAGCTCCTGGGCCTCTGCAGCATGATCTTGGCTAGGATCTGCAGTGCTGAATGTTTGGTTGAACGCAGGATTGTCCTTCCACCATCCATGCAGATCCTCCCACCAAGGGAAAGTGGGCTTGAGTTGCTCTACCAGATAATAGGTAGTTAGCTGTGTATCAGATGTAAGGGGGAATGACCGTCATACCAAGAAGGTTTCGCTTATTGGGATCTTCTAACATCTGCTCGATGGTGATTCCAGCACCCAAGTATCCAAGTTCCTTGTTGAATGTGTTGTACTTGGTCTTCAGCCTGAATGTACTGATCAGAATGATACCGCTATTGATTAGGTATGATAAGAACAAATTTTACTTACTTTGCAAATCGACCCTCGATCGTTTTGACAAACGACAGGTGGTCTACAGAGTAGGCCTGCCGGACCACAGGATCCCGGTCATTGGTGAATACATGTTGTGTGATTTGTTGGTAGTAACTGTCTTTGCTCGCACTCATTTGCTTGCAGGTCCTGCCCTGTCTGATAGCATCCTGAGTAGAATCAGAGAAAAGCTTGAGTTGAAGGTCCAGATTGTCCTTGCAGAAAGCGACAAGGAGATTGGTATGATATGTGTACTCCTTCCCTTCCCACTGAATACAAGAGGTGCTGGATGTGGCGGCTTCTCCCTGGGTCTGATTACCATGGCCATGGCCATGGGAAGTACCCCCTCATCCTCGGGATGCAGCTCGGGGAGCCATAGTTGACGGCATAAGGGTGGGGGATATACATTGAACCCCCAGCCCTCAAGAGAAAAATCGGAGCTTGAACTTGCCAGCTCGGCATGGGTGAGTAGGAAATTTATGTTTGTTTTGTTGGTCGTAAATTTGACTTTGAGACACACTAATGAACCTTTTGGTGGTCTCCATATCATCTTCGATCTCGGCCAGTTGCGACCAATTGGAAGTTCAGCGCTGTTTGCAGAAGAGCTGTTAAGACATGTTGGTTCAACATTGAGCGACAACAACAGGTACAATCATGGTGAATTGGGAGTGTCCATCTGGCAACAACTCTCCTATGTCATTGAACTGAAGCAGAAGGTATGAGCAGAAGAAGACAGTGCATATGTAGCCCTTCTGGAAAGAGTCCATCTTGGCAAGCTTCTATCATCATCAACAACTCGCACGTTCAATCGGATTACAACATCCTCAAAGCTTGATGTTTAGACCACATGAAGATCGATCACCCCGAACAACATGCATCGTTGTGTAACGCTCCTGTGATATTCAGTACTCGTCAACTCCGAGACCTTTTCAACGAAATGAAGACACTGCAGTTTGCTCGGGAGACAGAACAGCACTACAAAATCTACTTGGCTGTGGATAAAGTCGCACGGAAAGTCGTCCATGGTCAAGATTGAATCCAACTTTCACACATGGACATTAAGGAATCGAAGGAGGCCATCAGACGGCTACCTCTGGTACCAGGTATGCCAGTAATGGTAACCGAAAACATTGCCATGGAAGGGAAGGTGGTGAACAGATCACAAGGTATCACGAGGGTCGCAAAATGACGACATGAAACTCATTATTTTCCTCTCAAGGGACTGTCCTCAACATCATATACCATTCGACACCAGAAGGATGAGAGGTAGTATGTGTTTAAGTTAAAATCACGCACTCGCTGCTTCACCTTGCAGGACTTGCCAACTCTGTGATACCCATCTTTCCTACTACAGTAAACTTTTGATACAAGCATAGCGGAGCCACACCAATTAGAGTCTCACGTACACAAGTTCCTCTCATGCCTGCTTGGGCCTTTACGGACTACAAAGTCAAAGGATCATCTATGGACAACGTCGTTGTCGACCTTGCAAGTGCAAGAGGAACACAAAATGGCTACATAATGTTATCCTGTGCAAGAGGGTTGTTGCGCTTAGCGATTCTCAGACCGTTCTCGCCACATTGAATTTTTGCTGAATTGAAGAAAGACCTTCGAAATGAACTTGCCTGTATAACTCCTCTGTGTGGTTCAACACACTGCAGGATACAACGAGTCATGCTGCTGCGGCCACGTGACCATATGCCACTCTTGTCTGTGGTCGAAATTTAAAGGGGTAGCTATCTCGCCTTTCTACCACCGGAAACTCCTAATGCTGAAATGTACTGAAGCCCGTGCTGTGGACCACCAAGTCAGAAAACAACAAAGGTATCATTCACAATTACGCACTCAGTGTGAGATTTACTCCTTTCAGAATATTTTAGGACAGAGGAGGTAATCACAATGTTCGAATCAACCTCTCGTTCCAAGACTGCTAGTCAATATGACATTCAACACAACGACAGAGATGGAAGTCTCACACCTTTAGCCTCTGACAAAGAGGAAGGAGGTTCACGTGTAGCAATGAAACCTACTCAGAGACGGGAAGCTGAGGATGATAACAAGCCAGCTAATACTTCCAACAGTATGGGTGCGTGTCTAAATGGCTCATTAAAAATGGGTCACCCAGTGACGACAGCAACAATTCAAGAAGGAGAGTCTTTGGTGCCACAAATGATCGAAAAAGCAATGACAGTTGAGAGTAACGAGACAATCAACACTAAATCAACGAAGGGAAAGACGAAGAACAATGAAATATGCAAACTGACAATCAAGCATGAAATGACGACAGATCCTGTGAAACCGACCATTCAGAGCATCATTCTGCTGCCGACCACGATCTTCATCGATAAACAACAAGTTGCTCGTTACGATGAAAAGCTCCTCAAGTATTAACATCTCTTACATCACCTTGCAGTACTCATCAATGAAAAGGTGAATATTTATGTGATGGGTCAGTTGCCACCTACCAGAACCTGGGGAACATTTCAGCCATTCAAGGACCATCGATCTATCTTATGCATTCCCACCACTAACAAACCTATTGTCATCTGGAGCGTGGGGCACGTTATTTCAACTTGGTTCCACAGAGTAGGTGTACCTGAACGACAGGGATCCATTATGATTGCACCACTATCCACCGCTCTTGCTGAACAAACAGCCAAATTGATAAGCGGATTTTCTGTGCCGCCTCTAAGTAAGTAACCTCATGCGAAAGGAACATCCGAAACAAATGATCACCCCACAGACATTGATGATGGAATTAAGATAGTTCATGCTGTGAAATGGCAAAGCGACAAGGAGTCGTCCATTTCTGTAAGCATATTTACATATGTCGTCGACAAGCAGGGGTTGACAGACATTTGTGCTGTACAGGAGCTATTTAGTGACATGTACGATGCGACGGAAGTGTTGAACAACAAAAAGGAGATGGAGCTCCACTCCATCGCGGACATCAAGAAGAACGACTTGGTTGTCCTAGAAACAAAGTTATTGAAGTACCGCACTAAAGACGAACACAACAAATGGACCGTGCAGCACGTGCAAATGGAGCTCGTCACAATCTACTTGCTCAACTCAGCTGACGAGCATCACCAAATGCCTGTCGTAGAACCCATGCATGAGATCAATGACTTGGAGATTTGATTATGCATGCGATACTGTGTGTATCTCAAACCGAAACTGGACTGCACTCCAATTCTGTCTGAATGACATAGCTTTCACCAAAACACTTGTAAATTCCAGGTCTCATTCTCATTCACGAAACCACATCAAAATAAATATCTCTCGTTACCGTTCTACATCACCTTCACACTGAGCAAACACCGTCATTGACCTAACCAATTCATCATCAAACCAAAGTGGGTGCACTGTTGTTCATGATGCTAGACAAGATTAGCGACATGCCATACCATAAACGCAAGAATACTTACGTGTCGAACGCCAGCGCTGCATAAGGTCCATCATCCACCATGAAATCTCTTGGGCTGTAATCATTGTGAAGCGCTAAAAAGAGATAAGAGGTGCTTGCAGGCTCATGCGCTGCAATACCTTCAAAGATACAAAGTATATGAATGACACCATTCAACATAGAGAACGAGAACATGCATTTGTCAAGAATCATCATGATTGGAAAGAATTCGGAGCAGTTTCTGATGTGAAAGTTGCCACCAACTGCCTCGAACACCTCACAAGCACAGAAACCACCCGCAACATGTGGTCGCAAACTGAGACAATTAACAACCCTAGGTACCAGAGACACGAAAGGAGTGGCAGCTCTACCTAGCAACACTGAACATAAGCTTATACAACGGTAAGAAAAGACCAAGCCTTCCAATGTAAAACACTTACTCATGAATGATGTGATTCACATCATACATGTCGTCTCTTGTCATCGACAACACTGGTCCAGTTACAGATCCCATCTTCACCACCAAATAGGGGGAAAACAGTGTTCCAGCTGGACCTTCTTGCAAGATCTTGTCCCAAAGTGCAAGAAACTTAGCTTCATCGTCAACGCATGCCACCAGACGGTCATGCATCTTCCAATTCACCTCCCGATGGCCAAAGTAAATGTGCTCAATGTTGTGAAAATTGCTGGGCAGCCCAGAGAGCAACGCCTTCTCCGCTGACATGAATCCCTTGTTATCCCGATCCGTGTATAAGAAAACTAAAACAGAACTGTTAGTCATCATTTCAAGAAATGTAGTGAGGAAGTGTGAGGATGAAGCTGCTCGACAATGCGCTGCCAAAACAAAGAAAACCAAAATGACGAAGACTTCTTAGGAGCTTCTGTAGTCTCACCTTAGGAGCTCACCCAACCTCACCTTCTTCCCACCACCAGGATGAGTGACAATCTCATCCTCGTCGACACCTTTTTATTGCTACGCCCAACTCTCGTATATGAACATTTGCATCTGTACGTCTTCCTCAATGTCATCTCTCTACTGGCATTAGCCTCCACCTGCCGCCACCTCAACACAGAAATATGGGCATACCTTTGTAGACGTCTTACAGCAAGTTTACATGACTTCCTCCCTCAACCAGCCCAATTCATCACATGCATGAGGAGCACACAAACCATCATCTCTGGCTCATTCGCCCTTCAGTTCATTTTCGGCTCTGGTCGAGTGCCCTGGAACGTGCACGACCTCGACCTGTACACGGTCTGAGCACAATTACCTGCAGTCAAAACAGAGCTAGTAAAACAAGGTTATCAAGTTGTCAAAGAAACTAGACCCAATGTTAGTGAATACTCCCTGAGCGAGATTTTCAGCATCGTGAAGTTATGGAGTAATGGCCACTGCATCGACCTTGTCGTTTCACGAAGCTCCTCGCCAGTGTCTCCTGTCTTCCAGTTTCATTCCACCATCATCATGAACTACATCTCGGCAGACAGCCTTTTTGCAGCCTTCCCATCAACAGCAGCACAATACATCTCAATGCCAAACCCCTCTGTTTTCTTCCAACTGCACGCCATGTGGCGAACCCTAAAATTGTATGTGAAGTACTTCACAAGGGGTGTTCAATTCGCTGGACCAACCCACCTATGGCTATCCAGCACAGCTGGAGCAGGACATTGCTGTACAATGTATGCCCAATGCCCCAGTATGCTAAGAAGCTTAACAGACTCCAGCTATCTGTTGGCTTCACTCGCACCAGAAAAACCTTTCCACAATGATGTTCACAAATTTGCAGTTGAAAGAATAGATGTTGAATGGTACTTGAGCAACTCCAAATGCACTGGCGAAACAGCACGAGGTACCGAGGCTCCAACTATCGTTGTTCCCAAGTTAGTGCACCACCTACTACAAAAATTTGAAGTTCAACTGACCATTGTCATGTAGTGATCGCCTGCTGATCGAAGTCGCCAGCGAATCACAGTAAAGAGGCTGACATGAAAAAAAAAATGGAGGTGTATAATTTTTTGGGGAACAGGTTTGCAATCCCGACTCTGTGTTTCGTCTCGTTTGAATGTAAGATAACTAGAAGAGTATCAGAGTAGACTGGTTTGCGTTTACAGGACCGTGTTCTCATTGTTCTCAGTTGCTTGAGAGTACAACAAACGTAAACAAAAGGGGTCCGGGAGTGCCCGGAGGGTCGTGAATCTAGGCTGTGCACCTCATGGCCACCTCATGGTATACACATAGCATCCTCATGCACACCTCATGACTTTCCTCTTGACTCACTTTCCCTTATCCTCCCATAGCATTAACACCTCTTATCTATAGTATCCTCATGGTACCCAGTGACCGTGGTATTAATCTTATATAGATTCCCACAGCAATTCCACAGCTTGGTCTGTGCTCGTACATAACCCCTATAAATATCCCTATGTTATAGTAGTTAGTCTCTAGTCTAGTTCTTTCTGTTCTTTCCCCTTTATTCTCATTGATAGCAATCTACTACAGACTCTAGTGATCTGATGTTCATCTCTAGATAACAGAACTACTCATTGCAAGTGCTCTAGGAGCTACCAGGCAACTACCAGACATACACGAAACCTCCTATTGTCCTTGATAGAATATTGGATTGTCACATAGATCATCATGTTTCAAGATCAGTGGCCAAATCCCAATCTGAAAATGCCAAGAGTCCAGAGGACTTTGATCCATTAAAAACCAGTGCTAGATTTTTGGTTGAAGTCAAATATCTGATGACATACAATCCACAGTTCAAATGATCTTCAGAGGAATTTGTGGAGAACTACAACATCTTGATCACAATGAATGCTAGATCTGGTCTTGTTCCAAGCATAATGTAGGGTAAAGATCCAATGACTGATTGGTATCATGATTGTAGATCATGTGTAGATTATGAAGAATCAGTTGTGGATTGTAACCTGCAGATAATGGAGTGCAACAAGGTTTCACATTATCCATTTGAAATCTCTCGACTACTTTCTCAGCATATGACATTTGGTTAAGAAGAAGAGTCCAGTTTTTGTGATCACAAGTGATGTGCATTTCCAGGTACTCAGTAGCAGGTCCAAGATATCAAAATTACCTATTTTTCATGAAGGAATTCTTCTTGCCTTTGAGCAGTTTTGGGTTTGAACACATAAAGAGTGTGTCGTTGACAATAATGACAACGATGATGACATCTTCTCCTGTAAACAAAAAATATACACCAGGATCTGCTTTCAATCTGGTGAAACCTAAACCCAATAAATATTTATGTAGTTCTTTGTTCTTGTTTCAGATCATAAATGGCCCAAAGAAAACGACAAACTTTCTTTTCCTGGCCTTGTCAAGATACCCTTCTGGTTGTTCCATATATATCTCCTCCTTGAGTTTGCCATATAAGAAAGCTGTTTTGACATCAAGAGCCTCGATGTCCCAGTCTTTCATTGCAGCCAGGAATAGGAGTAGTTGAACAGTTTCAAAGTGTGCAACTGGAGAAAAGATATCTTCAAAATCAATGCCATAGACTTGTGTAATGCCTTTTGCAACAAAGTGAGCTTTCTTGCAACTGTTGCTTTTGACAACAAATACCCATCGACCTTTAACAGGTTTTCTACCTTGTGGAAGATCAACAAGTTCCCATACATTACATTCCTTCAGCGATCGTATTTCCTCATCAATTGCTTTTGCCATTCTGCTTGCTCTATAGCAGATAGTTTATAGATGTCCTTATAATGTGAAGGTACATCCTTGGTACCTAAAGCA
Source organism: Boletus reticuloceps (assembly GCA_018397855.1). NCBI lineage: Eukaryota > Fungi > Basidiomycota > Agaricomycetes > Boletales > Boletaceae > Boletus > Boletus reticuloceps. The sequence goes on from JAGFBS010000025.1 coordinate 424,822, forward strand.
TGTGCCATGATCTTTATCATAAATGCATTCAAAAAGTTGACTGTGGGATCATCATCATCCATATGCTCATCCGGTAGTGGTATCTCTATAGAATGTCCCTCATCCATGGCATCAGGTTAAGGTTCTAGATTTACTCCTCCTCTTCCTTGATGCATGATATTGCAAATGAAATCTCTTTCACTGTGGATGGCATTCTCAATTTCTACTGGAGATCTGATCCATATATGGATTATGACAGGATATTGTTCCTGAGTAGATTGTTGAAAATTGAATTCTCCTCTAGGATGATTTCAGTTTGTGGTGGTTGAGGATGTGGTGGTTGAGGTGGAACAGCTAGACACAGTGGTCTTGGCTGTTGCTAGGAAGGATCCAAAGATGGTTGATCCCTTTGAAGTGCTGGAGGTGGCTGGTTTTCTGGGGTTGGAACTCTCGATGGGTGTTGGGGAACTGGATTATTACCAATTAGCTTTGTATCTGGTTCTTCTTGTTGTGGTGGAAAAATCATCATCATCTTCAAGGTTTTGTTGTATTGGATCATTTTGGATAGGCAGTTTGTCTTTAAGTTTATCTTGAGGCCAATGTGGAAAGAATGTCTCATCAAATGTGATAGTACAGGAATCACTATCTTCTTTCATTTCAGGGACCAGAAACAATATCCTTTTGTTCCATGTTCATAGCCAATGACAGTCATGGCTTTAGATTTCAGAGATAAGTTGTTGTCCCAATATCCTTTGGAATGAACACATACACTTGACTCCCGAATACATGGAAATAAGAAACATCTGGTTTCTTTCCTTTCCATACTGTGATTGGTGGCTTCCATCGCAATCATCGCATTGGTTGACAATTATAAATATGCAATGCAGTTTTAACACTATCCTGCCAGAACATAGGTGGTAGGCAAGCATGATATCTCATAGCTTTAGCCTTCTCTAGGATGGTGCTACTGAAAAGTTCTGCCCATCCATTCTGCTGAGGAGTATGTGGAATGGTTTTCTGATGTTCAATTCCATACTCAGCAAGGAAATGCTACAAATCAGATGCCAAGTATTCCCTCCCTCAGTCCAAATGGTGCCACAGCAAAGAAGACCCTAATTGATGCTCTACCCAGGATATCCAATCCTGAAATGAGGATGCGGCCTCAGACTTCTTAGCCAAGTAGACAATGGAGGCATATCCACTGAAATCATCAATAAAAGTCATCATCCAATACTTACCAACACGGGAGCGAGTTGGAAATTTGCAAAGGTCTGTGTGAATCACTGCAAGTGGACAAGATGACCATGAAATAGAAGAAGGAAAGGCTGCTGATGAGCCTTACCAAGCTGACAACCATGGCAAGAAGCAGTGGATGAGGATGGGATCAAAGGTGGTAAACCACCAATGAAGGTGTTACAACTTTCTCTTTTCTTATCACTTACCTTGCACAACATGTACCTTGGATACTATTCCCTTTCCACGATGACACTTCCTTATCCCCAGTTCCTTTCTGTCAGCGTCCCAATGGTATCTCACTTACTTAGTCATCATGTACCTTCCCTCACATTCCATCTCTTTCTCTCACATTCCATGCTTGCCCTGAACCTCTCTTCCATGTAGTATATAACCCTTCGCTTATCGCTCCATGTATGCTCTTTACTCTTGAGCTCCTTTGTAATCCTGTACTGTGTACAATTCATCACTCTTGTGGTCACCATTAGATCCTGTTGGTAACCAGTCCAACATCCTAGAACCTTTGAACCTCGTGCAGACGACCCCACAAGCTCCTTGATCCCTAGTAGTCTTCGTCCTACTCTGAAGGACGTTACTTCTATAAGACCTCGTCGTGCTTCTGACTCAACACTCTCCTTGTTCCCTCTTCACAAAGGCTATGCTCGTACCTACCCAGTCCAAGCATAACAGAAGGAGAATCTGCAAGAGAGTACATTATCCAAACAGTGCCCAAAGCAGAGATACCACAAGGAGTGAGAATCAATCCCAGACAAGGCAGAACAAGAAGCAGAGGGAGTAATTGTAGATGACTAAATCCAATGCAACTTATTATGATCTGAGGTAGGCAACCCTTTCAAGATCAAATGTCCTTGTTTGTCCTGAATCTGAGTGGTGATGCTGATTTTACATCAGAACCCTTGGGATACAAGACCAATAATGGATAAAAGCTGATGCTTGATCTGAGGAGCATACCATATCCTGTAAGAATGAGGTTACATTCTTGTTGTCCATTAAAATGTTGTAAAACCATTTGCCAGGTCCATACATGGGGACCTGGGAGCCATCAGCCACTTAACACATTCTCTTGTGATCTGCTTGTGAGGAGAAATCTGATAGGAAAGGAGTCAGATGATCAAAACATCCTGAATCCACCATCCACTTATCCTGGTAATTAGATCCCTTAGTATCACACACTAGATAACAGGAACCATAGCTATCTCCACATTCAGTTTGGAAATAGGTAGGATCAGAGTAGCCTAGATTGTCATCACACAGTGCATTCCAATCAAGGAGATGCCTGGAAAGGACACCAGATTTCCACTCTCTTGTGATCAGATCACAATCTGGATTCCAATAAAAACCATATCTGGAGTAAAACAAAACCACTTTCACACCTTTCTTCTTCAAGATCTGCCTGCCTGTTGGTACCTCTTTCTGTGGAACAGGGTTAGAGGACCCTGGAATGGAAAAACTGGTTGGAGATGCGAGGGACTTTTGTGATGGGTTGCTCATTGTTGTCATCATTGCTCCAATCCAAGATCTCTTTGTGCAGATCACATGTCCTTATATCTAAAACCTGTGCAGTAAGACATTTTATCATCTGATCAGAATATGAATCAGAAATGTCAATGATCATGGAAACTGTGTCAGAAACATGAGTCACTTCATGAGCACAAGCTTTTACTTTACCTTTTCCCTTGGGTTGGAAACTCTATTGGGGAACAGCCATATTTGGAGCTTTATGCTTCCCCTGGCTGTTCTGTCCCTGATTCTGGGGTTGAGCATGTGGCTGGTATGGCTGAGACCCAGCATGTTTCTCAGTTGTGTGCCATGAACTGTGACAGATCTTGTAACACTCTTTCTTCTTCCCAGAACTGTAGTTAGAGTTCTTGCCCTTAGGAGGTCTCATTGAGATTTGATTGCCAAAGATGTATGTTGACAATGAGTAGCTTCTGCAAGAATCATGGGAATGATCTTGGATGGTTTAAAGCCTGCAGTAGTGATGGTATGGATGGCAGTGGACACCATGGTACTCATAGAGACTGGAAGTCCAGCAAAGAGAATCATAGTCCAGAGATTATCTGGAAAATAGATTCAAATTAGTTTTGAGAAGCTGGGAAAACAAAGTTTCCAGCTCTGCAATCTGTCCTGATTGATCTTGTGAATCATCCATGTACTAACAGATAGTTTGACAGAAGAAATGAAATTGCCTAGGGGCCAGTTGAAGCATATAATGTCTTCAGGTTATCAAAGGTCAGTTTGGCCAAGGATACATTGTTCACATTGTAGGCTTTTTCAACTGCTATGTGGAGATCTTCTTTCATGTAGAGAGTAATAATACCCACGGCTTGGAAATCTGAATCCAACCAGTTGTTTCTTTGTTCATCAATGACACCTGCACCATCTAGATAAGTGGATTGTCCAGAAGCAATCTGAGCCACCTTGAGTATAGTGAGATATGCATTCATGAATTCCAGCCAGGCAGTATAGTTATCGGCACCAGTGAGAGTAAGAATGTTCTTGGTGATTTCAGATTCAGATCAAGACATAGTTCCTAGATAACATTCAAAAGAATATATTGAATAATGTCATTTGAGGATGATAAGGAAAGTGAAGAAATGATAGGAAGTTTTGGAATTTCCAATAAAGTTGGTTTCAGGACCCAAGGTTCCATAGGAACTGGAATTTCTTGTATCCTATCCAAGAATATGGAGGAGGATCCAATGATACTAGTTTTTCCATTTGATCGAACATGCGATCAGATCTACACATTTGTTGGATACCCAGATATATTCTATGTCACATGGTTCTAATGGAGTAATGATCAAAGATAATGGAAGAACATAATTCAATTCTTTTACCATATCAAGATAAGGTTTATCATGAGGTAGCTTGCTTCTGAGCAGTATATAGCAGGTGTAAAGCACATCTAGGACTGCTGGGAGGGAGCACAGTGGATGAAAGAGGACTCTCTACCACCTTTCTCCAATGCTTTGTAGGTTGTGCAAGAGGTGGTTGTCAGACTTCTTCTTGTCCCACTTCTTGTTCCTGGAGGTGATCCATTTGGGAAGGGTCCACAGGTTATTCTGCTGTCAATTGTTCATTCTCCACTAGGAGTTATTCAATGTGGTGTTTGCAGGTATTGACCTCTCTGTGCATGATATCCAGAAGTAGAGACTGGTGTTGTCTCTCCTGGGATTTAGCCTCAGAGCATGCCTGATTGGTAAGAAAAGTATTGTGAGTATCAAAAGTATTGTGAAATTGTTGTCTCCAAAATCTATCCAGAACCTTGAAGTAATTCCTGAGATTGGGAATATCCCACCTGGAATTATAGTATGTACTTACTTTCCAATAAAATACCTTTAGCTCTTGGACTAATGGATCTTCCACAGGAAGTCCTTTGTCATTGAGCGGAAGGGGAGTAATTTTGTTTGGGTCACAGATCTCAACAATATCAACTTCCAGCCTAGCAAAAGAGGAATTAAACATTTGTTGCCAAATTTGACCACAAGTCTACCTCAGAGAATCTCTCTGCAGTGATGGCCAAATATAGTCTGCCTCATATCCAGTATGCACTTACCATCAATCCTTGGCATCACATCCAGATCACCTGGAAATGCAAGTTCAAGTGTGCCATGGAACACATTGTGGAGATGGATGAGACCGAGAACATGGATGCATTAGGGCATACATGTGGGACAGAGAATCACATCTATGGCCTGAGCACACATAGCTTGGCAGGTGCTGCAGAGGATGTCCTTCCATTGTTTCTATAGGCAAGCACCTCATGGCAAGAACATTGCAGAGTTCCTGTAGGAGGGCACCCTGTTCCCTATGATCAAGCCAAAGAACCCTCAAAGGACACATCTTCCTCTACTGCAAATGCGATGCAAGACCAGCCTGGGTCGACATCAACATCCAAGTTCAGCAGACCTGCAATTTCTGTGAACCTCAAGATGGATAGAATAGCAGACAAGGTTGTGGAGTGTCTGACATCCATGTTGACAAATATCATGCAGAGCATCAATAGGCTATAGCATCAACAGACTGAACCATCCTTGCCACACTTAACACACAAGCAAAAGGAAAAACAAAAGTGCACACATCCCTCCACTAGTGATGAGGAGGAAGTCGACAACCAGCACAATGATCCATATCCAGCAATAGAACAAGAAGAGGATAGTGATCTTCAGGCTGCTATACATGTATCCATTGTAGCATCAGGCAAGTCTTGTTAATACATATTCATTTTGCTGTCACTCATTTATGATTATTGAACATACTGGTAAAAGTAGCAGTAGTGGCAATAGCGTGTTCTTGCACAAGAACATGCCCACCTATATAACAGCTTCAGGCATGTTTCACCTTCACTTACTTGCTTGGCATATTTTATTTACTCTAGATGATACTAACAGGTTCTGGTGGTCCTGGTGAAAGCAGCAGCAGTACAATCTTATTCCAGATTGCACCGACTCATACAACAGCTTCAGGCATGTTTTACTTTTACTTGCTCAGCATGCTTTATTCACTTTGGTCAATACTAACAGGCTCTGATGGTCCTGGTGAAAGCAGTGGTGGTGGTGACAGCAGCGTAATCTTGCACAAGAACATGCTCACCTGCACAACAGCTTCAGGGATGTACATCTGCATGCAGAAATATACCTACCTGGAGAACAAACCCAGGCAGATCTCCATCATGTTCATCTGAAAGAATACCAGCAGGACCTGGTGAAGGCAGCATACACTCAGGCCCAAGCATGACATTGGAGCAACAAGCCTTGAACAAGATACGAGAATTGCTACAACAAAACAACTTGCACTGGAGATCAAAAGAGCAAAAAGAAGCCATGATGGCCACACTACAAGGACGAACAGATGTCTTCACAATACTGCCTACAGGGGAAGGAAAGTCTATGTTGGCCGTGGTGCCTAGTCTGCTAGAGCTCAACAAGACCATGGTCCTTGTAGTGCCATTGAATGCACTTATCATGGACTATAAACGAAGACTTCAGGACATGCATGTGCCATACCGAATCTATGACTTTACCAAGGATCTCAACATACAAGACCACCTTATCATTGTATCAGCAGACAAGTCTCAGATGACACCATGGTGTAGCACTCTGGCAGACCATGCACATTATAAAACTGTGGCCCAGATTGTGATGGACAAATCTCACATTCCATTGACCACCACAGACTATTGCAAGTCATTGTCAGACTTCTACAATATAGGTTCAGAACTAGTGCAGCTGGTCTTGCTGTCAGCCACACTACCACCCTCCTTCATGCCCATACTCCTACAAACATACCAGCTTCTGACCAATGTCAGTATTCACAGACAGAGCACCAATCATGGAGAACTCAAGTATATATTGGAAAAGATGTCTAGCGAGGGCAGTCTAGTCTCACATGCTATTGAGATTGTGGAAAGACAAGTACATACATATGTGGCATGCCCATAATTGAGCACTCATGTTTGTTCCTTCTGTGAGCATGTGCATGAACATGAACAAGAAGACAGGATGGCATCATTACGTGGGGGACAAGAAAACCATGGATGATACAGAGCAACATGCTCAATACATTTCATGGGTGTCTGGGAAACAGAGCAATGTCATGATTGCCACCTCTGCCTTCAGCACAGGCAATGACTATCCTCATCTGCACCTGGTGCTCCACTTGGACAAGTCTTTCGAAATGCTGGACTATGTTCAAGGTCAAGGTGGGGCAGGTTGTGATGGTGCTATTGCATTGTGCTACACTCTAGTGCCAACAAAGCCATGGAAGGAAAGCACCAAGGAGAATGCTGTGGAAAAGGACAATGGGCAAGCAATCATCAACCATCTGCATCTACATATATGGCAGCAAGTGATGCTTGTGCTATGGGATCACATTATATGTGGACAGTGTTGGAATCTGCTGTCTAGAAGACATGCGCAACCAACATTGCTCCATATGTGAACAGGATGTACATCATCAATCACAAGATATTCAGATAGCAGCTATATCATGGGCCAAGAAGACACTCATGGCACAATCTGAAACCCATGGTCTATCCATGTCCACAACATTCACAGATGCCACCCATCAAGCCAAGGCACTCAAGGCCAATAGAGAGCTGAAGAGTATTGATGCAGTACAGTGATTGCAAACAGTGCTTTGGTCATTTCAACATGGATGTTGTATTTGTCTTGTCCATACTGTAAATCCAAGCAGACTATGGAACAGCACAATCTATACTACTGCACAACCATGGAAGACAAGTTGGGAATCACATGGAGTGAATACAAGGACTGGAGAAAGCAGCTCAAGTATAGCAAGCATCACATCAAAATCTTTTACATGTGTCATGTGCCACAGATCAGTGATGACCTTCATCCCACAATTTCCAAAGCAAAGAAGGGTGGTAAAGGTACCACTGGCTGTGAGTATATAGATGTTGTTGCACCAATCACATTTGCCATCTATCATGATCACGAGTTGAAGAAACAAGCAGAACAGTACTTTGCAGCAAGATGGCCCACATTGACGGAGTTTGCATATTGGTTGATGGACGTGCCAAAGAAGAACAGACACAGCAACATGATTGATCTTTTATCGTAGTACATAGAGGTAGCAACACAGTAGATCCTTTTTATATATCAACATGACATTACCATTTCATGGAAACAAACATAGACTATTGAATGAACCAAAATGGCGACCAAGCATCAGTAAACATTCATATATATAGAGTTCTCCCAGCCAGCTCAACATAACATGAAACATGAACAAAGGTCATCACATGTTCTTGCACAAGAACATGATTCTTTAAACTGCTTATCTCACCTAAACTTGTACCATGTGAAATATTACATAAGTATATGACATCTGAAACACCATTGTAGGTAACAAAGAGTTGCTGATAACCTTCCTGGACTAAGCCAATCAGATCTCAAGCTAAGGAAAAGGGGTGAGGGTGCGATGAGTTTGACCCTAAAGGGATTCAAACTTGAGTCAAAGAGTAGGAGGACAAGAAACAGGAAGTCCGAGACTCCTAGACGAAGTCCGGAGTTTCAGATAGATGAGAGAAATGGATGTAAGGACACCCGAGAGACACCTGAGCATCGGGTTGTAGAGTGTGAGACGTTTGAGAGTGTGAGACATGAGCGAGAGCGATAGTAAGTCATGCAACGGGCACTGGACTTTGTATTGAAAAGGTTTGGGACGACATCAACGAGAAAGAGATGATCACCACCAACTGGGTGAAAGATCTATTCAGATGTCCAAATACAAAGATTTATAGTCTCGGAGCATATTCTGGACTTAATGGTAACCAAGGACAAGGATATAAAGATGAAACAAAACAAACAAACTAGGTCCATGTGACATGTCGTTCCTTAAGTCCAAGGACAATGTGATCAGGAACAAACACGAGATTGTCACTACAAATGACAACACTCATGAAACAAGCCTGTAATTTTAGTTTAGAAGCCATGCAATTGATTACGAACCAATATAAAGAACACCTGAAACGATCCAGACGGACATAGGACATAGGATATGGCTCAGACTTTAGATGTGAAGGTTCGGACTTGAGATGCGAGGACAAATGCGTCAGACTTCATTCGGGTTTAATGAAAGAGCTTCGGACTTGGATGAGATGTGATGAATATGGTGTTGGATACTGGTGATGAGTGATGGGGTGGCTATATGATGTCGTACCAGGTTAGGGAGTGTAGCCTTCCTACACCATGGCTATACAAAACACTTCTTAAACTTGAACTGTGACCTTCCCTTTTTGTAACCACACAAACAATCAAAAACAAACCAAATGGATGTAAATACTAGTTAATATTCATTATTAAAGTCCCATTACTAACCAAGCCTGTCACAAACCAGCAAACAACCCAGGTAAGTGTTGAAATGTGTTCTTGCGCAAGAAGATGTCAGCTCAATGCAATGATTAATCTAGAACACAATGTCATTGGCTGTTGATGCTACCCATGACAATGATCACCAGCTCTCTAGCCAGGTAAGCAAGTTCTTGCGCTAGAACACATCTATGTATCTCAACATTGTATAGAATAAACAAGGCACAGACTTGTTTACAGATACAGTAATCGATCAGGTAGGTTTTATATGACAAATAACACAAAATTATGCTAATGTGTCTTGATTCAGAGTGATGTACAGTCTGGTGTGACTGCCTCCAATGAGGTGAGTTTTATATGCATGCATGTTCTAGCGCTGGAACATGTTTGATAACCTCATATAGGATGAAGATGTGGTTGAAATAGACAATCTGATGTGCAAAGAGGTGAGCATCATCCACCCCAAGAAAAAGGTTACCTTTGTGGATCAGGTATGTTATATACATTCTAGTATTGAAATGTGCTAACCATGATAAAGAGTGCATCAGAGTCCAGCGATTCAGAGAACAACAAGGTATATACAATATACATGCATGCATGTTCTAGTACCAGAACATGCTAACATAAATCAAACAATGAAAAGGCAGATGCATCAGGCAATGTGGAATCAGATGTGGTAGGTCACAGAGGAAATGAATATATATTGTTCATTCATAGTTTTTTGTTAGGAGAAAGAGAGGAACGACAATGAGGCACCCATTACTACCAAAGACAAGGGGAAACAGAAGACCACAGCTATGGTCAAACAGAGGAAGTGCAAGCAGGTGAGTTATTGAAGCATACATTCTACAATCTCACAGTACTGATTTGAATGTCCATGCAAACATAGATGAAAGACAACATGACAGATGATGTATATGATGCATAACGCAACCTTGTACAAGAACATGTTAAATGGTGTTCCTTCTTTTCAGAACCTGAAAACAAGTGACAACAACGGCAAGGACAAAACACAGAAGGACACTACCAAGGAGGTAGGCCACATGATAAACACTACTGTATATGTAATATCAAACTGATGCACTGACAGAAAAAGGGTAAAGGAAAAGGAAAAGCAAGCTTGGGCAAGAAAAAGGTATATACACACTCGCATGTTCTAGTGCACGAACATGCATCTGATATATTTGATTCACCAACAGTCCAAGAAATATGTAAGCATTGTATGAAATGTATGTAGAACAAGGCTAATCATCACTGTTGTTCTAGGTCCCCACAATTGACCATGTGGAGAAAAGCAAAGTCCAAGTGCTATTGGACGCAATAATCCAAGAAGCAACACTGGGTTACGCCCTTGTGACGATGATGGATGACAAAGACCTTGGATATGGACCCACTTTGGAGTGGCAAAGGACCAATTGGTGTGAAATTGATGACAAATTGATGCACAATTTCAAGGCGGGTGTTGTGACCAATGGTCTACAGAATAGAATTATGGAAAATGTAATCACTGTGGACGTCAACCACATGGATGTTCAAATGGTGTCTCTAGAGCTGGAAAAGAACAGCCTCTACACCCACTGTGTTCAATGTGAAGAAAACGTAGCCAGCAACACTAGCATATTGTACAATGGAAACCATCGCTTTCATTACATGTGGGACCATTCCGAAGTCTAACACACCTACTTGCAACTGCAAAAAGCCAATGAAGAACTGTCACAGAACCAGGCCTCTGGTGACAAGATCCTTAGATTGTGAGAGACAGTTGTATGTGCAGAAAAGGACATCAGACAAGATGGCATCTGGCTAGCATGTTTCCTTGACCTCAGTAAGCAACATGTTCTCGTGCCAGAACATGCAACACTGATTATTGTCATTGAACTAATAGACCTAATCTTGAAACACTTTGATTGTGCTTTGATCAAACACTGATTGGCAGAAAACCACTTGCTGCCAACACACCAGGACAGTGACAATGATACACTGCATACCATCATGAACATTCTATTAGAGACCGAGGATGAAGAAGCCCAACTCCGCTACATAGATCTGAGCCTTAAAATGCTCAGAAAGAGCCCGGTGGTGTGACTACTTTGGAACTTTGATCTCTTCAAGGATCTTCTGGAATTATTCAGATATAGTCACTTCCAGTCGCGCGTTGATAGTAAGATGGGCCTCAGCATGCACCACATCATATCATGGTATCCTTTTTTATAGGTGTAAGTAGTCATTCTTGCAGTCACTGTCAAACCAATTAACACTCTTTTTAATAGGCTATGCAACAGGCGGTACAGCAGTTGACATGTCAAACAATCTCTTATGTATACTCTTGGCTGACAACTTGAAAGCATAAAGGGCATGATCCAAGAGGTAAGCACACTGACAACATGGACAGCATCAAACTGACTTGCACCATATCCAGATCACCATGTGGATTGAGCCAATGGCAGCCATTGGCGTAAGATCTCAGTCCTCATTGTGGTATGATTATGCATGTGCTCTAGGCACATTCACAGAGACCAAGTTCAGTGTAGATTCAAGCAGGGTAAGTGTCATGTTCTTGCGCAAGAAGATGTTTCTGTTGACACCTCTTAGATTTACACATACTTTTGGACCCATCACCACTCAACATTGCTAGCAATGGAAAGCTACATCAAGAAAATGTCATGCCTTATTGAACTTGATAAAGCTGCATTCAAAGATCCAGAGTATCCACACATTTATCACAGACTCTTGCAGCTCGGTGCTCAAGCATGGAGGTGTCACAGTGGCAGCAGGACATCAACATCTAGAGCTGTCACTGTTGGCACAACTCCCAAGCACTGAACACCTCACCAAAGATCAGCAGAATTTTTTTAGTGTGTTAAGCTATGCTCTTTCCAGGACAGCCTTTCCCTGGCTTGATACCTAATCAAAGAGGGCAGAGACAGTAATCCAGCAACTATGAGAACTTTACATGAGCAACAGAGCAAGATTCATGCTATTGGAGACAAGCAGTGCTGGGGCTGTCCACGAGCACTTCACGTTCAAACTCAAGGTGTGGATCAAGATTAACCAGCAAGAGCTTTGTTGGACTTGGCCTGACAGCATTGCTGAGCAGCCACAGCCTGCAGTAGATGAACAACCTGCCATGGACAATCTGGAAAATCCACTTGCAATCAATATCCAAGAGTCGTTGGGCAACCAGAATGCACAGCTGCAATCCTATCTCAAGTTGCACGATGATCATCACAAGAAAATGCAGCAAATTGTCAAGCTGACATTGTCACCTGAGTTGAGTGCTGGTTTCAGTGGACATGCAGTTCCAGAGGTCCTCAAACATCTTGAGGATTTGTTGCTGGCAAGTAGCATAACATTATTGCATGTGCTGAACTAACACAGACTTTATCACCAAACCAGTGTCTCAAAAGGCCTTCAGAGGATGCTGTTTACCACAAGCAGAACCTGAGTACAGCCAGGAAGGTAGAGGACGAGCTGGAAGACTGGGAGCTTCATCAGCTTTATTCCTTGAAGTTGGCCATAACAATGAGTGAGGAGTCAGCTAATGCATGGAAAGGTGAGCAGATCAGCGCTCTCATTACCCACCTCCAGACATTGTCAACATACGAGGATGACACTGCCAAACTTTGGATGGAGGAAACTGAGAGAAAGGCAATGGTCAAGCAGCGTGAAATGGATCATCATGTGGAATATCAGAAAGTAAAGGTATTTCAATCCAGTCATGTAAACAGAGCCAAGGAAGTTGCCAAGTAGCAAAATAGTAAGATTGGCATCACGTGATATCACCTCAAAGTCCTAACTTGTGTAGGTATCACTTGGAGAGCTCAGTTCAAGTCCAAAGAGTTTGTCACCGATACTGATGAAGAGGACAACAGCAAACAATCCACCACAGAAGGTGAGATATTTTCATGCATGTTCTAGCACAAGAACTTGCTCATGTGGAATACCAATAGCACATACAGATCAAGACATCACGTCCAATGTGAAAGCCAGCAAACCAGGTGGTTCAGGTGTGTCGTCTACGCATGCATGTTCTAGCGCTAGAACATGCTTGACTCACATATTGGCCATTTCTAATGTGTACTAGGATCTGTCACCAAGAACATCTCTACAGAGAGTATTGCTGGGCCAAGTAGACTGTGTGTAAAGTGCAGCATCCATGAAGTGGAATCAGTCAACAAAGACAATAACCCAAGGCATCTCCAGCAAACGAAACTGAATAGAGATGATGTTGACATGTTTGATGGTGAGTATACTCGGGCATGTATCTTATACACAAATGTTGAGCTAACATCATATAACTATCAGCCACTACTGAATTTACTTGGTCTGCCTATCAACACATGGTCCAGGATGAGGATGCAGTCACACTGACATGGATACCAGCAATGCTGGCACTGCTCTTGGCTGCAGTAGAATTTGTTAAACAGGTTGAACCAGACCATACACACCTACAAGACATACTCCAGGCTATCATGGATGCTAATATCACTCTCAAAGCTGTACAAGTGCTTGAGCTGTTGAAGATGCTGAACAGTGTCCGAAATGTGCATAAATACATCAAGAAGGGCGAAGTACTGATGGAAACTCATGGTGGTGATGACATGGTGGAGGTGGCCTTGTTCATGCTCTCGGTAATGTAGTCTAGTTGTTGCATACAAGTCATTTGTGTATTCATGAACAATGATCAATAGTTTGTCTCTTGTCATACTGAGTCAGATCACATAACAAGCGTGGGAAAATGTGATTATGTAAGCAATAGAGGACCATATATATTCAGTGTGTTGTGAGAACATGTCATAGAACACCTCTTGACTTTCAACTAACACCTTCCTGTTTTGGATCATAGCCAAACAAACACAAACAACATATAACCCTTGCATCTTCTAGTGCAGGAACTTGTCATGCAAAGCCCTACCAAGCCAAAGCAGGTTTGTATTTTACTTGTTTCATTTCATAGATTTATAATGATTCATAGAGCTTGCCATTTGATTCTGTAAAAACCAAGGTAGGTCACTAAGAAAGCAAAGGGCCATAAATCAAGTGATATGTCGATAAACAGATTGGAAAAGACATGGTTCATTGACATGTGTGTGTGATCACAGATCTTGTCACTCATGTGTACATTAGGCATGGCAAAAATGCCAGCTTGGCTAGCCAACAAGGTTACTCTTTACCCTAGCATTCAAGACTATGATGTGGCAAGCATGACAGAGTGCATGGCCTACTGGAAGGAGACCAGTCAAGCTGATGTCATCATGAGCAGTAGCTTTGATAGACTTAGCTTGAAAGATGATTCACCAGGTAGGTGTTTACCATATACATGTTCTTGCACAAGACATTCTAACTAAAATTCATTTGATCTACATTACTTGGTACATGTCACAGAAGCAGCAACAGCCAGTATAAAGGGAAAACACAAGATGGATGTCCTTGGTGATGATGCAGGCAGAGCCAGGAAACAAAGGAAAACAACAGCATCCACAGACATTTTTGGAACCATGTTAGCTAACACTGTCGCTGTCCACAAAGACCAATTGGAACTGGCAAAGATGTTGGCATATAACTCTTTAGGGAAAACATTTCCAAAGCTAGAGTGGTTGGATGATGTTGCAGCCATGTCACAAGAACAAATGCAAGCTGTGGCTATATCGCCAAAAAAGATGAAAGCTGACACCTCCAAGTCATGTCATACATTCCATTTGTCACATATGTTTTGACAATCTTAACCATCCATATAGTTACCCACAAGAAATACTATAATTCTGACAGCAATGTGATATCATTATCTGACTGGAGTATGTCATCTAATGAATGCAAGGTCAAAGGTTAGCATGCAATCATACATGACTAGCTACCTACCCTATTCAACTCTTGTGTTTCGGGAATAGAAGATATTAGCAAGGATTCACATGACGATGGCTGATATGGTGTCCACTCCAAGCGAAAGAATGGTGCATATGAAAGCACACATTGAGATGTATGAACATAAATATGCTTTATAGGTCAACTGGAATACTATACATACAAGCAAATATGAACATTCATCATGAATCCAAGTGTTTACCAATCAGAGTTTGCTGCTATGCCAGGTATAATGCAGCCACTATGGGACTTGTATTGGTCTGCCATAGACTTGACAGAATCTCTCAAAGCAAGACAGGCTGTGGCAGCAACATGCAAACTGCTGGATGAGCATTCAGAGAAAAGCCCAGACACGAAGCTGATCATGAATGCGATAAAGTTATACGGTGGGCTGAATAAACTGAAGAGGATGGTGGATGCAGCATTGAGATTGGAGGACAATCATCAAAGGAAAACCAGGATTGATTCCAAATAATGTAAGAAGTTGTATGATGGTAGCTGGTTTTAGCCCAAGAGAAGCACAAAGTAGCAAACATCAATAGCTCATCCTTCATGTAGATCTTGGTGGCATCATTCAATTACATAAGCGGGAAAGTGTGGTATATATAAATGAACAGGATCATGGGACAATTCATGAATCAACTCTTGACTTCTAACTATCACCTTCCCATTTTAGAAGAAGAACAAACACATACAAACAAACACTTGCAAGTTCTGGTGCTGGAACACGCCATGGATATATCTACCCAACAGGCATGTCTTTCATAATGGATCTACATATACTTTGTTGTTGATTCCTCAATAGAATGCAGTCTTGGATGCTACCATAGTCAAGGTAAGTAATGAATATATTGAAAATTGGTTTAAAATGACATGTATATCAGGCAGGCAAAGACATGGTCAATAAGCATCTGTGTGTCATCACTGGCCTAGTGAATGGACTCATGGCCCCTGATGTGGGTCTAATGGATGATAATAAAATACTGCCTGAGTTGAAAGACGTGTTGGATGTGTTCTTGATTGTAAGAGGCCTATTTGTGAATTGACCTAGCTTACATATATTTTGTTATTCTAGGCATTACGTGAACAGTCAATGAAACAAGTGATGTGCTCTCTGAATGCAGAGAAAACACCAGCCTGGTTGATCAGTAAACTTGGGCTTTACCCAAGCATTCAAGACTATGTGGTGGCCAGCACCACAATACACAATGTACATGGCTTGAACAGCAGCTTGAACAACCTATCATTAAGTGAGTAATAACTGTGCATGTTCTAGCGCAAGAACACGCTCATGTGCTCCTTATAACTGCAGAAGGCCCACAAGAACAAGTTGTGGCATCAATAGGTAAGTAATGACTATATATGTTCTGGTGCAATGACATGCCTATATACTACACTGGTTGTAGCCGGAGAAGCACCATAGGACCAGGTCATGGCATCAATAGGTAAGCGATAATTATGTATGTTCTAGCGCAAGAACATGCTCATATACTATACTTGTTGTAGCCACAGAAGCACCACAAGGCCAAACCATGGCATTATCCGGTAGGTGGTAAACATGTTATAGTGCTAGAATATACTCATCAGACTGGATCTTGAAGCAAGTGAGATGATGATGGTGGATCAAGCCGGGAACAATGGAGATGAAATGTCTATCAGTGATGCAGCCAGCAAGAAGACTTTGGCAATGGGAACAAAGAACAATAATGGGACACGTTGCTACATGAAAATGGTCATATGGTCAAAGAGAAGAAACGAGTAGTTGTAAACAGTGATTCCATGGATGAAAGCATGGACAATATGAAAACATCAAGCAAGACCAAATGTACAATGAATGATGAGAGACAATATGTTGCTAAATGATGGATTTAGTGCATGTTGTCAGAGAAGAGTCACAGGAAGAGTTCCAGGTCACATACAGCTACCAGAAGTGGTTGGACAGTAAGTGATGAGATATATGAAAAAGAAATTTTTTGTTGCAATGACGTGTACCTGGCGTTTCCACACAGGGTAGGGAAACTGCTCAGATGGTACTTACCTTTGGAAGGTTGTTTCTTAATAGAATGATGTGGTTCAGGATCAAGAAGTGTTTATTATATTCAGACTCAGATGAGTCTTATATAGTGATTATTAATTACAGGTCATGTGACCATAAGTACATGTTCCTTTCAACAAATTTAATTGATCTGAATCAACAGAGAACAGGAAAGCATGCAAGTATCAGAACATGCAGTTCTCGATAGTGCATCCAAGAGTTTCCAGGATGAACTATATGTGGATGCCAGGAGTCATGTGACCATTATGGGACATGTACTGGATTGCAATGGACATACCAAACTCACAAGAAGCCAGTCAAGCAACAGCAGCGACACAAACAATGTTCAAGAACTTTTTGTGTGACAGTCCCATATAGACTACAGTGATGGATGCAATAGAGATGGATGTATAAAGATGTGGAGGAGGTAAAAGAGAAGGTGAATGTAGCGAGAAAATAGGCAGAAACAGGAAATTGGAAGACACATTCCATTCAGGGATGGGCGATGGCTATATGATGGAAGCTGGTTTGATCGGCAATGAAAGTGTACATGGATAGAGAAAGGTGGAAAGAGAAGATGTAATCATGCATGTTGTTGAATAAGAAGATGTAAAGCAACAAAGAATGTTATATCTAGACCATTGAATGAACCAGGATGGATCCCAAGTATCAGTCAGCATTTCTAGATATGCAGTTTTCACAGTCCACTCAACATACAATGACAGGAACAAAGCATTGTTGTAAGTTCTTGTGCAAGAACACACTTTTTCAAACTGTGTGTATTACCCAGATTTACTGTGGGAAGTATTATGTAAGCCATACTTATATAATACATGAAATGCTTGTGGCTATGCAAAACACTTCTTGAACTTGAACTATTACCTTTTGTAAAACAACCAAACAGCTACAAACAACTACAATGGATGTAAATACTAGCTAGTGTTTGTTGTTGAAACCTCATTACTAATACAGTTTGTTATAAACCAGCAAATAGCCCAGATAAGTGTTCAAGCATGTTCTTGCACACAAACATGTTAACTAAATATGAATAATATCAATCAAGGACACAGTGGCTATGGCCAATGATGGCAACCATAACATTCACCAGCTCTCTAACGAGATAAATATTCATTGGCATGTTCTTGTGCTAGAACATGAATGCTGATCTATATGTACAATAATCTCAGAGTGATACTATGGTCAGATATACATATGTAAGACATGATGATGTGTGGCACTCAATGCATTTGGCAAGTCTTGACATTGAATAATAATTTACTTCTACTTTGACATTAACATATTGTTTGTAGCTCACAGAGGAAGAGTTTGCTAGGATTGAGGCATTCACAAAGGAACAGAATGTGTGTCACTTTCCTTGAATGTATGCCATCTGTAACTAAACTACTGGTAAATCAGGATGATGACCTTGCCAGTTACGAAGTGACGGAACAAGAATATCCAAGTCTGTGTACCTGCATGTGTGTTGAGTCAAACTACTGTTCCATGTCTGAGTGTGATCGACATGGATCATTCTGGCCAGATGGGTTGGATGAATCAGAGGAGATGGAACGAGCTATACAAGAGCAAGAAGAAATGGAACAGGTAATGTAAGAGCAAGAAGCATTGGAGGAACTCAGGGGACACTGTGGATGTAGTGAACAAGAGATGATGGAGGCATATCTGGAAGACAAGAGGGATGAGATGTATGAAAGAGATGATCTATATGATGCACTGAGATAAATGTTCATGTAAATGAGCAGGGTGTGGTAGAAGTTATGCACTGTTCTTCACCCAAGTATAGCAAGGTTTGATCTGATGCTGGCAAGAGCAAATGGAGGAATCTGACCATGACCATAAGGGAGGGAATGTGTAGCAGACCCAGGGATCCCTTGAACCCTTGACCCTGTTGGTATCTGTCCAACACCTTGAACCTTGTGTGGACGCCCCACAAGCTCCTTGAACCTTGTAGTCTTTGTCCTACTCAGAAGAACATTACTTCTATAAGACCTCGTCATGCTTTTGACTCGATGCTCTCCTCGTTCCTACTTCACAAAGGTTACACTTGTACCTACCCGGTCCAAGTGTAACACCTTCACCAAGTCAACCATTGCCCAAACCTTCACTCGTGCTTCGTCTGCAGTGACCAGCTTCAATGCCAAGTGACCTTGAATCCACCTGGGACAGATAAGCTTTGGTAATTCCTGTCATCTAATACATATTCCTCTGGCTCCCACAACTGAATGTTAACGCTTGTGCTGAAAAATTGTTTTGTAGAGGGTGGATTGTTTCTGGCTGGCAAAAGCCCATACTGACTATCTTCAACTTCTAAACAGTTCTGAGCTCATCTGTGACAAGCACAGTTTTGGTCATTGCCAGACAGCACTTCTTGAATGGAAAATGTAGGAAAGATTATATTGAGTCTTTACTACAGGAAGACCCATCAGTTGAGGAGAATGTTCTAGATCATTCCTCCTCCATTGTTTCATCATCACCACCTAACATCTATACTCAAATTGTTAGTGAGCTGATGCAATATGAGTGGAGATATCCATATCTATCTCATGTAGTAAGGCTACACTCAAGTAATTGATTACAAACCAATAAAAAGAACACCCAATGTGATCTGACATGGGACATGGCTTGAACTGGTGATGTGAGGACAAATGCTCTGGACTTCGAACTTGGATGAGACATGGTGAACAAGGTGTTGGAGACTAATGATGAGTGATGAGGTGGCTAGATGATGTTGTGCAAGGTTAGGGAGCATAGCTTCCCTACATCCACAGGAGACTTAGATACTAACTGTCCCCAGTCAGTTAAGTCACATGATTGTGGGATGACCTGTGAGTTGCGACTTGTTATGTGGACCATGTGAAGTTTGGACCATGAACCAGATAAATAACACCACACAACACGACTTGTGTCTTGTCTTCCAATTACATTTCCCATCATTTTCATTACCACCATGTCAAGCACCCTCAACAACAAGCTACACATGCTCGCCACACTTGACTCCAACACTGTGAAGAAGAAAGCAACTAGGACATTGTCTACTGCTGTGACTGCACCCAGTGTATCATTGCCTTTGGAATGATTGAATACTTCATGGAAAATGACATTCCAATCCACAGGTTTGTAGCCTTCAAGCACTTCATGTTTCTCTGTGAGTGAGAAGAACTCTGTTGTGCCTTTTGTTATCGTTATAGTTATTATTCAGTTCACATTCGTCCTGGTCACATGACAATTACATAATCATCATTTATCTTCTCACCTCATTGTCTCATTCTTTCCCTCAGCATTCCATTCTAGACTGGTGACCAGTCCGTCTAAAAGAGGTTGCGCAAGGTAAACCATTGATAGACGGACCAGTAAATCTGGGTTTGAATTTGGCAGGGCGAGTGGATCCCCAGAGTCATCTGACCAATAGCCAATAAGATAATGAGCATTTTTGCCATTGCAAATGTCAGGAAATGATTAGATGAAAATAAATGATAATATTATCTCAATGATCAAGAGTTTACCATTCAACATCATTCAATGGATATCATCACTCACATTTGAGGTGCTCCACTGGATGTTCTCAGCCAGATGGCTGATACTTTACTCTATGATCGACTGCCGAGATCATACCTAGCCACCTTGTCTGACAATGAGAAGATTGACGCACTCCGGGCATGCCTTATCATCTGGTTCCTTACTCAAGGCATCATCGTCCCTCGTGACTTCCAGATCCAAGCTTCCCTCACCATGTTACAGTGATGCGACAGTGTTATCACCACTGGTACAGGAAGTGGAAAGACACTTTTTTTATTGATTCCTATGCTACTACAACCGGAATCAAGGAGCATAACAATATCACCACTCAAACACTTACAAATGACTCAGGTAAGCTCAGCGCTAGTGACAACATGCAAGATCTGTGAGATCAATGGTGCTATCTCACATGCCAGGTTTTGGAGTGTCAAAAGTACAACATAACTACCATTGCAATCAACGAGGACACCTTGAATGATGCAAAACTCTGGGAGATGATCAGAACGGGGAAATACCAACACCTCATTGTTTCGCCCGAACAACTTGGGATGTGCAATGGCCATCTCCCTTGGCTGGCATGGCACATCCGTCAAGATCCATCATTCAACAAGAAGATCAGCCGCATCCATGTCAATGAAGCCCATAATATATATACAGCAGGCCTGGCGCACCATGGAGAAGATGCCTTCTGACCAGCCTATGGCAAGTTAGGTGAATTCCATGTCCTCCTTCCTAAAGGCACCCCATTCCAAGCACTCTCGGCAACATTATCGTGTCACATCCTTGCTGCTGTCAAAGAACAGCTTCTGATCATGTCGGACTGCCTTGAAATGAAGCTCTCGAGTAACCAACCAAACATCACATATGCAACTCTTCCTCTGGTTGGTAGCCTTCGAAACTTCCACAACTTCGATATCTTGCTCCCGCACGAGTTTCACCCACCTATGATTATTCCAAAGACACTCATCTTCCATGACTGCAAACAGGATGCCACCAATGCCACCACATCTGTTGATGCGAGATTACCACATCACTTTTGAAACCTCAGCATCGTCAAACACTATCACAGTGATATGTCCCTGGAATATCTCCAGCAAACTTTCGAGGACTTCTCCTCACCAAATGGCACCTGCCGCATACTTCATGCTACTGCTGGTGCATCGACAGTAAGTTAGACCTTACAGTCCATTCAAAATTAACTGTTATCTAGGGCCTTGACATCTGAGGTGTTCTGATCATTATACAGTATGGTCTATGCAAAAATATGGCTGATGCAGCCCAACGAGCAGGACACGCAGTTCGAGATCAAGGTCTCCATGGTCTCTACCTCACAATGGTAGAATCCTGGGCGCTCGAACTGAGTTTAGTCAAAGATGATGGATAAATAAGTGACTCGGACCCTGATAGGCCTTACACAGGAGTAGTAAAGAAGACATCCTCAAAGCCCAATCACACTGGCTACGCATCTCTTCAATTTGCTCAATCCAAGACTTGCCTTTGTAGGTTATTCACAGAGTACCTCAACAACCAGTCTCCAGAAGGTTATAGCTACTGATTGCACAATGGTAACAACTCACTGATAACTTACAGATAGCATTATCTTATTCAGCTCAATGGTGTTGCGATCGTCACAACGATGGCTTCAACATCCTGTCCTTCTTTCATGGTGGAGTCCACACGAGCGATGCTGAGGTTTCTGCAGCTGGAACTACAACTAAATGCAAACGAACCCAACTCCGTGTGGCAGCAGCATGACAGCAACTACTGGATACCCTCGTTTCATGGCAGGAACAGGCTCAAGCACAGGACACTTACCAAGGTGTCTGGCCAATTGCTTGATTACTCAGCAAGAATGGACTCAAACTGAAACGACCAAATCCACCGAAGGGTCTAGTGTTTGGAATAAGAGCACTAGGGAGCGAGCACTATTGGTAGTTCTGGGAAAACTCCAAGAGAACAAGACTGGGAAGTCTTGCTCTCTGGTTTATAGCATTTATACTACTAGTACAAGTACACAGACCATGCAGTGCTTATCTAGAAGTGCTATACTAAGATATAAGCTGGTATAACTGGGTAACATGAGGCAAACATGAGTCAGAAGGTAATTGGAAGATAAGGATACCTTTGGGGCATGTGTGGGGCATGAGGTTTGGCAGATACAGGCTGAAGTTCGGCGGGTTCGGCGGATAGGGGCTATTGTTTGCGAGCTGAATAACTAGTGAACTAGCACTAGGAAAAATAGGGAAAAATAAGGGAAAAATAGAGGATGTGTAAGATAGGGGGTTCGGCAGGTTCGGCGCATATGGGCTATTGTTTGCAAGTTGAATAACAAGTGAACTAGCACTATAGGGAAAATTGTTCAGCAAATTGTTCAGCGGATTCTAGTGCATGTGTAACACAAACTCTTGAGCAAGACACATCTGAATGACATCACCTCACCATCCAATCTCATTGCCCTTCTCCAAGAATCTGATGAATGGGGATCTGAATACTGCACAAAAATATTCGCAATAATCAAAGAGTTCAACCAAGCAAAGCTTCAAGTCCCACGAACATCCAAGTCATGCGAGACACGAGCTGAGACACGAACTGTAAAGAGAGCCAAGCAGGCAACCATGGCAATGCCAATCATGTATACATTTGTTCCTGTACAAATATCTGAGTCTTTCGTTTCTATGTAAATGTCATATGGTGTTCATGTCACAGTTAATCTGATACTAAGGTCAAAAGGTCAATCAACGCTTGTGGGATCTCATCCTCTTCACTCTCAAAGCCTTTGCCTACCACCATATCCTGCACCTTTCGATTGAATGTTGCCAGTGTCGACGACCGTAGTTTCTGCTCACCAGCCATCAGTGTGTCCACTATGGGCCCGACAAGATCACCTCTGAGCCTATTTGAATTGGATATGTGAAGCACAAGCTCTCCGACTTTGTAGGCTACCTTGTTGATGGCTGCCGACATGTCAGGTGTGGTATGGGTGATTCCATGATATGTGATTCCAAGAGCATGGCCTACTTGCTTGCGGACACTTTGCAGAAGGTTGACTGCGGCAGAGATGTCACCCAAATGATCCTAGGAGGCATAGACCCCCTTTGCAGCGAAGAAAAGCTGCCAGTGTGAGTCAGAACCTGAACAAACTCGTGAGACAATCCTACCTTCAGAAATTTGATGAGGTGTTCGATGTTCAAGTCAATAGGCATGCAGTGACCTTCGATGCCGGTCAAGTTGACCAGCATGTTGTCGTGCATGATGTCTCTGTATATGTAGCTGTCATTAGTGTCACGTCCAAGTCAGTTATTAGCATGTCACATATGCAAACTCAGGTGTCCAGACTTTTTTGAGGTTGTAGAGGAAATGAAGTATTTTGGAACAATAGTTGTTGGAACCGGCACCACAGAAGATCATAGTGAGGTTTCCCAGAATATCTTAAATCCGGCCGAAGTCTCCTGCTGACGTTGCATGGACACTGATGTTGCATGGACAAGCTCCAGGACATATAATAGGTCGTGAGTCAAGAGGCGGATATTGTAGTGTATGTTGTTAGTGTCCGAAGTAGACTTTGAGTTGTCCACTGTCTTTTTCGGGGGCTGTTTTGATGTCAGTTCACATGGTGCAGTGGTGGTGTGGTTAAGAATGATTTGATCAGTGATTTGGAGTAGTTCGTCTGGCAACGGACTCGTTGAAGCAAATGAAGCAAGGGAAGTGTGCCCACATTCGACCTTCCATGCATTGAGGATGATACCGCGCAAGATTTGAAGTAGTGTAGCTAATAACATGTGGTAGTCGGGATGATCACACCCGAGTCGCGTCTGGTCTAGGAGAGCGAAAAAGTAGGAAAGACTCCCAACCTGATGGATTGAGCCCCAATGGACATGTAGAAGTGCCCATATGAGATTCATGCAGAGGTGGAATAGGCCAAAGGCGAGCTGGAGGGTTTGAAGTTGAGTGAACAGATTGACATCCTTCACTTGAAGTGCCTTTGTGCCACATATGTGGGCATTCATAGACTGATCATTGATGCTTGGAATCGCCCAGTCCACCAATTCTGCATGAGTCATCTTCAATTGATTCACATAGACGTCGTTGATGACGGCGATGTTGTCAGTGATTGAGCTCTCGTCAATAGTCGAGGTGCGTAGTGGGTACTGTTTGGTTTGATAACCCTTGGGCATTTTATGGCACTCAGGGTGAAGCAGGATCGGCGGTCGTTTGTAGTCCTCAAATGGTTTGCAACAATTGAGCAATATGTCGATGATGTGGATCCGAAACTGACTATGATATGCCCTTGCCTGATCACGACTTGGCAGAACGTCGGAGCTGAGTCTAAGGTCTCATGCTTGTCATGCTCGTGAAAGTATGGGTAATAGACGCATATGAGCAGGATCACCATTTTGAACCTCGTAGAGAATCGCAAATGTTCTGGACTGTACTTTTGGAGGTGCAGAGGCTCATTGTTCAATGAAGATTGAGGTGCTTATATTTATGTTGTTGTAGCACATGATTTAGGACCACGGGCAATGTGAGTAGCCTGCTTGAGTGATTGCATGGCAAAGTTGTTTATCAATTTCGTGAGCAAAGAGAAAGACATGCACAGGCCACACTTGTGCAAGGCTTCGATGGTCTGACGCGAGGCCCCATTCATCCAGAGAAATAGAGTGAACAGCACAGCAAAGTAGACACTGAGTTGCGAGCATTTCTTTTGCGAGCTGCGTCATGATGACATTACATGCCTTTGAAAGATCAACTTGAATACATTGGACTTGGATGAATAAGAGAGGACCTCCGTACAGTACTACTTGTCTTGATTTTATTCTTTTGGCGTGATCTGTCCGAGCAGCAGTCTGGAGTATGCAGCCAGTGATCGGGGCCTTCTCGTTCACCATGGATCCGATAAACATGTTGACATCCCATCCGTGCAAGCTTTCCAGAGTAATTGACCTGAGAGTGCCTCCAAGCGACCTCTTGACATCATCCATCTCATCAGAAATCTTTGTACACATGAGATCAATTAGCTGAGGCTCCATCCAGTGCAGCAAATGCACATGGCCATGATTGTTCCCGAATATCAGATCGAGCATTCGGGTAAGCTTCCCAGATGGATTAGAGAGAAAGAGCTTTCAGCAAACCACAAAATCCAGCTTTGATGGGTCGAGAATGTCGAGAATACAGTCAAGAAGCAAGATACAGCTTTGGTGAAGGAACTGCAACACATTTCAAATGCGTTTGTCATGGCCGCATCGTGTATCGGGTGTATCGAGCTCCATGTCATTATCGGAGGTCACTGGCATAGTCGATGATCAGGAGGCTTGAGGCACAGCACGAGCTTGAGGGTGAGAGAACAGAGGGAAGGCAATCAGGGCGTCAGGTCTTACATATGAAGCGGTGACCGAGGACTTATCAGTCCACTTATCATTTAATGTTCTAACTTATCCTACATACACGTGGCTACGGAAAGGTCCAAACTGGGCTTACATCAGGTAAATTTCAAAGGAACAATAATCCTATATAATCACCAAAGGGGGGTAGATAAAGGATTATATGCCATTGTCATCCTTTATATACCATTATCTAGGATTATCATTTCCTTTAAATTTCCCTAATGTATCGGTCAGATGACTCTGGGGATCTGCTCGCCCTGCCAAATTCAAACCCAAATTTACCAGTCCATCTATCAACGGTTTGCCTTGCGCAACCTCTTTTAGACGGACTGGTCACGAGTCTAGTTCCATTCACTGTTAGTGACAACCACTGAGGTATGCTTTTGGTTACACTCAATGCATTCATGTA
The DNA here is from genome assembly GCA_018397855.1 of Boletus reticuloceps. Classification (NCBI taxonomy): domain Eukaryota; kingdom Fungi; phylum Basidiomycota; class Agaricomycetes; order Boletales; family Boletaceae; genus Boletus; species Boletus reticuloceps. The sequence continues at coordinate 451,111 of JAGFBS010000025.1, forward strand.
TCTGATAGAGTTACTAGCCTCAGTGTTGGCTAGGTAATATAGTGTTCCATTCACTGTTAGTGACGACTGCTGAGCCTCCATGTTGGCTAGCTTGTATAGGTTATGAGCCCTGAGTTCTAAGAACTCAAATCAAATGAGCACAGCCGCATACACACAGGCACATCCGTCACTTGAAGATTACATGCACATACAGTCTGCCCAAGACACATAGAACCTGTTTTACATGCATATAGATACCATTATCAGAGATCATCCATTCTCAGATCATGGGAAAACATGATCACATTCAGGATCTTACTGGTGCCAAAAACTATTTGCAATGGTGCCGTCAGATGACGCTTGCCTTACAAGGTGAACACTTGTGGGCACACTGCAGCGATGGCACCGATCCTAAAGATCTCATTAACTTTGCCTCTGCTATACCCACTCCCGTCGACGCATCCACAGTTACCAGCGTGGAACGAGAATCTATTCTTGACTAGTTAGCTAAGAATGCACAAGTGAAAGCCCTTATCGATGGCAAAATTTCCATCACCATTACTGCACTTCTTAATGACTCTCATATGGCACAAGAACAGTGGAACACCCTAGCTACCTATTATTCCCACATGGATATCCTTTCCCAATATGAATTGAGGTCTTGCATTTACTCAGAGAAACTCAAAGACATAGCTGATGTAATTCATTACATCGGTGTTTTCGAGGATGCTAGCCATCATTTCATTCAAATGGGAGTGACCTATTCCACAGCGGAATCCATCTTCAAGGTGTTGAGTGGGACATCTTCAGAGAACTCACTATGAACAAACTCTCATCCTTGTCCTCTACCACCTCCGCTTCTACCACTAGTCCTCCGCCCGGCTTCACCTTTGAAGACGCCACAAGGCTTTTGACTGAAAAGGCGAATTCAATTGTGGGGCGTTGCAAACTTGCTGGACCAGGCTCGGAATGTGCCAATGTGATGATTGAGAAAGTCAAACCCACCACAGGCATCCAAGTTCACAAGAACAACCCCCAAGGGGTTAGGTGCAGCAATCCAGCTTGTGCGGGTAAACCAAGAGCAGAGAATCATGACCTTAAACTTTGCTATTGGCCAGGGGGCGGAATGGAAGATACCGCTCCTGCTTGGGTCCAAACCAAGAAGTCTGCTAGCAAAGAGGAACACGCCACCGTCGCCCATTGTAGTGATGAGAAATGGGGTGGTAGTGTCCTCTGTAGAGAGAGACTGAGGGGTGAAAGTGTGGGTGCAAGTATGAACTCGTCCCAAGGGGTTCAAGGAAAGTTGTTGTAGTGAAGGAGTAGATAGACTAAGAGGTTCCAAGCGAATGTAGGTGGATCCGGTAAGATCCGGAACAAAGACCGGAATGGAATCAGATGGAAACAACGGGTCCGGACGAGATCCAGAGTGGAAGAGGGAGAAGAGGCTTGGACGACGAGATGACAACAACCAACGAAGCCTTCACAGAAGCGGACAAATAGGTGCTAAAAGGTAGATTCTTTCTAACTAGTACAAGTCTCTTATATACAAGACTGTATCAAGGGTAATATCCAATAGCTACAAGCAGAGAGTGTAATGTAAGAAAAATGCTTCTCAGGCAAGCGGACAGCTCTGAAGGCGGTGTGAAAATACTATGACAGGTCTAAGCGAAAGGGTTAAGGACAAAGGACCATGATCCCTGCATCGCGTAGTCACTCTAGACCTTCTCGAGGCCAACTGAATGGATCCAGATTGAGTACCGCTAACGACACTGCCTTCAACAAGTCATACACATCTTATATGACAGGAAAAATAAGTAAGGTAGAGCACAGCCATCCGGAATGGTCAGAGTTGACCTGGTCAACGCATCAAGCATGGAAGAACCACAGAAACCAACAGATATGCACTGGATAACACTCGGACGGACATGGGACTCAACAGATGGCTTGAAGAGTGTTTGGTGACGATTATCTGTTTTACTAGAAAAGGGGAAGAAAGGGGAATGCAAGTACAGGAAACCACGGGTTCCTACAGTGTTCTCCAGAGCACCCTTCCTCACTTAAAAGGGAACTATCTTGCGCACTCATCCCGCTCATTGACGAAAGCGAAGAATTTGCATTCCTCTCTGCCCATGGACAGGCCACCATCCTTGACTCTGGTACCACCTTGCATCTTATCAAAGACAGGGGGTACTTCATCAACATTGAAGACGAGGATCATTCACCTGTCAAAACCGCAAGCCAGGGTGATCTCCTAACAACCGGAAAAGAAATTTGTGTTGTGGAGATAGAGCTCAATGGTTCAAGTTATCGGGTCACCCTCAAAGACTGCTTATATGCCCCAAATGCAACGCTCAATTTGTTATCAGTCAGACACATGTTGCAAAAAGGGTGGGACTGTAATTTCAAGGGTGCAACAAATTCTGCAGGTCCTCATTGCGCATTATTATTTAAAGGTGAACATCTCGGAAAAATACCAGCAATGGAAAATCTCTTCTACCTACAGGCATGCTTTCACCGTGTGACTGAGCTGTCTAATGCAACACCTTGTAAAGAGATCACCGTGCTAGTACAAACCGAGATGAGTGCATATACGAAGATTCCCATAACATGGAACCTTTGGCATGCACAGATGGGCCATCCTAGTGGTAACGCAGTCAAGCGCTTACCTCTCGCAACTGCAGGTGTTTCTGACAAAGAGGTGCTCTTTGTAGAGTCAAACAATGTTCTCATCAGCAAAACAAATCTTGGCTACCAGCTAAGCAAATGGACGGGCGAGAGCAAGGTCTTGGATGAGGATATTGCTGGTTATGGCATCCAGACTGTGTGGGATCAGTTTGTCATGTCCTGTCATTCCTGATGTCTTGGAGTACTGGCAGAGAAGTGTTACATGCTGGCGAAACACCATCAAGTTGTGCATCAGCCATGTCTGTGTGTTGCAATAGATGGCTGCTGTCAGCTCTGTGCCTCTGGCTGGTGCACCACTGAGCATCTTTGTGCATAGCAAGAGAAGCTTTTGTAGTGCTGCATGATTACATATTGGTTTTCCATCCTCCTCCTCCTGCAAGAGAAATCTAGGAAAGCCACCCTGACCCTTGATAACCGCACGCACTAGGCAGGTACAGTCTTGAAAGCATGCATTCTTGGGATTAAAAAGGAAGGAATAACCAACATCCATGTTGCTGGGGTCATCTACCAAGTCCTGGTAGTCTGCTCTGAGCGGGAGCCCTCACAAGACCTTGTCCTTCCAAATGGCGATGAGATCATCCTCCGTGTCCTGGAACCTGTTGCATAGGTCAGAAAAGGTGATGGAATTGCCCATGAAATTGAGGGATGGCCAGGTCTCTGTGTCTGTCCACCAGATGTGTGGTAGACCCATGGTCTCATATGCAATTGCAGATGCCCTGTGTTGCAAAGAGGGGCAAAGGTGAAGTATGTCTTTTCATTGAACCAAGGCTGGAGTACATCACAGGCAGCAACTTTGGTAATGTCACCATTGATGTGTGCTGCCTGTGCTGCCTGTGCTCCGATCTCCTTTAGAAAGGTGAGATCCATGCAGTTCTCTAGCTTGGCAATAATCTTGGTCACATCCTTGGGTTCCTTGAAGGAGCCATCCTGATTCAAGGTCATCAATGCCAGAGCAGCTTTGGTGGGGTCGGTGATGCTTTGTGGACAGTTTGACATCTTGCGCCAGTGAGTGGTCCATAGCTTCATCAGCACCACATGTATCTGCTGAATGATGCATGTTGGTTCCTGCTCCTCCTCAATGAGGACTTCTAATGTAGAGATGACTATGTTTTCCTGTTCCATGCCTATCCATAGGTCCCGCAAGAGCATGGCCAGTAGACAGATGACAGGAAGTATATATTGCTTCATGGTGGCATCTATCATGTGCTTGTGAAAGGGTATATTGGAGATGCCACTGAATGAATGAACAAGTATGAGAGGTGGTGCATGTTCTCGCACAAGAACATGCCAAAGAAAGTGAACATACTGTTTGGCAGGATCTGGCGAGTTCAGTCACTGCAAAATGAGCTCATCCGTGGTGTCAATGAGTTCTAGAGCTTCTTGGAAGTACTGCTCCACCAGCTGGTGTAGGTTCTTGCAGCATATTTCCTCCATCTGAGATCGTGGTAGTGCTATTCATGTGCACAGATCATCTATAGACATTGAGGTGGTGGCAATGTGCTCATGCCAACATGTGGTGCACAATCAAGGACTGACAAGCTGATCATCAGTGGGAATCTGGACTACTTCCAGTTCCTTGTCCAGCTCTGCCATCAGTGTGGTCACCATGATCTCCTTGGCATCCAGTGTTGAATCCATCATGACGACTATCTCCCACAAGGTATGCTGTTTTCCTGCTCCTTCTGCTTTCATCCTTTGTGCCTTGCATGCGCACCATTTTGTAGGAAGGGCTATCCTGCAATGACAACACTGATGATGATCTTTCATCATATAGTACTTGGTTGATATCATTGGACATTGGTTGCATGCAAAGACATTGCAGATGGCGAGCCCATATGGATCTTGTTCCCGAGATGGTGTCTGGCAAAGAGGATGCTAGCTATAGTTTTCTTTCCACATTATCCAGTTGATCTTGGCTGAAGGCAAAAAGAAGTTCTGGGTGTTTGTTGACAATGTGCCTTCATGCTGTGGTTGTAGGAATGCCTTCTTTGCAAAGCTGGCAAATGAGAAAGCAAAACTCGGCATTCAATACTACCAGATTGAGGCTGGTCAGAAATGAATGATGAATGAAATGCACGTCATCTTGTACTGCTGTTGAAATAGTGTTTTCACCATTGATGATGGAAGCACTCGAGCATTGCTGTTGAATGGTCGTGTCCACCAGGGACTGTAATGTGATGCATGAATATATATATAAAGGTTCTGATAGTGACCATGATCTAATCATTACAGAAGACCCTTGAATGTTCATGGAATATGTAGGATTGAACAAACAAGGTGACAGCTCTTGGGCAGACATTCTTTGTTGGCATGAGTGATCTGCTGTCATAAACATATGGTTATACACACCTGGTATGGAAATTCCATGGTCACATCTTCCTTCTCTTGAGCAACTAAAGGTGATTTCATTGGCTGGTCTTCCATTTCCTTAGATGTAGCTGTGCAAATTGATGCTTCTGGCTGATCTTGTAGCTGATTGCATATCTATTGAATAATAATGATGATTGAACTGCATGTTCTGGCACCAGAACATGCCAGCCTACCTTGGCAGATATTTCTGGCTGGCAGTTTGTCTAATCAGATGTATGTGAGTTGCACAAAACAGTGGTAGCTTGTGCTGGCCTACCTCAGCAAGATCTAGCTGGTCTTGTGGCCAATCAGATACCTATGATCCATTTAAGCAGCATGTTTTAGTGTCAAATCATGCCAGTCTACCTTGGTTGAGATTTGTAGTGTAGTATGATTCTGAATCACTGAAATGGGTTGAGGGAGAGACTGATTATGTAATATGATTAATTACTCTGAACAACAACAAGTTTTGTGATAATATCAAAAATGTATTGTATTCTCAGGACCAAGCCAAGTTGTTTTTATGTGCTTTTGTAAAGTATCGACAGTAGCAAAGCCTACAGATTTGGGACACTTGTCATGGGAACAATAGCACCAGAAGGTCCCATTAGTGTGGCATGTGATGGTAATCTGCTGCCCATTGTAAGCAACAAAAGAGACACATTTTACACATTTTTTCCAATGCATGTTATGCAGGACCTTGTTGTCAAAGTCCAGGCCACACTCATTGCAAGTATGAGGCATGGTGATGTGATATAGGGGCTATGGATGATGGTGGTTGAGAGTCAAGAAGCAAATTATAAAATTTCCCACAAGTTAGCTTTATTCTATATGCTACTATTTATTTATATTTGTGTTTATTTGTTTGTCAGAAGCCATATTTCTCTGAGGTCTAACTCCGGCGGAGATCCGGAGGGGTTGGGATTGGTGGACCGAAGCCCAAGGGTAGTGGTCCGAAGTCCAGAGGGAGTGGACCAAATCCGAAGGTAGTGGAACGAAGTCCTTTCGGAGATGATACATAGGGGTTCCGACATTGGTCACTGACTAGCAGCGACGTACGGAGGTGTCGGAGGACGGAGAGACCAAGGAGCAGAGGGGTGAGGATATCGGTGCAGGACTTATGTGTCGCGCCCTTGCCAGTCTCACGGATCCTCGTATTTCAAAGGTTCAGAGGATTATGGGAGACCATAGGGAGGGTTGGAAGTATATGGTATTAATGAGAATAACGAGATATTCATACTGAAGGTACAACAGAGAAGTACAGGAGGTTTATATATGATGGAGACCCAGAAGAAGTCTGGGTCCAAACTACTGCGCGAAGGCAATGTACATAGGAATGACTGACGGAGGCGGAACACAGCCGGAACAGGCTGTACGGACTGGTACAGGGAATGCAGACTATGACTGAAGGAGATTAATGAAAGGTACAAGTTCGGAGATGTAACTTCGTGGATGTCCAATGGATCTGTACAAGTCCAAGGTTTCAGGATAGGGGCTAAGGAGATGATCTCCGGAGTTGAACTCCTAAGTGAACTCCTAAGGGAGTGGAATGGAGATGAACTCCTAAGGGTGGAGATGAACTCCTAAGGTGGAGATGAACTCCTGAGGGTGGAGACGAACTCCTAAGGGAGTTCTTCGGAGGTGTGGCCTTATTCAAGGAGTTAGTGGAGTTGGCCGGAGGTGTATGGAGATGTACGGAGGTGACCAAATAGGGGTTGGAATGGGATATGACATTGTTCCACTGTGTTTAGTTTTGTCCTGTTAGACTTGTAGTCCCACAGAAGGGGTTGAGAAATGCAATATCCAATGCTGGGATTGCACATTCCAGTGCTAGAACATGCCTAGAGGAAAAGGCACCTCCATAGAAAAGGGTGCTTTAAAGGGGCACTTCCGTGGGAAAGGGCACTTCCAAGAGGCGCTTCCATAGAAAAGGGTACTTTGTAGAGGCACTTCTGTGTGAAAGGGTGCTTCCAAGAGACGCTTCCATAGAAAAGAGCATTTTGGAGAGGTACTTGCATGGGAAAGGGCACTTCCATGTAACAAGAGATAGTTTGCATGTACTGGCACAAGAATATGCACATGAGGTGGTGCCAGAACATGCTTGGAGAAAGAGGTGCTTCCATGGGAAAGGGTGCTTCCATGTAACAAGCAGTAGTTTACATGTTCTGGCGCAAGAACATGCACAGGAGGGGGTAGAGCAAGGCAAAATACAGTGCTGGGATTGCACATTCTGGTGCCAGAACATGGCTGGAGAAGGAAGCGCTTCCATGGGAAAGGCGCCTCCGTGGGAAAGGGCACTCTCCATTCAGACCCTCTGCCCATGGAAGGAGAATATCAGATCCTTAATCCTAGTGGGGCCTACTTGTCTAGGCAAGACTGCATGGGCCAGATCCCCTGGATGCCACATGCACTTCAGTGGTAACTTTGATTTATCATTATGGGATAACAACCTGGAACTCGCAGTCTTTGACGACTTCCCGGATTGCAGTTGCTTAGATTATAAACAATTATTTGGAGGGTAGGCCAAGTTAACCCTGACGGACAAATACAGAAAGAACAGAACTGTGTGATGGAACAAACTGTGTATCATGTTGACTAATACTCTTCCTGATGCCATGTGATATGATCTTTGGATCACAGGTAACTGTAGAATTGTGAATGTGGAAGAACACCTATATGTTTAATAGTGTTGGGATGTTGCAGAGCCTTCAGCCCTGAAGACATGTATATTTAAAAGATACCTTAACAGAGACCAACCTTAACCAGGTAGAGTGAACAACCTCCAGGTTTTCATGAGACCAATGCCATCACATAGTTAGGTGAAGCGTTAGGGCATGGAGGGGTAACCCCCGGGTTGGGATGATGCCCCCAAGAAAGGTGAGACATGGAAACACATGGGACTATCATGTATTTCATATGCAGTTGTAATGCCACACTTGATTGACTGTGATACTAGTAGTGCTAAGTTTATGCACAGTAGCCACTATAATGAAGCCAATATGCTTTAAACATCTCTCCCCACTGTCTCCGTTAAAATTAATCCTACACTTGATGGAGACAGACCGGCACTTGGTCTGAACAGCTTTGCCTGCTGGAGGACAGGTCACCTCATGGCCAAAATGTTGCCCGTTGTTTGGGTCTACAATGGACATGTAGTCTGATGTTCCTTGCTAACCTATCATAAGTAATGACATAGAGACAAGGCAGGCTGAATACCTTGAAGATCAGAGGGGGATCGATCACCGATGACCCATGGAAGTTGTCTGCATCCCATGAGCCTAAGCAATGCACAGTTAACACTGCTCCGCCCTTGGCATCTGAGGAGGTGATAACATTGAGGGTGATGTAGTCAAGGAAGATCTGACAGTTGGCAGGGAATGTAGGTGCAGTAACTGCATAGTAAGCAGGGATATTGACCCAGGGGTCACCACTTGGGGTGGTGCTGGGGGTGGTGTCATGTGTGGCATCAAATTTGGAAAGTACAATGAGAGAAGAAAGTTTGCTAGGTGCAAAGGTGGTATGACCCCTGGAGCGGAAGGAATATTGGGGGGTGATGCAGCAGGTATAGTACCGCTTGCGGTATTGCGGTTTATTATAACTAGCCTGTGGATGCTTGGCATAAGAGGAAGCAGTCCATGCATGTCGAACGCTAATGTGTTACGGACAGAAAGAAATGTGTATGTGTACCAACGAGTAGGTACATGTGAATGCAATTAGTGTGGTGTGTAATGAGCTGTGTGTGGGCGAAAGCCCGAAGGGCTTTCCGGTCCGAAGCGACACCATGCCAGGGAGAGCGAACTGCATTCCCTAAAAGAAGGAGGGAGCGACGCGAGCTGTGAAGCTCTCCCCTGAAGAAGGAGCGAGTGGAGACTTACCTCAGCGAATGGGGGGCATTGCGAGGTTGGTGAGCCTCTCTACTAGGTAGAGGCGCTCCTGCAGGTAAGGGGCAAGGATAATGGCATGTTTCCATAGGTATAGGGTAAAAGAGTCGCCTGACCAGCGTCCCATGGACTTGACTACGTCGAAGGGAGTGCCCAATAGAAGGTAGTGGAGGGTTCCTCCGATTCGAAGGCTGTGGCCTTTGAGGGTGGGAAGGTTGTGTCGTGTAACAATTTCCTGAATGGGCTTCATTGTCTCAGTTTTGGTGAGGGGACGGAGGCCCTTGGGGTGCCTCCAGGCAAATAGGTGGTCATTGGGATCCAGGTTATTGATGTTGAAATGATTTTGGATCCATGCGACCGGATCAGTGAGGTGATCGAGGGTTGCGCATTGGGTAGATTCACCCATTTTCGAGCATTTTGTGACCGGGATGTGGAACGACAGGGTAGGGATGTTGTTGTGGTCATGAACGGGTGTGAGATGTTGTCTCTGAATGAACGAGGAGGGGGAAGCGGCGTGCTTAGCCAGCGATGGGACCGTGAATTCTCCCAGGCGGGACACAGAATAGAAAGTTACGACTATGCAGGCAAAGATGGTGGTGTCCCACGGTTCGGAGAGATTAAAGTATGTGAGGAAGAGGAGGAGGATGTGCCGCTCAAAGGGGGCTCTCTTCGGGAGCGTGAGGGAACTGGGAGCGAGGTGTGAGGCACCTTCGACTATCGACTGGGTTTTCGTGGCGTTGATTTGCCATGGGACACCATGGAGGAGCTGCCACGCCCTGATCCCTGCGATGTGATTAGATATTGCGGAGCCAGAGTAGGATCCCGCGCAACCAGCGACGAAAGAGGACACAAGGGATTGGGACGTGGGGGCACATTGGTGGTCCAGGACTTCGTGGATGTCGCAAAAGATGTGGAAGACGAGGAGGCCGGAACCATAGGTCTCCTTGGTCTTCTCTGACCAGGATGCTGACATGACGTCTAGGATGCGGTCGAGCTGCGAGTCGGGAATGGGTAGGCTGTTTCCCAAAGAGTCACCAAGTGTTCGAGATGGGCCTGAAGCGGGGCGCCACGTGCGGATGCGGTCTCTAGCGAGGCAATGAGGGCATAGGGATGAGGGTGAAGGAGTGAGGGTAGGCGGGTATGGGCGAGGGGGATGAATCTTAGATGCGAGTGTGAAAGAGGAGACTGTGGGGTGGGCGAGTGGCGGGTCAAATTGCGGGTGCCGCATGCTCTTAGGAGAGCTCATTTCTGATGAGCTCGTCCTCTTCTTGGATTCCTGAGTGCCGTCACTTGGTTGCCCCATGAGCGCACTTTTCCGGATCTTCTCTTCTAGTTGAGAGAGGGAGATGGGGGCTTTGGGGGGATGGGCTCTGCTCGAGTGGGGAAATGGGGTCCGTGGCATCGATGATGAAGGGGAGGAGGGGAGCAAGGATGGGGATCCTCGGAAGGAGGAGATGAAGTGGGGGGTACTGTCCCCGCGACGGACCATCTGCTGGGTTGTCTTTGCTACGTACGTATTCTGTGTGAACGTGTGTGATGCCATTGGTCTCAGAGAGGATGTCGTGGATGTGACGGAAGACGTGGTTGGTTTCTGTGTTGCGGCTGTGCGCTGTCCACCATCCCTCCACAACACCGGTGTTGTCGCCATAGACTGTGATTCTCGGGACGTCTGTAAGGGTATTGTTGAGTGAATGAACCAGGAGCTCGAAGCCCACTGCTTCTGCCCATCCAATGTCCCTGGACGCGCCTCTGGAAGATTGCCAGTGAGGGAGGAGGCGCCATGCTCTCCACTTTGGGCCAATCATGATGGTAATCCCCACGCCAGAGCTGGCATCAGAGAAAGCTTGGACGTCAATGAAAGGGAGTGGTGGGAGGATGGGGATGGAGATGTTGCCTTGGCGCAACTGGTCGTCCCACCATATAAGGTCGTTTGCGACTGACTTAACCGGGCGGTGCGGCATGAAGGGCTTCTCGGCGCAAAGCTTCATCATGCACTCTAGACCCGTAAGGTATGCCCTGCCTCGCGGGAGCGCGGCGGAGGCATGGAGCAACTTACCATACAGCTGTTTTACGTCTTTGAGTATGTGCGTTTGGCGGTTTTTCCATTGGTTGATCGCCGAACGGTATTTGATCACTTTGTTTGGCGCAACGGAAACTGTGCGAGCGTCAAGGTCCCATTTGAATCCTATGTAAATTGTTGAGGAGCCAAAGGGTTGGTCTTTGGATTTTTCCCAAGGGATTCCAAGGCGCGCTGAGATGCGGTCAATGTCTTCGAGGTTGTAGGAGAATTTTCGGTCGTGATCGGATCTAGGGGATGTCGTTGACAGGTCTCGGATGGGGTTGGAGCAATTTTCGTTGAATTCCTCAGTTATGCCCCACATGTGCTGTTTACCTGTGTACGATAGGCGGCTGCCCGTTTGTTTGATCGGGCCTGATGCGGTGATGTCGCTATGCCATTCCGCACGGTTTTTGTTGTAGTCAGTTAGATGGACCCGGTGGGCTCTGACGAAGATGTGGTCATTGACCCACTTGTCAAGAGGGCCTATTCCCTCTGATCTAAAGATTCCTGCACCTGCGTCAGCAACATGGCCGTATGTGCCAGCTGCTGGGGTGGCCCCGAAAGCGAGGCAGGTGTCAATCTGAAATAGGTCACCTGGGAGTCTTATGACTGCCACGGGCCATTGGGAATGGTGCAGCGGGATCGTGCGGTAGGCTTCGGCGATGTCCCTTGTGGCCGCCTCTGAACCTGGGGGGAGCTGAGCGAGGAGGAGGTAAACGATGGAGAATTTACCCCACGTTGCAGGGAAGTCTTCTGGGTTGACGTGAGAATTGATGGATGGGAAAGGGGACTCGGGTGAGGGTTTAAGGGGGAAAGAGAAGTTGTGGACGAGCCTGAACTTGCCCGGTTTGTCCGGCTTGGGAATGATGGAAATAGGTGATGATTGGAAGGGGCCAATTAGGGAAAGTAGGGTACGATAAGAAAAGGGCCCTATGTGGCGGTTCTTAACGAGTTCTTTACAAATGGTTTTATTAAATTCGTCCTTGTATGTATCAACTGAAACATTATTGGGGGGGGACTGTACACAAGGGATGCGCGGGAAGTTTACAATGAAGCCGTTGAGGAAACCGGTAGGGACGAGGTGGAAGCGCTGGATAACACTGGCAGATGTGAGGGCGTTGAGCCATTCATTTGCCTTGTACAGGGTCGTTGGGGGACGGCCTCTGAGCTCTAGGGCAGAGCTGAACTCCATGAGCGCTGGAACCGCAACCGGAGCATGCGTGAAGTGGTCTGTGGGTTTCCGTACATCTGCCCATGCGCTGCCATTTACAGCACAGCTGTTTGCCGCTGGCTCGGCAGAAGAGACTGCCACCCAAGCGCTCAGCGTAGACATCATGTTTCTGGTTCCACATGGTGATGGCGCGGCAGCGCGAGATGTCGTGGCGGTGCCTTCCGAGGCATATCACGCAGACTGCAAGGAAGGTGGGGACAATTTCGGTCCGAAAGGACCGCTGCTTCTTGTAGGACGCATCCTGTGAGTTCTCTTGGGGGGAGATAGGCCTCTTGGATGCACTGAAGGATCTCGAGTGCGAGGCGAAGGGCTGTGCATGGGCGCTGGGAATCCTCACTGCAAGCGCATTGTATTTCTCATTTATGAGCGAAAAATTTTCATTCAGCTAATGGTGCTGAGCATTGACAGGGTGTCAAGTGAGGGAGGCATAGCAAGTAGGGTTGGGATTCCGTTGGCAGGGTGCCAAGGGGGGATGGGAGATAATGGCGAGGAAAAAGGGGGGGGGTAAGTGAGTATGGACTAGAGATGAGTTAGGGAAGGGGAAGGGACTGACCGTGTCGAACATGTCCATGCGCTCGGAGTGGGCTTTGACCATGATGTTGTCGAACATCGTTTGTAGAACGTCATCATTGAGGATGGAGAGGTCGAAGGCTCTGATTGACGCGATGCAATTGTGCCACCAGCATCTTTGTTGTCCTTGGTAGACGAGGAGGGCACGCTGCTGGTGTTTGTTGCGCGAGTTTCTCCAATCGTGCCTTTCGATGGCGCTCCAGAAGTCTACGTGCATTTGGACATGTGGTTGGTCCCAGCTGCTGTCATGCATGAAAGGAATCATGCGGGGGGCAGCTTCTCCGAACTGCTCCAGCGAGAGGTGTTCATCCTGCATGATGTTCGCTTTGTCGTGGGCAGTAGAGGCAGGGACGAGGGTTGGGAGACCATCAGCGGACGTTACGAACGACAGGGTGTCGTTGTCTCCTGCATAAGATACCGTAGCATCAGCTTCATCTAGACCTGCATTTGTGAAGTACCACAGCTCGCAGATGGCTACTTGTGACAGGAGGATGATGGGGTCCGAGGGGACTGGGATCTTGGGAATGGGGCAAATTTAGCCTTATTCTTCTTACGTTCCTCTCGGGTGATCTGAGCTTGTTCCTCCTCACACTGAGCGTCCAGCTCTTGTTCGCGTTGTCTGGCTTTGGCCTCGGCGACAGCCTCTTCCTCTCTTCTTCTGTTCCAGGTGACTTTGTCTTTTTCGTTCTCCATGATCCATTGGCGTGCAAGGATTTCGATGGCCTGCTGGTTGAGGAGACCTGCATCGCAAAGGAGGGTTCTGTTTTGGGTGAAGTGGTCCGAGGCAAAATCAGGGAGGACAGCTAGGTTAGGGTCCTGCATGTTTGCGAAGGATTGGAAAAAGCAAAAAGAAAGAATAGACTCTCAGTGACGAGGAACGGTACGCCGGGGAGTGCGCGAAGTGGGCAGAGACGAAAGAGCAGCCGCACTTCGCTTACTCAAGCACAGACTATATTCTGGGTGCGCCTCGTGCCTCGGCTACCCAGAATGGCAACAGAGCACCAGATCTTTTAAATGAGGAAAAATAGGGCATAAGACGTTGATGGAATTGGGGTCCTTGTTGTCGAGGTCTGAAAGCAATGAAGAATAGGGAAGAGGATGTGAAATAGGAGGGCTAGGGATACACAGTGGCATTGGTGGGACCTCTTGTATATAGTGAGTATCAGAGGGAAAAGACATAACCACAATGGGAAGTATGCACACTTTATAAACAAATTTTTGTGTACTACTATTTAACAGGGGTCCCACGCCAACTCCGCCAACTCTGTGGCATCCAAATGGGGATTCCATCCTGCTAACCTCTTGAAATGTGCTCGCTCTTCTATCTCCTCCACCTGTTCATGTGTAAGTGGTAGACAAGACGGTGGGGTCGAATAACTAGAGTCATCACGTTGGTCGATAAACTCCTCTGTATCAGGGTCCCAAGGAAAGGCTATGGGGCCATCAGGATCATTGCCTTCTACCAGTTCCTGGTGACGAAGGACAATGGTATTGTTGTGGTCACTGGAACACAGAATTGATGAATAAGAACACGTAATGGGAAGGGACTGACTCCTCTGCCAGCAGAGTATCAGCAGCGCTAGCAGCACAAGGAGGGTACTGACTGAGCGTGCTACCAAACTCTGCATCATGCTGAGTGATCACTGCAAAGAAGACAGGATCACTCTGATCCACATAGGAGATGCAATATTCTAGGGCTCTGTTGTGAAACCCTGCACTAATCAGGCCAACACATTGCACAAAGAGATAGGATGGATAATGCTGGATATGATCCAGCAAAAGGCTGACTGATTAAAAGGCGAAGTTATAAGGCGACAAATAGGGAATGATGGGGGCAGGAGGAAACAGATTGTGATAGGACAATCCCATGATGGGATTTCACATACAAAAGAAGTGTATATATATTATACAGCAAGGTTATGTAATAGGTTCCCAAGGTCGGCTATAGTTCTCCTAATCAAGTTCAATAAAGTGAGAATGTGGTAAATGGGATTGCAGTAAGGATGACTCACTCAGATTCTCGGTTCTCACGGCGCACCCACCCGGCCCTAGAAGGCCCGGCCCCAGAGGTCATTCTAGCACTTTGCTGACTCTCACAGTTGTGGGAAGTGCAATAGGAAGGCCCCGCCTCAGATGCACAGCCATTAATATTTCCAGAAGGGTCAAGTTGGGTGTCAATCCAACAGAAGAATTGGTTAACGTAGCAAGCATAATAGTGATGACCACGAGGGTAGGGAAAGAGAATGATGTAGTAAGTGATGATATCCACAATGACATGGGTGCCTGGATAAGGCAGGGCAGTTGGCTGAACGTCGGTATGCACAAATAGGGAGCCTCCAGATTGAGCATGCTCAGATGCATGAGTGCAGAGGAATGAAGTGAGACATTCAGTGGATTGGAAGACATATTGTTGGCCGGACATGTTTGTTGAAAATAGATAGAGCATAATATCAGGATTAAATACTGGACATATGGCCTGCTTGACAGTGTGGGTAATGTGGACTAGAAGTCCACAATAGAGCCGCTTGACAGTGGTAATAACACCCACCCATTTAGAGTTTGGGTATGTGCACTGATTGAACAGCGGACTCTAAATGCAATGCAATAAGAAGGGTATGGGTGGGTATGGGCATAATATTAAAGATTGCCCATACCCACCAGCACTAACACCACCAGCCTTTTTTTGACTAAGTCCCTCATCCTTATTTGGCAATGCTTGCTATCTGCAATGGTGGACATATCCTGTCATGTGAATCCAGCTGGGCGCCAAGTGTCCCACCCACCGCCATGGAGAACATTGAGGAGGATGTTGACCTTCCTGTGGTGGAGCGAGTAGCTGGCAGAGGTTACCGCTTCCAAGGCATATACTCCTTTTTGACTTATCTGTAGACTGGGGAGTTAACAGTGGATAAGCTAATCCTATGCTTTCAAGAGCTAAATGTGGTATCTTGGTACATCAGTAAAGAACGCCACAATGACGGAAGTACATTCTCAGTTGAATTGCTGGAAGGGTTACTAATGTATAAACAGGGTTCCATTTCCATGCTCTGGTGAAATGGGGTGAAACCTACAAGTCAGGTGATGTAACCGTCTTTGACATCATAGATGGTGATAATTTCCATCATCCTCATATCAAGAACATCCACCCTGGCCGTGCGAACATAGCAAGTGTATGGCGCTACTGCAGCAAAGATGGTGACACCACTGGAGATCTAGTAATAGAGGCCAATGGGAATGCAGCGAATGCTAAAGCCAATGAGGTATGGAAGGATGCTATGGGGGCACATGTCACAGACTGAGTTCATGATGATTCTGGAGGAGGGAGTACCCAAGGATCTGATAAAGTCTTGGAATAATGTGAGCACATTTGCCGAGCATCGCTTTGCAGAGGTGGCATTACTGGATTACATATCAGACTTTGTCTTCGATGAGGCACACATTCCAGAGGCAATGTGTACCTGGAATGACATAGATTGATGGGTACTGCATAGACCAAAGTATGTCAACTAAAACCTAATATCTCCCTACAATATGACCTAATGTCACACAGCCAGGGGAAGGCCAGGGTCTCCTCAGGATGGGTGTGATTTTTGCTTGTTTTTGTGTTTTTTTTTTGCGGGCATAGTACTTGGTAAGTTACTATGCTTTTTCATAGATGTGTAGAAATGGTCACTAAAACCCGCCAGTGAGTGGGGGTAGACACCATGGTATTGGTTATATCCCATGGATGGTTGCTTAGCCAGCAGTTCATATTCCATGAAAATTTTCTTTTGGTTGTTCATTCATCTTATACTCTTTTTGCTGTTTGATCCCTGACATCATTGTGGCTATGATCTTCTTGACATTTCATTTTTGATGGTACTACATTCATATGATGTTGTATATGGTCTCATTGTGCATGGATGATTGCTTCGTCAGCAGATTCCAGGATGGATATGTAGAATAAGATGGTTTACTTTCCTCTTCCAAGTAAGTGAAGCAGGAGCGTAATGCCCACCTTAATCTTTGTAACAATGTGTGGTGGGTGAGTGAGTCTTCATTGTACTCCGTTCGGTCCTATGATATCTCCCACCTTTGTCTTCTGTCCACCCTGTGATATTGCATCGTGTATGTGTTATCAGCCATGTGCATTTCTTGTCTATGCTTTGTGTCGCTCACCTTGTCTCCAGTGATCATCTTTCTACTCCCCATGGGGTTTCACTGTCTTTCAACCTGTCTTCTGTGACATGGCACCACCATGTGTCACTTCATCTCATCTTTGATCATTCCGCATCACATTTGATACATGTGTTCATGTTTAAAATTTAGTTATTTCATATTTTCACACGGTTCAACTTCTTGGGTGGTTGTACATTGTACCTGCCGCACATTTCAGGTACCCCTTGAAATATGCAGTATGATGTGTGGCATGTGTATTGTGCATTTCAGATACCCCTTGAAATACGTGGTATGCTATGTGGTATATGTACCATTCATTTCAGATACCCCTTGGAATGTGCAGTCTATGTCCTGTACAGTGTATCATATCAGATACCATATTACACATATGTATCCAGTAGAGTCAGTACATGGTGCCACAACCCACAATTTAATACTTACTCTATGTCAACTGTTCTGTCCAAGTATTTACCTTACTGTAATGGTAATCTACTAGCTTACCTGTCCTAGCGTGATTCATGCTACCATGTCCCTGTGCCCAATGTATTCCACCTGGGAAAGTGGCACCCCAAGGCAGGGTATAGATAGGTCCTTAAACAATGGTAGACGACCTGCATCATGGTGTGGGTAGTGAGTATCATCTCTGAAATGAGAGTTCTAGGCAAATAATAGGATTTACAATGCCTCTGCCCTGGTGAGACGAGATGACGAGGCAGAAATGATCTTGGTGATGTGGTCCTCCATTCCAGGTGGGGTAGGCAATGACTCTTACAATGCTGGGAATGTTGAAGGTGAATAGGGATGGGATGGTGGGTTGCAGATGGTGGGGGGTGATGTAAGCTGCAGATGGAGTGGGGGGTTGGTAATAGATACAATATGTGATGACTGCCTGAATAACAGCAATAGACTTGTACTCGATGTTGTTTGCCACAGGTGGCAGCATCAACTTCTTCATAGATGGTAGGATGTAAGTCAGGTAGGGCCTGGGACTGACAAAATCCTTACAGATCAACTCTTCGATGTGCCATAGCATGATGGGATTGATGTTGAGCTCCCACTCGAGATACTGACACATCTCTCTTTCCATCTGGTTGATCTTGCACAGTTGAAATATCCCCTGCATGACAATAGACCACAAGTTATTGGAGTAGATATTGTCTCAGATCACCTTTGACATGAGAATAAAGGTACAATTGGCCAGATGATCCCTGAGCAGTCAGAAAATGAGCCTTGAGAGGCTGGAGGAGGACAAGGGCAGCAAAGGTGATTGATGTATGTAGCTTGGTCCTATGAAGGGTGTATACGTGAAATAGGGACAGGCAAAGATATTGATGTACTGTATGTGGACATTGTGTTTGTAATGTAAGGAGTGCCGCAGACACTACAGATGACACATACGTGGCAATTGACTGATTAATTGTATGTGGATATCATGTTTGTAATGTAAAAATGCTGCCTGCACTACAGGTGACGTGTATGCGGCAATTGATCAATTTATTGTATGTGGACATCATGTTTGCAATGTAAAAGGTGCCACGGGTACTACAGGTGACATGTATGTGGCAATCCATTGATTTATTATATGTGTACATAGTGTCTATAATGTACAAGTGCTGCAGAAACTATAGGTGACATGTGAGTGGCAATATTACAATGGAAATGTAGACAATACTACTATATTTGGACTAAGTGGAGAGACATGATGACACATTAGTTGTGGTGTTCCATACCGTGTAATGTGGCACTTAGGTTTGTCAGCGCTATAAACCAGGGCTGTTGTCAGTGCATTTTCATTCCCATTCATTGTTCCCCTCCTTCCTCTCCTCCCCACTTCTGCTTACAATCCTACATGTCGAACCCATCATTGATATACCAATGAACGAACACAATGCTCTTGTCATCACAACACGACTCACCCTGGAAGAAGTCGTTGACCGTTGCACCAAGTCAGATTGGATCTCAGTCCAATCTTGAATATTGCATTGTGTGGGAGTACAACATTGGAGACGTGTAAGTACATATACTCTCATCACACTATGTATAGGTACTGGCTTATTCACGTCTTATGCTGTAGTGTACAAGTCCATCACACAGGGACATTCAATCAACGCAGCAAGACTGCAGTGTCCGACATGGAGTACTGGTACAGACAGGTGCATCGAGAGGATATGCATGGTGGACGATGGTACAGAGATAGACAAGGTGCGTGGTTGATGTCTATAACATGAATATGAAACTAAAGTGTGGGATGTACATGTCACACAGCCGAAGATATGGTTGTACATACATTGGTTCTACCATGTGGAAGACATGAAGATGCACAATTTGATGCAAGTCCATACATATATCATTACATCAAACATACTAACTATAATCTACAAGTGTCACGAAGAGGATGAAGAGGTGTGAGCTGGTCAACAGTGATGAATGTGACTACATCAGCTTCATGAGTGTTGAAGGTAAGGTGTACTTCCATACAAAACACGTGTTGCTGACAAATGATACATGTACAGGCATGGTCAAAGTTGCGCAGATCGACGAATGTAGCGCAATCTACCATCCAATGACATTGAGGACCTGGCCTCGGGATTCTTCATGTGGTGGAGGCTAGAAGTGAGGACAAGACAGGGCCAGGGCACACAACTAATCATTGTCAGGGTATTGTTGAAGGTGAGTACACCAGCCATGATCAATGAGATAGATTTTAACGAGCACACACTTTAATAGGACGTGTCAGAGTGTGCATGCAATGGATGCCCTGGCGCAGATACTATGATGATGATGAACAGCGGTACTGCAACCAATGTGAGATGTGGATGCACGCTGCCTGTCCAGCATGCATGGTGAAGAAGGTCAGCATTGAGAGGGTCTGTGCTCTCTTCAGGAAGTTGTGGATGACAATGAATTCATGCAATGCATGACAAGACCCATTACATGTGGCAGCGCACACAAGATGTTTGGAAATGGCAATGAGGTGATGAAAGTGCGCCGAATGTTGAAGAAGTTGAAGAGCGGGGCTGATGTGCACGGATTGGATGAAGATGTGAACATGTACATGCTATGGCCTGAGGACAAAGAGACTGAGTACCACAGGTGCCCCAAGTGCAAGCAGCAATGGGTTTAGTCGTCGACGTAGACATATCATTTGAGACACATGCTGTGTAATATGTACCTAGATTACAGTCGTTATATGTAAATACCACAAGCGAAGTACAAGAATCTGTCATTGTTCGCAGAAAGTACAGCATGTGTGACTGCTGTCCATTGTAACAAAAGTCGAGAGACTGTGTGTTTATGACCATGACTGTGACCTACATTTACCGCTTACGCGTAGGGTGTAGTGTATGCGGTGAAATACCATGTAGAAAATGTACATACAGTAACAGTTCATATCTATTTGAACTGTATGTTCCATAACATATGTCCATATCATTTCGTGATCAATGACTGTCATATATTGTGTGTATAGTACTGACCATTCAATGTGTATTTTCACGACCAAGGATTGCCGCGCACACTACACCCTATGTGTATGTGGTGATTTAACGTGCATATTTCATGATCAAATATTATCATGTAACATTTTCATGACCAAGGATTGCTGCCCACACTGCACCCTACATGTAAGCGGTGATTTCACACATGTATTTCGTGATCACACAGTGGAACATGTATGTTTTTGCGATGAAGGATCACTGCGTACCCTACACACTACACATATGCAGCTAATAGTATGGGATCTTTGACCATGACAAATGTTGTATGTTGTATGTATATATGGGTTGTGTATGAGATATGTCTATATATCACACTATATGTTATATCATCATTGGCGCCGTCAGATCCCTGGAACTACATAGCCCCTGGGATCCTGTGGTGCAACAATGAGCTTGTCATTGTCGACATACATGTCATTGATCAGTTGGTCATGTATCTCGATAGTGTCGTGCTTTGCGATCATGTTGACCCACTCTTCTTTGAGTAAGTGGTGGGCACTATGTTCTCCAGTGAGTTCAACAACAGCATCGAATGATCCATACTCTTTACCTTCAACTAAATGTCTCTTCACGGTCTCCCATTTGCATTGTCACTGATTGGAATGACATCTTGATACAACTGACTCCCTTTTGAGATCTTGGTAGTGAGAAGTCGTGCAAGATGGAACCTAAGGAGGATGTTCATCACGTTGATCCCCTTTGACACTGGGGTGGGTTGGTCGTCAGTCAGTTGTGAGAATGAGGCATATATAGTTGCAGGACACTCACTGTGCTTGCTGACAAATGTCTTCTTGCACGACATGTCCTTGCATTTGTGAAAGGGTGACTCGGAGTCCATGATGGCGATGATGAATGTCGTGACCATTGTGATGAATAGCGCTACGACGGTGATGCCTCTTTTGTCACAGGACTCCCAGGGCAGGTTGGCGAGTTGAGGCATGGAGGTGACACCTTCAGTAGAGAAATCTGACAGGGGGAAGCACATGGGCAACATCCCAGAGAAGACAAGGGATATCACCACGGCGAGGGCATGGAGAGACTTATTGAGGGGGTTGTAGGCCTCTGGAAGCCATGTGTAGACATCTTTCGAGAGGGTGTCCTTGGCCTGAATGGAGGTGTTCTTGTAGGACCACTTGGAAGGTAGACATTGCTTGTGCAACACCTTGTAGTAGTTGGTCAGCCATTGGCGGGTTGCGGATCAGGTGGTCTGGGGATCATGAAGAGTGATCTTGTTGCATGACTCGAGCAATCTGGCCTCCTGTGCACAACCTGCGTCGAGAAGGACTCGGGATGTTGTGGCCA
Source organism: Boletus reticuloceps (assembly GCA_018397855.1). Classification (NCBI taxonomy): domain Eukaryota; kingdom Fungi; phylum Basidiomycota; class Agaricomycetes; order Boletales; family Boletaceae; genus Boletus; species Boletus reticuloceps. The sequence continues at coordinate 472,822 of JAGFBS010000025.1, forward strand.
ATCTCTTGGGCTCTGCCTCCCCCAATGGTAACCAGACAGTGTGAGTGATCTGGGTGGAGGGTCTCTCTTGTACGTGTGCACTGTCACCAACAGCGACCCAAGGTACATGGTTGATCTTGAGTTTCTGGACAGCTTTGACCATGATCACCTTCATGACGTCTCTGACCTCGTCCAGGTCATGGGTCCACAATTGCCTCTGAGAGTGTATGAGGTCGCCAATGAGCTCCATGGCCTCCGAGATGGTATGCTTGAACATGCTATGTTGAATGAAAGGGGATGTGCACCATTTTGAAGCACCTTTGACAATGGCATCTACAAACTGAGAGTGGGACCAACCACCACCAGGAGGAGTGGGAAGGGAAAGAGGAGCCATGTCTTCATGGTCCCTAGGCTCTGCAGGATCGTTGCGCTGCCATGGGGTGAGGGCTGCGATGAGTTGTGCGATCTCATGTGCCTCATAATCCAGAGGGTATCTTGTGCCCATCCAAGTTTTGAGTAGGACTCTATGTTTGTTCCCTTGCCAACTGTCTTGCAGCGAAATCTCTGCTCCGGGCGAGGGGTTTGAGCTCTTTTTGGACAGCGTTCTTGATGAATTACTTTATGTCTTCAATGTAGATCTTGAATGTGACCTCGAAGACGTGTTGGTAGTCCATATCATGTCGATGACGCTGGTGAGCAGGTACATCACCCAGTTCATCAGGTTGGGAATCACCTTGGAACGAGATGAACCAGTTTGGTCAGACTCAGAGTTTCGTTCATGTCATAGGCGACAGAGGGCAAGAACATATCTCCAGCTTGAAGGGTTGGATGCATTGCTTGATGGGGTCGATAACAGAGGGGTGAGCGAGGTACTTGCAAATCTTGGAGATGACCTCATCATAGATGGTCCTGCGGTGGGTGGGTTCAAAGACGAGCATGCCAGTGGTTGTTGCAGGTATAGATAGCATCAGGTGCATGTCTCACCTTCTGTTCCTGTGTCGTCAACAAATCCTGTACACATTGATGGTGAAGGTCTGCTCAATGCGCAAGGCCTGGGATTGGTTGTTGCCTCGAAGAGCATTGGCATGTTGCTTGTGAGAGAGACTGTTGCGACAGAGCTCTTTCCTTGTAGCAAAGTGTTGTTTGCCATGTTCGGTCATCATTGTCATGCCAGAGAAGATGGAGGTCACCAGGCCCAGTTGGATGTAGTGGAAGGCCAATGGATATGTGTGTAACGACCCAATATCCTATCTAGGACAATAGGAGGTTCTGGAGGTTGCCTGGTAGATCCTAGAGCGCTTGCAATGAGTCGTTCTGTTATCAAGTACAATCACTAGACCACTAGGGTCTATAGTAGATTGCTAGCCATGAGAATAGAGAGGAAAGAACAGAAGAAAGTGGGGAACTAACAAGAGAGGGAAACAACAAGAGAACTAGACTAGAGCCTAACTACTATAACATAGGGGTATTTATAGGGGCTAAGTGTGAGCACAGATCAAGCTGTGGAAAGGCTGTGGGAATCTAAATAAGGTTAATACCATGGTCAATGGGTACCATGAGGATGCTATAGATAAGAGGTATTAATGCTATTGGAGGATAAGGGAAAGTGAGTCAAGAGGAAAGTCATGAGGCATGCATAAGGATGCAATGTGTATACCATAGAGGTGGCCATGAGGTACACAGCCTAGATAAGATCATGTGACTAGTAGTGTGGGAGACATGTGACCTGATGAGGTAAGTTTTGGCAAGTGAAGGAATACTATGGTATACTTTGGTAGTGTTTTGTGTGCACTAGTGGGACTAGTGTTAGTGATTAGGAAATGAATGGTAGTGAAATGTAATCGAGAAATGTAGTGTCTGTAACAACGTGTGGTAGGTCTTCTTTCCCCTTTCGTCAGGAGAGAAGAGGTCATGGACTTTGGTCAGATTGGCAAGAGCTCCAGAGGTCCTGGATCTGCCGGGAGTGGGTACTCGTCAGTGGTCGTGAAAACCCTCGGTATTGTACACTGGAACATTGTGACTGCCTCGGATGTGTCGAAGATCAACTCGGACATGATCTGGATCTGACTCGAGGAGGTCGTAGCGAGGGCCTGGGTGTGCATGATGCAAGATCTTGCCACTGAGGCAGGTCCAATTGTCCACCTCCTTGCATCTGAGATGGATTGGATGAGACTGGTAAAGAGAAAGGGAGAGAGACAGCAATGATTCAACTCACACAAGATGGTGGGCAATGGAAAAAGAGAGGGACCTGATGTAAGTGAGGTCGCGATCCCTCTCCCAACTCTGGTGGATGGAGTCGCACAACCTCTTGTCGGAGGCAGAGTAGATGGGTTGGTTCTGACCGTATCTGACAGTGAGGGCGATGGGGGAGTTGTTGTTAAGGAAACCATCAGCCTTCCAGGACCTGGGGGCTCTCTGGACCCATGCAGGCCAGGAGGCCCTGAGTTGGGCTTGGAGTCATCTGAGCTGTGGAAGGGTGAGTTCGAGGACTCTTCTGTTCTCTTTGAGTCTTCCCCTGCAAGTGCGAGCGTGAAAGTGGTTAGAAATATATATAAAACTATTTTACGACTCACAGCAGGTCGGCCTCCCTGGAGACAGAGTCCTTGGAGAGGTCTTCTGGATGAGGGTTGGTGAGGTAGATGTCGTCGAATTACATGGCAGAGAGGACATGGGTGAAGAACAATACAAGCATGTAGGTGTGGGTGGTGAGGAGTGTGGTGGTGGGAGCGTTCAAAGAAGTAAAATCCTCAGCGAGCCTGAGGTCATCACAGTGGGTGTCATGGTCTTGGTCTCCTAGAGCATCAAGGTGGTGGGTGGTTCGAGGATGGTGTTTGGGACAAGGGCAAGCCAGATTTCCTCTTGCTAACAAGTGCGGATGTGCTGCGACCTGTGGTGGAGAAGGGAAGCTTTGAGGGGATCTTAGGCCAGAGTTTGAAGAGTCTGGAGAAGGATAGCTGGACGTGCCAAGTGTGATCATGTGCAATGGTGAGAGAGGGAAGGAGGGCATCAAGACCAAGCCTGGAACTGAGACATAGTGAATAATTGACGAAATGACCGTCCATCGCTGCGAGGACGTGATTGTTGTCATTGGAGTTGAGAAGGAGAGAGTTTGGGATGACGAGACGACTGCGGTACTGAAGGAGACGGAGTGCGTCTTGAGGGCGAGAGCAATAATAGAGGGAAGCGAGTGTTGTGAGGGTGAGGGAGTAGGAATGGGTTGTGGCAAAACACTGTTCAAAGTTGGGGTATTGGTCTGCGCCACAGGTTTCTACGGACCTCATGATTGCATCGTCGACGATGTCCTGGTGGTCAGGGTCATCTGTGATCATGTGGTCTGGGATGAGAGCAACATTGAAAGGAGCCGCATGAGTGTGAGGGTGAGGAGGGTGAGGGTTGCCAGGGTGGTGATCATGTGGGAGGGGAGCCTCAGCCTGAGGGAGAGGATGATCATTTTGATTGTGAAAGAGAGGGTCTATGGGTCCAGGAAGGTCGTCATTTTCAGGATGGTCAAGGTCGGTGTTATCATCGTCAGTGTTAGGATCACGATGGTTGCTAGTATGAAGGGCGCAGATTGAATATCAATGTATATTGATGGATGAGATCATTAAGATGGAAGAGATAAGCAAAGAAAGAAAGAGATGGAATATTGGATGCTTACGGTGTGAATGGCTGTGGGGGTATTGGGTGATAACGAAGGGAACAAGGGTTGGGTGGTGATGGTGGTCGTGAGTGGACCAAGATGGAGTCAGAGTCAGAGACAGAGAAAGGGAGGGGACTGAGGGAAGGGAAGTGAGGGTGAGGGCGAGGGTGTTGAAGGGGCATGGGTACTAGTAGTAGTTTTTTTTAGATGGAAGTGAAAAAAGTGGGGGAAATGATACAGTGAGAAGAGGCAGCGTCATGGTGGAGACATAGAGAGACATATTTTTATAGTAGTGGTGGAGGGGCCCCTGGATTGGGATTGGAGGACTTGAAGAGTTTGGAGTGAGGAAGGGTGGAATGAATGGGAAGATAGGTCAGGTGATTGGGTGATGGTGTGATGGTGTGATGAGTTGAGTTGAGTTGGGAGGAGATTGTGATAGTAGCAGGATTTAAATTTAAATTGGAGGGGAATGAGTCAGATGGAAATTCAGAGGAAGCAGAACCAGGACCGAGAGTGTATTAGTTATGCTTACCTTTGTTGGGAGTAAGCAAAGCGGTGGAAGCGAGGGAACAGTACTAGTAGTACTTGATTTGGTTTGGGAGATGGATGGACCTGAAAAGGGACTTGGAAGTAAAGGGAGGAAAGTTGATGACTTTGAGTGTGGTCGAGATTTGGAGTGGGACACTGGTGGAGGGTGTAGTAGGTGGAGGTTAGGTGTGGTACGTATCGAGGGATAGGAAACATAGTGATAGCGATAGCAACTACGGAGTAGTTGGGCCGTGCAGGTTGATTTTGAAAGCTGGATATGGCAAGGATGGAAGATGTAAGGGGATCATGATATAATAAGTGATATATTGCAGTGTATAACAGAAGGGACATGGTGTCGGAGATGCAGGAGAGTATGTATGCATAGAGGGGAAGGGTCACAAGTGGCGAGTGGCGAGTGATGAGGTATGACAGCACCGAGTCGGAGTCTAGAGGAGTGCAGGGACGGGTGGACATAATGAAGTGCAAGTGGAGAGAGGCAGGCAGGGGAGATGGCAAGGATGTACAGGGGTACTGTGTGATAGATTGAGGGGAGGAAGAGATGGAGAGGGAGGAAATGGAAGGGAAGGACGATAGTAGAGTAAAGTAGGTAAGAGGGGACATAGGAAGAGAATGGAGGAGTGAAGGAACAAACCTGAGGTGAGGTTGAAAGGAAAGATGGGAGTAGGAGAAGTCAGAGTCAGAGCAGAAAACGACGGGAATGATATGGTTGAGGAGGGGTGTTATTTTTTCATGAAAGGGACAGGTATGAATGAGTTGGTGTATGGGGAAGATGTGATATTATATGAGGAGATGGAAATGGAAGGTGGAAGAAGAAAATATAAGAAGAAGAAGGGAGACGGAAAGGAAAGAATGAAAGGTAAACTCAATGAATGAGCAGCAGGGAAGGATGGAATGGGAACGAGACTAGGATGGGCCGTATCAAGTACTAGTAGGATGGTGTAATCAGGTGGCGAGCCATGAATAGCGAAGGATTCCCACAGGTGAGGGAAGATGATTGAACTAGGGCTGACTTAGGGTTGACTTAGTACATACTACTCACACATATTAATATCATGGAATGGGATAAAAAGGGAGCACAATGGGGATGAAGACAAGGTGGAAGGTGTCATTCATAGGCAGAGAGGAAATACAAGTACATACAACAATGACATGAGTGCAAGGACTACATACATAGTAGTACACAAGGAAAGGAAGGTGGATACTACACTATGGGTCAACAAGCATTGAGAGCGTTGGCGAGAAGGTCTGTGTCCTCACTCTCATTGATTGGATGTGGGGGAGAGGTGCGCTGAGGCGGCTGCTGCTGATGAGGAAGATGGTGTGTATTGTCCTGGCACGTCTTGAGAGGGGGAGGATGCAAAGAGGATGTGGACCCAAGAAGCAATCAATGAGTCGGCTCGCTGGCTAGAATTCATCATAAAGCAAACGCTCCGTGGTAATTCAGATGTTGCAGTATGGATAGATGTGACGAGGATGGCAAAAACGCAGCTGGCAAGTTGCAAGGCTTTTCACACTGCATACCCTAACCACTCCTACAGGGAATCATGCATTTGCACCAAGAAAAAGGCATTCATTTTACACTTTTCAGTGTCGCCTGTGATATTGAATTTTCCTCTTTGCAAAACACCAACCAGTGGCTGAATTATGTGGCAATCGCTGCAGCAGACATTCACCACAATCTGGATCATCCTTGGCTCACCATCTTCGACCCAGAGAGGAGGAAAATCAAAATTGCAAATCTGATGTATGAATTCCCCAGAGCAGCTCTGAAGCTGAGCGCAGCTCAAGAAAACCAATGCAGAAGAGCCCTACACTGTGAGCCAGCAGAGGAAGCAATTGGTATCAAAGAAGAGCTTGAACAGCCATGCCCTTCCCCACCAGAGTCGCCGTCGCCAGTGCATTCACAGGTGTTACCCATGCAAAATAAATGTGAAGGGTGCCAAGCAGCCAGGAGCGAATGTTTGCAGAAACAGGGGCATGCCTGCAATGGATGTTGCAAGAGGAGGAGGCAATGCTGCTTTGCGAGGAAATGCCAAAGATCTGAATCTGTGCCCCGTGGTCCCCAGGAAGAGCCCATTTGACCATCAAGCACCATGGACCAGCCAGCACAGAGCTTTCAGCAGTGCTCAAAGCCAAGCTCCTCCACCAACCATAGGGACAGATCCCACTCTTGTTTCCCCAGTGAAAAAATCTCCCACCTAAGAAATCATGTCAAACTGGCCCTGCTGCTGGGGAGCCGCCGTCGGTGCGCCTTGCTGAGCCAGCGAAAGGTAAGGCGATTTGATTGGAAGGCCCCATCTTAGCACACATCCGCAAGAGGGAAAGAGACCGAGGCTCCAGCAGACCTTTGGTGGCGACAGAATGAGATGTGCCCGCTCGCCGTGGAGGCTTATTGGCTGCAAGTTGATGGGCGTCATTCCAGCATGAACGCGCAGCTTACCAGCTTGGAGGTTGCCGTGGGCACTTTGCAAGAGATCATAGAGTACAGCACAATTGTATGGAGCCAGAGGGAAGCTGCAGGGTCTGCACCCAAACTGTGTCCCATCAGGTAAATTTCAAAGGAACAATAATCCTATATAATCACCAAAGGGGGGTAGATAAAGGATTATATGCCATTGTCATCCTTTATATACCATTATCTAGGATTATCATTTCCTTTAAATTTCCCTGATGGGCCATGGCTCTCCACCCTTCGTTGGAAGCCCCTGACATCCCTTCTCAGCAGGAAGGCATCACAGACCCGTCGGTCTAGACCTACCTGTTCCGGGATGACATGAGGCCGCATTACGGGGGTGTTGCAGCGAACTGTTGGGCGAATTGGGGAGGGGGCTGCAGAACTTGATTTTGGAAGCATCTAACAGCTGGCCATCAGCTGCCATCAGGGAGGGGGTATAAATAGGCTGGGAAATGAGGGCGTCACCTTTAAATGCAAGCAGTGCCATTGCTACCAAACTGCTTCGCTTTCTGTGCGATATGTTGGGTCTTCTTCCACCAGGAGGGGCACACAAGATGGTGGACAATGGCAATAACGCTATAGGCTGCCATCGCTCAGACTAGTGCACAATTCCAACTTGAGTAAAGTGGATCTCCAACACTAACTTACTACTGTTTGAGCAGATGTACATCCACAGGGTGCAAGGTCAACCAGCCATGCCTGTCATGTCGTGCAAGCCATGCGAAATGGTGGCCACCGGCGGCTGAGTACATAGATCATTCATATACTATTTTGTTTTAATCACACTGTTGGGTTGAGCTCGTCTTGCTGTATTCCACTTCAGAGGCTGTAGCCAACTGGGCTGTGCTTCAGAATAGCTCTAGTTACTCATCAGACATGTAAGAGATGCCTTCAATATCAAACTCCTCTGCATCCTTTTTTTTTTCAAGGGCAATGGAAGAGCATCCATGTGCATTGTCAAGAAGCTTTCCTAAAGAAAAAGTCAGCTTTTCTATGATCAGTGAAGCATCAAAGTGGCCGCTTACTCAATGCCATATAGTAGCCCCCCTCTTTCATGGAGTCCAAGGATCGCTTCTCTTCTGGTGAGAGGAGCTGGATGAACTTCGCGACCTTGCTGCACTCTCTCTCATAGGAAAAATAGAAACACATAGTGGTGCTTGATAGCGAGAAGTCCTCACGCTCCTGGATGACTTCTATCAGGAGAGCCCTCTCAGGGCTGCCTTCCAGTACATTAAGCTGGGAAGCAGAAAAAATTCAGGGTGGAGAGTGTTGAAATCTGGGATTTCGCTTGCTGTTCTTTTCTTACATAACCCAGATTCTAGACCTGATTACATCAGTGGTCCAGACTATCGGACACTATGTCCGTTTACACTATCACATCTGACTCATCATATGTCGCCATAGATAACAGCCATTATTGTTATTGGCTAGATAGGTTCTTTATCATTCGTCATATGATATGACTCATTCCTATCACTTATCTTTACCTACCCTAGAGTGGAGGCATACAGGTACAAACAATACCTGAACCCTATATAGAGGGGAGCTCACTCTGTATCGCTCTCCTTAGTTCTTATACAAGCTCTTCCACCTTGCTTCTATATTCACTCGGCTCCTCAAGCTAGCAACCTCTATCCTCAGAACTAGTGAGTACCTCCCACTAGGCACATACCTTCCTCTTGTCACTTGCATTACGCTTGTGGCACCTACTGTTCTCAGACAGTAGAGACAAACGGAGTACCATGCACTTCGTTAGAGAGCAGAGCGTCAAAACACACTTGCCTTGGAGATTAAGCCTCCAATGTGGTTTTCGAAGAACTCAAGTGATTGCAATAGGCTGACCTCAAATCCCCAGTACCGGTGAAACCTGGCCCACTCCTCCCCTGAATCAGGGTTCTCCATAAAGAATTTGGAGATGGCTGAGTGAAAATCCAATTTCTTAGAGCTCCTTTGCCATTCTTTCGAAGTCTGGGAAAGTGGTCATGCACCAGCTGAGCAGGCAGAAATCTGGCACTGCCCACTCAAGAGCTGTGGGCTTCAGTGAGGGCCATGACTTCTGTTGCCCTTGGGCATAGTGCAGACAGGCCGGCTGCATTGAGCTGTTTTGAGATCAGTATTAAGTAAATAGCTGAGGAAGCAGGCGGCCCTTACCCGGAATGCAGTGCCCTTTAGAGAATTCGACCTTCCCACTGACTGCCTCATTCAGAATGTACTGGCCACCCTCCTTGCGAAAATGGATGTTCCGGCCTGCTAGTGAAACCTCCGCTTTCAGAGAGGGTTCTTGGACAGCTTTTATAAGGGTTTTTTTCGCAACCTCCTCTAGGAAGGTCGTGGCATTGACCATGCCGCCCTGAGCATCTTCAAATCTCATTGGAATTCCAAGAGGGTGCCTGTTATCGGCGACGAGCCTGATCTCAACGCCAACGCTCTGCCTTGCCCAAGCTTCAGCGGCAGCTCTGCTATTAAGGGTCAGTCACGCGGGTTTCGATATACGCCAGGGGAGTGACCTACATGGCTTTCTGCGCAAGCGCTTTCCCGTCTCTCTTTTGTCGTAGGGAAGGGACAACTCCATCTTTACCACTTTCTTCATCATGGCCAGAGTGGGGGTGGCCAGCTTCAGTCCTGCTACAATGTTGCAGGCCAAATTGAGCAGATGTTCAGCATTCATCGAAAGGTATGCAGCAGCTTTGAATTGGTAGCAATCACTGTGGCCATTTATGCAGAATCGTTTTGTGCAATGGCCCTGCTCTCTCTCATTCAAAAAATGGAAATCATCTGCATTCATTGCATAAAAACTTGCCCAGAGAGCCACAGAATTCTTGTTTTGCCCTGGAAAGGGATGAAGAGGCCTATTTGAAACCATGCTCTTTGTGGGGAGCAGCTTTTTTGATGTTTGCAAGTGTGATTGACCTCTCTCGCGGGGAAAGATTGCGAAGTGGCTATGTGTCCAGTTTCCCAATTACGAGCTGCATCCAACACAATTTGGATAGTGAAGGCCTCTTTGTTGGGGAAAGTGGGCAGGGTGGACGAAGGGCTGGGAACAGCATTGGATGTGGGCAGGGGCAGGAGAGAAGGAGGTCTGGAGGACTCGCCTGCAATGTTGATGCAAGCATGTTTCTTGTGATCGGGAGCGTGAGGAGCTAAACAGCATGGTGGATGGATGAGATAGGTAGAAGTTGAACAAGAGGGATGGAGTGGATGGAGGGACTCACAAGAGACAACTGGAGAGACACACTTCTGAGGGGGGACAATGGGACAATGGGTGGTGGCATGCTTGTCGATGCGGAAAGGGTTGAGATGTTGTATTTCCTTGGTGATAGCTGAGAAACGAAGAAGTAAAAGCGAGAAGATGAAGCATAAGGATGATCGAAAGAGGTAGAGGATTAAAGGACATACATTTGATGGCCTTGCTGGTATTGTCCTTGTCGTCGCCACAGACACCTAGAAAGGAAAAGATGTTAGGGTTAGGGTATAATGAACAAATGACATGAAAGAAGAGTAAAATGGAAGAGATGAGAGTGTCGTTTTACTGCGTACACGTAGGATGCAGTGTACATGACAATCCAACAGTCTAGAATGACCGACCAGAATGGTAGTTGAACCAGATCTAATCACTGCATACACGTAGGGTACAGTGTATATGGCGATCAAATGGTCTGGAACAGCTGAAAAGAAAGACAGTTTGATGTTGTAGAATCGCCGCGTCCATGTAGGGTGCAGCGTATGCAGCGATCTGATGGTCTGGAATGGCTGAAGATAATAGGAACATGAACTCACTGTCATCGACATTGAGGGCCATCCTGTCATTGACGGGCTGTGTCAGAACGAGATCACCTTTGGGGGGTGGTGTGGGATCCCAACCGGACAGAGGTCTGTTGTCGTCCGGTGTTGAGGAGTCTCGGTTACATTGAGTGAACAGTGGCTTCATGAAATCCTCTTCGGAGGTAGAGCCACATCGGTCTTCTTCAGAAGTGTGTTGAGAGCAGTGTTGTTGACAGGAGGGACATTGTACATGTCCATGCCATGAGCATCTTGCGACAAGTCGTGGGTGGTGTCCTTTACCAGCGGGTTGTCCATGCTCTCATCAACATCAACTTCTTTGTCCTTACCTGCTGTGTCAGCCATGTTCTTGTCAACGTCAACATCATGAACCGTGGGACCATCGTCAGCTTTGTGTTGGATGGACGTGGCTTGTGTTGGACCAGCGTTGGGATGATCTGATGATGGGGCAATGGTAGAGGAGCATGATGTGTGAGGGAATAAGAAATGGAAATGTACAAGACACATCCAGCATGAGTTGTTTGGATTTTGATTTCACGTCCTTCTTGAATGTCTTGGAGATGCTCTTCTTGCATCCTGTAGGCTTGGTGTCCGCTTCCACATCAGAGTCAGTCCTCTTGCATCCCATGGGCTTGGGGTCCTCCTCCTCATAGTCCAACTCGTCTGTGTCCTCACTGCTGTCTGATTCATGGTCACCATTGTTGTTGTTGTTGTTGTTGGCCTTGCCCTTGCCCTTGTTGGCAGCGGATGATTTGTGGAGCACCTTGACGTCGAGAGTGTCATCGGCATGCAACTCTTCAATCAACTTGAACTTGTCATCATTGTTTTCATTGTCCTCATTGTAGTCGGTATCCCTGTGTCATACCGCATTGTTGATGAGACCCTGTGTGATGGCATGATGTGTGTGTTGGTGGTATACAGACGAAAGGATGTATCAATATGAGATTGTCAAGAAGGTTGGTGATCTCTCTTGACATGGCGCAAGGTTTACTGATGGTGAGGGACTCATGCCAGCGACGATGGGCCATGTGACAGGACACAATTTGATGGCGCAGACCACCTTCTGTATCCATTCCATATGCAAGCGCTTGGTGAATATTGTGGTGCTGCGTTCATTCTCATTGGAGATCTTGAAGACGAGTTTGGATCGAGACGCTCAATCGAACATGATTGCGTTGGGCCATGTGATGGCGCGAGATTCATCTGGAAGGAGGACATGTTTGCCCTCATTCAGAGTGCACGTGAGTAAGGAATTGGGATGACGCGAAGAAAAGATGCAGCGCTATCGATGGCCATGAGCAAGGGGACACAATACTGCTGAATCATACAGTATTTGTATATGGAGGCGATGATAGCCTCCTTCCTCCATTTCACCTTGCTCTTTTCCTTGGTCTTGCCAAAAGAATGAGTGTAATATGCAATGAGCAAGAGCATACAACATATTTCCTTGGATTTTGTCTTGATTGTGGTGATGCAATACCAACGAGACAACCAGAGCACGTCGGGTTGCTGTGTCCACTTGGCGGACACATGATTATTGATGAAATCATCTACCACATGTACTTCCAAGTTGAATTCCTTGTGAGGGGCAATGTGTGTGAAGAAGTATGGGATGTGTAGTCACAAACTGAGGTCATGAGACATGTGACTTACCTTTCCCATCAACTGTGCTACAGTTGAAATACATCAGCTCCGGCGGTTTCCACGGACTCTTGACATTGTTGGGACCATCGAGGAGCATGTGCTCTCTCAGAGTCGGTAAGAACTCAGGTTGAGGTGGCATGTCTACCTTGCCAAGCTGTTCCTCCATCCTCAACAAAGCCCCGAATTGAGAGAACAACATCCAAACGACCTGTGTGAGGTGTCAATGAGAATACAGAGATGTCAATGTGATCAAAGACTTACTATTCTCTCTGCCCTAAGGACAGAATTGTCTGCTATGTCGGGATGACCTGCGATCCTGTGCAACAGATCTGTGGTGGCAGAAGTGGCCTTCCACTTCCTGCCAATGATCTTCTGACAGTATAACAGAGGCGAGAGAACCCAGACGAGAACTATACAAGAATGACGATTAGGTGTGTATAATGACACAATGAGGGTTATGAATCGCCACGTATGCTGCACCCTACGCGCATGCGGCGATTCAACAACCACAACCACACACATATTGATTGGTGAGTGGGTCCACATATGGGTATGATCACTGCACACACGTAGGTGCAGTGTATGTGGCTATTCGTGGTAGCGACTCACCTCCATAAGAGCCTTCGGCACACATTTCAGTTGCTCGTTCATATCCTTCCATACAGAGATGGACATGAAGGGCATGAACTCGGCATGGTTGGAAAATTGCTTGATCTTGAGAATGAGATACACCTTGGACATGCAGTCCTTCCATGCTGTCTTCACGTCATTGGGTGCCTCGCGATGTTCTTCGCATTCAAAGTTAGCTGCCACAATCGTCTCCAGTTCCTCGATAACCTCGTTGTTGTATTGTGTGTACGCCATCTTCCACACAGTGTCATCTGTTCCAAAATACCAGTATCGAAGTGGTCCATAATTGACACAGTGGGTTGTGACAAGCAACACATGCATGAATAAATATGTGAGCAGGTATCACATCACACATGATTGCTTGCACCACAACCACAACCAACAACCATGCACAATTCAAACCAGCTCTAGGATGGTGATAACCCAATAGCACTTTCAACCACATTCCCGACATGATGTTCCTGATCTCGACTGCCACCTTTGTCATGGAGGCAGTAGCCCCATCCATCCCTGCCAATGGTGGTTGTGTTGGGCATGTATATTTAAGTCAGCAGAAGATTTAAATATATAGATCAATGGGCAATATAGATGCTGGGCAAGGTGATGCCACTGGACATGGCTGTATGTCGCTCCATGTGCCAAGCAAGGTGTCCAATTGGTGCAAAATATCATGATACATTGATCACAAGTCATTGTGACAAGACTATAACTAGGTCTGGCAACGCTGGACAAGCTGTTGGATGCTCTCTCAGGTGTATTCTCCATCATCCTGACATATCTAACTCATTTTGTATCTACCACAGGACCTGCCATCATTCCGTCAAAGCCATACTGTGTTGAAGTAACCACAGCAAATGCCATGGACGATGATAGACAACCAGGACAACCAGGACAACAATGATGATGATGAAGACAATGTGAAACAAGGCCATTGCAATGTGATATTAGAAGGATTCATAAGAATGGTGAACGATGCGGGCACATGCATGAATGTGCCTACATTCATCTGGTTATGAATATTCAATATCTCCCAAAAACTGGCAAGAACAAGAGCGAGACATAATACTATGAGGTACAATGTATCTCAGGCAATTCAGAGAGGGTTCGTGGCTGGGACCTCCTGATGCATGGTCGTACACACACCACAATGCAATACATCACTGCCCAGTCCGGGACAAAGATCTGGGTGTACATAGACACACCCACACAAACCTTGAAAACCACAGCTGCTCTGTTCTCAGAATGGGACACCCTCCTCCTCGCATCATGTGGATTTGGTGATGCAACATCACCGCAGAGCAGAGAGCACACATTAGGAGTAATCAAGACGATCCTGCTGCTGCCTGGACCACTTTGGAGAACTTCAATATCCAGAAGAAGCCTGGAACTCGTTTTGTCGCCTATGATCAGTTCTTCAGATCAGGAAGTGTCCTGAAGTGTCTCTGACTGCTTTGACTGCTCGAGTTGAGGAGTCCATCACCAGGATCAAGGAGCTACACACTACTGCCTTCACCTTGACCAATCTCAACCATGAGCTCGCCTGCATGGCCATGATTCACGCTCTTGGACCAGAATACAATCACTTCACTTCCTCTCTTGCCCTCCTCGCTGATCATAACGACAAGGTACAAATCACGTTACAAACTGAAGAGATCAATTGTCGCCCTTGCTCTGATGGCTCTAATCCCATGCCAATGTCCTCAGTCCTCTTTGCCACTGGCTCTTCTTGCAGCTGCGACCCCAATTCTCCTTGTTCCTTCTGTGAGAAGCCTGGTCATTGTCAGTGCAAGTGCTTCGCTCTTGGTCATGTCAAAACTGGGTACAAGACATCAAAGGGAAAAAGGAAGGGCCAATCAGCCTCAGAGACTTCCGCCCCAAATGCGCCCACACCTGTTGCTGCTGTTGCCAATGTCGCCCAGAGCGCACAGAGCACCACAGAACACGCAGGAAACGCAAGTCTTCGTTCCAGTGACCCCTCTATTCCCTCTCAGCACGCTGCTGACGCTGCTTGGAATGCAGACTCCGGTGCCACTTCTCATATGACACGTCATCGCCATTGGCTGCGCAACTATACCCCTTATCGCGTGCCTATCACCTTGGCGAACAACACAACAGTCTATTCAGCTGGTGTTGGGTCTGTGGTGTTCCATCCAGTAATAGAAGGAAAGGTTGCTAGAGTGGTCGAGTTCTCTTGAGTACTACATGTTCTAAATCTTCGAAATAATCTCCTCTCTTTCCTGTATCTCACTTGCCACTCTGGCCTCGTTGTCAGTATCAATGATACCCATAAAGATGCATGCCAACCCATTCCCATCGTCGACATCGCCGTCCTCTCGTCCTCTGGAGCTCGTCCACAGCGATGTTCATCAGGTGGCCCATCGCTCCTTCGCCATCTGTCGCTATTGGGTCACTTTCATCGATGATTACTCCAGATACCGCTTTGTTCTCCCCATCAAGCACAAGTCGGACGTCTTTGATGCGTTCAAGACATTCAAAGCCTTCGCTGAGAACCAGTCTGAGCGCAAGATCAAGACACTTCGAGATGACAAGGGGGCTGAGTACATGAGCAACGCTTTTGCAGACTTTACCACCCGGTGTGGCATAATGCACCAGCAGGCTCGCCCTCAGCAGAATGGTGTTGCAGAGAGAGTCAATAGTCGGCTCAATGAACGCATCACTACCATGCTGAATGAATCAGGCTGGTCTCCAGCCTTCTAGGGTGAAAGTTGTGATGCATATATATATACAAATTTGTGTAGATCCACAAACATCCATCTTCTTTCCGCAAATCTCTACTGCCAAGCTTGGTGATACCAACAACTCTGGATACATTAAAGGAAAAGTCTTTATCTTTATGGTTTGGCCATTGGATGCTTCTTTGATTCAGGAGCAAAACAACCGAAAATTGTTAGATTTGATCTCCCTGATAATGCAGTTGAACTCCAAATTCTGACACCAGCCACTCCATCCAAAGGATACAATGTGGCTCCAGGGAGTAACTGCGCTTCATGGTAAACAACCACAAACAGATCAGCCACAATAGACTGAGATATGCGAAGGTAAAGTTCTGTATGGGTAGAGACACCACAACAAGCTAAAGAGAAGCAGAAAAGGGGTAGGTGAGTAAAGTGGCCATGGAGAACAACATGGCCATGTTAGAACACGAAAGGATGTATCAATGAGGTGCCAAGTCACCAAAACTGACAAAATATATATGTAACATCTATGAGTCACACCATTAACATTGCCATTGGGAAATATGACCCACAACATGAGCATCTACAGGAGCTATTTGCTATGCATATACAGCTCAAAATGGGGTAGTATAGATGTGTGTATCTTCACATGGTTATACTGAATTATGCTATATATCCTCTAAACATTGTTATCCCTCTCAATATCATCTGGGTTACTACTTACTATGGACTCCAGAGTCGTCCTGAGTTGATCCCGCAAGTGGCTAGTCCGCTTCCATTAGCATTTGCCCTCTTAATAATTGCTTATACTTCAGGATGGAGTTCAATGACATCATTTGGAACACACTGTTAGTTTTGGTGATTTCGCACCTCATTGATACATCATTTCATGTTCTAACCATGGCCATGTTGTTCTCCATGGCCACTTTACTCACCTACCGCTTTTCAGCTTCTCTTTAGCTTGTTGTGGTGTCTCTACCCATACAGAACTTTACCTTCGCATATCTCATTCTATTGTGGCTCATCTATTTATGGTTGTTTACTTTGAAGCACAGTTACTCCCTGGAGTGCCACATTCTCCAGGTCAGTAGAACATTGTTATCCCTCTCAATATCATCTTGGTTACTCACTGTGGACTCCAGAGTCGTCCTGAGTTGATCCTGCAAGTGGCTAGTCCGCTTCCATTAGCGTTTTCGCTCTTAACACACACTTCATGAATAATTTATAATTTAGGAATGTCGAGATCTTGGACCTGCTACTGAGTACCTGGACATGCACATCACTCATGATCCCAAAATCCAGACTCTTATTCTTGACCAATTCTCATATGCTGTGAAAGTAGTCAAGAGATTCCAAATGGATAATGCAAACCTTGTTGCACTCCATTCCATTACCTGTAGGTTACAACCCACAACTGATTTTTGATGAATCTACACATGATCTACCAATTCAACAATTCCCTCCTCGCCCACATCTTCGAAGTTGCACCCAAGGTATACATAGAAGACGTGAAGAACCTAGTACAAGTAGTCATCGAAGAGGAGGTCAGACCACTGTCCAATGGCCATGATTACGTGTCCAGGAACATCGCAAGGTCATGCAGAATATCTCTCAAGACATGGCTGAAGTCAAAGAACCCATTGTCGTACGAGAAGGATGACTTCCCTCACCTCCTCGTGGCCCTCGATCCAGCGAGGAACCACAACAGACTCGCGTTCTCCCTAGAGGCCCCTCCTGGAAAAGGTCGCTCTATATCTTACTTCATGACAAAGATAGTTGATGGTGCAAACAAGCGTCGAGAACATCCCTTCATACAGGATGGCAAGTTCCAACATGTCATCTCTGCAGCCATGGATATACTCTCTCCCCTGGTGACACATTGTCACTTCCTCTATTTTCATCCAAACAATCAAAGGTTCAAGACGATTGTTTCTCAAGTAGTGATGAAGCACAATATCAATCATGTCCCTTGGTCTACATCGAACCATGATCCTGGGGCTCCACCTTTGTCACGGGTGGTTCATACGGTGTGGCTCCCTCTCGGAGCTGCAGAGCTGACTCGCCTTGTCTTCAGGTGTACCAGTGGGTACAGGTGAATGTCAATCTGATGAACAATCCACTCCATGCCATCGCTCTGCTCGTTTCCCATATCCTTGCAGGGTTAATACCACAGGTCTTCCCTCCAAGGACTCTAGGCACACCGAAGAACTCAAAACCGAGCCAGCTAGCCAATCACATGGCGAACCTTCCTTGGGAGGAGTGTGCGGAAAAGAAAGGTGCTTCACTCCCTCAGCCATTCATCACGATGGTGTCTACGTTCATGATTGCCATCATGGATGACCAGTCCCCATTGGCTAGAACACTAAATGATATACACTTTGGCAACGCAACACTATCTCAAAAGCATGACATCAAAGTGTTCTATGACAAACACATGAGTCTGAGACAGACCATGCGCTCCCTCGATGCTCACATCCACTACAGCAAGCAAGGGAATATCCCATATGAATGTCATTCTACGATTCAGGCTCACGATCCCAATCACAATGAAACTCTCCAAAGGTGCTCGCTGGAAACTGGATATTGATTCCGATAGCCCCCGATGAAATATGCGCCAAATGGAATCATATCAAGCAATTTCTGACTGAAGACACGGCATTTTACCCTACTTTGTAAATAGGTTCATGTTAGCCTGGCGTTTTGTGTTTTTCTGTCCCAAAACACCAGATAGCAACACATGTTTGAGCACAGTAACCACACACTACAAGCCATATATATGTAATATTCAAGTATATATGGCGTATACATAGAGGTAACAATGCCATAATTCCAAGTAAAATTGCTGTGTACACTGCACTTATACTGTGTGCAGCGATTTAACACATTCAAAGCCACATAAAATCACCGCATATGCTAAACCCTACATGTCCATGGTGATGTTACAGTTAAATAATATATAATTATATATAAATACAGAATGAACAACACTCTATACATACATATCAATATTTTTATATATGTAATATGCATATATACCAAAACTGATGATGATGCAACAGGAGGGTGGTGAGTCCACAGGAGCACGGGTGTGTAAACTATGGTATAATCGATCGATCAACGTATAGAATGTAAGGAGAACGAAACGGACAACTCGAATGATCTAGTGATATGAATGAAGAGGATATAAGTATGGAGGCGGTCAGAGAGGAATTAGTCGTGGACATCATCAGGGAAATCGCGCAACAGATCCTAGATGATGAACACACCATGATGGATGTCGGGAGGTTGAAAGGTGTGGACAAGATGCTTAGCAGACAATTCACGTGTGGAATGTGAGTGGTTTGCATATTGCTAGACCTGAAGCTGGTTGTATTCTATATCTAATACATCATGGATATGATATGTGCATGTACTACATGCTAATTGGGGAATGATTGAATATCGTGAATGTTGGACGTTAATACAACAGATATCAAGGTATTGTGTGAGTGATATGTGGGACAACGAGTAGAACAGAATGAGAACTCACCGAGGGTATGACAGGGTGAAGGTGACACAGATGAACCTTGCATGTGCACACGAGTTCTGTGGATCGTGCGTGACAATGACATGGAGCAAGCACTACAAGGCGAAATCTGTGGAAGGTCAGTTAGCACAAAGGGACAGCTGATTCCCGTGTCCGTACTTCCGCAGAGAGTGGAAGCGAATACCGGACACAGAAGAACGAAACAACAAAAACATACTGTTCGTTGTCTACCACAGGGTCAACCGAATAATGGAGGCAATGATTGAAGATGGGAGACGTACTGCGACACAAATAGTTGATGTAATGGACAAGGATCTGCATAGAACGAGGAAATCATAGATGGAGGGTGGGTGGGTGGATGGATGGAGACAGAATGAGGCAACAGGAGTGGGTGAGTGAACACCATCAGGTAAATGTCAAAGGAACAATAATCCTATATAATCACCAAAGGGGGGTAGATAAAGGATTATATGCCATTGTCATGCTTTATATACCATTATCTAGGATGATCATTTCCTTTAAATTTCCCTGATGCCATGAGATCAATCACGGAAAACCACTCACAAGCCATGATTCTACACAGATCTTGTCAACACCAAGCTAGGTATATACCTCTCATCGAACCAGCGACTGTATGTTTACGCTGAAACTGCCGAGGAGGGCATGATACAGACGTTCAAGATGTTAGTATTGGTGAAACAAGACTGGAAGAACATACTGGTTGTGACCAGGTTATGCCTGATGTCGAATCGATATCGAATCAACTCCCTCCTGATACAAGATTTTGTATGGTGGCTCTTTCTCTCATTGCTTGGGATGTTGTTGATGCACTACAGACTGTCTATGGATGTGTTTCAACTCAATAGACTGGGATGGTAAGAACTTGAAAGTGTATGAGAGATGAGGGAAAGATGATGATGAAGAGGTCAATGCAGCGACTGCATACCTTTACCATTGCATCAAGAGATTGGCGAGTGGGACTACATTACACTAAGAATATGAGGGTTCCTTACGTCCCTTAGCTAGTGTTTGAATACCATAGTGAATGTGTCCACCTGTCCACCAATGTACCTACACATGGTATTGTCATGGAACCACAACCAGATACTGATGTAGAAGAGTATCTGCGAGGCGAGTTGAGCAATGTGTGTTTCTGCGAGTTTATCCATGTTGAGGTGGTATGAATTGTCCTCACCACTGTGGAGCGGTGTGATTGACATTGAGGATCAGATGGTAAATAAAATGGACATACAAGTGGTCTACAGAATAGTCTATTCTTCCAATGTCATTATGCAGTTCACCTTGGCTAGCCTGTTCCAGTAAGTATCCATAGCTATGATTTTTTGTCAGTTCTCAAATGTCCCGAAACAGAAGATTTATACTCACCCATTCCTGTAACTAATACTTTGACCCTGTCCTTTGTCGTGCCAGTCTTGTACACAAGTCCTGTCAGGTGTTTGATGGACTCAAAATGAGCTGGGGTTATATAGATCACAGGTTATCTAACCAAGGTTCACAGCTGCTTCTTTCTTCATCATCACATGACTGGGATTGGGAATGTACAGTATCTCGAGTTTCCAGGTCTCTGGCAGCACAGTGGGATACCACACATCACTGCTATGGACTGAGCGACCATTTGATGAACAGGTGGAAGGAGTTGTAACTCTGTTAGTTTTGGTGATTTGGCACCTCATTGATACATCATTTCGCGTTCTAACCATGGCCATGTTGTTCTCCATGGCCACTTTACTCACCTACCGCTTTTCAGCTTCTCTTTAGCTTGTTGTGGTGTCTCTACCCATACAGAACTTTACCTTCGCATACCTCAGTCTATTGTGGCTCATCTGTTTATGGTTGTGTAACTTGAAGCGCAGTTACTCCCTGGAGCGCCACATTGTATCCTTTGGTTACTCACTGTGGACTCCAGAATCGTCTTGAGTTGATCCTGCAAGTGGCTAGTCCGCTTCCATTAGCATGTTCGCTCTTAACAGGTTATGAGCCCCACGCTCTAGCCATCATCGCACAAGATCCATGCCTCAAAAACAATACCATTCGATTTCCCATTGCCATATCCTTCTGTGGACCGATTTTCGTGTTGTCACATCTTTGGTCAGAATCGTCGCTGCTTTGCCTCTCAACGACCCAATCTTTTGTTAGTTATGGTGATTTCGCACCTCATTGATACATCATTTCGCGTTCTAACCACGGCCATGTTGTTCTACATGGCCACTTTACTTACCTACCACTTTTCAGCTTCTCTTTAGCTTGTTGTGGTGTCTCTACCCATACAAGACTTTACCTTTGCGCTTCCCAGCCCATTGTGGCTGAACTGTGTATTGTTGTTTACCTTGAAGCGCAGTTACTCCCTGGAGTGCCACATTGTATCCTTTGGTTACTCACTGTGGACTCCAGGTCAGTAGAACATTGTTATCCCTCTCAATATCATCATGGTTACTCACTGTGGACTCCAGAGTCGTCCTGAGTTGATCATGCAAGTGGCTAGTCCGCTTCCATTAGCATTTTCGCTCTTAACATCTTTCTGGAGCCCCTCTTTCCAAACATCGACCTATTCCTCTGTTCCTCTTGCTCAATCCTCGGCATACCCCTACTGAACCTTGTTCCCTGGGACCTGCTATACCCGTCTATCCTATTTGCGAACTGCTCGTCGTCGTTTCCAGCTTGCTACACCCTTCGCTTTGTCGAACACTACCATCTCTACTCATCATGTCCTCTGAGCAACCCTCCCATTGCATCAACGCCCTTGATGGGGCCAACTATACCACCTGGAGCGTGGAGATGAAGGCCCTACTCCGTTCGAAAGATGTTTACAAAGTTGGTCAAGCAATGGTATATAGGATGACCCATTCTGCAACTAAGGTACAGTGTTGTCTAGGTGCGAACTTTACAGGCCGTCCATGACAAAGGTTATGTCCACAGGGACATAAAACCAGACAACATAATGCTTCCGCTGAAGCGAATTGCAACCATACTTGGTCGATTTCAGACACGTGAGACACTTTCCAGAGTGGGAGACGAGGAGGCAAGACGCACTTACTGTTGTTGGGACGTTACCTTTCATCAGTATCAATGTACATAAGGGAATGAATGAGTTGATAAACTCCTCCATGTTGTTCACTTTCTGATTGTTCTGTTAGGCCACACCTGATGGGACAATATAGTGTTCCCAGGGTACCAGGCAGAAGAGAAGATGTGATTCTCTGTTTTAAATACATCACTAGGGTGCAAAGGGGTCTCTCTCAATGTCATCCCTTGGATGTTACATGAGAGGCTAGTGAAGGAAATCAGATTATAATTGTTAAAGTAGGAAGAAGTCTTCTCCTCAAGAGGAAACTCTCTGATTGAATGACCAGGTAACAATTGTCCCATAACTAAACCTCCAATCATCAAGGTAGTATTCTTCTTCTTTGGCTGGGTGACCCTACCAGGTCATTCCGATCTCTCAAGAGGCTTAGAGGGAGAGTCAGCAGGAGCGAAAGGACTGGTGGACAGCAGATTGCATGTCTGGTGATATGTCCATAGATTCATGATGAGAGCGAAAATGCTAATGGAAGCGGACTAGCCACTTGCAGGATCAACTCAGGACGACTCTGGAGTCCACAGTGAGTAACCAAAGGATACAATGTGGCACTCCAGGGAGTAACTGCGCTTCAAGGTAAACAACAATACACAGTTCAGCCACAATGGGCTGGGAAGCGCAGAGGTAAAGTCTTGCATGGGTAGAGACACCACAACAACGTAAAGAGAAGCTGAAAAGTGGTAGGTAAGTAAAGTGGCCATGTAGAACCACATGGCCATGGTTAGAACGCGAAATGATGTATCAATGAGGTGCGAAATCACCAAAACTAACAATAGTTGGCTTGTTTTGTTTCATCTTTTATATCCTTGTCATTGGTTAACACTAAGTCCAGAGTATGCTCCAAGACTATAAATATCTGTATTTGGAAATCCAAATACATCTTTTGCCCAGTTGGTATTGATCATCTTTTCTCATCCACATCATCTCAAATATCTCCAATACGAAGTCCAGTGCCCATTGCACGACTTACCATCACTCTCACTTATGTCTTGTGCTCTCAAATGTGTCGCTCCTTACAACCCGACGCTCAGAGATTTCTTGGGTGTCCTTGCATCCATTTCCTCCTCTAGGCACCTCAGAACATCAGGTACATTTCAAAGGAACGATAATCCTATATAATCACCAAAGGGGGGTAGATAAAGGATTATATGCCATTGTCATCCTTTATATACCATTATCTAGGATTATCATTTCCTTTAAATTCCCCTGATTCGGACTTCCTATTTCCTGTCCTCCTACTCTTCGACTCACGTTTGAACCCCTTTAGGGTTGAACACATTACACCCTTTAACCTCTCCTTTTTGTGACCTGATTGGCTTAGTTCATGACCATGGAGGTGAAGGAACACATCTACACAGCATAAGCATCCATTCCAATGATTGATATAAGCAGCATAATGCAGCATGCCATGAAGGTCATTGAATTGCAATGTTCTAGATGTTCATCAATGATGTCCACATTGCCTCAAGGTTAGGGCAGCATATACAGTAGAAATGTTGTCATCAATTCAGTATGACATAAACCTTGACTAACCCTGTTAAACTGATTGGGAGACTTTGCAGGACTTCTCTTCAATGAGGATTTGTGAGATGATGGTCTATATTTGCTTGACATGAGGATAGTGCGAAGGGTTGATATGAGGATCGAAGTGATATATCACTATTGTTACAAGTGACTCATCAAGTGATTGAAGAATGTAGGCTTTCTGGCACATGGCATTTGCATGCAGTTCCATGTTGGAGTTGTTGCCAATGACTGATAAGGTACCTCAGATCATATGTATTAGACATTGACAAGCATAGACAACAAGTAACTAGTATTAAGTAATCTGGATAAGTAAGTGATGGGTTTGTTTACAATTTGCTTTTATATTTTCATAGGTAATGAACATGAATGAAAATATCTTGTTTGTATCTTTCTTGACTCCCAACCTCGACCATCGCCTTTCTCTTGCTAAATCCCATCTAGCTTCTTGGCAAGATTTGCCACACAGTAATAGTAATCAATTGATCATGTGGGATCTTTCTGATTCCTGAATGCTGCAATAGCATTCACATCCTTTTGTGTGACCTGAACACAGTTGCCAACATTGTCCTGGACTTTATCTAACTGGTCATCTTTGGTTTATAAAAGATGGTGAGCACCAAGCATGGTGTGTGCTGCCTGGTTGCTGCTCCCCAAGTTCATACCAGAGATAATGATGGGGGGCAGTAGATAATAAAGTGTGTCCAGCCACTAGGTCTACACAGACATATTCTGTCCAGGTGTTATGCATACCATGGTGTGTTTTAGCCCTGCCCACCACCTGTTGTCAAATCTCATCCAGCCCTAGTGCACTGCTACCCCTGCCAACTGTTCCCACCTCCCAGTTAATTCAAGATTTCCCATGGAATGAATACTGAGATAGGGGTATGATCTGTAAAGCATTGTCACTACCACTCATGGGTAAGGGTTACAGTACATCTAGTATCTTCTTCATCACACATCAGCAGTCTTCCACTCTTCATCCCTCACATCTCATCAAAGTCCAGGGATCTTATCCCACATGCAAGTCCAAAGCCATGTCCTGTGTTCATGTTGATCTGGATTGTGCCTGGCGTGCTGTGATTTGTTCATGATTGTTTGTTTCTCTATGTGTCAAACCTCAATTCATGACGAACAAACTTGTCAGGTCAGACAGTGCAATGGACAAATTTGTTAATGTCATCTGGTTTTGTAGAGTCCAGCCTTCAAGTTCTGTTGTGTGGCCACCCATGATACCATACTGCACACCAGCAGGTCAGCCATCACATGCAATCTCAAACCAGACTGAGTTGGCTATTAGAATGTCTTTTTAGTATATCCAGTTGTAAGTGGACAGACTTGTCAGATCAGAGAAACTGGGCTGAATCAACAATTATATGGTAGACCCCACTGGAAATACTATGCAGAATCTGTTAAGAGCGAAAATGCTAATGGAAGCGGACTAGCCACTTGCAGGATCAACTCAGGATGACTCTGGAGTCCACAGTGAGTAACCAAAGGATACAATGTGGCGCTCCAGGGAGTAACTGCGCTTCAAGGTAAACAAGCATATGTTAGTTTTGGTGATTTCGCTGTCTGTCCTGTATCTCACTCGTCACTCTGGCCTCGTTGTCAGTATCAATGATACCCATATGGTCTTCTCCCAGCGTTCTGGGACACCTCTCTTCCTCGCCACCATCACTGGCAACAATGCTGCATTCTTGGATGGCACTACTGAGTCTATCGAGCAGCAAGCTCATCCTGCGACGACTTTACCACTCGATTGGTCTCTCTGGCATCGCAGACTCGCCCATCACAATCTCACAGGAGTCAAATCGCTCTTGGATTGCAATCTAGTCACTGGACTGAAAAGCTAGATGCTAAGAATCTACCAGATCCGATCTGTGAGCCTCTTGCATCGCTGGCAAGATGCATGCCAATCCATTCCTTACATCCACATCGCAGTCCTCGCGTCCTCTGGAGCTCGTCCACAGCGATGTTCATCAAGTGGCCCATCCCTCCTTCTCTGGCTGTCGCTACTGGGTCACCTTCATCGATGATTACTCCAGATACCGCTTTGTTCTCCCCATCAAGCACAAGTCGGACGTCTTTGATGCGTTCAAGACATTCAAAGCCTTCGCTGCGAACCAGTCTGAGCGCAAGATCAAGGTCCTTTGAGCGATACAAGGGATGCCTTGTCGCTCAGGGCTTCACCCAGCGTCCTGGATTCGAGTATCTGTTTTCGCTCCCACAGTGCGCCTTCCCACTCTTCGCATCGTTCTTGCGCTTGCTGCCATCCATGACATGCATCTCTGGTCTGTCGACATCTCCCATGCTTATCTGAACGGCGAGATCGACTGTGAAGTGTACGCTTTCATGCGCACTGTCTCCTATAGCGCTGCCATTGGTTCCCTACAGTATCTCTGCTGCACCACTCGCCCAGACATCGCCTATCCTGTTGGCCTCCTTCACCTCTAATCCTGGCATTGTCCATTGGAACGCCATCAAACACTTGCTTCGCTACATCAGGGGATCTTTGGATTATGGTATCACCTATTCACCTGATCCTTTCTCCTCTGAGCTGTTCTCTGTGTTCTCTGATGCCAATCTGTTAGTTTTGGTGATTTCGCACCTCATTGATACATCATTTCGCGTTCTAACCATGGCCATGTTGTTCTACATGGCCACTTTACTTACCTACCGCTTTTCAGCTTCTCTTTAGCTTGTTGTGGTGTCTCTACCCATACAAGACTTTACCTTGGTGCTTCCAAGCCCATTGTGGCTGAACTGTGTATTGTTGTTTACCTTGAAGCGCAGTTACTCCCTGGAGCGCCACATTGTATCCTTTGGTTACTCACTGTGGACTCCAGGTCAGTAGAACATTGTTATCCCTCTCAATATCATCTTGGTTACTCACTGTGGACTCCAGAGTCGTCCTGAGTTGATCCTGCAAGTGGCTAGTCCGCTTCCATTAGCATTTTCGCTCTTAACAACTATGTAAGTCCATGTGATATGTCATTCCTTAAGTCCAAAGACAATGTGATTAGGAACAAACATGAGGTTGTTACTACGAATGACAATGCTTGTGAAACGATCCTGTAATTTTAGTTTAGGACCCATTTAATTGATTATGAACCAATAGAAAGCACACTGAACACAATCCAAACAGACATAGGACATAGGACATGGCTCAGACTTGCGATGTGAGGATTCAGACTTGAGATGCAAGAACAAACACACCGGACTTTGTTCAGGTTCAATGAAAAGACTTTGGACTTGGATGAGATATGATGAATAGGGTGTTGGGTACTAGTGATGAGTGATGTGGTAGATGACGTCGTACCAGGCTAGGGAGCATAGCTTCCCTACATCCACGGGGGACTTAGATACTTACTGTCCTTAGTCAGTCAAGTCATGTGATTGTGGGACTACCTGTGAGCCATGACTTGTTGTGTGGACCATGTGAAGTTCAGATCACAAATCAGACAAATCACACCATATGACACGACTTGCATCTTGTTTTTTCATTCCTCTCTCCTCCTTTTTCTTTATCACCATGTCAAGTGCTCTCAGCAAGTTGCTCGTGCTTGCCACGCCACTGATATCTTTTTTCACCCTTGAGAGACTCACTCATAGGTGACCATCAAGCAGGGAGCAGCACAAGGCTTCCACCTGCCCACGGCTAGGCACCACGCACGACGTTTGCGATCTCATGAAGATCACACTCAATGCGCCACCTGTGAATGATTGCACCGGTGATATACTGAGGCGAGTATCCCTTTTTCCCCTTTAGTGACTCACCCATTGGCGACCATCGAGCAGGGTCCAGTGCAAGGCCTTCACCTGCCCATGGCTAGGTATCGCAGACGACTAGAAAGTTCCTTTTACGATCTCGCGCAGATCACTCCAATGCAGGATGAGGTAAGTACCCCCTTTTCCAGGTGACCAGTGACTCCACACGACCAGAGTCCAGACGCTGTGCACGACTTAAAAGTTCCTTTGGTGATCATGCATCAACCCCCAATATTATGCCCCCTCGTAAGTCTCCGTTGTCCCCCTCAAAGGCTAATGAACATTTTTGGTGAGATGCTCGTACTTCAACAACCCATGCGCACCATGCGCATGGGTCATCCCTCCCCCCACCCACTTTACAAACATCTTCTTTCACCGGCTCCAATTGAAATCCAACGCTTTTCGACCCACCTGCCAGGCCCAATGCCAACACAAGCCTGTCAGCCTTAACACTGACCCCAATGCTGTGAAGTAGGAGGTAGTCATAACCCCATACAAGGATGCTTCTGGCCACCTTGTGGACTTGGTCAAATGTGTGCTGGACAACAAGGCGGATCTCATGGACGAGCTGGAGGTGTGGATAGCACAGTGGGAGAAAGCAGTGGTGAGTACCTGCCTCAATCATGGATTGTGAAAAAGCTAAAAGTTGACTCAGGAAGGACTGATGTTGATGAGTCTGGCCATAGCTCCACTTTGCCTGTACGTTGTCCAAATACCAGTACTCACCAGGATTCATCTTTTGTGCGATCAACCCTGTGCTATCCCACATTTCACATTGAAGGATGCAACCATACCGTTCTGGCAGATATCAAGGGTCTTCAAGGGATATGCCAATGGGTTTGCCTTGTAGTCTGTGACATAAACCGTGGTTGCACTGCCGCCATTATCAATTTTTGTAGTACCTTGTAACAGTGGGTTGGGAATGGACACAGCCGGAAAGGCAGTGTTTACTCACCTCAGTGGTGCAATTGAAGAAGCCACTGTAACGACCCAATATCCTATCAAGGACAATAGGAGGTTCTAGAGGTTGCCTGGTAGATCCTAGAGCACTCGCAATGAGTAGTTCTGTTATCAAGTACAATCACTAGACCACTAGGGTCAAAAGAGGGGAAACAACAAGAGAACTAGACTAGAGACTAACTACTATAACATAGGGGTATTTATAGGGGTTATGTACGAGCACAGACCAAGCTGTGGAAAGGCTGTGGGAATCTAAATAAGGTTAATACCACATTCACTGGGTACCATGAGGATGCTATAGAAGAGGTGTTAATGCTATTGGAGGATAAGGGAAAGTGAGTCAAGAGGAAAGTCATGAGGCAAGCATAAGGATGCAATGTGTATACCATGAGGTGGCCATGAGGTGCATAGCCTAGATAAGATCATGTGACTAGCAGCGTGGGAGACATGTGACCTGATGAGGTAAGTTTTGGCAAATAAAAGAATACTATGGTATACTTTGGTAGTGTCTTGTGTGCACTAGTGGGACTAGTGTTAGTGATTAGGAAATGAATGGTAGTGAAATGTAACAAAGTCTGAGAGAGAGGAGCGGTTGCTCAATACTCAGCCGGTGCCTAAGATGGGCGGAAACGACTATATTCACCTGAGAGAGAGGAGCGGTTGCTCGATACTATAGTACATTAGTTAGAGATAAAAACTAAGTAAAGGTAACTTACCTCAGCCGGTGCCTAAGATGGGCGGAAACAACTGAGGTGCTTGTAAGTGAGGTGTAGGTATATATATGCTGTGAATGGAGGTATACTTGTATTCTGTTACCTACAATATTGCTGTGATGAACCTGAAAGGTTTAAGCGAATAAGAGTTGTAGTGCTTCTGGTGCTTCCGCGCGTTCCAAGGAAGTTCCGGAAGTGGTTCCGATGTTTCCGAGTTCGGAAGAGCGCAGGAATATTTTGGAAGTGGTTCCGGTGGTTCCGACTTCGGAAGGTGCGGGAAAGTTCCGGAAGTGGTTCCGGAATAGGTGCTCTGAGATCGGAACATGGAACAGTCGGAACTGTTGTCATTTGTCAAAATGTAATCAAGAAATGTAGCGTCTGTAACAGCCACCTGGTGGTAGGTCTGGCGATGCTTCTGAAAGCAGCAGATGCTACCTACAAGGCACTGGATGCTGCCCTGTGGCTTCATAAAATTCATGAAGGGGTGCTGTGGCATGTAACCTAGAAGCTGCAACCATAAGCGATAAAGGCCAAAATGAAAGCACCCACACACCAGAGGTGTAAACACTTGGGTGGTGTTAATTTGGAGCCATAGTTTGTTGTCAAATCCCTGTAATGGTACTATGTCAGAAGTAGGAAGTAGGCCAGGGGATATTACCCACGGTGTGTTGGGCACATTCTGCCAACGTCCATCCAGTCGACACTATGGGTGGTTTATGTGGGCATGCTTGATGGTGTTTGTATGAACTCTGGCTGTCTTTCTCAGTGGTTTCTGGGTGGAGGGAACTACCACAATGGGGTAGATGATTGGACTTGCCACATTCTGTGAGAGTATGATGATGCATGCTTGCAGCAGTTGTGAATGTCATTGTCGAATTGCTGTAACAGCGGCAGTGCAAGTGGCAGTTCATCGGGTAATAAGCAGAGTGAATACCTGCTGCCTGGAATATGGCAAAGTGGGTCAGGACAGGTGGCAACATGGTGGCATCTGGTAAGACATGGTGGTGGTGGTGGCATCAATGAAGGTTTGTGACAAATGAGAGCTGGATGAGTGGCAACATGGGATGATGCAGTGGTGGTTATGTCAATGAAGCTTTGTGACAAATGAACACGGACTGGGACAACGTGGTGGAGATGGTGAAGTCAATGAAGATCATGACAAACAAGCACTGGATGTGGTGACATCACTCTTTATGGGATTTCCCACACTAAGTATTCAGAGATTCCTCTTGAAACCCCTCACCTTACCATGCAGCGTGTATCCACAGCATACAATTTTGAAGCGGGTCTTCGAGATGTTGACCACCAAATGGTGAGTTTCGCACCCGAAGGCTTCAGCATTGAGGAGGCATGGGAGAGAAGTGATTTGCTGGGTGGGGACAACCCCATCAAAAACATCAACAGCAACCAAAGCAGGGTAAGGGTAGAAAATAGCTTACTGGGTCTGACTGATGGCATTTCAGCGACAGCTCAGGAAGAAGGTAGAGAGGGCCAAGATAAGGGTGTATAAAGTGGATGAAAATGGTGTACCTGTCACACAAGTTGCACAGTGGTATCAACCAATGCCACAGAAAAGAACTTGAAGGTAGCCAAAGGCAGTTGGGTTGGGTCACAAAAGAAGGTGGTAAGCAAGCCTACGAGCAATGTGCAGACCCTACTCAACAAAGGGTACCACCTGATAAAGTGGGACAGCAGGTCAGAGGTTTAGTGTAGGTCATATGGCTGCTGACTTGCACCTAGGGCACCCAAGGCAATCATTGACCAGGTGGGGCATGTCATTGCCGTTTTGGCTGGAATGCCTGGTGGGTGTTACAATCTATTCTTTTCTTATTGCTTACCTTGTACAACATGTACTTCGGACACTATTCCTTTTCCACGATGACTCTCCCTTATCTCCAGTTCCTTCCTGTTGGCATCCCGACGGTACTCCACTTGCTTAGTCATCGTGTACTTTCCTTCATGTTCTATCTCTCTCTCTCGCATTCTATGCCTACCCTTAACTTCTCTTCCATGTAGTATATAACCCTTCACTTATCGCTCCATGTATCTTCTTTACTCTTGAGCTCCTTTGCATACCTTGCATAATCTATCGCTCTTGTGGTCACTCCTTGATCCCTTGATCCCTTGACCCTGTTGGTATCAGCCCAACACCTTGAACCTCATGTGGATGCCTCCATGAGCTCCTTGATCCTTGTAGTCTTCATTCTACTCTGAAGAATGTTGTTCTATAAGACCTCATCGTACTTTTAACTTGACGCTCTCCTCGTTCTTACTTCACAAAGGCTACGCTCGTACCTACCTGGTCCAAGTGTAACAGTGGGTCATTTCAGGGGGCAGTTGCCAATGCAACAGCAGTGTTTGAAGCGCAGGGGAAACACTTAGCTGATGCAGAGGGGGGCAATCTTAGAGGCCAATTCCACCAAGTCCTTGCCAGTTTCTTGCACAGAGGAGGCACAGAGGTGAGTTGGCCTTTCTGACAATGCTGTGTTTCTAAAAATGCATCAGTGGCCAATAAAGACGTCGACACCGATGGCGTACGGCCATGCACGCAAAGCACTGTCGAGCAATCCCACTGTCATAAGACTGGTGTGCTTTCAAAACCATGAGTACCACTTCACATAAAAAAATGCATGCTGATAACCTACCCAGAAGCCTTCAAGACTTACTTCCCAGTGACTCATACATATTATGAGATAAAGATGCTGCGTATCAAACAGCACCACCCGTCCCTAAAGTTTCCTTTTGTAGATACCTTCCCATCTGTGGTGTTCAACCTAGGGCTGCAAACAGTATGCAAACCACACAAAGATGTAAGGAATCTGGCATTCAGCCTGTGTTCCATTACAGCCCTGTGGACTTTTGACTACAAAAATGAGGCCATCTTATCCTCGAGGAGCTAAAGCTGGTGATTGAATTTCTACCCAGCTCGACAGTGCTTTCCCCTCAGTGGTAATAACCCACTCAAATATGAACATCAGGCCAGATGAGAAATGGTATTCATTCATGCAATATGCATCAGGAACATTATTTTCATACATTGAAAATGGTATGTGAATGTACAAGGTGCTTCTATGGGAAGGAAGTAAAAAGGAAAAGGTAGAATGGAAGGCAGAAAGGGAATCGAGGTGGGCAAAGGGCCTCACACTGTTTCCATTTGTTGATAGCTACCAGTGACGTGTTTGTAAACTCATAGATCTGCTAAACACACATTGGTAAACTAGGACGCATAGCTTTAGGCATCAGACGAGCGGGAACGCATGGCATGGTGTATTGGTTAATAGGACGTGTATCAATACATTCTCATTGAGTTGTGTTAGACATATGATATGCGAATGTGTCAGTCCAATGAAACACAATGGACTGACACATCAAGGGCCAGTGTGTACACTCATAGATCTACTAAACACATGTTGGTAAATTAGGATGCATAGCTTTATGCATCTGACCAGTGGGAACACATGGTGCAATGTGTTGGTTACTAGCACACATATCAATGCATTTTCCTGCATGTCAGACAAGTGTGAGTGGTGTTAGACATACGTGAATGCATCAGTCCAATGAAACACAATGGACTGACATGTTTGTAAATGTGTGCATGGTTAATGGTCACTCGACTGACCACCTACACACACGGATGCGTTGCCATGTATCCGGTGTGAATACATTTCACCTGTTATGTTTCAAGCAAGGTCTGCCTGCAGGAAATGGGCAACATGCAGCCAAATTTGGCTAGATGCCCACTGTGATGATAGCTAGTCGTGACTAGCGTAGCGACACAGATAGAAGAATCATGAATAATATCACAAGGTAAAATCCTTGTAATTCCAACAACTGCCTGAGTGCGGTACAACAAGGTCCTTAAGTACTAAGGTGTTCAGGGCTAAGGAACGAGGTAGGGCTAAGGGTTCAGTCAACAAGTGTATGGTCGAGCTAGTCATATGACGACGTGTCGACAGAGGTAGTAGTAAATGGTTAAAGAATGTGATGAAACAAGTGTCAGTGTGATGGGCTAGGACATGAGCCCACATGGTTAGGGATGAGAACAGGGAGTGAGGTGTAATTTGGGGGCGTGATCATTACATCCCCCCTTCCAGTGAGAGCACCACACTCGCTCATTGTCCAGAAGCCTGAACTTCGTTCGGTCTGAACTTGGGGATTCCATCTGCATCCTCGAGTGGGCCTAAGTTCTCTGAGTCGTCCATGATCTGATCTCCGGCCGGTTCCAGCTCAGCAGGGACGACCAATGGGTTGTGATAAGTTAAATGCGGTTCGATTCCAGCTCCCAAGGAGTAAGGATTGGGGAAGACAGGGAGGTAGGAGTGTTGAGGGGATGTTAGGTAGCTGGACTTGCTGTGTTGTTCAGTAGCACTTGAGGAGTCTGGGAAAGTGTGCTATTCATTTTCCCAGAGTCCCTGACCTCCTCTCAACTGGCTTCCTTTCCGCACTCAATCACAATCTCCAATCCAATGCCCTCGACCCTTTCCTCAGGTGCGTCCTCTTCCCTTGAACTCATGGTACTCCCTCAAAGCAACTGACTTATCTGTTCTTTGTTCCTTTCGGTCCTGTTCCTCCAATTTCAGCCTATTTGCCCATAGCTGCTGGTCAACGTACAACTCCCAGATTTCTCGCAATCGGGGATCGGGACCTGTCGGGTGATAGAGGTTCTCACTGACTATGAACGCTAGGTTGGGGTCTTGATTATAAGTAGGCATCCATCGTCCATCGGTTCCTAGGGTAGCGAATTTCTGACAGACATTAGGTTCAGTGTTGAAGATGGAAACGATGGTGTCGTATCTGACAGGCTGAGGTGAAAGGGCCTCTTGCACAACCTTGAGCTGGATTTCTGTGCTATACAAAAGGCAAAGCTTTAAATGATTGACAGTGGTGACAAGGGGTGTTCTGTTTCCGTCAATGGATCAGAATACAATATTGTTGCCGTGTTAAAAAATGTATTGAAATTGTCTTTTGGTTGTGTTCCCCCAGGGTGCTGAAGTACCAACAGGTGGTTGACACATCTGGCGTCGAGACGAGTTATGCGCTACTGCTGGGGGCTTGTCAGTTTCAATCTCCAACGAGCATGTTGCGCTATATATCTGCAGGTCCATGTCTGGTGGTGTGCCAGTTCCACATGGTAAGTCCTCAATTCTATTCACGTTGAGTAACTCTAAGTATTTGGTCATTGCTGACATCTTTGCAATGTGATCGTAGGGTAACCAGGTGACATCCCCGGACGTCCACCTCACTTTGAAGGTTGCACCTCGGCTGGTTCCCACATGGGACAGTAGCTGGTCGACAAGCCATTTGAAATCCGCTTCGCCAAAATCCACAACTTGTGTTTCTTTTCGTCCCGGAAACAGCTGGTTGTCGTTTGGCATGTGGATCCTCAACAAGGCCACGTGGAAGACAGGGTGAATCCCTCATCGACACATCTGGTCCAGCAGGTCTAATCAATATGAGTTATTGTTATAATCAGTGCTGATCTCATATGGGCCAATGAATTTTGGGGTAAGTTTCCGAACTTGGCCTTTTGGCAGTGACACCAGGTCTCCGACAGAGAAAGGTGAAGCTTGGCACTTTTGGTTAGCATTTCATGTTTGCTTAACTCGGGCTTCTAGGACTGCATCATGCGCACTCATGATCACGTGTTTCATTCAAATAGCAAAGCTCTGCATGCTAGGGTATTCAGCAGGGGGTGGGTTGTTCCATATAAAGGTATGAGGTATTCATCCACTGTTTAAGAACAACAGAGCGAAGCCTGTCGTTTCGGATCGCACTGAATTGATAGCGAATTCAATTGTGGGTAGTTTACTGACCCAATCTCTCTGATTAGATCTGATGCAAGATCACAACATTTGGCCGATTGTTCGATTAGCATGCTTGGTGGATCCGTCCATTTGCGGATATGATATGCACTCAAGAGGCATTGCTCAATCCCAATCAGCTGTTTGAGGCGTGTCCATAACATACTCGTGAACAGTGAGTCCCTGTCACTGATAATCGTCTTTGGCAGCCCATGATGTTT
Organism: Boletus reticuloceps; assembly: GCA_018397855.1. NCBI lineage: Eukaryota > Fungi > Basidiomycota > Agaricomycetes > Boletales > Boletaceae > Boletus > Boletus reticuloceps. Next base: position 507,808 of record JAGFBS010000025.1, read on the forward strand.
GTAGATCTCAGCAAACACCATATCCACTATTTCTTTGGCTGAGTAGTCGGTTCGACTCGGAATCAGGTGTACCATCCTGGTTAGTAAGTTGATAAGAGTGGTTATAGAGTTGTATTCACCGTCCCAATCCTTAGACATGGGTAGTGGTCCAACAAAGTCAATCCCGATGGATTCCCAAGGCTTTAAGGGCACGTCGAGGGTTGTCAATAGCACGCAGGGCTTCTGATTGGGTGGTTTGCTCTTTTTACAAATGGTACATGACTCACAGTACTTCCGGACGTCAGACACCTATCCTTCCACCAAATGTGGTCATGCAAATAGGTCCAAGTCTTTACCAATCCGAGATGAGCCAACAGTGAGTGGGCTTGTTTGATAATCCGTTCTCGGACACTTCATTCATCTATTGTGATGTTTGGAATACCAACTGCTGACCGCTCTTTCGTTTTCAGTCGGATATAGCCATTCTGCACCTCAAAGTTTCGATAATGGTCAGGATGCTCAAGTATCAGGCTAAAGAAGGGATCAGATCTGTATTGATCCTTCAGCTTTCCCATTAGGTTGTCATTAGCAAAGGCCACCAATGAACTCTTGACTGAACAACTTTCAATTAGCTTGTCCTGTGTAGTGTGTTCCAATTATATTGGTCCCTCGTTGGGTGTAGGTTCCTTGTCTAGCTTGGGCGTTACTTTGTGTGACAGATCCAGTTGCTCATGGCCAATGCCCTTGTTCGCTCGGTCACTACCATGCATAGTAAGCCTGAATGCCTTCGCTTCATCTCCCACCAGGACCGGCATACTAATCAGCGTGGCCAGGGAGCAATTAACACCCAAATCCACAAATTGAACATACTCGGATGCGCTCCGCACAGTACCGGGTACGTCCGAAGAGTAGAGCCGAGACAGTGCATCAGGAAGCACATTGTCGATGCCTGGCACATATTCAATGGTGAAGTCAAATTTGCTCAGCTTCTCAAGCCATCAAGCCTGACGACCTGACAGATGTTTTTGATTAAGCAAATGGGTCAATCCCTTATGGTCCATCAACCAGGTAAAACGAGCACCCTGCAAGATGTCATAATGCAGCATCCCCTCCACCACTGCCAGCATTTCCTGCTCATGCACAGGGTAATTTTGCTGGGCCAGAGACATCTTCGCACTAAAGAACACCGCAACCTGTGTGGTCTTCCAGTCGGCACCACGAGCAACCACAGCCGCTATCCTGTTAACGCACGCATCCATCATATACCAAATCGGCCTGCACACAGCGTCAAACGCACGCTGCTCAGTCTAAGTCCATCGAAAAGGAACAGTATCCCCCATCACGGACAAGAGTACGCCCATGGGTACCCGCACCTTATAGATGTCATTGGCGAGGTATCCAGCCACTCCTAAGAACCCATGCAGCAAGTCACGATTAGTAGGCACCTTCCAGTTGGTGACTTGGTCTACCTTATCGGGGTCCATTTGGATGCCCATATCATCAACTACTCATCCAAGAACCTTTAATTTGGGACAGAGGAGTTGAAGCTTTCCCTCGCTGAGGTAGAACCGCTCTTTCTTCAAGACATTGAGCACAATCTTCACATGTTGGATGTGCTCTTCAAGAGTGCTGGAGTAAATGACAATGTCATCGAGATAGACGTCCATCCATCTCCCGATGTAATTACTAAACAGGTGATTCATCAGCGCCTGATATGTGGCCAGCACATTACAATTGCTAATCTGAATAACAGTACTCAACATATTCCCATCGGGCGTGGTTACTGCAGTACGGTCCACATGCTCAGGTATGATCCATATCTGTTCATAAGTGTCTTGTCCGTCAATAATTGAGTGGTAGCGCCCCTTTGAGATGCAGTGCAAGATTCCGTCAATATCTGGCAATGGTGCAGACAACTTGCAAGTGTTCTTGTTCCATTCTTGCAAGTCGACAATGGTGCATAATTTATCTGTTCCTGGCTTCCAAATCATCAGCATAGGTACAGTATTCCCAATGCCAGTGACCTTTCACCGTCCGGAAGGGATGTAGGCATGTCACTTCTCATCCCACTGGCGTTGGGTGCCTCTGGGCATCTAGCGGCATGCCACAGATAGATTTTCTCAGGGTCGATGAGGGGAATCGAATGATTGATCACATGAAGAGGGAGCAAGGGAGTCTCACTCGCTTTCGCACAGAGAGGTCAGGCGAATTTGAGAAAGTGTTGTCTAGCTCTACTGACCCATTCGTCCTCTACTTCAGCAGCTTGGGACTCAAGGGTCTGAACCTGGGTTCCCTTGATTGGCAAAGGTTTCATACTCCCTACTATCACTCGGGTTTCATTAAACCCCAAGGTAATCTGATGTTGGAACAGAAAGTGTGTCTCAAGAATGAGATCACAGTTCTGCAAATTGGTAAGGTCGAAGTACCATTTCTCATGAATACCCTGATAATCCAGGAAGGCTTCAGCCCCCAAATTCACTTTGGATTGAGACCCTTGTACCACCAGTTGCACGGTAAGTGGTTTCGCTTGTTCCACTCAGGTGACACCAATTTGCTCTGCCAGATTCAGGGACATGAAGTCGGCAAGCGACCCAGAATCAAGAAGGGCATGTGCGGTTTGCCCGTTAACTTGCACGGCAATCACAATAAGTTTCAGGACAGCCCGCTTGAAGTCCCTTGTTGTTGCAGAGTTCTGCTCAAGAGTGGAATAGGTACCAGTAGGCACTTGCACTCCATTCAACTTGATGGAACAAAGTGAGCCTGCTGGTGAGGCTGGTGGCAACGGTGACATTGCGGGGTCTCCTTCTTGTGGAAAGAACCATTCGGGAATCTGCCCCGGATAATCCGGCAGTAGCTTTTCCAAACGGTATTGCTTCTCCCACAAGTGTTGATATCACCTTACTACGTTCAGGTGTTCGTTAAGCACCAGCTCAAAAGGGAGAGCAACTCTGCCTCCCAGATACTGGTCCCAAACTTCAATGCCATTTTGGTAGGTAAGACAAGTAAAACGAGGCAGCATTGACAGCTCTTCTAGGTCAGGATCCATTTCAATCGAGAGCAGAGATGCTATCCGGAACGCCAATGCACTCGTCATCGGTCGGAAACGATGGTAAGCCTTTTGCTTGGTATCCAATCTGAATCCTCTGTCAACCATTCATTGAGCATACCACTCGCCTAATAGGAACTCGGTATTTAGAAGTAGTTCAGTCAGGATCTGGATGGTCCAGGCTTGGTCCAAGTGTCTGCCTCTATCCAGGATCTGATGGTGCATTTTATTCAATCGTTTCACTGAGAATCAAGTCGGGGATTGATCCGCTGGGTGTAACAGTGCATCCCCTGGGTATGGTCTCCCTGTTAAGCGCATGACCTCTGCACATTGTGCGAGCAGGTTGCCCATTCTATCGGGTGGTTCTTTGATAGGTTCAGGATCCTCCCACTTGTCCTGATCTAAGCTTATGATGGGGATTTCTCCAACGGGGGAAAATCCCTCCTCTTCAGAATCAGTGAGCTCAAGCAATCCAGGTAAGTCCTCTTCTTCGGATGTGACTTGGCTGTATTCAGGCTCAATGTCTATCGAACAGATCATTAATGTGTCATCCTGCTCAGTCATTTGGACCAATGCACGCATGTCAGGTAGAATACCATCCAACAGAACGCTACTGGCTGATACTATGCCAGGAGGTCTCAAGGAGTTCCCTCCTTCGACGGTTTGGCTAAGAGGACATCTATCTGCTCAATGACCAGGACCCCCACACTTAAAGCACAATCCTTCCGCTGCTTGTCGGTCATGTTCATCTTTACTGATCTGATTCCCATCAGTCACCTTTCTTCCAGGTTGAGCTGATTGAGTTTGAGAGACGTGTTGTGACACTGGTCGGTCATGTCTTGGCTCGAACTGGGGTCTTTGGGGGAATTGTCCTTGTTCCACTCGTTCTCGAGGGACTCGGGCATTTAGCATTCTAGCTCGACTAGGTCCTGACTTGAAGGGATGAGTGGTTTCCTCATGTCTCTCCAACCGGTTAGTCCTGTTCTTGGTTCTTTCAGGGACCCTCTGGGATTGGTCATATCACGAGCCAATGGAGTGCGTGATCTCAATAACTTCCGCCACGGCAATCACTTCCCTAAGGGTAGATTACTCCAGGTTCAATTTGTTCTTCCATAACTTGGTTTGTATATACAAGTTTAGTCTGGACCACACCTTTGTTGCTTGGTCTCGCTCACTGACATCACCTATCAGGTTCCATAGCTTGTGAAGCTTGAAGAAAAAGCTACGAACAGTGCTCTTGTTTTGAAAGGTACATTTTAGTTTTTCACACTGCTAGTTAAACAGTTCCAGAAAGAAGTCGTGCAAATTCCATGAATACAGATTATCAGATACCTCACGAATATAGAATTTGTGGGCCTTCCCAGTCAAGAAGTGCAACAGGATAAAGACGTGGTTCCACGACTTAGCTCCTCCCGCTCTCATGAAGGCTGTGCCTTCCATTATAAACTGGTGAAATGCTCTTGAGTCCGCCGCTCCATCACATTTGGTTGGGTCAATGGGTTTGATCTGCCCATAGGCTCGAGCTGACTTATTCTTCTTCTTTGTAGTCTTCTTATGTTTCCATCTATGATGCCTTCAATGGGAATACAAAGAGCTCAATTTGGAGTCGCTTGTGGTGCTACTCGAATTGGAATCACTCTCGTTGGAGGAGGAGCTGTCTGAACTAGGTGACGAACTGCCTCATCTCCCACTGCTCATGGTATATCACAGGTAGTCCCTCGTGCATCATCTTGTATAGGAACTAGTCATTCAAAGAAAATATATAGTGATTGACGTGTCGGTGACACATTCCTTAAACACCATAGTCGACCTTGTTCTTGGTCAATGTCGTGATGCGAACTTGCATTCCGCGCATAACCCTTTGTTCTGCACTCAGATTGTGGTCCATGGACATGTTTTTGAGCACGAGTGGCCAGCCCAATGGGGATGATGACTATGCAAAACGTGATTCTCCTCTTTCCCGGCTACGTAATAGAGACTCGAGGGAGAGGACGATTGAGCGGCGATCGGGGCACAATGACTCTGCCTCTCTTGGCCCTGCTGTCATCGGCAGCTTACCCAGCTGGACACTAGCAGGTGATTGTCACCCAGGCTGCACGAGGAAAGGTTTGTTGCAGGGAAGAACACACCCCACTAGTCTGCTACTCCGACTCGGACATCATTTCTCTTGCACAGACACAGCACCCTTGACATGCTACCTAAAGCTGAGGCTACTCTGGACTCTAGTGTATCCACCCGGGGACCCACTGGCACAAGTCAATGCACCATGTCTATCCTTGATGTGCCAAACAGTTATCTCAGCAGATGCTCTTCGTGCTCTTCGGCCAGAAATCAACGCATTGGGTCACGCAAATTGAAATGGGATAATGATTATTTCGCTTGTGCGCCTCCTTACCCATCAATTGCTTCCACCAGTAAGTTGACATGCAGCATCAATTCCACAGGTAACGGCACCCCATCACGCCCTACATCCAACTTGCACTCACCATCACCGATGGACTGCTCGAGGCATTCGCCCCCACCAGACTTGTTCCCCCCCATGGCTGTCCAAAGCATGATGACAGATCATGTTCTCTCCACCACCCTCCCACATGTGGTCCAACTAGAGATGGTCACAGTCATGGTCGATTGATCCCAACGTAATTCATCCTACCGTCCAAGTTGCAATGTATGGAGCCGAAATGTTAGCATCCCATGCTGGTCGACAGCATGCAATCTGCCTCCTCATGATAGGTTTGTGATTTGCCTCTCTGGTGTATATGAATGATCTTGACCTGTGTTGCGGTAGGGGATCATCTATATATTTGGCACTATGATTGTCAAGGTGCAATCCAGTGTTCCGCACTAAACCTCATTCAAGAACTCCCTCGCTTTCCTGTACTCCTTCTGGCGATGGAGCAGTTCGAGAATTGTCACTGGGGTTTGAATCCCCGTGTTGATCCCGATTTTGGCAAACTACCCGAGCCTCCTTCAAATTCCCTGGCTTCCACGACGATGTACATCAATGACCCAGAAAAGGGCAAAGTCGACATCACACTAAACTGGTCCTCCAACAAGCGAGTCTCCCACTATCCATTAGCAAACCTACATTTTTTCTGAGTTATCAAATCAATGACCTTGCTGAGCTATCTGAGTTGACTGACAGCATGCTATCAGTGCTATCATTCATAAGTAATTCATTGCTATCAGCATTCTCAGAGCTATCAGCATATCAGCTTGTCAGTTTCCCAGTGATATCAGTCCCATCAGTCCAGCCAGTCAATCAATTAATCATCTGGTCAGTCTTGTCAGTCTTGTCATCCAATCAGTCAGTCAGTCAACAGTCAACCAGTCATGTCAGTCTATCAGTCAGTCAGGTTGTCAGTCAATCAGCCAAGTCAGCCCATCAGCCCATCAGCTGATCAGTTAGTCATCTCTGTCAGTCACATCAGTTGGTCAGTTGGTCAGTCAGTCAGCTGTGTCAGGTTTGTCAATTTGTCAGCTAGATAGTTAGTCAATCAACAAGTCCATTCAATAAATTAGCTTATCAGCTTGTCAGCAAATCAGTTCAGTCCGTCAGGTCAATCTATCATTGATTAGGCCATTCAGGCCTGTCAGTCTGGTCATTAACTTCAATGACCCAGAAAAAATGTAGGTTTGCTGATGTGGTCTCAATGGGTGAGCCACCAATGTCTATCCCGCCACCAGTGTGGCGCTCAGATCAATGGAGAAATTGGTCATAAAGCTCTTTTGGGGCCAAGAAACTCGCACGAGCGAGGCCAAGATTTTGAAGAAAGTCTATCAGATCACGGAAACTGAGCTGGATGTCAAAAACCATGTGCCAGTCATGATCTTCTCTTACAATTTTCTGGATTCTTCTACAGTGACAATCTGCATGCACCTTGACCTACCGATCGAAGGAGCACGGATCCTTTATTTGATCGTCTTCCAGGAGTTGGCACAGATCACAAAACTGGACGGTGTCAAGTTTTTAAACTGCTGGTGGGATACATTGAATGTGATTCTCTTTCCATCCTTGAAATGAACATGATCTAACCATCGTTGAAGGCCATCTTGCGTTGTGGAAGAATGGTGTTCACCACCGCAATGTCAGCATCTCCAATTTGACGTACAAAGATGAGGATGGCGCCGGTGTCCTGAACGACTTTGACTTGGCGACGATCAAGGAAGGTGTAACGGGTAACGAGTGCACCAGCACGGTCCCGTTTATGGTGATGGAGCTGCTCTCAGAAAAAGGGTTGGCAGGCAGAATCAAGCACGTCTATGCGCATGATGCGGAGTTGTTCATCTGGGTTCTTATGTGGATCAGTCTCCGCTATGAGGATGGTAAACTTCACGAGCGAGATCGACCCTATGATGCATGGCTGAAGGTGGATACAAATGGGTGTGCGAAGGAAAAGTCATATTTCTTGAATGACCCTCCAGACAGTCTGACAGCCAGTGAAGGTCAGGAGCTGAATTGGGCCATTGCCAGAAAGTGTTTGGATGTGTTAATAGATTCTAAGCCCAGGTTGCACTTTGCACCTTGCAAAAAAACCCCTTCTGATGTAACTTACGCTGCGGTGGAGCCAGTTCAACTGCCCCAGGAGTCATTTCAACAGCTATTGTGTGGCCCGCTTCTTCAGCTTATTTCGGACAAGCCTAACAAGTTCTTTGGTTTGAGACGGTAGGCTATACTTATAACCACTTTCTCATATCTTATGTACTGCAGGAAGACCTGGGTGCACCAGCTCTGTATGATTGCTAGTGCTAAATAAACTTTGTGCCATCAAGCCCCATGTCATGAGGCAAAGATACATGCAGAGCAGAGATTTATGAGGTGCGTTTGTTTGATCGCACTTCTCCGCGTCGTTCAAATCAAGTACTTACTAGTACTAGAAAACGGACGCACACCATTTTACCGTAAAGTCACAGCCAAACACTGTCGTATGCCATCATCAAAGCCATGCTGAATTTGAACGTGGTCACATCGCCCTTTATCACGTCCTGACTTGTCTCACTTGTTTGGCATCATTCGGCTTCCACTAATGGGCAACGAGATCTTGCGCCACATGTGTCACCCAAGGCAGCTTCTCATTCTAACTCATGTTTGCAAGCGTTGCTTGGTGAGAAGCTTGTGGCAACGAGCAAGCCATTATGGATGCTCTGAAAGAGGTCCGCTGACACAGAATGATGGTTTGGCACAACTGACATATACCACAAAGGAGACTCTTGTATTGTGCTCATAGGTCGCACCTCGTACTCATCAGCAGTGTGATCATGTCCTTGCCAAGGACATGATCACGAGCTGATGAGGATGGTAAATGATATATGAATGCTGAATTTTCGTTCTGAGCCAGGAATTTAAAGCTTGAAGGTGGGCTAGTGACAGTACGTCACATCAGATAGGGCATCTCCGTGCTAATGCATAATTCAATGGATCTTGAGTCTCTCATATACACATTGACACTGGTATGAGCAGGAAGAAGAACTGGTGTTCCTACTTTAATGATGCCATCGTAAAGTCGAGAACAATGTGACATCATTTTGCACCCGTCATGGTGACGGTGTCACAAACAGCTTCCTCTTTGATCACGACGAACGACATGACTTTGACGGTGCATTTCTTGATTTGCCTTCCTTCGCCTCCCTGGCAGCACCATCTAAGACATATCAGCCATGGACAAAGATGTGCTGAGCGACGTGATTCTGAGTGACATCATCTCAAGACAGGACACTGAACTGAAACAGCAGGGGAGAGTGAAACAATCAGATGGATATCGCTTAAAATCACGGCCGGGCAACATCGTGTTGCAAGCTCAATGTCATCCTTATTCTGTCTAAGGAGAGGAAACATAGGGTCTGCTGGCAAAATGTGCTCAGTATAGTTGGGTTCAAGCACTCCGGAACAATAAAGTGTCCTCCCTCGAGGTAGATTGTCTCATCTACCGCCGACACGGTAGATCCCACAATGGAGTTGTATAACATTGGCCAAGTCCTTACACTGTCTATGGTTTATTACAGATAGTCTCTCCTCTTCAAGGAACTACTGCCCATGTCTCATGTTGTTCTACCATGTAGATGACCAAGACAAACATCTCTTCTCAGGTGTCATTTGTTCTCTTTAACTGTTACCAAGCCTCGAACCAATTCACCTTCAATGTACATGATGAGTCTTGCAGACTCTTGGCCAGCATTCCTGTATGAGAAGGAAACCTACAATCCCAACGATCTCACAAACAGGTTTCTCTGAAATAGGCTTCTTGTCAAGGTGTGTGCATGATTTTTCTACCTCTCAAACAGTTGCTCATGGTTCTAAAGGTCTTCAAGCACATTTTCACATCACTGACTTTGGCCACTAAGATGGACAAAAAATATGAGCTCTGTGGAATTGCTGTCATAGAAACAGGATCTGAGGCATATGGTCCATCCTCATGAGTCATGTTAAGCATAAATTGTAACTTGTATTGTGACACTAGTATTTACATGATCAATTTGCCAGACACAAAGCTAGAACTATGATATATGTGACAGAAATGGTGCACACCAGCCTGCAGGTTGACCCATGCATGGGTATGGGAATGTGTTGTTCGAGTTAAAGAACTGATTGTGGGGATATATCACTCTGAGAACTACAAGCACATAAAGGCAATCAAAGAATCACTATTTTCTTGTGTCCATGTCATCACCTGAGTTACCTGAGGCTGCATCCAATCACTAAGATGAAATTGTTCTTATGGTCTCATGCAAGCCCCAGCACCGCATCGCTGAACTAGAACAAGAACTCAAGGCACATGGCACGTGTGACACAAGATTAATAGGTCTGGCACTGTAAGCATCTAGCTTGGTCAAGAAGACATGATTAATTTGTCTCTTTAGCCATGCAGCTCCACTATGCTTGGGACGTTGCATCCGACGGCTAGTAACACTCCATGGTTGGGTTGAAGATCAGCTTGACAGCATGTTCTCATCAGAATCATTCTTGCAGAGATGTTGTCTGAGATTGACTGTGAATTGGAATTAAGGTGTCAATTTGCAGTACAGTGATAGTCATCTACCATGTCCCCCGTGGCTGATCATAACAGTATCATTAGACTATATTTCAGGCAATGAGCTGTCAAATGTTCCTCCAAAGTGCCCATCTATGAGCAGACACAGAGATGTGTAGAAACAGATTAATGAAACCCAACTTTCATTTCTGGGGTAAGTTTCCATCTGATCCATTTCCTGGATGTCACAAATGTATCATTTTACAGGGTTCAGAGCAAAAATGCTAATTGAAGTGGACTAGCCACTTGCTAGATCAACTCAGGACAGCTCTGGAGTCCATGGTGAGTAACCAAAGGATACAATGTGGTACTCCAGGGAGTAACTGTACTTCAAGGTAAACAACTATAAACAGATCAGGCACAATAGACTGAGATATGCAAAGGTGAAGTTCTGTATGGGTAGAGACACCACAACAAGCTAAAGAGAAGCTGAAAAGTGGTAGGTAAGTAAAGTGGCCATGGTTAGAACATGAAATGATCTATGAATGAGGTGTGAAATCACCAAAACTAACATACAGGACTGCCACATATATGTGGAACAGGGAATGGATGAGTGCAAGTAGAAATCAGAAACAGAACCACAAACCATGGAGACATCAACATACATAAAGGAGAAGGGAAAGGGGAATGGGCAGGGGAAAGCCCGTGATTTTGAAGGTAATACAATGTGTGACATTGATCTGATAATGCTCACCCAAGCAAAGCGTCGAAAACGTAAGTCCAAAATATTGTATAAAAATGTAAGTATCCCTGCTCAAAATGTATGAATACCAGTTGTATATTATAGTGGGGTGGGCCAAATGCCAAGGTCTTTGCAAAGTGGCATCAGGTGTCCCAAAAGTGTTGTCACATATGGACCCTGGTTCAGTGATGGAGTATGTCATACATTGATGATGCTTCACACTGCACTGAATGATGCCTTGATAGGATCTAAAAGTCATGGAGCACATGTCTAGTGTTCCCAGAGCTCAAGAATATACATATAAGGCAAATTGACTGATGCTTATCAAGCTTTTCATATACTCCCGATGTGGACATGGTCTGAAATCTTGTTTCACAGATTGAGGAAGTGTTGTCATGTGGCTGTGCAATCTTGGTATGTGGTTGGGAACCGGGACCACCACTCTCATTCTCTGTAATGATATCTAAATATACTGGCCCACCATGCCACAGGAGGTAATCATTCAAGGTGTGCAGGCAGGATGGAGACTCATTATTGCACACTGAGCAGATATGCAGATGTGATCATGTGGGCCAAGGAACAGGTCAAAAGGAAGGGCAATCATACAGATCCACAAGATGATGACTCTGGAAAAGTTCATTCATCTGGCAGACAAGCTTTTAGACCTTTCAAATGCCCAACCAGATGTTGCAGTGTTTCTACGGTATGTCAATGCACTGTCATTTCATGTCACACTTGTGTCAATGGTCTCTAGATTGTTATTAGACAACAGTGAATGTGACATCCGTCACCATGAACAATTGTCACATCCTGAGGGTTGGCCAGAACAAGAACAAGGTGTTCTTCAGCATGCAAGCAATTCAAGGTGATTCTGAGCACCTTCAAGGGTGGGACCTTCTCACTCATGGAAGGTTCCTTGTTGCAGGGTTATGCATGTATGTGACCATGAGATCTGGAATGAAGATTTGGTGTTACATCGACACTCCTGGAAGCTCCACAAAGGAGTGACACAATATTTTCAAAGAGCATGGGACACCCTATTCAATGATTTTGTGGAATCAACAAGCAAGTATCAGATGGGGACAGTTATCCTCAAACATGGTGACACATTGTGGGTTGTCCTTTGTGAATGATGGAGCCATTGCTAATCATCAAACCACCTAGTGTATAGACCTCAAGATGGCATGGCATCAGGCGGACATTTCATTTCATACTCAAAACTTCACCTGATGGAAATTGTGCTGGCATATGACTGCTCCTCCACATACCCGTTGCTCCATAGATATATTGTCTGGATGGTATTGGCCCTTCCAAATCATAAGATAGGTGCACTTATTCATTGACCCTGTGGACTCAGAAATCTTTCATCTCAGAAGTATCTTGGCACTCATCATCATGATGGAAAACCAAGATACGTATTCACCCCTGACAATGAATGAGATGGAAAACCAAATGTGAGTGCCAACAGGCATACATCATCATGCCCCGAGAAACTCACATGAGTACAACAAGAACCATGGAAGAAACAAGGCAAGAGGATGTAGAGATGGGAAATGTCAATGAAGTGATGATGGAAGTTGATGACTGCACTCCAGGTCCTTCTCAACTCCCAATGCCGATGGATGGATTGGCACACTTCCACCTGCACGCTGCACTCCCGTCAGGAATAGATCACTGCTCCAACATGGAAAGTTCAGGGAGCCGTTGATTGAGGTGCAGTGTTGTGACAGTTTTTCCTTGCTCCATCTACTGGAAACTATTTGACACCATCTGTTTCAGGCTCGACATCGATATTTGCAGATAGTTGGTATCCATTGGAGCTGTTGGAGGACAGACATTCAACATCTTGTACATTCTGGATCCAAGTCACACAATGAAAAAGAAGGATGCTCAGGTGGACCTTGCATGGGCCATCCATGAAATAACAGAGGTGCAATATGAAGCAATCAAGGATTTTCTTTCAGACTTCATATACAAAACTGGAAAGACACAGAGCTCGGTCAAGGTGTTGGTCAGCGAATGGGTGAGTTGTAGGAGTAGTAATTACACAAATGTTGACTGGTTGACTTAGCTCTGGATCATGCTTTAAATGGATGACGTCCAGGGGGAATATGCCTTCAACATCAGCTACATGACATGGAAGCAGTTCAAAGCCACAGTCCTACATCCTCAGGAACAGTGTATAGAATGGAACACCATGGCATCAAAGCATTATATCATAGGAGGTATAGATTATTCCATTGATCATCGGTGAGTTGTTCATGTATCCTGGACAGTTGTATCTGACATATTATATAACCAGATGCCCAGAAGACCCATATGGCCTCTTGGCAGAATAATTCCAAACATATGAGAATAATATTGACATGCTATCCAATCAAGTACAGTTCTGGTCCTTGATTGAACAGGTATGATCCTCAGCATTGAAATGGATGACCATGGGCCACCTGAAAGTCATCTCATCTATACCAAACAGGTATTTCCCAAAGGCAATGTGATTCATGGAAGAGAGTGACATACCACCAAACTCAGTCCTCAAGCATAGCCACAGCAATTTTGGAAATCACATAGTACTATCCAATGCCAAATCAGCACACTGCCACTCCTGGGAATATCTCAAGTACCATGTCCATGGCAATGAATTTTGGGTGTCACAGGGATATGTTCCCAGCCTCACTGAAATTGGAGAGTGGAGAGTGTTTATTATCAGTGGGAAGATCCTTTCAGTGGTGCACATGCACAAGAAGAATGATAAGTGGATCAGCATTCTGGTTGATTCATTTCTTTCCCTTGAAGAAGTCCAGTAAGTCCCTTGGCCCAAGTCAAGCTGTGAATGCAGCACTCATAAATATGGACAGTCAACTAATGCAGGGAGAGCAGAGACATGCAACTGCAGCAGAATGGAGGATACACACTATGAACCACCATCTGGACCCTGGGCCCTCCCAAGTCGTCAATGAGCCCCCACTGTGTGAAAAAGAGTGTTTTGCTGATGTAGTACTTACTAGTAGACTAGTAATAGTAGTAGGCCCCTCAACAAATTAAGATAGTAGTTGTTGATATGCATGATAATCAGAAAACCTGTTGACATAATAGGAAGAAAAGGCAAAGAGAGAATCAGTATGTTTAAAATCTCTAGGAATGGTATTGTTTCCATAAACTGGAATCAAGTGAGCAGGGCGTAAAATGCTATCAATAGAGATCACAGAAACCAAGTGTTCACCATCTATGTCAAACTCAGGTTCTACCATCCACATGCCAGTTTTAGGACATGGATGATTACCAATGACATTAAACCAGCACACTAAAGCACATGAGTACTTTATGCTGTGATGTGTAAAGGAAAAAAATCAAAGAACTTGGGCAACATATAAACCATGGATACCTGGTAGATCAGGATCTTTGGAAATGAAAACACAATCAAACCTTGCAGTCTTGGTATCTCTCCAGGATAGAGAAGCATAGATATGCTGCATATGAAAGCCTTTAATGCCACAATGCTCACTAGGAGCAAATAATGTGGCCACAGCTGATGAATAAGAGTATCCTCGTGTGATGATTGGAGGATATACATCAGGGATACCATCTAAGTCACCATTAGGATGTTGTGTTTCATAGATGAACTGTGCCACAAGATAGGATAGCTTTGGGCAATGAACTTGATAACCCATTTCTTCAAAGGTTTGTAATCGTCTGGGGTCTAAAATTTAAGATAGTACAATGCATTAAAGTTAAACATAGTAGAAGAAACTTACTAGGCACCTTAGCTAGCTCAACCCATGCATCTATATCATTTTTCTCTACCTCATTGGCCTCATTGATATGACTATCATCTCTATATCCAGGCTCTTCATAATCTTCAGATGATTGAGAATCTTGCTCTATTGATATCAAAGGTGTATTGAGCAATCCTGTAATACAGTGTTCATCATTAGTAGGGGCAATTGAGTTATAATATAGAATACCTTCTGCAACATGTGCATTTCTGTAAGATATCAGATTTTCAAGTCGTTGATTGGTAATCAATATCTGATTCAAGGCATTGTTTCGGTTTGAGCGCCTATAGGGTTTTGTGACAGCCTTGATGTGTTTAGATTCAGTGATGGATGAACAAAGTCTGTTAGGAGCACCAAACAGCTGAATAAGCTCCTCATAGTGTTGGAGTGCATGGATACGAGGAATTGATATTCCTGAAGGGCGAATTCCACAAGTTTGAAAGATTGAGCGGTGAGTTTCAAATCGTTGCAAAGCACTGGTTAATGACTTGAGGTCATGCTCTGTAAGAGAGTAGTGACAGACAATATAACAAAACTCCATGAAAGCTGCTATAGCTTGTACCATTTGAGTTGGTATATAATCAGCAATAGCTGGCAAGTAAACCTAATCATATTGAAAATTATATGAATATTATCTTCTTACCAATGAATTCATACTACTAATATATAGAACTTACTTTCATTAGAGCTTTGGAATCATTTCCTGTCCATTGTTTGAAACCACAACCTTGTGGAAATCACCTTAGTCCAGGAAACGATGGAACAGCTGCAATTCTATATAGTAGTAGCAGTATATATTGTTAGTACTATTCTCAGGCTATAATCTGAGAAAAGCAACATATTGACGATCAATATCAGCCATAATAGAGTCAGCATTTTGATAATGTTGTCTTATATAGATTTCCACCCATTTAACAAGGTGATCCTTGAAAGTCCCCTTGATAATTTGATGAAGAATATCAGGAGCAATCAGCTCATGGATAAAGCTGCAGTAAAGAGCTGAATAGAACCATAATAAGTTTCATATTACACTGTTAATGCATTTAAACTTACTAGAATACCATCAACAATTCCATATTTCTTCCATAACTCAGTGGAGTTGAGGTATTGCATAACTAGCTTAGTATGATCATGATTTTGAGGTATAGGTACTGATTCATCCAAGTCCTTTCGATCAGCAAGGCATCTGTAAAAAAATGTATTCCAATATACTCATAGAAATAATATACTAGTACTGACTTTGCACACCATCCTTGAACAATGCATGACAATAGTACTTGCTCAGGATAGTCAGCAATATATGGTCCAATACCATATATAACCCTTCTATAATGACCATCAACACATAAAGTGACTTCTGGTTTTGTCATGGTATCATGCAAGGGTTCCAATGCTGCTTGTAAAGAGGCATGAAACAATTGACATTGAAATTTGGGAAATTCTTGATCATTGGCAAATTCCTGATCAGCTAGTATATATAATGTTTGCATAGTAAACCTTGAGTTAATTTGATAGTAGACTCAGGCTTACTTTTAGGAATGGCCAAAAATCCCAGTAAGCTAACAGCTGATCCATGACTTCGCCTAGCACTATTGTAGACATTGCCAGTTGTAAGGTAGAGTGGCCAATATTCAACATTGCCAGTGGCAACTGAGACTGTAGTCTTGTCACTTCCAAGAATCACAGGAACAAACATTGCACCATGATTTTCTTCATCCTTTGAGAGAATATTCTAAGATGCCATTAATACTGGCAGTTAAATTAAATGACTAATGTATTAGAACACTAGTAGACTTACACATTGTTCCCAAGCCCAATTACCTGACATGAAATCTGACCAGACTTGGTTTCCATCATCATCAAATATTTGGTGTGGACAATAGTCCATATAGTCTTTGAACTCTGAACAGGCAAGTTGCTCTTGAATGAGAGATTTGGCATTTCGAAGAACCAACTGGTATGTTTCTTGCTTCCAAGAAGCAAGATTCCCATTCTCCAGTTCTAAGTCATTGCCAGCATAGGAAAAGGAAAATGATTGCCATGATTTTGAGTCATCAATCTGATCAATTTTCTGATATAGATCATTAGCTGATGCAAAGGGTGGGTCTTTGTGATGATGTTGATTGAGGGCTGCCAAGATTTGCATAAGTTCATCCACCTGAGCTCTAGGCATCTCATTCCTGCAGAAAAGAAAATCTGCAAGCTCAAATTGAGCTCTGTCAGAAAATGGATGCCAAGGATTTTGATCCTCAGGCTTTGAATGGTTTGAAGAAGGTGAGGGAGCTCCATCAGGCAAATCATAGCCATTGATATCACAGTGGGCACCTATGCAGTTCATTAGTAATAGTTCAACTTGAAGTAGTAGTAGTTGTTCTTGTTTGCTACCAAGTTAAAATACTACTCAGCTTACCATTTAGTACTGGGTGAGGTATGTAATAGTAGGACCCATGTGTTGGTATAGAGTCATTCAAGTTGTCCTCAGATACCTCAGGCTCTTGGGCAGGGAAAGAATGGTGGTGGCTTTTTTGTGCTTCCCTTTGCCTCCTTAAGGGATCATGGAGAGTTCTCTTGTGCTCAGAAAACCTGGCATAGGTTACAAAACCTCTCTTGCAAGAGGGTCCAATAGGATTTGCACAAAAGTATTGAGGGGGTTTGAATGTCAAAGCTGAACTGGAAGCCAAATAGACAGCAAATGTCTAATTGACCATTAGTAAATTATATCATACTATCATATTATGGAATTGACATGTATCACAATGTTTTCACGTACATTGTTTGGTCGTGCAAATGTTGTGTGTGATAAGTGCATCAAACAGTTTGTTCAACACTTCACATGACACGAGTGACTTGCGATGGTCACTACACGTCAATGCAACAAGCAGGTACACCCTGGTTTAGTCGACCTGGACACAGGGAGTGGCAGCCAGTAACAGGCACGGTCACGGGCACCACGGTCACAAGGCAAGTCACTGGCAAATAATACAGCCATAATGAGTGAAATCGAAGAAATGGAGAAGAAATTACTTACGGAACGGCAAGAACGAATGGCAAGGGCATGGCAACCACCTGGCCCCGATGTGACAGCGCAGGTGCACGTGCAACCACCCACTACTGACCAACCAGTTACCTTCGTGTTGAACCAACAGGAACACAGCACAAACTAAAGTATGTACATTTTTTGATGAACCACGATACAGGTAATGACAATGTTTATGCTGCTAGGTGACGAACTTGTTGCTGGTAACAATATAGACCATGCACGGGATGGCGAAGGTAGGTTGGAACATCTGATTAGACCAGAACTCAACTGACGAGATGAAACAGTGGAACGCATCCTTAATCGCAAGGCCGAACGCCACACCGAATGCGGAATGAACACGAGGCCAGCTACCAGGCAGGATATGGAACTGGACACGAGGCCAAGGAAGAGGCCGGCCACAAGGCTGGCAAGCGGGATGTTGAACACGAGATCGCTCGAGGCAACCATACATTGAGTGCTACAGAAGATGAAAGAAATGAAGCCAGGCTGCAAGGATGGGACTTACATGGAAGCGAGTAACTGAATCTGGCGAAGAGTATGCTGTGGAAGGGACCAGGGAAGCCAGACAGGCATCAAAAAGATGGAAGGGCAAGGAGGGAGGCAATGCGAGCGAGTGAGGCATTGTGAGCAAAAAGCGCCTGGTAAGTAAATCAGCATAGCGCAGTGCTGGTACTATGCTAACAAACGGCTTACCCGAAAGAAATATGACAAAGATCGGATGGTCGAAGACAACGAGGCAGAGGAAGGGACAGATGCGTGGGTGGAGGAAATGGATGTGAGCGAACCGGGGGACAGAGGAGGTAGGAGAGGACAGGGGTCTGTAAATGGAAATCCTGTGGAGCGGTAAGTAAACTTGTTGCCATGGTCCAACCTTGTGACTCACTCATTCTCTCATGCCACTCCCTCCCGTTTCTCCCAGACCTACAAAGAAGCGATTGACGACCTCACCTTCCAGTAGTAATGGCCAGCCTCGGTCGCCTGGATTCTTGCCCCATTGGTGGGATGACAAGCTTCACAGTGTGTCGAGCCAGAATAGGGTGCCTAATGAGAACAAGGGTCAACGAGGTAGGCGTCTCCACAGAAAGTTTTACCACTCATTATTCCTGAACTCCTCTCCTTAGCCCCTCAAAATTCTAGTGCCACAGACGTCGAGAAAGGTATGTAGTCCTCGGATATTTTTTTAAACCATTTTAATCAACAATTCGACTAGGTTACGTGTCTACTGTGTACGGTGGTCTTGTTGACGATGACAGCCAGGATATCACGCCTCCACCTCCAGCCCAAATTCGACGTCAATCGCCAATGGTCAGGCGTGCCAACCCCCCACCCTGTTTTCCCTTGAGTCTTGACCAGTTTTATGCATTCACATCTTCACTCGAGGCTGAGGCTGGGGCTCCACAAAGTAAAGGTGCCCATGACGACTCGACCCACCATTCAGACAGCGACTCAGACGAACTGAGCGAAGACACGCCCGGTGACAGTTCACACGACTTGAAGTCCGTTCCTGTGCGTTTTTTTTATAACTCATGTTTTAGTACTTACTGTTGCGCTAGAGACCAAATCTCAAGGCCTCCCTCCCTCCCACGCTGTCAAAGAAGCCCAGCTCGCAAGATAACAGTGCAATCAGCAAAGATACCACAGCACAGGGTGGAGCAACCACTCGCAAGCCGAGTTCGACATTGGACACGCTGGCCCGTCCCAAGGTAACTCTTACATATATTGTGTGCAAATACTAACTACATGTATTCTAGATGCCACTTGAGAGTCTATCCCACCCCACCGTACCAACAAAGGTACCAACGACACATGGCAATCTGGTCGCCGAGAGCGACGGCAATGGAACCTCAGGTAATACCACTGCTCACAAAGGTGCCTCAGTGACTCTGATGGTAGACCTGTCACAACTGTAGCTGTTTGTAGCATGATTCACCCCGCTCGCAAGCCTAACTCAACAGTCGGCATACCTGGCCATCCTAAGGCAAATATCCACCATCCTACAAGCTACAGTACTAACTACATGCTTTCAAGACACTTTCATCTCGCTCATCCTTGCTGCCGAAGGTACCAACTACATGGAATAACAAGGAAGACATCGATCAGGAAAGTCCTGCCGCACGCAAGCCCAGTTCCATGGCGGGTACTTCTGGTCATCTTCGGGTATGTACATACTATAAACTTTGGCCTATACTAACGCACACTTTCTAGACTCCGCATCTCGCCCATCCACATTGATGAAGGCGCGAAACAACGAGGAACGATCCCACCATGAACCTGCTGGCGCGGCTCACGCTCCTAGCTCGAAAGCGAGGTCGAACGCTGCTGTAAGTACACTGCTAACAATGTTGGGATACTAATCTCACCCATCCACATTGACAAAGGTGTGCAATGACGAGGAAGGATCCTACCATGAACCCGCCGGCGCGGCTCACGCTCCTAACTCGACAGCGAGGTCAAATGCAACTGTAAGTACACACTATTAACAATATTGAAATGCTAATCTCGCCATCCATGTTGATGAAGGTGCGCAACGATGAGGAAGGATTGCACCATGAACCTGCTGCTGTGGCTCGTGCTCATAACTTGACAGCGAGGTCAAATGCCGCTGTAAGTACACACTACTAACAATGTTCAAATACTAATATGTACTGTCTAGGCCCGAGTCAACATGCTGTCATACTCGCTGAACCTTACACAGATATCTAAGCCTATTGTACCACCAGGCCAACGACAGAGTCAGACCAATGTTGCCAACACGAGTGTGTTGGTCACGAAGGGTATCCACGCAAATACATTGGAGGCTGGTAGGGCCAATGCCATGGAACAGCCTGAGGCTGATAATGCCACTGTTGGAGATGACGAAGATCAAGATGACAAGGGTGGAGGTGAACAGCAGAAGGCCAAGAGATACAACAACGAAGACTTACAAGGATATCCGGTAACTCTGAAGCCATTTTGTGATCTTTTACTGCCTCGATGGCCTCTATATCAGTCAGCTCGACGAGCCATGGGACCTTGTTCATCCAAATCATGTGGCTTTTGCACATGTGCTCTGGAATGTGTTAATCAAGGTAGAACATATGGTTGCACTCAAGCATGAGCCTGTCTTTGCACTCGTATGGAACTTGTGACTGTATTCCATTGATGATGCTGACCATGATCTCATTGATGTTGCAGCTGAAGCAAAGGGCTTGTGAATGGTGAGCAGAGATTGCCAAAAGGGCTCTTTTGGCTACTCAACATTTCTTTTCTGATTATGAGGAGCTAACCACATCTGAAGGTCGAGCTGAATATATTGCCTGGGCTGTCCCGGAAAACAAGTATGTTGTAAATAAACATACAAAGTTGAAGATCATTGTCTCACCATCCCTATTCCCTTACATGTGGGCAGAGGTTCAGGTCTCTGAGACTGGAGATGTGGTGTGTTACCTTTTCATTTCACCATTGGGTCAGGTGATTTTAGTATGTTGATACACTTTGATAGGAGTCCAGGGGTACATTTCAGCATCCTTGTATTCTTGAAACCTTTGCTTATCTCATTGAGACTATCTCAACAATTCCACCTGAGATTTGGAAGAGTAAGAAACCTATAGCAGCCCTAGCTCTTTGCACAGTTGCAGTAAGTGTCTCCTTGGTATTTGAAGGAGTTTTCACTCATTTCACAGGTTGAGAGAGCTTTCAGATACTGGGAGAGTGGAGAACTTGTTCTACCACAAAGGAAATCTAGAAAGTTTTCCAAGCGTCTTTGGGGGTTTGCAGCAGGAGAGGTAATAAGAGCTGCTACTCAGCTTTCAAGCAAGCAATGGGAGAAGATCAGAGATTTGGCTGGAGAGTATACTGGTTTGAATGAACAGCAATTGGAGCAATTTATGTGTCAGAAAGCTAGGGTAAGTACAGGTAGAGCCTTTTGTGTTGAAGTGGATTTAGATTAGCTTAATATCCAATGCAATCTGAGTTGCATTGTTGATGCTGTGTGGAACAAGAACTACTGGATAATTGAATTGACTGAATGACTGCATAGCTAGATGACTGGATGCCTTCATAACTGATTGACTAGCTTACTGGACAACTGAGATGGCTGGATTGCTAAACTGCTGGACTGACTGGATAACTAGATGACTTGTTAACTTGGTTGACTGGACAACTGGATAACTGGGATAACTGGACTGAATAGCGTAGTGGATCACTAAATTACTTGGTTGACTGGCATACTAGATCACTAAATTACTAGATTGACTAGCATACTGGATGACTGGACTGATTGGACAACTAGATTACTGAGGCACTGAACTTCTAGATGACTGGGTGGACTGAATAACTGGATGACTGGACTGACTGACTTACTGGACTACTGGGTGACTGAACTACTGGCCCACTGGACTACTAGATGATTGGACCAATTAGCTTATTGGACTACTGGATCACTGAGCCACTGGACTTCTAGATGACTGGGTGAACTGAATAACTGGATGACTGGACCAATGGCACACTGGCCCATTGGTCTACTGGATAAATCAATTGACTGGTTTACTGGACTACTGGTAACTGAACTACTGGCCTACTGGCCCACTAGTCTACTGGATGATTGAACCAACTAGCTTACTGGACTACTGGATCACTGGATGACCACATGACTTGACCACATGGACCACTGTGTCACTGAGTGGGTGGATGATTAGGCTGAATGGGCAACTAGATCAGTGGATAATTGGCCCACTAGCCCACTAGTCTACTAGATGATTGGACTGACTGGCTAATTGAACTATTGGATCATTAAATAACTGGTTTGATTACTTGCTGGATTGCTTGACTACTAATGCACTGTTTCTACTGGCCATATGGCTTGCTTGACTACTAATGCACTGATTTTACTGGCTATTTGGCTTGCTAGACCAATGGGTTACTGGCTCCACTGATTGACTGGTTCATTGGGTTAATGTCCCACTAATTCAACTGGTTTGCTTGTTCACTAGACCATTGGATTACTGTTTCTATTGCATGTCTTGTCTAATTGTTGACTAGACTATTGATTCCACTTAATAACTGATTTACTTGTCTACTTTGTCACTAATTCTACTGTAATCACTGTGGCACTTCTCCTCTGTATGACTAAATCTCTAGTGTTTCTGAATGCAATGGACTACTTTACTACTGGGTTTCTGGGTTCACTGAACTGTCTGACTGGCTTTACATCTAGCTTACAGGAGTAACTTGTCTACTTATCCTCTTGTCTCATGGTGAGCTGAATTACTGAACTAACTGGCTCCAGTAAATCCAGTAGGCTCCAGTAAGATCAGACTTTTTGCAGTCTTGCTGATGAACTGGAGCCCACCGCAAGGGACTCACAATGGGGTTCCAGATGAAGAAGCCTCTGACCTACAACTCAGTGCCAATAACTTGAAAACTTCCTTGACTACTTTCGGAATTTGCAAATTGGTGAAGATTCTGAACCCCTTCAGCCGGTTTCCCCTCACAATGCTTGACACAACCAACTTGACCTCCCTATCTTAGCTGACCTAGAAATTAGCCCTCCGTCGGATTACGATCCTCTCCATTCATTGCTAACTTCAAATCGGTCTAATTGGTCTAGTACTTCCCATTTTACTTCTCTGTTGCCGCATTCGGCTGGTGCCTGTTCAGACCCTGACCAATCACACTACCCAAGCTGACGAAGCTCAGGGTGATTTACCTGAAAGCCCTAGCTTTAGTGATCACTTGCCTGGAGTATATACACTCGCCACCGCCAAGAGGATCATCATTCCCTGCTTTCCACCTTTCTTTACTGCTCACACCGCTCACCTTAAACTCCTCCTTGTTGTTGTCGACATCTTCAGATTTATCCTTGCCGTCTCTCTCTTTCCTCCTCGAACCTTCTGCTGTCTCCTTCTGAGACTCTCCCCTACCATCAGACTTTACATTGGGCTGGTCTACCACATCACCATCAAGCCCCTCATCATCCAGACTATCGTCAACCCAGTTACCTGTAGTTCTTCCTTCTCGTTCCCCTCCATCACCTCTACTGCTTCCTGTACCTAACCACTTACCCATATCTAACCACTTATCCATACCTAACTGCTTACCCGTTCCTAGCCGCTTATCAGCTCCTAAACCCTTACCCATTCCACCACCAGCACCAAGAGCCCTTATGGCTAACCCCATACCTCAGATGCCACTTTGAGGCACCTCCAACGCCCCCAAGTTTGATGGCAAGACCCCGGCCTCGTTGCCCCGGTTTTTAGAGGACATCGACCAACTTGCTACAGCTTCTGGTCTTATGCCAGCCGAGACAATCCGCGCTGCAATTCATTATGTGGACCTCAAGGAGTCCGAAGGCTGGGAGCTTCTCGATGAAGCGACCGCCGCTCCTGCTATATGGACAGACTTCGTTGATACCATTAAAAAGATGTATCCAGGTTGCTAAGGAGCTAACTGTTACTGCCAAGCTGACATCCAGTACTTGGTCCAAGAGTTCCATGCAAAGCCTATGAGAACTATAGAGGATTTAGGAGAGTACCAGTGTAAGTTCATGAAGGTCACGAAGCTCCTCATTTGAGTGAGGAAGCTTTCAGATCTTGACTGAGACGCACTCTTCCTCTCCAGACTACCGGAGCACCTCAAGACACAAGTCTGTCAGTACCTCCTCATTATGAAAACCACCCTCCATCCATCTGACCCTTACCCGGTCGACGACATCATAGAAGCGACAAAGTTCCTACTCACCGGTTCTGCTCTTCGAACACTCCTATCACCCTCTCATGCTGCTGTGCCTGTCGCTCAGCCTTACTTCCCTGGGGCCTCACTGTTAAGAGCGAAAAAGCTAATGGAAGCAGACTAGCCACTTGCAGGATCAACTCAGGACGACTCTGGAGTCCACAGTGAGTAACCATGATGATATTGAGAGGGATAACAATGTTCTACTGACCTGGAGTCCACAGTGAGTAACCAAAGGATACAATGTGGCGCTCCAGGGAGTAACTGCGCTTCAAGGTAAACAACAATACACAGTTCAGCCACAATGGGCTGGGAAGCGCAAAGGTAAAGTCTTGTATGGGTAGAGACACCACAACAAGCTAAAGAGAAGCTGAAAAGCGGTAGGTAAGTAAAGTGGCCATGTAGAACAACTCACCAAAACTAACACTCACAAGGTCCATCCTTCCCTATCCCTCAGACCGCTCCACCGATCGCTACTCTGGTAATCAAACAGGAGCAGATCACCATCCAACGAGTAGTCAACAGGAACTGTGCCTTTTGCACAGACCCCATCCATTTCATGGGTAACTGTCCTCACGTCAAACCTTACATACAGACTGGTAGAGCCACCCGAGGCTCAGACGGCTGGCTTTGTCTCCCAGATGGGCGACGCATCCCGCGTATTCCCAGTACTAGATGCCTGAAGGACTGTTTAATCATCTCCCCCTGCTGACAACCACTGTATCCACTCCCTCCTCTACTGTCACCACGGGTATTGTCTCTCTCACCTATCCTGATACTGATGCCATTCTGGACATTGAACCATCGGTCTTCAGCACTTTAGTCGACTGTGATGACGATGAAGACGATGAACCACAAGTGCTTGGTTACCCTGACTTCGAACCGTATATCACTCATGCCTGGACATCCTTCCAGACGGATAAAACAAAGACCAAAGGCCTCAGAGTCCGCTTTGACAGTGTAGAGATGCTGGCTCGCAGGACTGGTCGTCCTGGCCCTCGCGCTGCTTCAGTAGCCAAAGAAATCATCTCTCCAGCTATAGAGGCAACTTGCACCACTATGTCTGCACCTTCATGACCTGCTATCCAAATGCCACCCACTGTTCAACCCATAGCATCCACTTCTAAAAGTACCATCCCAATCAGACCTGAGCAGACTAACACCTCTTCCTTCCCCCCAGCTGGGAAATTTAGATATATGTTCCCCCTTGAAGATGATGCTGCTCCAAAGCGCATTGTTGACCAAGTACTCGAGACCACCATCCCCATACCGGTCAAAGACTTATTGTCCATGGTTTCGGAGTTCCACAAGCAACTCTGAGAGCTCTCTACAACCAAATGTATTCCAGTCTCTACTAACATTGTACAGGTCAATGAACTCGCTGGTAAAGACCCTGGTGCTGTGGAACGTGAATTTGGGGACTGAGTTCACTGGAATGATGACAGCCTCATTGTAGCACACCACAACGTGCCATTGTGATCCCTTGAGGCTAGAGTTGTTGATGCTGGCAGGACTATTGTTGCTGTCCTCGACACCGGATCTGAGATCATCACTATGCCCAAGCGGGTATGGATGTCACTCAGTCTACCGGTCCGGTGGGATCATGTGATGATGATGTCAAATGCTAACACTAACACGGAGTTGACGATCAGAGTACTTGAGAACCTTCACCTGGACTTTGGTGCCGGCAAGGTGTGTCTCCAGGTGTCAGAGTCCATATTTCTCTGAGGTCTAACTCCGGCGGAGATCCGGAGGCTTTGGGATTAGTGGACTGAAGTCCAGAGGTAGTGGACTGAAGTCCTGAGGGAGTGGACCAAGTCCGAAGGTAATGGACCGAAGTCCTGTTGGAGATGATACATAGGGGTTCCGATGTTGGTCACTGACTAGCAGCGATGTACAGAGGTGTCGGAGGACGGAGAGACCAAGGAGTGGAGGGTGAGGATATTGGCACAGGACTTATGTGTCGCACCCTTGCCAGTCTCACGGATCCTCGTATTTCAGAGGTTCAAAGGATTAAGGGAGACTATAGGGAGGGTTGGAAGTATATGGTGTTAACGAGATATTCATACTGAAGGTACAACAGAGGAATACAGGGGTTTATATAGTACTACAGACCTGGAGGAAGTTGGGGCCCAAAACTACTAGACAGAGGCAATGTACATAGGAAGCAGAACACAGCCGGAACAGGCTGTACAGACTGACACCTAGAATGTAGACTAGAGCTGAAGGAGATTAATGAAAAGGTATGTCTGGAGTTGCGACTCCGTGGATGTCCGATGGAGGAATAGAATCTCCTGTACAAGTCCGAGGATTTCGGGATAGGGGCTAAGGAGGATTTCTGGAGATGCAAGTCCGATGTTTCCTGGATAGGGGCTAATCTCCGGAGATGAACTCCTAAGGGAGTTCGATGAGGGAATGGGATGGAGGTGAACTCCTAAGGGAGTCTGATGGAAATGAACTCATAAGGGAACTCCTAAGGGACTCCTAAGGGAGTTCAACAGAGGAGTGACCTTGATTCGAGGGAGCCCAATGGAGTTGGTTGGAGATGTACGGAGATGTATGGAGGTGACCAAATAGGGGTTGGAATGGAATATGACACCAGGTACAAGTAGTCCCTCGGGCTAACTTCAACCTATTACTTGGCTGACCATTCCACTGACTCATGAGTGCATCTACTGACAATTGCCCTGACAGCACACAGACCATCACACTCCGCGACCCCAACTCCAGGAAGGAGTACAAGTTACCGACCTGACCTTGGACTGAAGGATGTCCTCTGTGTCATAAAGGACTATTCTGCACTAACCACCAATCCGTTGTTGAGATGGGTTTTTAGATCTCAATGAGCCGCCAAAAGGTTGGGGAGATTTCAACACACTTACCACTTCGCATTCATCTTTATCATTCACTGCTGCTTCAGTTTCAGACTGCCCTTCTTCTACTGGCCCACCTTTGGACTTAGGACCATTGGTTCCATCTTCGATCTACCCATTCTTATCAGCCACACAGTCCGTTCTGTCACCCCCTCATATCCTTGCCTTGAACTCTACGTACATTTTCAA
Organism: Boletus reticuloceps; assembly: GCA_018397855.1. Lineage (NCBI taxonomy): Eukaryota > Fungi > Basidiomycota > Agaricomycetes > Boletales > Boletaceae > Boletus > Boletus reticuloceps. The sequence continues at coordinate 535,129 of JAGFBS010000025.1, forward strand.
TCCTGTATCCCATTCTCTGGCCTACAAACCGGTAGCCAGAAAGATCTGGTCAGTTGTGGGCCCTCTTGAGAAGGAGTACCACATACTGCGCTGCTTATCGGATGATCCTCTCGCAGGACTTATACCATTACCTACTCACCCCCCAGAGTTCATACTAGGGGATTGCTTCACACAGGAACGCGCAGACAAGCTCAAGCTCGACCCTGCCAACTGGCTCTGGCCAGAGGAACTCTGACTAGTCCGGTGGATTGTTCTTAACCACGAACTCACCTTCGCTTGCAACAAAGTCTGAGAGAGAGGAGCGGTTGCTTGATACTCAGCCAGTGCCTAAGATGGGCAGAAACAACTGTATTCACCTGAGAGAGAGGAGCGGTTGCTCGATACTATAGTACATTAGTTAGAGATGACAAACTAAGTAAAGGTAACTCACCTCAGCTGGTGCCTAAGATGGGCAGAAACGACTGAGGTGCTTGTAAGTGAGGTGTAGGTATATATATGCTATGGATGGAGGTATGCTCATATTATGTTACCTACAATATTGCTGTGATGAACCTGAAAGGTTTAAGTGAATAAGAGTTGTAGTGCTTTCAGTGCTCCTGCACTTTCCAAGGAAGTTCCGGAAGTGGTTCCAATGTTTCCTAGTTCGGAAGAGCATGGGAACATTCCGGAAGTGGTTCCCGAGGTTCCGAGTTCGGAAGGCGTGGGAAAGTTCCGGAAGTGGTTCTGGAATAGGGGCTCCAAGATCGGAACACGGGACAGTTGGAACTGTTGTCATTTGTCAGCTTGGATTCCAATGGAGTGGGGACAATTCGATACTTCCCACCGGTGAAGATTTCCACTATTCCCCATATGCCTTGGATCCTATGCAACATCCCAATCCCACCATCCTCTTGGGACCAAGTCATCCAAATTATCAATGACCAGATTGCTTCCGGACTATACAAGCCATCCGCTGCTGCATACTGATCCCGCTGGTTCTGCATGCTCAAGCAGGACGGTAAGACGCTCCGCTTGGTCCACGACCTCCAGCCTCTCAATGTGGTTACTATTTGAGACTTTCTCGCCCATTAGTCAATCAAACAAGGAAGGGTGTCCCCTTTGAATGGGGTGACCTCATTTCAATATGTGTGATCAGTGTACGAAACCGGTTTCTGTTACGACTTTCTCTTTTCTTATTGCTTACCTTGTACAATGTGTATCTCGGACACTATTCCTTTTCCACAATGACTCATCCTTATCTCCATTCCTTCCATCAGAACTCCAACAGAACTCCACTTACTTAGTCATCATACACTTCCTCCACATTCCATCTCTTTCTCTCGCATTCTATGCTTGCCCTGAACCCTTCTTCCATGTACTATATACCCTTCACTTATCGCTCCATGTACTTTCCTTACTCTTGAGCTCCCTTGTATTCTTGTACCTTGTACAATTTATCGCTCTTGTGGTCAACCCTTGACCCTGTTGGTATCAGCCGAACACCTTGAACCTCGTGTGGACGCCCCCACAAGCTCCTTGATCCCTTGCAGTCTTCATCCTACTCTGAAGGACGTTACTTCTATAAGACCTGGTCGTGCTTCTGACTTGACGCTCTCCTTGTTCTTCGTTTCACAAGGGCTACGCTCGTACCTACCCAGTCCAAGTGTAACAGTTTCTGGCAAAGGAAAGGAAAAGGAACATGTCGATGAGATATCACCAGACATGTGGCTCCTTGATTTAGGGACCTCAACACATTACACCAATGATTTGGACGACCTGATTGAGTATGCTGAGTTTACTCAGCCTACATACTCTCAGACTGCCAACGGCCGTGCCAGCATTTTAGGCAAAGGCACTGCAATGATACGATACAACGGTAAACTTGTGTGGTTATCGACGGTTATTTACATGTCTACATGCAATGTAAAGCTCATTTCCATGGGAACCTTGTTAGTTGATGCTTGCATGACCTTGAAAACACGCGCCAATACCATAGACATCTTTGATAAGTGTTCTAGGCAGATCGTCCTCAGTTTTCACTCCCATGGTGATGCCATGTACTGGATACGTGCTCCCACTGTTTGTCCACAAGTCGACCTAGCATCTATAACCTCTGTGGACTATGAACTACTACACTGCCGATTAGGCCACTCCTCGCGCGAAGTGCTCCGTGCTGCAAAGAAGCATATTAAGGACTTTCTGGAGATTGACATCCCATCAAACCCTCCTATCTGTCTGGGATGCCACCTTGGCAAATGGCCCAACCGTACTTATCCTCATAGCGAGAAGCAGGCCACCGCTTCCTTCGAGTTGATTCATTCAGATTTTAAATCTTTTGAGATCAATTTGTACCACAAGTATAAGTATGCTGTTGTCTTTTATGATGACTTTACTTCACATGCTTGGTTAATGTATATAAAGACCAAGGATAAAACCCTTCGAGTCACCAAGCAGTTCATTGCCCATGTCCAGAATCACGTGATTAAACACTGGTGGACCGACACCAGCAGAGAATTTGCCTCCGCGGCCTTCAAGGATTACATGAAGGACAATGGCATTGACATGCAACAATCCGCCCCCTATGTACACCAGCAGAACGGGTGCGCAGAACACTTAATCCGTACTTTAATGGACAAAGCACAACCTATGCAACTTCTGGCTTGTTTACCTGAATCATATTGGGAATTTGCACTATTTCATGCACTACATGTGTACAATTGTACCCCCTCTGCTCAATTGAACTGGAAAACACCATCTGAGATGCTCTCCGGCTCTAAGCCGATTATATCACATCTTCAGGTTTTTGGCTGTGGTACCTACATACACATTGCTCCAGAAAATCAAGGTGGGAAATTGCAACCCAAGTTGCAATTGATAATCTACCTAGGTGTTTCCACTGGTAGTGATTCAAACTATCTTTTCATGCACCCTAACAACGTGCTTCACATTTCGGCACATGCCATCTTTGATGAGAATCTGTTCCCCAGATGCTCAAAGGCGCAGCCTCACAGGCTGATTAACCATCCACCTGCCCCACATGATGATGATGAGTGTTCTGACTCAGATTCTACTCCAGATGAGTCTGATGTGGAACTCACTCCTTGTCCACACCCTCCATCGCAACAGAAAGCACAGTGGCCCCTTACCCCATCTCCAGTTGCTCCTCCCTCACCCCCTCCTGCTATACCACCCCAGCATAACCCACTGGTGGTTCCTGCTCGCCAACAATGCCCTCAATGTGAACGATGTGCCCATTCCTATCCCGGAAATGTTTATGGGGAATGTCACGATCCGCTTAGACAGCTGCATGACATTAATAAGGACTCTGATTGGCAAAAGCTGGTTGAAGGTTCAGGAGCTGGTCCATCAGATTCACCAGTAGTCCCTGGTGGCATGCCCCACTCCCTGACTCCATTGGAAGATGATGTGGACTGCATTACCAGGGAAGGGGAGATGCTTTGGTTTCATACCTCCGCAACCATGCCATACCTCTCGACGAACACTCAAATGTCAACTATAGAGAATGGACATACCGCGACATATTGAAGTTGCCTGAAGAAGAACAGATATTATGGCATAAAGCCTGCCACAATGAGCTTCAGATGCTCAAGGACCACAAGGACTATGAGATTGTGGATCGACCCGCAAATAGAAAGCTCATAAAGAATTGATGGGTCTTTGATGTAAAAACTGACGGAAGAAAGAAAGCCCGCCTTGTAGCTAAGGGCTTCTCCCAAGTAGAAGGGATTGATTTTGATCAAATATTCTCCCCTGTCGTATACTTTGAGACAGTGCAGTGCATGCTTGCCCTCTCAGCATTAGAGAACTGGTACAGTATATCACTGGTCTCAATGTCCGATCTGCCTACCTATATGGCAAACTGGATGAAGAACTCTACATGGACTTCCCTGAAGGCTTTATGCCTCCTCATCTCAAGGGAAAGGTCTTAAAGTTACTATGTGCCTTATATGGCCTAAAACAAGCAGGATTAGCTTGGTGGCATGCACTTGACCAATCCATGAAAGAACTTGGCTTCACACGTCTTAAAACAGATGCTAGTCTATTCATATATTGCAAAGGCAAAGAGCTCGTCCTAGCGATTATCTACATAGACAACACCATCTTCTGCGGCCCCAACAAAACCTTTGTAGATAAGATTAAGGCTGCTTTTATGAAGAAGTGGGACTGTCACAACTTAGGAGAAACATGTGAATTCCTAAGGATGAACATATGTCGAGATGGTCAAACTATTAAGATAGACCAATGAGAATACCTCGACAAAGTCATAGAGCAATGTGGCATGACTAACGCAAAAATCACCAATACCCCTCTCCCTCAGGGCTACTACCCAGAGAAGAATGAATCCCCTGTCAACCTGGAACTTCGGACATGATTCCAGACAGTGATCAGATCATTACTGTACCTCATGATCGGTACACAACCAGACATCTAATATGAGGTTACCCAACTCGCCCACATGTTTACCAACCCATCAAACAACATCTAAACAAACCTCTATACATTTGCCGGTACCTACTAGGAACCAGAGACTATGCTCTCGTCTACAAGGGCAAAAGCGGCAAAGGCATCATCACCTGCACCAATTCTGATTGGGGACAAGACAAGGTCACCTCTCACTCACAGACAGGTTATTACCTGAAACTTGTGGATGGTATGTTTTTGTGGAACTCACACTTACAAAAAACCACTGCTCTGTCCTCTACTGAGGCTGAGTACATGGCCTTGAGCGACTGTACGCACCAGGCTATTTGGCTTTATCAAATGATGGAAGAGCTTGGTTACAAACTTGGCCCTATCCTCATCTGTGGTGACAATCAAGGATCACTCTTTATAGCACAGAATCCTGTTACCGAAAAATGCTCCAAACATATCCAAATCCAGTGGTCACTTTGTATGTACGTGACACTGTAATGGTATGGAAGCAGGTTGAGCTTCTGTTTATCCCTGGAACTGATAATCCAGCGGATATGTTCACTAAGAATCTTGGACACATCAAGGTCAAGCAGTGTTGCTCCCAGCTCGGTTTAGAGCTTTACTCGCCATCTTTATGATTGTGTGGATGTTTCAATTTTTACTATATAGCTTCTCACTTTGATATCTATGTATCTACTGTATACTAGACAAGGGGGAGTGTTGAAAGGTGGCATGAGAACAAGTCATGTGACCTGTAATTAGTAATTAGTATATAAGACTCATCTGAGTCTGAATATGAATACTTACTTCTTGATCCTGAACCACATCGTTCTATTAAGAAACAACCTTCCTAAAAGGTAAGTACCATCTGAGCAGTTTCCCTACCCTGTGTAGAAACACTGGGTACATGTCATTGCAACACAGGCCCTGCTCTGCACTTGGGACAACAAGCACAACACCTTCACAGAATGTAGTGATGTTGCACTCCACTTGAAGTCAGGCAAACCCCTCTGTGTGAGATGGCAGAAAGTTGTTGGCTGTTCAGAAACACACCATGCCCTCCACATGTGCTCCGGCTGTGGCTCCAGATCCCATGGAGCCCAATGATGCCCTTGCGCAGAGAACCCTCTCCCCCTCGATGCCATATAAGGCTGATGCATGGGAATGTGCGCTTCGCACTAACCTTTTTCTTCCTTTAATTCAAGTCCCTGTCGGTTTTTGTAATGGATTTCTGGTAGACTTCCCTGTGCTCTCTCATACCCAATCTCCTCCTAATAAAGAGTCCATTTTGATGTACATCAGTGAATTCCCAAAAATGATAAACCATGAGCTCACCAAGGGGAGATACATTGGACCCTTCTCCGATGTACAGCTTCATTCCCTCATAGGCCCTTTTCAATCCTCTCCCATCTCCATAATACCCAACCCAATCGTCCTGGAAAACTTAGGATTGTACAAAACTTCTCCTTCCCCATCTCTCCTTCTACGTGTTTTCCCAACCTGTCCATTAATTCCTATATTAATGCCATCAATTTTCCTGCCTCCTGGGGAACCTTCTCCATAGTCTACCTTCTAATTTCTCGGCTTTCCCCAGGCTCAGAAGCTGCAACACGAGACATCACCGAAGCCTATCGCACCATCCCACTCCATCCATTGCAGTGGCCGGCGGTAATAGTTCGCATTGATGACGACAAATCATATGTGGATACCTGTGCTGCATTCAGTGCAATGCCCAGTGCAGGCATCTACAACCACGTAGCTGATGCAGCTGCAGAGATTCTCAGATCCACAGGATATGACCCATGGACAAATGGGTTGACGACCACATCTTCCTATGCACAAAGCTATCACACATCAGTGAGTACAACACAAAGCGTAACAAATGGTCATGCCAGATTGCCGATGCGGGAGGCATCAAACAATCAGGCAGTTGTGTGTGGTATGCGGGCCTCTCCACACCTGAGGGCATCATACAGGAATTCAATGAAAGCTATGTTTTTCCCATCTCAGACATGTCTCGCCAATCAAAGTCTATGGTGACAACACTGGAGTCGTTGAAGGATGGTGGAATGGACGACACTGAAATGCTGACACCAACCACATCTTCTGCTGCATCCACAACTTTCTTCTGGAAGCCAACCACATCCATGAGGAACAAAATAAGTAACCAAGCAGTGCCAACCCAGCAGATGACCCATCACGCAGCATCTAAGGCCCCCACTCTCTCCTCCTTCTGTGCATTCCCATCCCTCTCCAACTTATTATCTTCCTCACCTATGTCAAAGACTTCCCCTGCAATCATCCCAACCCGACTCGGCCCACCCGCTCCGAGTCCACAGGCATCCCTGCGGTACATCACACAAACCACTGTGTTGAACATGTTTCTGATTCTGTTGCTTGCACCCTCCAACACAGACAAGGGGAAGACACACTCGCCTTTGAAGCCCTTTACCTCTAAGTACCTCACAGCTCCTCATTTTAACTCCCCACTCCCATCCGCCACAGTTCCTCTGAAACTCTCCCTTCTGGCATGGAGCATGGCCCTTCCCGGCCCTACCATCCCTCCCTCACCCCCATCCCCTCGCTGTTATGCTTCTGTTGCTGTGCCAATGACCGCCTATGCCTTTGGCTCCCAGCCCCAACATCTTCATATGAGTCAGTCGGCAATCCCCCGATCAACCAGATCACACCCACTGTTTCCAAATTGGAAGCCCAACTCAACTGTATCCTCGATGTCATTGCTGCCTCATGGACAGAAAAAACCAAGGTGACATATGGAACTGGACTCCTCGTCTTCCATGTGTACTGTGACATCCACAGAATCCCAGATGCACTGAGACCCCATCACACAACCCCTCTTATTGGCCTTCCTCACCAGTTGTACAGGGGCCTACTTTGGTCCCACACTCTCCAACTTTGTTGCCGGCATCCGTGCATGGCACATCCTACACAAGCATGACTGGGCCATCAACCACAATGAACTTCGCTCACTCTTAGAAGGTACCACCAGACTAGCCCCCATCTTGTCCAAGCGTCCAAAATGTATTCCCTTCGAGTGCAACACACTCCTTCTTTTCCTCACCTACATGGACCTTCTTACCCCCTGTGATGCAGCAATCTATGCCTAGGGAAAGACATGGGTATACCATACCCACAGCGGTTTGTGGGTATGGGTACCTGTGGGTATAGGTATGTATCCACAGTGTGTGTGTGTGGGTATACATATGCTGTGTGTTAGAAAGGATATCAATACTGTACCAGCCCATTGAATTTGTTTGTCATCTGTCACTACAGGGAATGACAAATTCCAGTGGTGAAGTGAAAAATTTTGGACCAGCATCTACATTTTATTCCTAGGCCAATTCAGCATATCAGGCCATCAGCTGACCAGTTAGTCATTTCTGTCAGTCACATCAGTTGGTCAGTTGGTCAGTCAGTCAGGTTTATCAATTTTGTCAAGTTGTCAGCTAGGTAGTTGGTTAGTCAACCAGTCCATTCAATATATCATTTTGTCAGCTTGTAAGTAAATCAGTTCAGTCAGTCAGGTCAATCTATCAGTAATCAGTCCATTCAGGCCTGTCAGTCTTGTCATTGATCTCAATCACCCAGAAGAAATGTAGGTTTGCTGATGTAGTTTGCTGATGATATCTGGGAACTTTCCTAGGACAAATTGGGGTCTGGTGGCCAAAAAACCCGACCAAACTGGATTTTCAATCACTAATACCCACAGTGGGTTATGGGTATGGGTACCTGTGGGTATGGGTGTGGGTTTCATTTTTGATACCCATACTCAAACCCATACCCATGGTCTTGGATATGTACCCACTATGGGTATGGGTATGGGTATGACTGATACCCATGGGTTGTCTTTCCCTATCTATGCCTGCATTGTAGTTACCTTTTACTTGGTGTCTCATCTTGGGGAATTCACTATCCCAACTGTTAAAAAATTTAATCTGCTTACTTACATCACTCCACTGCACATATTGAGATTGCAAGACCCCAATGGCCTTAGTGTCCTTACATTTTGTCTCCCTAGAACAAAATGTGCACCCTCCGGTGAAGACATCCAATATCACTACAGTTTTTGAGAGGTTAAAGAGAGCCTTTAATGTGAAGCGAAATGTAAACCTTTGATTTAAAGATTAGTATGACAATCAGAAGAGTATGATAGTTGAAGTTTTAACGGACCACAAAATTCCTACAGAGACTTGAAGTATACGCGCAGGTATTGTTGTGTATGTAATGTTGATTTTATTTTAAAGTATAGTTGTAATTACAATGTCGGTGGATATTTGAAGTTTCGGCTTCACATTTAAGATATTTTGCATTTGTGTATTGATTATATGGTAGCCAAAATTTGATGTATTTACGAACAATAAGCACTTCTTCTATACTTGAAGTTTGCGAGGCCACTAAAACATGTGCCTTAACTTTAGATATTGCACGAATATCATATCTTGCACCCACTCATTGCCCAATCACTGCCCACTCATTGCCCGACTTCAGCGCACTCATTACCCGCACTAGCAGTGAGTAGGTGCTACTCATTGAAAAACATTGTACTACCGTAGTAATTAATGCTAATCCTGTACGCAAAATTATCATGCGAGTCACGAACACAATGATGTATGCTTCCTGAGAGAGCGAGAGCACCACGACTTGGTCGTCGGAAACAGCCCACCACATGCAATGGCTGACAACCGAAGACAACTTGACAGTCTCGAGATGTTCTGACAGAATTGACAAGTAAAGTTTGGCAGGGAAGTGGTCGTATGCAGCAAAGGGATCCAGTTCTTGTGGACTAAGTGGTAGCTGCCTTTGAGCAGCAAATGCCAACCTTCCATTGAAAACATATATATACTTGATACTACTGGGAGTAGGCAATCACGTGTGGTCATTGGCAGGATAGAATAAAATGAGCGAGTTGCCAACATGCGTCGAAGACCTGCTATAGACAACACCCGCATGTTTGTAGTGTGCCTTTTGTACCACAAATCGGTCCTGTAGTAGCTTGAATAGATTGGTGGTGACAGGGGATGGTGACTCAGATTCAGTGATATGGACATCTGGATCGTCCGAATCATCATTGGGGGTTGCGCACTGTTAACGTAAGCTTGGTCGAGAAGCACCTTGCACTCGCGGATGGCAGGGGGACACTGAGGGCGGGAGAGCCAGCCTCGAAGCTTTGCAGCTTTCAGGAAGGACTCCAGTAATGTGATTTCTAATACTCCTGTTTGCATTTCCGTCAGCGAATCTAATCTACTCATCACAATCACGAGACTCACCCGATTTGTGATTCGACAGAAGACGCTGTAAGGTGCCAATCAAGCGTTCGAATGGGAAGGTCCACCAGGAATGCACAGGACCAAATAGAAGAAGGTAGTCATAGATGTGAAAGGCAGCATGATGATTTGGCCGAATGTTGAATGTTGGGTAGAGAGTCTTGAGGTTTCCTACGTAACGGGTGATGCATGCACGATAAGCCTTTGCTCGGGTCAAGTTCATTGTTCGTGTGCATGCCAGGTAAACTGCAGCTACAAGATACATTGTGTGGTCCAGCATTAACTTGTCATTCGTGCTATGGTCACAGGGGTTACCAGTCCCCAGACGCTGATTAACGTGAGCAGCAGGTAAACGGTAATAAGAGAACACCATTCGTCGGCCTTGACAGTGCCTGCAGATATGTCCCCAAAGTTGGAGGGAACTGAACCCAACCAGGACGGTGCTTCTGCATCATGGATGACATTCCGAATGCGAGTGAGAAGGACTTGTGTTTCGGGCTTGAAACATTTCGTGAGAGGTGAAGAGAGAGGCATTCCGAGCCACTAACGTGAAATTCTGAGCGGCTAGAGATGCAGACAACATAAATTCACCTACCCATTGTATGCGGAGCTCTGGCGATTGCCGTACTGGGACCCTAGCTGCCAGCTCGTGATCGACTCAATGCACTGCATACTGGAAGGCTTGGTCCAACACCATGTTCACAACCTACTTGCCCTCACGAACGAGAACACCACTGTTGCACACTCCACCATGCCTGCATATCATTTTGACTTCAAACAAGTGACGGTGGACATTGACCAAGAAGATTCTATGCCGCGAAAAGAGATTACACAAGTATTGGTCATACATAAACTTCTTGTCACCCAAATGCCGCCGAACAATGATCAAGACAATTTTCAATCATCTGTCGATGCTTTACGAGAATCAATACTGCACAAAAATGCTCGTCCCTTACGCTTTGTTTGTGAAAGTTTAGGCTGTATTCCTGTTAAAGGGGAAGAAGCTGAAGGCTGACTATGCCAAAGCACTAGTATCGAACACCGTGTTCCTTGAAAATTTGTTCTTGTGCTACAGACAAGGGCGCGTCTCTCCACTGCTCTGCATACCAGCGCTGTCTGTCCTTGTCATGAGGCGACCACGTTTCAAAGTCTGTTCTGCCATAGTTCACCTTGTGATAGCAGTTACACACCGAGCAAAAGAAGTGGCTTCCGACCCCAGCAAGACCTGTGAGGTGGGGAGCAGCAGGCATGTCACAAACAGCAAGGGCGACAGTGGAGCGTGTGGTGCGACCTTGTGGATAATTTGTGGTTCGCGAGAAATGGATGCCTTGTTCCCAAGAAAGAACCATATCATTCATCAGCAGGCGAATGTAATGGTTCAAATGCTCAAGGGATGGTTGTTTGGGACCCGGGATAATGCCCACAAGATAGAGGTTCTCTGGCCCAGTAGTGAATATCGACAGGAAGATTGAGACATGCCATGGAAATGATGCCAGATGATGTGCTCGCTCCTCGCACAGTCATGCCTTCAGGGTTAAAATAGTCAACGTATAAAGTGAACACATAACCCCCCTCTTCACTGCGGTTGATAAAGAGTGTTTTGACATCGGGTCCATGAAACTCTCAAAGGAAGGTTGCCTCAAATGGATCCCTCACAAGTTGGGGACGTGACAACAAAGAGCTGAGGAGATCATCATATGCAGAGTCCATTATGGACTCAATGTCAGGACGGGAGAGGAGGCCAGCTAGATAGTCCTTGAAATCGTGATAGAGAAACGTCTTTTTGGGACGATGTTCTCCATTGGCACCTAGATCAAGTAATGGCTCCCGACATTAAACCTCTGTGGTTGGAAAGTGATTGCAATGTGTTGGATACGTGGGTGAATGCGATCCAGGTGAATACGTAGGTGGATATGTGCAATGGCAGCTGCAGACAGCATATGGGATTGTTTTCGCCGCAAGGATGAATTTTGAGAGGGCACCCCCAATCGTCGAGGGCATTTGCTTGATAATGTTTTCGTGCACTTGGCTCAATGCCCCACCAGGGTTTTGGAACGCAAGGTATAGCACGAGCGAAAGGCAGGCCATAATGAAGTTGCCCGCTGACAGTTCCAACCTGAAAGATAACACTGCATATGACCCCAAGCAACAGCGCAACCTGGGCAGTGCCATCCATACGGTTGATTGGAGGCTGGTAGTGACTGTCTGTAGGTCATTGAGAGAGTGACATGAAGAAAGAAACAAATCATCGTACCTGTGTTGATTTCAACTGGACCCTGAGGAGAGCCACCAGTCTCCGCACGGTGAGAAAGATGACACTCGAGATCATCCAACATGGTGAACAAACTTTGCTTCCGCGCTGTCACAACTTCCGCTTTCCTATTGATCTTGTCAATTGATTGCCGTAGAACAGGTACCTCTTGCTGGGCATCTTGGTCGACATTTCCCGAGGGCTCAAGGAGTAGCCATTGGCAGCAATGTATCCGTGTTTCAATATTACCCAGAATTTGCAGGGCCTTGACGGTCCTGTGATCCCAATCCTTCTTTGGGAACCTATGTCTACCAACCACCGACGCAGGTAGTGCAGGGGGTGACAGTGAACTGGATCGTGAGGATACAGGCGACGAGATGACAGGAGGGAGTGACGGTGAACTGGATTATAAGGATACAGGCGACAAGATGACAGGAGGGAGTGACAGTGAACTGGATTGTGAGGATACAGGCGACAAGATGACAGGAGGGAGTGACAGTGAACTGGATTGTAAGGATACAGGCAACAAGATGATAGGAGGGGGTGACGATGAACGGGGTGATGGTGAACTGGATCGTGAGGATACAGGCGATGAGATGATAGGAGGGGGGAATTGGAGAGTGAGTGGATTATTTGGCGGTGATGATGGAACTGTGTTGACGGATGGAGTTGGAGGAGTGCAACTTTGAAGGGTGAGACGGTTGAGACTTTGGGTGAGATCGGCAATAGGGAGCAAGTTGCTCGAGGGTGGGTTGGCGACAATATTGCGGCTTTGGCCAGCCTCCTGAAAATCGACCCGGGAATGCCACAACTTGTTGGAGGTGGCATTGGGACTAGGCCCATCGTCAGTGAGCGTCAGTGCAAAAATGTGACCGGCAAGGGAGCCAATGCTGCTCGTCATCAAACGTGGTGTAGCATCTCCCACATCGAATGCACTCTTTTCAACACACTCGCTCAACGAGTTGTCGGAGCGTGGTGTCACTGGTGTGGCATATCCTGTATTCATCGCACGCCGATGCTTGTCTTTGACATGCCTGAGATGAGTGGGAAGTAGCCATGCTTCCATGAGGACACCTTTCGGTTGTCCTGCCCTATCAGTCCCACCCTTCACAATGCATTCTGCGCAACTACATCGTGTCAACGATGCACAAGAGGCAGGCATGAGTCAGACTGGACGAAGTCTAAGTAAAGAAAAAGTTGGTTCCATTACACCAAACATGCAGGCTTGGCTACGTACCATATATTGCTGAGCAATGCAAGTATGGAAGATCACTGTGTTGATACAATGGATCAATGATGGGACCAGTGGAAATGAGGGAAGAAAACATACTGGCACAATGGAACTAAATAATAGAGAAGAACAAGGAAAGCTGTGTTATTGTCCTGAACAGACACCCATCAAGCTGGACAAGAACTTACCATCTGAGTCAAGGTAACCATTTCCGTACTGGTAAACAATAACTCCTCATGGTGCTGGACCCTCCGCACCATTCCCTGCGTCCGTCGACCCCCGATAGTGTAGTCGCTCTCGATTAGGGAGGCATGTGCCAAGGCCCACCTAAAAGAAACAAACCCATAGCGCATGATGAGCAATCCACACGTAAGACACGAGAAGGGGGGTCCATACCTTGATGCCATAATCGCTGCATGGGACTCAGTGCCAAACTGTCTCACTGCGCCCTCAACTTCCCTTTGGTTTGGGGATATGTAAGTACTTTTGGATGGTGGGCAAGGATGCGGTGAGATTGCTGAGTTTGGTGAGGAGTTTGTCTCTGCAGGATATGGTGATAGGGCGAAATGGGGGGTGTGACAAGTGGCTCATTGGCGTGTGAGAGAGGCTTGGATGTGCTAAGGCTTGGACATGCTTGATGAACGTGATGGTCTCCTGAAGGGAAGCTGGTTGGTTTAACCGTGGAATTTGATGATGAGGGGAAATGCTCGGAGCAAGCAAACATTGAGTGTTGTGGCCGCACTGCACATTGTCAGCAGGCGAGGTTGATGCCACAGTGGGCTACAGCGGGTTCACCCTGCTTTCCTTTCTTGGACTCGTACCATCATCCACCTTGAGTACGCAATGCAGACTCAATCTCACACTCAAAACAGCAATTCCACTGCCAGCGGGTCCATCTAGTGCTATTCCGCCAGGCTCGATTTTGCAGAAGAACGTCTAACGCGACTTGTTCAGGTAGGGGGTCTACAGAACTCGAACAATACGGTCAGTTCTGTGACACCATTGAATTGCAATTGGTGAGCATCTATCTTGTATCACCCAAACCACCCTCACGAGCATCGTTCAATCAACTACGTGCCATTTCAATCTTAGCGGGTCGACAGATGGGAACCAGCAGCCGCATTCTGCTAGCAGTGTCGCTCCATCTCCGTCATTATCGTCTGGTTTCCCTCAGGCTGGTATGCAGAGCGGTGTAGGTGGATTTGATTTGTCCACGCTGGACCTATCGGCATGGCAAAACATAGATGTGGAAGCATTTTTGAATATGCCTTCAACAGGGAGCAACCCGGAAGGTCATAGACCAGGAGAAAACGGATATCAGCCCACTGGCTAGATAGTGCTAAAGACACTTTGGGGTACCCGTAGTAAGGAATTTATCCAGCTTCTTTCGCAGAGGATGACCGTTACGGACACCGATAGCACATAAGGTCGCTGCGAGGTCTCTTGCAAGACCGAGACACTCCTCTGGACTTACGTCCTGGACTCCTAAAAGCTCTTGCACACTGCATGCGAGTCGACTCTTCGGGAGATGAGACTTATCTCCAACAGATGCAGCTCCTGGTGTCCCTTTCTTCCCTTTCACCTTCGGAGCAGCCAGCAAAGGCTCAATAAACTCTGTCCTAAACCTCCGCAACGCCAAAGCTGCCAAAGGAACAACGCAATCTAATGTACTCGCAGCTTCCACACATTGTTTGGCCAGGGCCAGGGTTTCAGCCAAGCCCCCTTCCTCATACCCCCACTTCTTCAACTCCTCGACCCTCCTCTCTCTCAAAGACTTGGCTTTCCGTGTGTTCCCTTCCTCAACATCGAAAATGTCACTCAGCATGAGCCAACCCTCATCCTCGTCGACGGCGCGCTTGACATAGTGTCTATTAATGTAGTTGAGAAGTCGGTTGACAGAATGCGCGCCCATGCTGTAGCGCTTAAAGCAAGGTATGATATACTGGACGAGTGCCATATCGTCCTCGGGTGTGCCCAACAACATCTCCCAGGCAAGGTCCATAAAGTACTTGTCAAGATGCTCATAGAGATCTGCCCCGCTCGCCGGCCGGACGGTACTCGGGCCCTTGTCCGCCCTGCTGTTCGCGCACGCGTTCGCAGCCTAGGACTGCACGGTGAAGTAGTTGTATGTTGCGGTGTGGATGTCTATGTGGTATGGTGATTCGATGGCGGGTGCTTTGTCGGTAGAGTTGGTCGGGGAACAGATGATGTGGTTGAGCGTGGGGAGAATGTAACCCCAGAGAGCGGACAACGAAGCGGAGGGATTGGCACTTCCCGCAGAGGGATTCGGCATCGGAGGATAGTAACGCTGCAGCCCCCTCTGTCTGGTTTCCCTTTCTTGTCTGGTTTCCCTTTCCTTTGGACATTGGTGCGGGAACTGCATGATGACTCTGATGAAACCTGTTGAGAAAAAAAAGAGAGAGAGAGCGTCTGAGCGCTCAGTCTGTTCGGATGAAAAGTGGGGTGACACATGTATACAGGATGTTACTACAGATATATTACTTCTGGAAGCTGCTTCTTTTCCACATTCCTGGCGTCTCCAGCACCTCCAGCATGCCTTTGAATCTCCAGGGCTGAACCACTCATACCAGCACCAGTCACATCTCTACCTTCTCGATCAACTTGGAGTACTTCGATAATCTGTTGTGCCAACTCCAGCAGAACCGTCGGGTCTACTTCATGAAAATGCTGGTGGCGGGAACCAGTGTCTTCATCTTCAAGGAGGTGAGTCAGTTCCCTCACTGGAAATAAATCCCGCGACTTAGAGATGACAAGGTCGTTCAATTTTCCTGCCATCCCGACGAAGTCTCTCTTTAGTAAGGTCAGCACAACCCACCACTGAGTACTAGTTTTGTAGTGTCACTTACCATGGTCGGGAGTTGAACTCCCACTGCAGTGCACAGAAGGATGATCGCAATGTGCATCAACCACCGGAACCACTGGCATTTTGTACCAGTGGATTTTTCTTTACGCACATCATATTGATGGGTCCAGATGGTGATCAGGGCCTTCTTCCGACCCACCGGAGGAGAAGTACAAGCGATGATACATCACCCGCTCACATCGTGTACCTATAAACCCGTGAGTTTGTGTCGATATCAAACGTCAGACACTAACCACAATTGTTTGTACCAGTGTTGCACTCGCATGCTGGATAGTATCCATTATATTACCCATGTGCCTGTCAAAGACAAATACAGTCCCCTTGTCGCTTCCGCCCACAACAATCCTGTAGTCCTCCCTAAAAGCGACCTGCTTTGGGACTTGTATGCTGGGGGGATCAGTAATAAATGTTCGGATAGACTCCCCTCCATCAAGGTGATACATTGTAAAACCGTTTGTTGCATTATCAATGATGAACATGCCCTTTTTCAGGTATACGGATGCAGATCCGCTGCAGGCATTTAAACAGTCAGCCGGTTAACACCAGGCGAGTTGAAGTTCTCACATCACAGATCGGCAACGATACTCCGACAAAATGCTCCCGTCTTTTCCGCTCATCTTAACTCTATCCAGGAAGTAAGTAACGACAATTTGTCCGCAGTAACACCTACTTACACGTTACCATTGTACAGTCCAAAGACGTATAGATTTCCGTGGCCGACAAAGGAGATTTACTTGGGTACGGTGTTGTCAAAGCGAACTGCAAATACAGACCAAATCTGTGAGCTGTTACTGAGTGAGAGGACCTGGACGACATTGTCGCGTGTCCCAACGGCGATGCGTGATGCGTCTGGTGTAGAAGAATCCCATGCAAGGCAGGTAATTTCGAATCCTGATCCTAGTCTGCGTGCACAGATTTCCTGAAATTGCTTCTATAGGTTCAGTTAGATTTGGAGAATCGGGACAAGGGGATAAGACACAATGTACGTCGATAGGACTGGAACGGATAAACACAATGTACCCTGATCCAGTTCCGTAACACAGGGTCTCTGCAAAAGTGTGCTTGGTCTTCATCCAAACTGCGCTGCTTACGGTACCACGAGACTCGAGGTGAGTTGTTGCAGTCACCTCATTGCTAGTCTGAATATTCCATAATTTGATTCCATCTGTACCTAGCATGCGGAATGTCAAATCTGGACTGCCACAAACATTTTAACATATACCTCCGGCGGCAATGAGTTGACCATCGAGGGAGATTGCTATTGCATGTATGGAACCTGCAGCACTGAAGGCTGCCACTTTTCAGTAGCGCTGCGTAGATCCTGAGAAAAGAGAGGGGGAGAAAATGGATAACATTCATCAGCAAACCTACATTTTTTCTGGGTGATTGAGATCAATGACAAGACTGACAGGCCTGAATGGACTGATCACTGATAGATTGACCTGACTGACTGAAGTGATTTACTGACCAGCTGACAAAATGATATATTGAATGGACTGGTTGACTAAGCAACTACCTAGCTGATAAACTGACAACAGTGACAAACCTGACTGACTGACCAACTGACCAACTGATGTGACTGACAGAAATGACTAACTGGCCAGCTGATGGTTTGATAGACTGAATTGGCTGAATTGGCTGACAACCTGGCTGGCTGATAGACTGATATGACTGACTGACTGGTTAACTGACTGACTGGTGAGATGATAAGACTGACAAGACTGATCAGATGATCAATTGACTTACTGGGTGAACTAATGGGACTGATATCACTGGTTAATTGACAAGCTGATATGTTGATAGCCCTGAGGACAATGATAGAAATGAATTACTTATGAACTGAGAGACTGAAAGCACTAATAGAACTGCTGTCAGTCATGTCAGACAACACAGAAAGGTCATTGATTTTGATAACTCAGAAAAAATGTAGGTTTGCTGAGGTTGGCTGTGATGGTGACGGATGGTCGCCCGCTTTCAGCGTATAAGTACTTATAGACTGACCCCTGTTTCGCTGATTACTAGGAGCTGTTGTATTGCTGCTGTTGTAAAGAGTACAATGACAATGACAATAACTATTAAATGACAATAACTTGTATGCGGTATCCGGGCGACAATAGATGACAATAATCAATGTTTCCTTTCAACCGTGGAAGTAATTGTCTTGCGCCTTCCGAAAACCCCCCATAAATCTGTGCTCACACTTGGATGCAGCAGACGAACAATGCCCCCCACTACTATCAAACACATCTCCCCTTTCTACGACGACGAAAACGCTGCCCCGCCGCCCTTCCCTCCCATGCTTACAAACCAACTAGAGTTGTTCGGCAAGGCACACTGCCCGGCTACCTTACTTGCCAATGAAGCTTTGTCCCCAGCAGGCCTAGACACCACACAAGACCATTCTCGCTCTCGTCCCACCCCTGCTCCCGAGTTTCGTTTGGCCCAATCGCCCAAATGACTTCAAAGTACATCCCCATACCCACTTTCAATGAAGGTTACTTTCCAGCATGTGAATTCTTCTACCCGCGACCAGCACGCAAACTCTCCCACTTGTGAATCAACACCATCCACAGACTCATCTTCAGAGGATGGCTCAGTTGACGGATTGACACTCAGCACACTTTCCGATGACTCAAAGATCCCAAAGCCAGTGGGTGAACCAGGACGTCCTGGGCGTGGCAGTTACAACTTGGAGATGGCCTTGGATTGGAGTACCAAGGCCTATTCCAAGTTTAAGTGAGATCATGACAATTCTATGGATTCGTCGCTTAGGAACTTGGTAGAAACATGTACATCGCCTCATAGATGAACACCTGGACGTCTCAAAGTGTGCATTGGCCCAAAATCCCACTCTGCTGAAGATCGTGTGTGACAAAGTAAGTACGTTGGTTGGGCTTCCGTGAAATGGTAGTAACATCTATCTAGGCTACTGAGGCATTTCCTGACCTCGAGAACTATAACAAATGTTGGCTGGTGACGGACATGGTTATGATGTGCCTCAAATATACATCTAGTCGTGCCCGGTGCCAAGAAATGGAGATGGCTGTGGGCAAAAGCAAGAGGACACGTTCTTCGGTATGTTTTTGGTTTCTTCTTGAGAACACCATTGACCTCGATGGTGATCCAGAAGTTATCATTTGAACTTGGGTCTGTCCTGTCACGCCTGTCACGCATGTATATATACGATAGCATTGTATCCACAGTTTCTCTCGTATTATGATGTTCTCCTTTCATGACTTCCCCCTCAGGCTTCCCCTAGGTTCCAGATAGTGATGAGTGATCGTCAACGCAGCCACACCTCTGACCATTGCCATTGTCCTGCTAGTCGCCGAATCCGTCAAGAAGGTTGTTAACGCGGCGGCGGCTCTGCCGAAATCTACCACGTCCATCTACCACGTCCATCCCCTCTGTCCGACACTAGCTCCCGATCGCCCACCGAACCATCAAAAAATACTGTCTTCTCCGTCTTTGGATCTCCTCCGCTGTTATCGATACCACACTCAAGACTGCACATTTCGTACTTTTCAATTCAGGTTAATGCTATAAAACTACACATGCCCCGACCGCAAATTGTACATGTGTTTATGGGTATGCAGCGGTTTTGTGAGGGTCATTGACTGTGGTAACTCACTTCGCCTCACTAGGCAGCCAATACGCTTCGTAAACTTTGAGGCAAGTCAATACCGATATCATGAGGCTGATCCGATCAAGTAACTCACTGCGGCATTATATAGTTGACAATGGCGACATCCCATGGACGCATGTTTACCACGATGGGTTTCCGATCACCAATTTTCATCACAACAACGTCACCGTGAAAGCCATCAAGCAGCCGGTTAGCTTGAAGCCCGCTGTGCCGTTTGAAGAAGACGCAGTAGCAATAGGTATGTCTTCCTTCATGTACAGTTAATTTGCAATTATGGACATATGGCTGTAGTGCAGCCTCTTGCATCATGGTTTCTGCAACTGGGTAACGGAGTGCACCCCAAGATGCATCGGCACACCGGGTGAGCACCGTCACTTGGCGAGGTTTCCAACAGACTGTGGAGTACAGTCTGCATCAGAGTCGAAGCTCAGGGGTCTGTGGCAAAAATGAACTACTGGCAGTGTCCCATTATTGACCGTACTCACAGTAGAAGATGGGAGAATATAGACATGAGTGTTCACCATCGTGGATATGTGGAATAAGTGAGTATGAATGAGCGACGGAGTAGGTGACCAGCACCAGTAAACGGAACAGCTAGTGCACAGAGAGGTGGGCGACATTTGCGGCAATGTTGTCAGCGGGCAATTTTTATGCGCTTCATCTATCAGACCGCTCCAATTGGAAGACAATTGAAGACAATTGGGACAATTGGGTTTCATCATCTGGGGGTTCAAGGTGTGTCATTTCCAATCTAACAGCCAACATATACAATTGACATTCATCGTATACAGAACACATCGCCCTGCGCAATGTTGCACCCAACTCCTAACAATTAACATCCATTTGCGCCCAACCCACCGACCCGAATACACATCCCCAGCGTGATGTTGACAATTGACATTGATCTGCAGCGCCCAACCTAAACATGACCTAAACACTACCGTAACATTTGGCATCCATTTGCGCCCAACCCTGATTACGTGCGATGGTAACCGCTTTTTGTCCTCATGTGTATTTGTAGGTCACCTGACAATCTTGGTCTCATTTTTTCCACCTCCAATGTTGTTCAGCGATGATATCGATGTTCTTATGCCTGGTGCCCTTTCCCAAACTCCTACCCCACAAACCGTGACAAAACCTCCTGAAGACATGGATCTCCTTATGGACAATGACGAACCCCAGCTGTCTCCCGACACTTTCATACACTCTCCATAAACTCCTACCCCACAAACCGCGACAAAACCTCCTGAAGATGTGGATCTCTTTATGGACAATGATGAACCCCAGCTGTCTCTCGACACTATCATACACTCTCCACAAACTCCTACCCCACGAACTGTGACAAAACCTCCCGAAGACGTGGATCTCCTTATGGACAATGATGAACCCCAGCCGTCTCAAACGTCACCCGAAAATCAGATCTCAGAAAGTGACGTAATTTTTGATAAATCAAGACCACTCACGCAGTCTCGTAGCGCAGATGATCTGGCTACATCTTCCAAGTTTACAGTGAGTGCTATTTTCTATTCATATATCGTCGCTCACGATGTTTTTTTATTACTTTAGAAGGTCTCCGAGTTTGAAAAGCATGTTCCAAAGGAGGTCAACCACTCAGCAGCCTTGCGCAAGACTCTCTACGAGAAAGAGGACATCATCAGCAGACTTATCATGCATCTCTGCCAGATAAAAGTTGTGAGTACCTTAGCTATGGACGATAGGCTCGGATCTCAACCTTGTCGAAGGTTCATTTGCAGGAGAAGGAGGTGCTTCAAAAGCAAATCCGGGATCTCCAAGAGGCGTCACATCTAGAGTTAGAGGGGCAGAGAGCGAAGATCGCAGAGCTCAATCAGCTCATAAAGGAGCGCGAGCTGGTGAGTTGTTACTTTCCATACGGAAATACCATTCTGACTGCATACCAAGGCATATCAAGAAGAATGTGTCAAACTCCAAGAGCAGATGCATTCCGCAAATGAAGCAATCACCGAACTTGAGAAGCTTATGCAGGCACGCGAGCAGGTGAATTATTGGTTTTTGTGCACAAACACCATGCTGACCACATACCAAGGTAAATCGGCAAGAGCGCGACATGCTTCAAGAGCAGATGCATACCACAAACAAAGCAGCAGCCCTGCAACATAAGGCTGACATTAACAAGCTTCAGAAACAATTCGAGGTATGTACTGGTCCTCATTTTTGGGATAAAGAAAAACTAACATGTTGATCACATAGACAGAGATGAAGGATCAATTGGAGAAGGTTGTGGCTGGTCTCGTCTCAACCTCTCCAAAGCGCTGGAATAGCGTGGCCAAGAGCTGAATGAGAAGCTGCAAATGTTGGAGGAAAACATGAGGGTATGATTGTGTTACATCTTCTAACCACTCTTCCCACTTACGGTGAATAGGTTGCCCAGGGGAATGGTTCAACACTCAACCTGGCACAGCAATATGCACATCAGTTACCTCAGGTACTATTTCATTGCTTTTGGCTCATGTACTAGCTAAGGTTTTCCAGTCCATACGCACCTCATCCCCCCTGAACCCAACAATGAAACCAATGACAAGCCACCTGTGCACCCGGCACCAGAGAGGTGGTCCAAGACAGCAACAAGGCTGCTATCAAACCCCGTAGTAGTCACGCCGAACCTCGACATGATCAAAAGGTTGAAGAAAAGTCGGGGATTTTCACGCAGGACGCACCTGATTCAGGTCCAAGTGGCAGCAGAGGTAAGTAAACTCATCCTCGCAGTGATGATACAAAGAATGATGACACGAATAGGATGCTGTCTTGCATGCCACCACTGTACAACAGGGAACCCGATGCCCCTCACATGCTGATGCTGTGGTAAGTAAACTCGTCCTCGCAGTGGTGATACAAAGTAAAATGATACAAATAGGGTGCTGCCTTGCATGCCACTGCTGTACGACAGGGAACCCGATACCCCTCGCATGCCGACGCCATACAACAAGACGCCTCTACACATGACATGCCTGTACAACAAGAGACTCCGATGCCTTACCCATTCAACCAGGCAATGTTCGATGCAATGATGAAGGGCTTTGAGGCCGCTTTCAGAAATGTCCTGACCAGTGGTCAGGCATTTCCGCATCGAACTCACACGCCACCCCGAAAGAGGTGTCAGGAGGAGCAAGACGTCCGGGAGCAAAGGCTACAGGAGACGAATACAGAGTGCAATTTCTTCTTGGTAAGGCAGAAATACCCTTGGATGTCCTGGATCTGACCTGGTCTTTGAAGAACAAAGTGAGGAAGCTTTTCAAGGCAAAGTTTGACATCAGCCAAGACAACGACTTCATCGCTTACGACCCTGCCGATCCTCGTGACGTATATGCATATGAGTTTGAAGATGGCCTAGGACCAGATGTCGATCGGCCGTCTTTCGATTTACTGCACGGTCCCACCTCAACCTGGAACAAAGCAGTCATTGAGATCCTCCTCCACGAATTCCAGGCTGTGTGTCAATCACAAGGATGGCCATTCTGTCGGTCCAACAACTACATCAGAGTTCTCATCATTGAGCACTACAAGCGGCTCAGGACCGTGTGGAGGAAAGCACAACCAAAGCTAACTGAGAAAGGAGTCTTGGAGACACCATCGGAGATGGAGGACCGTCTCATCGCTGAAAGGAACGCTGTGTTGAAGGCGAGCCGCCAGACAACTCGTCGCCGCAACGTAAGTTACACACATGAGTTAAAACTAGGCTGACTTCAGATTAATTGATAGACATGTATTCGAAGGGTTGTAGTCCTCGAGCATCTGGTTGAATTGAAGACCGAAGAACTCGAGGATGACCTTGATGCATGGGTATGGCTAAAAGACCTTGTTACTGGCCTTGGGGAGCATGGAATCAGCTCCGAGGAGAGTGGTGACGAAAACGATCTAGAAACTGTCTTACGTGTCAAAAATCTTGAATGGCGCCGTCCCATGGAGCGGGAACTCAGCCTAATTGACCTCCAACGCTTGCTTGACAGCAATGTATTTGCACCTCAAGGTTCCCAGCCTTTGCATAGGATACACGCATCTGGAAATCCAGTGAGCTCAAGGGCTGCAGTTACGGGGTTACCAATGGCAATGTACAACAGAGCATGGATTGCAGGGCTTACTCAATGACAAGTAGAAGCCTTGGACGTTTCACCAACTGTTTTTCCATGGATGGTGGTGGCAAGTACATAGCGTACTACAACAATATTGATCGTCGCAATAAATCAGCCAATAGACGGCACGATCATGTACATTATTACGGTTAGTAACTTAGTAGTGAGCGTGCTGAAGCCGGGCAATGAACAGGCAGTGATCGGGCAGTGATCGGGCAATGAGTGGGCACAAGATATGATATTTGTGCGATATCTAAAGTTAAGGCACATGTTTTAGTGGCCTTCAAGTATAGAAGGAGTGCTTATTGTTCGTAAATACATCAAATTTTGGCTACCATATAATGAATACACAAATGCAACATATCATAGCGACTTAAATGTGAAGCCGAAACTTCACATATCCACCGACATTGTAATCACAACTATACTTTAAAATAAAATCAACATTACATACACAACAATACCTGCGCGTACACTTCAAGTCTCTGCAGGAATTTTGTGGTCCGTTAAAACTTCAACTATCATACTCTTCTGATTGTCATTCTAAGCTTTAAACCAAAGGTTTGCATTTCGCTTCACATTAAAGGCTCTCTTTAACCTCTCAAAAACTGTAGTGTTTGCTCCCATTGCTCACCTGACAAATCCAGTAATGTGGCTCAACAACCACTTAAAAATCAACATGCCAGGTCCCAATGACCATCTCTTCATGTGGAAGTACCCCAAGGGACTATGCCCTCTCACAATAACTGAAGTGATGAATCAGATCAAAAGCATAGTCCAACAGTTCGACCTGCCTGATCTCAAAGGACACAGCCATTGGATCAGAGGGACCCTACACTACCTGCTCCAAGGTATACCCTTCGACATTGTGAAAACAATGGGGCGCTGGTCCGGAGAATCTTTCACCATATATCTAAGATATCATGCCTTGATTCTGGCCCCATACCTGCATCACAAATGACCTGACATGGCACAACAACTCAACCACTTTGCCATGCCACCAGTTTGTTGAACGTGAGCCTTTCCTTCTTCATGGGCAGAGCTTCGCTGCACATGTCATAGGCTCCTTCATTGCGGGATTGCAGCTCACTCTCATGGCCAAGATATCATGCTTCAGGTTTTTGCCCATACTATTTCTCATCCTACCACTTTGTAGTACCACTACTTGTAATTCTCTCTGTGCCTATCACACTTGTACACTTGTATATTATCTGTCTTGATTGCAACCAGAGCGATCGACATTCACGGATGTCGTTCTAGGCTGGTCACATGTGGCCTTCTGAGAATTTAGTCCGTGCATGAGTAAGCAAGGTGGCACAGTTTCTTGTCTCTTGCCACCTTGCCACAACATCTTGTGGTGCTTGGCTGAGGAGTGTTCTCGCTCCTGCATCCTATCTTTTTCACACTCGCCCTCCTCTCCCTTTTCTCAGGTCCAATGACCAACAAGATATTTTCATCATCTCTAATTGTCTGTTGTGTGCTTCTTGGCTGCAGCCTCATCATATATCTTGCTGAGGGTCCCACCCACCCTCGCAGCTCGCTCTCGTGGCCAAGATCAAGCTTCGGGCCAGAAAGCCCTCTGGGCTTTTGCCCATACCATTTCTCATCCTACCACTTCGTAGCACCACTACTTGTAATTCTCTCTGTGCCTATCACACTCGTACACTTGTATACAATCCATCTTGATTGCAACCGGAGCGATCAACATTCATGGACCACTCTTCATCTTGACTGAAGTGGAACAAGAAGTTGTGACACTTGTGTTGCAACTCCTCATCAGAAAGCTTGGGCAACTGAGCAGATTTTGCTGGCTCCATGAAGGCAACTATCATTTGGCCAGTCAACGAGGTGGCAGATGGTGCTCGGGAAGACAGACAGGGGAAGAGATGGAAGATAGGGACACTGAGTCGGCAAGATTGTTGGAACAGTTGAGGTATTGTTGGTAAAGTGCTTGTTGTTGTCGGTCTCATTGGCACAGAGTAGATGCATGTTGGGAGACATGGACCGGACCTGTCAGTGTCTGAGGACCACTGACAGAGTGCTGTTGTTGTTGTTGAGGGGTAGATCTACCCTCGATGGAGGCTTGGATGGACTGCCACTGCTGCTGAATCACAGGTGCTGCAACGGGAGACAGAAACATTGGTTTGAGGACTGATCAGAGTCCTGAGACTCACATGTGATGTCTGATGATATGTTCTCAATAGATGCCTTGTCCTTGTCCTTGTCCTTGTCCTTGTCTTTCTTGCATCCAAACAGCCCAAAAATGCCACAATCTCTCTTCATCTCCTTCTCTTTCCCTTCATCATCAGTGGACTCACATTCCTTGCGGAGCTTGCCAATTCCAGAATGAGATGATTTTACAGGCTGGTTGGAAATGGCGGGAGAACTGCTGCCAGTGACTGGAGCAGTCTCATCTTTTTCCTTGCCTTTGAGCTTTTTCTTGCTTGTGTCTTCATCGACCTCCTTGCGAGTCTGCTTGTGATTATCTTCTGGCTGTTGTATGACAAGTCTTGGGAGGATGAGACCAGTGCCCACTGCCAATGGCTTGGAAGGTTCATCAGGTATGATAGACAGAGTGGTGGAGAGCTTTCGCATTTCACCGGCATTGAAGAGGTCAGCAGATTTGCAGGGGAAACTGTAAGAGGGAAAAGTCTTCTTGGGAGATAGTCTATCCCTCGAACTCTGATGATGCAACACTTGTTGAGAGAGCATCTGCTGCTCCTGCTGGGCGATTATCACCTCTTGTTGCTGTTGCGACACCACTTGTTGTTGCTGCAGCTGTTGGACGGGCTTCAGGTGTAATGCACCAGGCTGGAGTGTTTCAGGGCTCATCAACATTTGCTGCTCCCTCTTCATTTGTGCGCTCCATGCCTGCATGTCTTTGGCAGCAGAGTCGTCCCAGCTCATGCCATCATCTGGCTCCATCTGCATGGCATCCATAATCATGCTCTCCTGATCTTCGAACTGGCTTTGCCTAGTGTGGATAGACATCTTGGCGAGTTCTAGATCCTCCTCCTGATATACACCATCCTCCCATTTCACTTCCTCCTCCTCCTCGTCTTCATTCCAGACAGCAGGCAGATAATGATGTATGGAGAGTGCAGGGGCGAACATGACACCCTCTATGCCTGGACAGCAGTGAGTTCCAGCAGGGAGACCAAGTATCGGAGAAGGCGAGTGGGAACTCGTGCGAGAGGAAAAGTTGCTATGGATGTGCTCCACATCCTCTTGGAGCTCTTGTGGTGTTGCATGGGCAAGCTGCAAAGATGGCTAGTCAGTAGTTTGTCTTCACAAAATATTGAACACACACATTGACACTACAATGCTTAGTGAGCCGCACAAGGCCCTCAAAAGGTATCTCAATATTTCCCACAGGGATATCACCCACATCCTGAGTTTTCAGCATGCGGACAAGCCACCATTAGCTGTTTGTGTCGTCCATGAGAAAGAGACTGTCACCCTTGATGATGCTAGCCTGACTCTTGATGGTCGTGGCAAAGCTGTGGAGGGAATACATGAGATCAAAGTCGATGCTCTCATTTGGGATGGAGAGGGAGGAGGATGTTGAAGAGTCGTATGCCAAGAACGGGATGCAAGTGACGCAAGATGGAGCGGCAGATGTTATTTGTGATAACGGACAAGGTACACTAGTGCGAGTGGCGACAAGATAAACTATGTACTGTACAGTTGTTACGTAAGCGGTATCATAGTGAATGATTCTACTCCAACACCCCCTGAATTGTGAACAAGTCCGAGTGAACAAAAAGAATGATAAAAGAAAAGTGCACCCCCTGAAAGTCCAAGAATTACCATGCGGAGTTGGGTACTTCCTCGACGTGATTAGCATCCTCCTTTTCTGTGCAGTCCTTAGCATAGTGACCCTTTTTCCCACACTTGAAGCAAGTGATGTTGGCCCTGGAACGAGCGGTGAAAGCAGCATCAGAGGCGTCAGGTTCGCTCTTGATAAGCAATGCTTTGTAATCGCTGAGTTGCTTGCGACTGAGGTGGCGTTCTTCCTTGTTGAGCAAGTGCGAGATGGCGAGTTTGAGTGTGAGTTCATTAGGTTTGACAGCATCAAGGGCAACAACGACAGTGTCATACTCGGAGGGGTGACCAGAGGTGAGGACGACAATGGTGAGGAGATCCGGAAGCTCAATTCCAATGTCCTTCATGAGGTATGCCTGCCTTTATGTCGCCGATCCATGATGTGATGGATTGTCCGGGGCGTTTCTCCATGCATGATAACTTTCGCATAGTGGCGAGTTGGGTTGAGAGACCACGGGCGCAATGGATGCTGGCTAGTGTATTCCAGATGGCGTGTGGATCATAGCCCTGAATGTGAATGATTTGGCTGTCATCGATGTACAGCGCGATTTTGGCGGCAGCTTTGAGTTGGCATGACGTGAAATTGTCGATCTTCGTTGGAGAGGTCTTAGCTGGGTCGGGCGGTGACTCTTTTCCTGAGACAATGCCCCAGAGATCGTTGCGGATGAGGAGTGCATGCATACAAACGTGCCAGGTGAGGTAGTTGGTCTCATTGAGACGCGGCATGACAGTGGTATTCAGGATTGACGACATGATGTAGGCAAGATAAAGAGTGTCGAAAGGAAGTTGGAATGTGGATATATGCATGCTGGAGCACCTACTCCGGCTTCGAGAAACGATCCGTGAAATGATCCACAATACCTGCAATGTGGCCCATCGGTCTACAGCGTGTTCATGTGGTTGCAGTGCCTGCGACACAGCCTGTCGTGTGATTACCGAATTGATGTACCCCAGTAATGCGAGGGTAGGTCCGTTATATTGAAGAGTCGTATGCCAAGAACGGGATGCGAGTGACGCAAGATGGAGCGGCAGATGTTATTCGTGATAACGGACAAGGTACACTAGTGTGAGCGGCGACAAGATAAACTATGTACTGTACAGTTGTTACATAAGCAGTATCATAGTGAATGATTCTACTCTAACAGAGGAGTGGTCAACGCACTGCTGGAACCATATTGATTAGTCACGTCAGTGTGGGCATGCATATGTAAGCTTGCCATGGACTGTTCATCAGCGAGGAGGTGGTCACGAACCTCAAAGGTATCCTGTTGCTCTGTGAACTTGTTACTGTGACATGGGTGGATAGTGACACTGTGTAGGGATATAGAATTGAAAATGGTTTAGAGGAATTCAGCAGCCATTGGTCAACTTGTAATGAGAAAGCAGTGGGGGAGCAACCTGAGAAGGATTGGATGAGGTCGTGGCAGAAGTTGTGCCTTGCCTGCTCAATTGTCTGGTCAGAATCCACACAACTCTGGGGACACAATTGCTCGAAGTTCAGCCAACTCTGCGTGATGGCAGGCAAGCAATGAGAATGATCCTTAACTTCCTCCCATTGGTTGGAACAGGCGGCATCAGAAACAACTGGTGAAGATAAGGAAACCATGAGGCTAGGGCTGCCAACAGTGGAAGCTGTTGTCGGGCTGGCGGGATCTGCGGAAATCAGCAGTTTTCACTTGATGCCTCAGGGATGCTTAAAGTGACTGTCCTTCCACCACAAGGTTCACCTGCACCACCTGATGAATGCCATGAACATACCCTACAAGCTGCGACAAAGAATGTACCAGCAACAATATATGCACATCGAGAGCGTCGAAGCATGTCGAGGATGTTAGAAGTGTGCCAAAGAAGCTACAAATAGGTTAGAATGTATCTGAGAATGCTTGGAGCAGATGGAGGAGGAAAACATACCACAGATTGGAGGGCTCCAGATGAACCCAATGACCCGAGTGATGAAGGAGTGGCACAAGACAGTGTCCAGAGCATCAGGGAAGATCCTAAGAGCACTAGAAACGAGCGCATCAATTAAACAGATGTACCAGGTTGAGATGGAGGTCCAGGAGGTCATTTATAACAAGGTCTGAAGGTAAGACTGGCTGGTCCGAAGGTCCGGAGCGGAGCTAGCAAAGACCGGAGTAGACCGGAGCTATGGCTATGAGTACAGAAGTGAATACTAGATGTAAGAGACTCAGTTGATGCCAATGAGGACAGAACGACTGAGGTACTATAGTATAAAGTGGAGAGTTTATATAGTGTATGGTAAAGGGACACTCATACCTCAATTAGTGGGATAAGTGTAAGGATTGCACCACACAATATAGTGATATGTATGTGCTCCGGAGTCTTGGAGATATGAACTCTGGAGATGGGACAAGTCAGTTATGAGTCCCCATGTCTGGAGAAGTCTCCAGACTTCAGACCTTGTGATATTTTGTCACTCCCACTCGAGTGCAACATTAATCCCATGCCCCAAACAAATTTCCAATGTGGTTTGTTGGCAAGAGGCTTTGTGAGTATGTCCACCACCATGTCCTTGGTGGGGATATACCGAACTGTTGCTTCTCCTTTTCCAACTAGGTCATCCCAAACGAAGTGGTATTTTTGTTGAATGTGTTTGGTCCATGCTTGGAATTGCAGATTGTGGCATAAGATAACTGATTGTCGCAGAACAACTCCGTGGGGCCTTTTTGAGGATGTCTGATCTCATCGAAGAAAGTTTGGAGCCAGGCAACATGTTGTCTGGCATTGCTAAGTCCAACTTGAATGTACTCCAACTCTGTAGTGGAGAGAGCTACCATACTCTGCTGTTTACTAGACCAGGAGATGGCTCTGTGATTGCTGATGAAGATGAAACCAGACATGGAACGTGAGTTGTCTGGGTCCTGAGACCATCCTGAATTTGAGTATCCATGAAAGTCCATGTCCGTGGAGAGCTCTGTTCTATCAAAGCGGAGTTCCATGTCTTTGGTGGCCTGGATATATCGGCGCATGCACTTTGCTGCTTCCCAGTGGATATCTTTGGATTTCAAGCTGAAATGGCTGAGCATGCCTACAGCATAGGCGATGTCCGGATGAGTTACGAGCATGAGGTACATTAGTGACCCTATGACTGTGAAGTAGGAAACTTGTTTTCCTTCAATGGTCATCTCTGGTATGGTCCGGTCATCCTCCAGGTCGGTTGCAGACAATTGGAAGTGGTGTGCCATGGGGGTCCATGTTGGCTTGCAGGTAGACATCCCAGTGCGTGCCAGGATGGTTCAGGAGTACTGTGATTTGGATAAGGAGATGGTTTGGAGTTTTCTGTCCCGTTTGAGTTCAATTCCAAGTATGAACTTTGCTTCTCTGAGGTCTCGCATTTTAAAGGCAGTGGAGAGTTTGGCTGTCATGGAGTTCATGAACTTTTGGGTGGTGGCAGCTAGTAGGAGGTCGTCGACATAGATGACAAGGAAACAGAGTTGGCCATCCTTTCAGAATACATACAGGCATGTCTCTGCATCTAAATGGAAGAAACCGAGTTCTCTGAGTTTGCGGTCCAGGGTTTTATACCAAGTCCGACCAGCCTGTTTTAGTCTGTACAGAGACCATCAGAGTTTCCAGCAATATCTGGGTTGGATTGGAATGCCTGTCAGAGGTAACATATATAAGTCCTCCTGCAGTTCTCCATTCAGGTATGCTGTAGACACATCCATTTGGTTTAATTCTAGGTCATGCTTGGTGGCTAGTGCAATTAGGGTTTGGATGGAGTCGAGGGTTGTGACTGGAGCAAAAACCTCTTGATAATCAACTCCTTCCTTTTGTGTGAAGCCATGTGCAACAATTCGGAGTTTGTAGTGTTCTATGTTTCTGGTCTGATCCCGTTTGATTCAGAACACAGGCTTGGAGGTGATCAGAGTTACTCCTTCTGGAACGAGTACAGTCTCATAGATGTGGTTGGAGTTTAGGCTTAGGAGTTCCTCCTCTAAGGCAGACTTCCACAGTTCTTTGTCTGGACCAGAGAAGGCTTCCTTTAGAGTGTTCAGAAGTGGTTGTTCAGAGGACAAGTTTGCAGACCCAGCAAATATGAAATCCTCCATGGAGGCTGTAAATGTACCAGGGATTTCTGGGTCATCATCTGGGGGCTCCGCAGGTTGTTCCAGAGCTTCCTCCTTGGGGTTTGCTCGCCATTCAGCTTCCTCCTGTAGGGGGCAGTCATACTCTTTGTTCTTATTTGCCACTTGCCGTTGTCTGTTACTTCGTCGTCTGGGTGGCAGAGCAGGAGGTGTGGCCGGAATGGCAGCCGGAGGGGGGATCAGAGCTGGAGCTGGAGCTGGGAGTGGCCCAGGATCTGGAACAGGAGCAGGAGCTTCATGTAATCGGAGTTGGTCCAGGTATTCAGCGAGTTCCTCAATGCCAGGACTGTTAGGACGTTCTGGAACTCCCACTGGTTCAAGATAGGGTCGACATTTATTGTTGTTGATGTCCATCTCTGGAATTCAGCCCTCCCACTATCCCTCAACAGCGGAGGCTTTCCAAGGAGCAGATTTAGCATTGGAGATAGTTCCAGATTCGTCGAAAATGACATGATGGCTGGCGATGATGGTCCGGCGTTCAATGTCAAGGGGTTTGTAAGCTTGTTGCCCATGAGTGTACCCAATCATGATATATTTCTTTGCATGCGATCAGAATTTTTCCCCCCTGCTGCTCCTTGGGCATGTATGCATAGGCGGGACACCTTGAAGAGAGTTGGATCAACTTGGTGATTGAAGAAATTTTGATAGGGTACTTTTCCAGCAAGTCCGGAGGTTGGACTGCATGTGGAGATGTAAGCAGCAGTGGACATGGCATCAACCCAGAAGGATTTCGGTAGCTTTGACTGCTCCAACATGGTGTTTGCCAGTGTTGCCAATGTTTGGTTCATTTGTTTGGCCAGACCATGTTGCTCTAGAGTGTAGGGAGCGGATGTCTCATGGATTGTGCCATCAGTTCGGAGTTGGTCTTGGAACACCTTGTTGGTGTATTTCATTCCTCCGTCACTCCGGACAAATTTTGTGTAGGACTCGGAGAAGTCCTCTTGTCCGATTTCTGACTGGAGGAGGCTTTGCACATCTGATTTCCATTGGTTATAGATCTGAAGAGCTTCATTTTTGTGTTTCATGAAGTAGATCCAGGGGAAACAGCTGAAGTCATCAACAATGACTAGCCAGAATCTGTACCCTTCACATGATCTCGGAGTTATAGGACCTCCAATGTCCATGTGTATCAGTTCCAGTGGGCAAGTGGTCTGAGGGTCCTCCTTGGGTCGGAAAGGGAGTTTCTTTATCTTTCCGAGTGTGCACATCTCACAGAATTTGGGTCTTCCAGTAAGGGTATCAATGCCTTGGAGCTGACCGGAGTTGACCATGCTCTGAATATGGTCAACAGAGATGTGGCCCATTCGGCGGTGGAGGAGGTTGACATCAACAGTTGCGTGAGCAGCCTCCTTCTGAATACTTGGAGTAACCTATGTGTGGTACAGACTGCTCCTATGCTTGGTGACAAGGATGGTGTTCCGATCCTTTTGGATGTAGCATGTATCAGACTTTGCTGGAAAAGTGACAGAAAGGCCTTTGGAGGCAAGTTGGTTTATGGAGATGAGTGAAAGGTGGAACTTTGGAATGAGTAGGACATCAGATAATACTACTTTGTAGGTTTGTCCAGCGATTTGTGATATGAGGGGTACTGTTCCGATTCCTATGGCATGTGCTTTGGAGTTGTCTCCGAGGGTTACCAGACGTGGTGAGTTTAGTGGATGGTATGTTTGGAACCAGGATCGATGGGGAACCATGTGAGATGATGCTCCAGAGTCAATGATTAGTGTGTTCTTCCACTATCACTTTGCTCAGATGACGAGTAGGCCTGAATGTGTTTGATTAGGGACTGTGATACATTTGCACTGGCTACATGTGTGGAGTCCGGAGTATCCGGAGTTCCTTCCACCGGATTTGCCTTCTCCTTTCCTTTTCTCAGCCATTTAAAACCTTCCTTTCTCAATTCCTCAACCCATGCTATATACTGGTAGCAGTCTCCAGAGTTGTGCATGGGAGAGAGGTGGTGTTGACACCAGGCAGAGGCGTTTGGAGGTCATGTCCATTGTGCTCTGGAGACCTTCATGGCAACTCTGAGTGTTCAGCTGATCAGAGATGAGCATCCTCTGCGATGATCCAAGTTTCTATGGCGTTGAAGGTTGATTTGCTGTCCTTCACAGTGTTTATAAGGGAGGATTTGAACAGTTCCCACATCGTAGACTTCGGGAGGGAGTTGAGAAGGATGAATACCTCCGGAGATGGGACATGTCAGTTACGAGTCCCCATGTCTGGAGAAGTCTCTGGACTTCAGACCTGGTGATATTTTGTCAATTTAGACTGACCAGAGGAGTCAGGAGGCATTGTCTACAGTGGTGAAATCGATGGTATATACCACGTTCACAAAGTCAATTGAATGCTACCCAAATTTGCTAGCACATGACTTGATAAATAATTGACCGGTAAGGGGGCAACGCTCCTTGCTGACCACCACACTTTACCATGTCTGCCAGTGCGAGCGACTCATTCAACCTGAAAGACTGGGTCACTTATTTGCCCATGTTACTACCTCAAAACCAAGATGATCCCTACACCATTGCTGGCAACTATGAACAATGATTTCTGGAGCTTCGTGATCATATCAATCAGGGCCCCTTTGATGTGTCCACAGGCCCTAGTGTTGCTGCAACTCTGCTAGCCAGTAGCCGGCTTCGGCTTTCCCTGGCTTGCACCATGGCTCAGCCCTGTGAGCCAAGTCCCATAATGGGCTCGGCTCAACATGACTAGTTGGGCAGCTTCAGCTGACTTACAGCATCACCTGAACTCGAGCCGACAGTCACTCTGTTGACCCACTACAAAGGAGCCACATTGGGGCATTGGACATGCTACAAACTATGTACAGTATACAGACATCAATGTATTTCACCACAGAATACATGGAGAGAGGAAATAATAGCTGGATATGGGCAGGCAGTGAACAGATGATGGTATTGCCACAACACGGCAGTGTCAATGCCCAACAATGCAATTGTTGTGAAGTTGTCGAAGAGGAGCAAACAAAGATTGACCCACTGCCATGTGATTGCTCATTATACATACACTACTGCCTCCATGTGAGTATATTGCATTGGTGGGACAGCAAGGCCTTCGGGAATGACACAGTGTCGAAGTCGGGCATGGGGTGAGACAACTGGCTCAACTGGATGCTGACATTGTGCATCATCGGAACCAACAGGATATGCTGGGAGGAGGTTTTCTTTGAGGGTTTGGTGAGGGTGAATCGAAGGGGCACTGTCAAGTTGTTGGAGAGTGACAGTTTGAAGCAAAGAACACAGATAGTCGTAGTCAGGTGATTCCGAAAAAGAAAGCATATGGGTATAGAGGAGCATATTCGAGAGCTCCAGAAAGCAGTGGTTCTTGCACATCCACTTGACAGCTGTTGTCTGCTTTAGTTTGAGCACACTTGCTGACTTTGGTTTCTTGCTGTTGACTCGAAGCCAAGGAAGTGACCCAGAGAGGAGATAAATGAGGATGTAAACCAGTGACTCCAAATTGTCATGGCGATCTGATTTGCCTCCAAGGTGGCTATTGATGGATGCAAATGCTGGTGTTCCATTGAGGCCACGCTGGTTATGGAATGGTAAATGTTCACCAGTGACGGGATGGTGATAACATCTGGAAAGTCTGAAGTTGATGAGAAAAATGGTCATAGATTGGTCAGCGCTGGTCAGAATATTCTGGGATTGAATGTCCCATGGATATAACCATGAGAATGTACGTGCTGAATGCGTGACAGCTGAAGGATGTAAGCATGCACACATCGCAAAGCTGCGCCTACACAGCACTCACCAATTGTTCACTGATACATTGAACAGTAGCGACAGAGAACTTCGTTGGTATCTTGATGAGGCTTTGTAAAGACAGACCCAAGATGTCGAGGACAAGAATGTCAAAATTTGACTTGGAGCCAAACCAGTGGACATGTGGGATGCCAGTAGGTGAGCCTTTGCTGATTTGCTTGAGGATGCTAGCCTCTTGTTCCATGGATGAAGATCTTCTGTTGATGAGTGGTTCTGCTTTGACCGCATAACATCGGCAGATGATCATGTTCATTGCTTTGTAAACAGTGGCTACAAATTCCCGTCAACAATTATTTGAGAAAATTGTCAGCTTGAATACGATACCAAATGACCCGGAGCTGATACACCCTTCAAGCCTGTATCTGCCATCAATTCAGAAAGGTAAGCCTTGCTGAGACAGCTTAGAGCTCATTTGATTTCTGCTCAGAACTAGTTCAGAACTTCAGATTGAACCTTGTGACGATAAGACGAATCAGCATGAACGGAGAGGATATGGCAAGCTCACTGAAAGAAGACCTGGAAAGAGTCACACATATGGTGTGAGTTCTTGAAAGCGGCTACCACAAACCCTGCATGCCAGGTTCATTTTGTTCTTATCAGGATTGTTTTCCCAGTGGCCCCAAGCCCCAAGTTGTAGGTTTCATCCGGCTGTTTCACCTTTAGTTCCCCTGGATTATGTGTACTTTCCTAAGCCTCCTGTTTCGTGCCAGTCACAGGAACAGTGATGGGCATGGGCCCATTTCCAATCTAGGTATATCAGAAGAGAAGTACCAAGGTACTTCCCCATCATTACCCTCCCAGGATCCACCATCACCTTCAACTGAACCAAAGACTGTCACAACAGACAGCGGAATGGCTTCATCCATTGCTACCTGTGGTGGTTACACATCTGGTCTCCTGATAACTCCAACAATCAAAGTTGAATATTGAAGTGGCTCATTGTTCAGATGTTCCAGGAACATGAGCTTGGCAAGAGTATTGTGGTGAGAAACATGTTGCACCATCATAATAGGCAGCCGGTGTCGCTGCAGTAGTGCTTGCTGACTTCATTCGTTCCATTTTCATAGAAACTATTGTCAGTTTCATGTGAACAATTTGATCTCATTGAAGCAATCATTTCACAATATCCAAAGACTTGGGGAAAACCATGGTAAGTTTCTTGCTTTTCTATTGTCACTCAACCATGCTCAAAAGGGGACTAGCCTCTCCTATCTCAACAAGCCCACAATCTTGCTCATGAAATGGCCCACTGAAATCCATGAGACTCCGATTTGTACCATGGATAAGATATTGTCAGCTGAGGGAACCTGATTCCCCCTTCCCAAGGACTGCATTCATGCTCAAATTCATCACAACAGAGCACTGAGAGCCAACGGAAATGTAATCAGTCCTGATGCATTTCTCACATTCAGTACAAAGGACCGTTCATTGGCTCTGATACACCCTGTCGTCTGCCAAATTGCATTCACCCAATCCTTCGATGATGCCTGAGAGGAGATCAGCACCCTCATCACCATATTCCCCTTACTCTGCATGGCTATCATTATTAACATTGAAGAAATCCTGCATACAGTGGTCCCACAAAGAAGAGTGTTGCATGGCAGAACCTCTCTCAAAAGTGCATGGATTTCATGGCCTTCATAGACTCAAGCTCCTACCATAAAGGGGCCCATGTCTGAGGCTTCGACAGTGACTCCTCACCCACACCTTTCACTAGCAATGGGCATACTTTGTTACGATCGCTTCAAGCTATAATGGACTTAATGTTTTTCTTTTCATTCAACCCCTATCTATTTCCTTCACGCATTCACATGCATCCTTTTCATCTCCGCTCTATCGCTTCTATTCACACATGTGTATCTAATCTCCCACATCCATGCTTCCTGTTCACATTAGATCCACATTGCAGCCTCATGCTGTCACAGCGTACATGCATATGACGCATGTCCGCTACATGCCTTTACCTCATGGTACCCGGTATCACGGATACTTTCCTTATATAGTAGTAGCACTGCATGGTCCGTGCACTCATGTACTTAGTATATAAACCCCAATGCAGCGCCAGAGAACACTAGTCTTGTTCTCTTGGAGTTTCCCCTACAGGCAACTCTACTATTCTTCTCTTCGTCTTTCTCTCAGTTCAAGTGACCTAGCGAGAAGGCTTCACTTAAGTGTGAGTCCTTTAGGGTTGTTTCACTAGAACAAGACTATTCAACATCGCTACCTCGCTTGCGGACGGCTATTGACGTAGACCACCGAAGCACCCCAAGACGTTTCCTACCGCTCATCATTCACTCGCGTTTACGTTGCATCCTCCAGTACGTTCAAGAGGATACAACGCGTTTCACGGAGCTCAAGATATCTTTTTAGTGTCTGCTCCACCGTCTTACATCGCATCGGTAGAAGGATCGTCGCTCGTGCCCAATGAGCACGTATCAGAGGTTCGGGAGTGGTTCGGGCCGGCTCAAGAAGAAAACGAGTCGTTAGATTTGGTTTACCCTCCAACACCAGTAGTAGAAGCAGCGGAGGCACAGCCAGCGCAGATAGGACAAGTGCAGGAGCTAGGAAGCCCCCACCCATCGTCTCTCGTCCTTTCGGACTACGAGAGTCTACAGGGAGCGCCAGTCGCACCCCACGCCCCATTGGTACGCAGCGAAAGCTACGACCCGAACGAGTTCGACCCACCAGCACACCAGCAGATCCCGCAGGCATTAGTGCCCTTATTCGTGCCGGAGAGGGTAGTCGATTGGCTCGTCGAAGGGCTAGTGGACCGAGTTAGGAGAGAACGGATCAGGGAAAGGGAACCAACCCCGTATCACCGAGTCCAAAGACCTCGACAGAGGAAAGTGTGGCCAGCAGCCACTAAGATAAGAGAAGAAGAACCAAGGGTTCTTTGGCCATTCGAAGATGAACTACAGTTCGCACCGTACCTTAGGCCAAGGAAGAAGTGTTACAAGGCGAAGAGACGCCCTACTTTAGCACCACACACAGCGGAACCACATACACGCCGCTTACGCATACCAAACCCCCCTTTACCTCCTCGTATCTAGATAGTAATATGCAATGGCAACAGCTTTCGATCGAGGACTGTTCGAGCAGAATCTCATAACCAACAATGTCAATGGAGTCCTTACGCAGGAACTCCTTGCTATGTTCGATTTCTTCATTGCAGAAAGGGACATACAGAACCATAACGTACAAGCATGTCTGGGACAGATCCATACATTGCAACAGCAGCAGTTGGCGGCACAAGCACAGCCAATAGTACCCAAAATGAGCAAAGTGTTCCAAGACCCTGGAAACTTTAACGGGTCAAAAGGAAAGTTCGAAGAATGGTGGACCAAGATGAAAGCCTGGATAGGCGAAAACCCCACCGTATTCCCACAAGGTTCACACAAGGCAGTAACAGCAGTGCTATCACGCCTTGAGGGACACAAAGCAGGCGGCTTTGCCCACACAAGGATAGATCGCCTATTAAACGGCGACACATACACGTGGGCAGAATTGGAAACAGAAGTCGAAGCTCTCTTCCGTTCTGTCAATCAACAAGAATGGGCCAGGCAGAAGCTGAAAGCCCTTAAGCAAACGGAATCGACACCCATAGATGATTGGATCATCGATTTCCAAAGATATGAACCACAGACGGGAATGGATACCTCCCATCTGTTGGAACTAATTGAGCAAAACGTCCAACGCTCGATAATAGATCGGATCATTATGGAAGGGCCACGCCCCAACACAGTGATCGATTACCTAAAGAAGATCAGAGAGATCGGTACACGGAAGCAGTTAATAACCTTCCTACACGGCAGCAATAGCCGAAGATCCAGAGATCCTCACGCAATGGACATAGACGCCTTCGAGCGTCGTCCCTCCACATCAACGTCCAGAGCACCAATGAAGTGCTACAACTGCGGAGGAGGTCACTTCGTCAAGGAATGTCCCAAACCGAAACTTGCATGTCCAGATTGCAAGTATCTCGGAGGAGGACACAAAAAGAGTTGTAAACGAGGCGGCCGCAAGGTCAGAGACATCGAAGAAAAAGGTTCCACCTCGTGGGATAATGAGTCATCCGGCCCGGATCAGACTATCCGCGGCATGTCATATGATGAAATGAAAGCATACTTCTTCGATCTCAAAGACACAGAATCCAAGAAGGGAAAAGGGAAAGCCACATGAATGCACCGGGTGTTCATGCGGATACTAAACGGGTAAGGTTTAATTTAACTGACGATAACAGGTTTTTGCCACTGGCTAGTGAAGAGTCTGAAGAATCAGACAATGAATCATCTGAAATGCCAAGTGGGTCTCCCTCAGTGGAGCTCGGCAGGGGCTTCACACCTGTACTTAATTCACTTTCAAACACTGATATTAAAATCCCGGAAGAAGCGTGCGTACACAGCACAAATCTGCAGAAGGAGATCTGTATGACCATTCGGGTCTCTCCTTCCCACACAAGGAATTTCATCACCGCAGAAGCGCTGCTAGATAGTGGCGCAAACATAATATTCATTGATCGCACGTGGGCACAGAAACATCAGTTGCCCCTAAACCCTTTACGCCACCCTATTCCTGTGTACAACTTGGACGGAACTAAGAATTCCGCTGGAAATATCACACATTCCGCAGAAGTAATTATTGACTACCAGGGGCACAGAGAACGTGTCACCGCTGAGATCACGGATCTGGGAAAGAACCAAATGATACTTGGCTTCTCCTGGTTAAAGAAGCATAATCCTATTATAGACTGGACCAAAGGAACGGTCGAGATGACACGTTGTCCAAGAACATGCTCTTTCCTTCAGGATAAGGAGTCATTCTTATGTCATGCTGATAAAGAAGAAGAGGAAGACGCCTACCTTGCATATGCAGTACGCGCGGCTTTAGATAAGCCCATTCCTAAGAAAGAAACAGCAGAAGAACTCATCCCTAAAGAGTTCCACAAGTATCTAAAAGTATTTCATAAAGGAGAATCTGAGCGAATGCCGATTCGGAAACCATGGGACCACGCCATTGATATGAAAGATACGTTCACACCCAAGAAAGGACGCATCATTCCCCTATCTGTCACAGAACAGCAGGAAGTTTCCGAATTCATAGATGATCAGCTCAAAAAGGGATATATTAGACCCTCTAAATCTCCGCAAACATCACCTGTGTTCTTCGTTCCAAAGAAGGATGGACGAAAACGTATGGTACAGGATTACCGATATCTAAATGAACACACGGTCAAAAATAACTATCCACTACCCCTAATCTCGCAGTTGGTCGATAAGCTAAAAGGGGCTAAGTTATTCACAAAAATGGATCTGCGATGGGGATACAATAACGTACGCATCAAAGATGGTGACGAATGGAAGGCGGCTTTCATTTGCTTCCGAGGAGCATTCAAACCCCTCGTAATGTATTTCGGACTATGCAACTCCCCTGGAACGTTCCAGGCCATGATGAACAAAATCTTTGCAGATATGGACGACTGCGTCGTCGTCTACATCGATGACCTAATGATATTTACCAAAACGGACAATCGTGAAACACACAACAAGATCGTTCTGGAAGTACTACGACGCCTTGAGGAAAATGATTTATTCATAAAACCAGAAAAATGCACATTCCACGCCACAGAAGTTGAATTTCTAGGGATGATTGTAGGAGTAGATCGAATAAAGATGGACGAAACAAAGGTCCAAGCCATTCTGGAATGGCCTACGCCCAAGAATGTCCGAGGAGTTAGGAGCTTCTTAGGATTAGCGAACTTCTACCGAAGGTTTATCCAAGATTACGCAAAGGTGGCTAGACCACTTAATGACTTGACGAAAAAGGAAAACCCCTTCGAATGGAAGCAGGAACAACAGGAGGCGTTTGACACGTTGAAACAGCATTTCACCACAGCCCCTGTACTCGCATTTCCCGATGATGATGCCCAATTCCGCCTAGAATGCGATGCTTCTGATTACGCAACAGGAGCAGTACTATCTATTCAGAAAGATGACAAATGGCACCCAGTTGCCTATTCCTCTCACTCCATGTCTCCGCAGGAACGGAATTACCCTATCGCCAATAAAGAAATGTTCAGTGTGATTCGTTCACTCGAGATATGGCACCACTACTTAGAAGGCGCAAGACATGAATTTGAAATCTGGAATGATCATGCGAATTTGCAATTCTACATGACTCGTCAGGACCTCAACAGGAGGCAAGCACGTTGGGCGCAATACTTATCGCGCTTCAATTTCAAATGGTTACATAAGCCAGGAGCCACAATGGGAAAAGCAGATGCTCTCTCTAGACGAGAAGATCATACAGTCGGTCTTGAAGACGACAACAAAGGAGTATTAGTAATTTCCCCGGAGAAGATTAGAGCACAACACGTTCTGCTCTCCAATGAAGGGGACCACATAAAACACAAAATCTCTGACGCAATCAGCCGTTTCACAGAAGAAGATATCGTCACATTATGTAAAGATTGGAAAGTGTGCGAGGAACATGATGGATTCCTTTACGACACACTCCACAGGCTGTACGTGCCTGATGACGATGATCTCCGCATGGAAGTCGTGCGGCTGCACCATGATACCCCTATAGCCGGACACGCCGGCTCAGACAAGACACTTGACTTGCTGCAGCGCAGCTATTGGTGGCCAGGATTGGCTACATTTGTTAAACGCTATATCGCTGGATGCGATCGATGC
This sequence comes from Boletus reticuloceps, assembly GCA_018397855.1. Taxonomy (NCBI): domain Eukaryota; kingdom Fungi; phylum Basidiomycota; class Agaricomycetes; order Boletales; family Boletaceae; genus Boletus; species Boletus reticuloceps. The sequence goes on from JAGFBS010000025.1 coordinate 577,365, forward strand.
CAACGGTTCAAGGGAACTAATCAGGCCCCAGCTGGTCTGTTACAGCCACTTCCCATACCTGATCACCCTTGGGAACACATCTCGGCGGATTTCACTACGGATCTCCCCCTATCCCAAGGCTATGACTCTATCCTCGTGGTAGTTGACAGGTTCTCCAAGGAAGTTGAACTCATTCCCTGCACGAAGACCGCAACGGCACTCGATACGGCTAAATATATCTCAACCACGTTTGGAAGCACCACGGCCTTCCCACCACTATTGTATCCGACAGAGGACCCCAGTTTGCCAGTACAGTCATGGCCGACATATGCCGTTCTCTCGGAATTAAGCCTAAATTATCCACGTCTTTCCACCCTCAGACAGATGGTCAGATGGAACGCATGAATCGCGAAGTACAGCAGTTCCTTCGCTTATTTACATCTGAAAAGCAAGATGAATGGGCCGCTTGGTTACCTGTAGCCCAGTTCTCCATGAATTCCAAGAAAGCCACTGCAACGGGCAAGTCCCCTTTCGCAGTTACACGGTCATATGAGCCCAGAATGGGTATAGAATCACGGCACTCAAAGGCACCAGCTGCCCTCGAGTTTACCGACCGCATGGCTGACACGTTGGAACAAGTTAAAAGTAATATGTCCGCGGCTCAGGACCGCATGAAACGAAACGCGGATCGCCACCGTTCCGACTCTCCAAAATATGAAATTGGAGATAAGGTGTGGCTGTCCACATCAAACTTACGCTTGACGCGTGCCTCTCGTAAATTAACTGAGCGATGGCTCGGCCCCTATGAGATAACGGAGCTGATGGGCCCCAATGCTGTAAAACTCAGACTCCCCTCCTCCATGAGGATTCACCCTGTCGTCAATGTCTCGCGATTGAAGCCCTATAAGGATAGATTGCCTGGTCAATCCACCTTTCGGCCTGGTCCGGTTCTGGTAACCGAGGATCGAGATGACGAATATGAGGTTGATTTTATTGTTGACTCACGGTATAAGGGCCGTCGCCTCGAGTTTCTGGTGCATTGGAAAGGCTATGATGAAACGGATCGGACGTGGGAGCCTCGGGCTAATCTCACGCATGCTACAGATGCTATTTCCGACTTTCACAAAGCACACCCTTCTGCCCCTAGGGCCTTATCTATGACTCCTGAAGTGTTCTCTTCCCTCTTTCGGGTATATGAGAACTTTACCACGTTTAATCCGCGCCGTCTCCCCTTCGATCGCCTGGAAGTCGATCTTTAGGCCGGGGGTGGTTTTGGTATAAAAGACAGCGCATTCACTCTTTCATGACCATCTCACTTTTCACCCACAATGCCTTACTACCAAACGTCCACATTGTTCGCCATGCTCCTCTTTCAAGTTGCTTTGGAAATCCACGTTATAAATTACCTCTTCCTCCATTCTCCATCATGGAACGAACTCTTTTCTTTCCTCTTTGCTTCATATGACTTTACTTTCTTTCACCTCTATTATCTTTGGATTCTTCTTGTCTTTCCCCCAGAACGCATGCAATACGTCACTCCCCTCCCAGGAATCCTCCGCCGACGATTAACCCCTTTTGATGAAGGGTACCAGCAACAAAACCTGCGCGTTCCTCGTGTACATCGCTCTTCCTCGCAGTCCTCTCGTTCCCATGGTCCATTCCCCTCCACTGTCCTATCATCCTCTTCCTCCTCGTCATCCTCCTCTTCCTCATCAGGCCCTGCTCCACCACGGGCCCCTACTCCATATCCTTACGGTCTCCCGCAAAGCGTCCACGTAGCCCCTGAGCCAGCTCATTGGCATACCATCTACAACGCGGATGAGACATGGAATGACGTTGAGGAACCGACATACTCAGTGCAAGGAGAATCGGAAACAGGTCTGCTCCTGCCAATGAACAATGAAGTCTGGGAAATCGGCATTGATCAACTCGATCCCAGTCCCATGTTGAACTACAACAGGACTCTTCGCTGTCGGAATCCTCTGGATTTCGAATATTTCCATCCGGACTCACAAGAGTATTCCGTCCCCTTGCATGTTGAACAAGAGGTTCCCGGATTGAACGTCGTTGTTCTCGGAGATGATGAGAGTATACCCGGAAGCCCCATCACTCAGGCCAGTGATGATCCCTGGGGCGATGCAGAGTTCCAGGACGCGGAAACCCTCTAGGTCACTCAGAGTTTGACCATAGGACGGGGAAAGTGTTACGATCGCTTCAAGCTATAATGGACTTAATGTTTTTCTTTTCATTCAACCCCTATCTATTTCCTTCACGCATTCACATGCATCCTTTTCATCTCCGCTCTATCGCTTCTATTCACACATGCGTATCTAATCTCCCACATCCATGCTTCCTGTTCACATTAGATCCGCATTGCAGCCTCATGCTGTCACAGCGTACATGCATACGACGCATGTCCGCTACATGCCTTTACCTCATGGTACCCGGTATCATGGATACTTTCCTTATATAGTAGTAGCACTGCATGGTCCGTGCACTCATGTACTTAGTATATAAACCCCAATGCAGCGCCAGAGAACACTAGTCTTGTTCTCTTGGAGTTTCCCCTACAGGCAACTCTACTATTCTTCTCTTCGTCTTTCTCTCAGTTCAAGCGACCTAGTGATAAGGCTTCACTTAAGTGTGAGTCCTTTAGGGTTGTTTCATACTTGGTGCTCGGTCAAGAAAGTAATCTACCATGTATGGATCAAAGTCCCTGGTTCTGAGCGACTGGAAGTTGATGTTATGTCTGAAGACCATTGCATGTGCTGTGTGAGCATACCACAAACAAATCATTTGTAGCCTATACTGATGTGCTCACAGACATCTCCAGGCAAGACTGCCAGGGACTCGGATAATGTGGAGGCTTTACTTCTTCGGGACCTAGCCGAAGTCAAGGAGTCCCTCATCTCATACTGTAAAGCTATCATCGGTGGTATTCAATCCTTCCCCGACCATTCCTCCCTTGACCATTTCTCCCCAACCTCACATTGTTGCACACGCATGTGACTACCCTTCCTGTCTCATTGCAATCATTCGATGACGACATCCTGCTGGGAATACAACTAACTAGCCACGGTCATTATGAGTATTGGTTTTCCAAGTCATTCCAGACTTTGAAGCATTCCTATGCCGGAAATGGAGGTGATACATCAAAGAAGTCCAGGCAAACTTAAACTGGTATTCTTTCACATCTCGATGTCTGCTTTTTTTTATTATCCGCTCTAGGTATTCCACCTGACTTGTTCTCAATGTACTCCCCAGTCCCCTTTGCTATGCAATACACATATTTGCCTAGAATCTGAAACACAACAATCTTGGTAGTATTCAGTACTGTTGCCATTTTACACAAAAATGTGGAGCGAACATCGTGTCTATGAGACGAATGTGAACTATCACCCCTGCGACATGTAAACGGCTATCATTCCCGAGTGAGTCAATAAAGGATACTGCCTTGTGCCTGGCTACTTTAAAAATGACAGTGAGTTCTGCTATTTTCTGTTATGAACTGACCACTTCCAGGCATGCCCCCACGAACTGCCTGCCTTGCGACTCATGCCCCATCAAGTGATCCTGTGATGACACCACCCACAGACCCTTCTCAACTCTCCTCACTGGAACATCTGGCTATCCCTACAAATAACAATGAAGGTCAACCACTATATAAAAGTTCAATCGTCCCTCTGATATGGATCCTTAGAAAGCTGAAGGATGAGGCCCCATCACAGTTCCCCTCAGAGAGGTCCATTACATATGGCCCTAAAACCTCGAATTCATCCAAGCACGACCACATCGAGAAGTATCACATTGATGTCTATCTAGAAGAGGCCGAGAAGAACAGTTGGACCATCTGGTTGGAAAGTGTCAAGGTAGTCTTCAATGCAGGCTACAACTTTGAGATGTTTCGCTAAGCCCTCGCTACTCCAAACATGACACTTCGATCTCTTCCCCCGATAAATTGAGGCAGCCATCAAGAAGCATCATCATTATCACCTGGAAGTGTTCCCCTGGAGAGCATGCTGCCACTGTTCTCCATTCCAGCACTACATCAGTATTTGATTCATTTCATCACTGCAGACAATCGGGTATGTCACCGCAGCCATCCATACCTTTACTGAACTGTTTGCAACAGTTGATCAGTGTAGCTGAATGCCCTGAGTTCCGTCGCCTTCTCCATCTCCTCCGCTCAGACTTGAGAGACACCCAAATTCCTCATTGCACCAAGATGCATGAACTCATTCTCAGGGCCTGGAGGCAGTATTTTCTCATCCTTAAAGAAGACCTAGCCATGTGTTGACTGTTCCCTTGCCTGATCATTTGCTTCTGGCTCACTGCTTGCTGCAGAAATCAGAGGGCAGAGTATCGTTGACATGTGACATTTGGACGGATGAGAATGCCCATCCATTTTTGGCATTGACAGCACATTGGATCGCCACGGGCAACCAACTGGGTACACTCAAAATGAAAGCCAGACTAATTGCCTTCCACCACTTTCCTGGCAGATATACAGATGCCAACATTGCGAAAACTATCTTGCATCTGTTAGACCGTGCAGGGCTCACTCAAAAAGTGTGCACATGTTGGTTTTTTATACATCTTCTGTTTTTTTTTTCCCCGATAGATCGGCCACTTTATGCTTGATAACGTGAAAAACAATGACACAGGCATGCGAGAGTTATCCCTGCTCCATGCTGAACATGAGATTGATTTTGATCCTGCCAAACAACGTATCATGTGCTTTCTACACATTCTCAACCTCTGTTCTGGCCATGTTGCTAACCAGTACATGGATGCCAACTTTGCAGCTGTTACACTCTTGCCCACTTGCCCTAATATTCCCTTATTTTTCCCTATTTTTCCAAGTGAAACTGCACAAGTAAAATGAAGTCGAACATAGGCAAATATAGCAAGACACAGGACATAGTCTAGACTAACATGTGTCCTACATCATGTTTACATTGTTACCGCATGCCTGCACAGGTATGCGTATCCTCCAGTAACATCCCAACTCGTGTTCGCCTCATGTTACCCAGTCTCACCAGCTTATGTACCAGTATAGTAGATGTCAAATGCCCTAGGATGGTGTTAGTACCGGCCACGAGGCATGAAGGAACACACTGATAAAAGGCCTCTTCATCTTTTCCTTCGTGAACACACACCTCGTGCTCTAGATGATTCAAAGTGTCAGGTTTGCATTGCATGGTCTGTGTACTTGTACTAGTAGTATAAATACTATAAACCAAGGATCAAGACACTCCAGTCTTGTTCTCTTGGAGTGTTCCCAGAACTACTGAAAGTCCTAGCTCACTAGTACTCTTGCTTCCCAAACACTAGACCCTTTGGTGGGTTTGGTTGTTTCATTAGAACAAGACTATACTAACCGCCAAGGTCTAGTTGACCTCTCTGGGACCCCACTATCACCTCACCACCCTTATCTCGATAGCAAGAACCAAGTAGGTTATTGATAGGCCCCTTACACAATCCCATTGACCTCGCACTCTGGTAGTGCCTTACTACCGGATCTCTGACATCTACAAGTCCATGATTGCAGGAAGGACTAGCCTTCCACCACCGGCATCTCCACCCCGCTCTCCCATCGCTGACCCATCTTCGGGCATCACCTTCCCAGACGTCTTCCACCTAGTACCAGAAGAAGCAGTCCATTCGGACTCATATGATCCAAATGACTACAACTCTTCGGGCTATCAAGTCCAAATTAAGGAGGAACACAAGGAGACTCACCTACAGGTACCGATCAGCTAGTCACTAGCTGAGTACGGAACAGGACTGACGAGTCCACATATAGGAATCAGATCAGTTATCCGACTATTGTAGCAGTTTTGATCTAGGGTGTCGAACCCTTATCAACAACACCACTCTCGCACCAGAGGACGCCCCCTCTACTGTAGTTAGGGCCACCACCATCAACACCAACTCATTACCGGGTCAGTTAGGAAATAGATATGCAGCATACACCGAGGAGCACCTAACCCCCACACTCGCAGATCTTGAGCTCGTATATCCACTGCTCGGATCTCCGATCTATAACCCCAGTACCCCACTCTGCACACCATCTGAGTTACTGGAACCCATAGATTGGGAACCCATCTATAATAGTCTCGCCAACAGATCTGCCCATCATTTTGGTCATCAAGGAACTCACTCTCATCATTTGCTTAGAGTCAGTGAGACTGAACAAATCCACCAAGCTATTTGAGAAGGAATACAGCTTGGTATTGAGCAATCCAGAGACCTTGAGAGGATTGAGATCACAAGACACCAGGTACAGGCAGCCGCAGATCATATATGGGAACAGATACGCATTAGAGAGAGATCTGATACCCCTGTTCCTCATCACCCTAATCTCCCTTGCTGGTTCCGTATTCCTGACAGTACTACTGGTTATCACCCTGGTACACTTAGACCCCACTCAGCTCTTAGGACGCCTCTTCGCTTTCATCTGTATCAGCTACACAAAGTCCATTGTCCAAATAGACAAGACTCTTGAACATATTGAAGTCCGATCTGAGCCTGAAAACCCAGATCAAGTAAGAAACAATCAGGAATAGAGAAGAGAGGAGATATGTTAGAGAATTGCATGAAACCATATCACTGCACTTCACTGTTGCACTCATCATCTCCAGTTCATTAATCAACGCCACGCCACTCAAGCACAAGAAGCTGAGTTTGTCAGACAAAGACCTGTCAGAGTTCCACCTCCACAAGTCCCTGATGAACCACAAGAAGTTCAAGTAGTAGAACACTACCAGAACACCCTTGTGCAGCCCTAGACCCAAAGCACCCTTTGAAGCGGATCATTCAGACTCTAACTCCGAATCAGAGGAAAACTTTAACTACCCTGCTTGAATAAAACATGTCTAACGGAAGCAATCCCATTGCTGATGCTTTCAATAACTTCTCAGCTATTTTAGGAGACACAAGCATGGCTCAAACACAAGAGAAATGGAATGCAGTGATTGATATCATGGCAGCCACTCTTACTGCATGCAATAGTCTAGGAGCCGAAACTCACACACTCACAGCCACTGTGACACACTTAAATCTCGAGAAGGGAAATCTTGAAGATGAAGTACGAGACCTTACATCACGACTAAATGCAACCCCTGCCACATCAACCACTAGAGGCTATTCCCAGAAAGTCGAAATCTTTGCAGATCCAGGAGATTATGATGGAAGCCATGCCAAGTTTGATGAATGGTGGGCTAAGATACAAGCATGGCTATGCCTTAATGCTACAGCCATACCACCTGGTTCCTACACAGCTGTCCAAGCAGTCCTATCCCAACTCAAAGGATCTACTGTAGGAAAGTTTGCTGAAACTCAACTAGCTCAAGGACCTATCTATCTATGGAACTCACTTGAGGAAGAATTACCTAAGTGCTTCTGCCATGCCAATCAGAAAGACTGGGCTCTTATGGAACTTAATAAATTCCACCAAGGAGACCTTAAGACAGGACCATTCATCACTAAGTTCGAGTCCCTATACAACATGGCTTGCATGGATGGTGCACACGCTTGTGCCATACTTGAGAAAAGCATGAGACCTTCCATTCTTGCACAGATAGTTAAAGAAAAGAAGTGCCAGACTGCTATTGGCCCCTATGTTGAAATAGTATCTGAGATTGGATCGATTCAAAATCAGTCGGACTGATACTTGGGCGATCTGAAAAGAAGTCCTATCGTCATGACTCAATGAACATTGGTCTTATAGAAGATGATGATACCCTTGACATTGCATTTACTAAATCATGAAAACCTAAACCACGGAACAATGGAGGATCATCAGGATCCACCTCAGGATGTTTCAACTGCAGAGGAACAGAACACTTTGCAAAGGATTGCAAAAGACCCTCCTCACGCTGTACTCATTGCAATTGGTCCAGAGGACAACATAAACCAACATGTAGTAAAGGTAGAGCTATTCACGCTACTACCATAGAACCAGCTACATCATGGGAACAAGTACAAGATTCCCTACCCCATGCTTGTCAAGGAATGATCTTTGATGAAGTCCACATACTTTTCCAATCTATGCCTTCCGACTCTAAGGGAAAAGACCGCTCAACTTGAATGCTCTGGGCAATCAAGCTGTGTCTTCATCTGCAACTATTAAAATGGAAAATGAAACAATGGAACTCCCAGACATCATAGAAGTAAACTCATTACAAACCAATACATCTTCCATTGAACAGAAGTGCATTGACATCCACCAGATGTTAAAAACAAAATACCCCTTAAACCCTTGGATTGTCCAATCCCAGTGTTTAATGTTGATGGAACTCATAATGCTGCTGGCAGTCTAACACACTATGCTGAGCTTATGATTAATTATCTTGGACACCAAGAAAAAACAGTTGCTGAAGTAACTGATTTAGGCAAACATCAGATGATTCTAGGATATAAATGGTTACAACACCATAATCCTGAGATCAATTGGGAAACAGGAACTGTCCGCATGACACATTGCCCTGCATCTTGTCACTCCCTAACTATAGGCTCTTTCCTAAAGACTACTGAGAAAGAAGAGCATGATCTACTTGTCTGGATCAATGCCGCCAAGATAGATCTATCACCTAAATCAGATCCCAAACCCACAGATCTAGTACCGAAGGAATACCACAAATACCTTTACATATTCTCAAAGAAATAATCAGAGAGCATGCCCATTAGGAAACCATGGGATCATGCAATAGATTTCAAAGAAACTTTTGTCCCTCGCAAAGAACAATTGATATCCCTAGAACCCATAGAACAACAAGAAGTTAGTGACTTCATAGATGATCAACTTCGTAAAGGTTACATCAGAACCTCTAAATCGCCACAGACTTCCCCTGTTTTCTTTGTTCCAAAGAAAGATGGTAAAAAGCGAATGGTACAGGACTACCGCTATCTTAATGAACATACCATCAAGAATAACTACCCACTACTGCCGATCTCACAGCTTATCAACAAGCTTAAGGGATCTAAACTATTCACAAAAATGGATCTTCGCTGGGGATACAACAATGTTCACATCAAGGATGGAGATGAATGGAAAGCCACCTTCGTTTGCCATCGAGGGGCCTTTGAACCCCTTGTCATGTTCTTTGGCTTATGCAACTCCCCTGCTACATTCCAAACAATGATAAATGATCTATTTGCAGACATGGATAATGTCTGTGTTGTCTACATTGATGATCTTATGATCTTCACCAAAACAGATAATCACCAAGAACACAATAAAATAGTACTTGAAGTACTCCAATGTCTAGAAGAAAATGATCTCTTCGTGAAACCAGAGAAAGGTTTCTTCTGTGTCAGAAAAGTCGAATTCCTAGGGATGACTATCACCCCTGAAGGAATTCACATGGATGAAGACAAGGGTAAAGCTGTACTTGAATGGCCTACACCTTCTACTGTTAGACAAGTCCAAAGTTTCCTCAGCTTAGCCAATTTCTACCGAAAGTTCATTGATGGCTATGCACAAGTTGCTCGCCCTCTCAATGACCTTACTAAGAAAGATAACCCTTTTAAATGGACTGATTCACAACAAACTGTGTTTGATACGCTTAAACACAAATTCACCACTGCCCCTATCCTCGCATTCCCAGATAATGATAAAACATTTCGTTTAGAATCTGATGCCTCAGATTTTGCCACAGGAGCTGTGCTCTCTATTGAGATTGATGGCAAATGGCATCCAGTTGCCTATTCTTTGCATTCCATGTTACCTGAAGAACACAATTACCCCATTGTAGATAAAGAAATGCTTAGTGTCATCAGAAGCCTAGAACTCTGACATCACTACCTAGAAGGTGCTCAACATGAATTTGAGATCTGGAATGACCATGAAAACCTCCAATGGTTCATGGTATGGCAGAATCTTAATCGCAGACAAGCCCGATGGGCTCAATATCTCTCTCAATTCAACTTTAAATGGTTACATAAAGCAGGCACTTCTATGGGCAAAGCTGATGCCCTATCTCGAAGAGAAGATCATGCAGAAGGAAAAGAAGATGATAACAAAGGAATACTGGTGATTCTGGAAGAGCAAATCTGCACTGTTACTCATCTCAAAACAGATGCCAATACTATCTGTGAACAGATCAGAGATGCTATCTATAGATTAAAAGAAACCGATGTATCAAAATTATGCAAGGAAAATCAAGTCTGTATGGAGCGAGAAGAATTGCTAGCAGACCAAAATGGAAAGATCTTTGTTCCAGATGTTGATAATCTTAGAATGGAGATCTTACGCCTTCACCACAATACTCCAGTTGCCAGACATCCTGGAGCAGAGAAAACACTGAAATTGATCCAGCACAGTTATATATGGCCAGGGTTGAGCACATTAGTCAAAGACTATGTCTCACGCTGTGATCATTGTGCTCGATTCAAAGGACAGAATATTGTACCTGCAGGAAAGTTATAACCCCTGCCAATACCAGATGGCCCATGGCAAGATCTATCAGTGGACTTCACCACCAATCTTCCCCTTTGCAAAGGATTCGATTCAATCCTAGTGGTTGTTGATCAATTCTCAAAATAAGTCAAATTTATCCCTTGCAATAAAGCCATATCTGCACTCGAAACTGCTAAACTATATATGTTCTATGTTTGGAAACAACATGGACTATCACGGACAATCATATCTGATTGTGGACCACAATTTGCTTCACAAGTGATGCAAGATCTATGTAAACGATTAGGTATCCAACTTACATTATCCACTGCATTTCACCCACAAATGGATGGACAAACAGAACGAATGAACAGAGATCTACAACAATACCTTCGTCTCTTTACTTCTGAGAAGCAGAATGAATGGGCTACTGGTTGTCACTTGCACAGTTCTCCTACAACTCAAAGCGTCAAGCTTCCACACAGAAAACCCCTTTTTCTGTCACACGAACTTATGATCCTCATATGGGATTTGAGCAGCACATAACCAAAGCACCTGCTGCAGAGCAGTTTATTACAGACATTGCTCAAACCCTCAATCAAACTAAATCTAATCTCAAAGCTGCCCAACATCCATCAAATGAAAGTACAGGCAGACAAACTTAGATCTGCGGTGCCGAACTATGCTGTGTCTGATAAAGTTTGGCTTTCCACAAACAACTTGACATTGACTCGTGCTTCTAAGAAGCTCTCCGAAAAATGGCTTGGACCCTATGAAATTACCAAGTTAATTGAACCTAATGCAGTTGAACTGCGATTGCCAAGGACTATGAGAATCCACCCAGTTGTGAACATATCTCGTGTCAAACCATACAAAGAATATCTTGATGGACAACCCACGTTCTGCCCTGGACCAGTAGAGGTCATAGAAGAACAGGATGTTGAATTCGAAGTGGATTACATTGCAGATTCTCGATGGAAAGGCCATCGCCTTGAATTTCTTGTACATTGGCAAGGATATTCAGATGAAGATTGCACTTGGGAACCAGAATCTAATCTGTTGAATGCTCAAACAACTATGGCTGAATTCCATGATGCACATCCAAATGCACCTAGACGGCTCCGGATGACATCATTTGAATTCCTTAACTTCTTCAAACATTGTGGCAAGCATATCCCAGAAATAACAGAAAATCATCTCCCTTTTGATCGACTTGATGTTAATTGAAACCCTGGGATGTGTCAGGGTTAACAATGCACTTATACAGAACTTCTGGTCGAGCCTTGCTCCCACAAATGTCTTACTCCACTTACCTTGCCTTTACCTATTGTGCTCTTTCATATGCCTTTCCCCAATCTCGCTTTAAATGGGTTATCAATATGCCCGACTTCTTAGTGTTTTAAAGTATGGTCCGGTCCGGTTTTTTTGCCTTTTTTGGCACAAGCGGACCCAGACCGGTCTTCAAAAATCTCAAGATGATTGCAACTGAAACCAAAACCAATCAAGACCGGTCTTGATTGGTTACAGTGTCGGTTGCAACCAGTTGCAACTGGTCATATAGACAACTGGTCGCCATCTCATGGCAGACTGGTTCACACTGGTTCAATGGCCATGGTTGCATGGCAAAGAGGCTATGTACTTCATGTAGAACACATTGCATGTAAATGTAGAGTACACTACTGGCTTTGGAGTCTCTATACCCCAACCTGTATCATGTCTTCAGACATTCGGCGGTCTGATCGTGTGCGACGACCTACTGAAAAGATTGCATCAATGAAGGGAACAAAATCTCGCTCTCTAATACCACAGAAAAATCGGGACACAAACCTAAAAAAGCAGAGACGAGTGGCGACAAGTGATGATGAATCCTTGCCCCCATGACACTAGGAATACAATCAGACGGGAGCAGGGAAGACTCAGACAATGGCTCACCAGTTGCTAGCCAACGTGTGTGTAGGACAGCGAAGTCTCATTCCCGCAGGTGTCACGCTCATTCCCGTTCCATCACTTCTGGTCGATCTGGTCGATCAGCAGCATCCAAAGCCAAGGAGGTGCCTCTGTCCAGCAGTGAAGACAATGTTGCTGAGTTGGTGTCTCTGAGGTCTTCCAGCATTGACACTTGGCCAGAAAGCATAGGTACCAGTTGATCTAGCACGATCTGGGATGCTTATATCAGTTTACAGGGTTGGAGTGACAATGAAATGCCCATCGCCAACGAGTGTCCCATCAAAAGCAACATGCAGCAGACATACTCACAATTTTCTCCAATCATTGCATGGTCAAATTCTGCCATGAAAACGGGAAGGTTGAGGAGCTGAAGGGAAGGTGGTGCAACGTGTGCAAGTAAGTGAAATGAACATTATTGTGTAGATGTACTCACATGTATTTGAAAGGGATGACGAGAAGTACATTCAGAAACATACCAAGTGGAAAGCATTCCATGTCGGCTCAAATTCATCATGTCACCAGCATATCCGGAGCCATTATGCATTGTACAAGGAAGTTGTCGAGAATTGGGATTGACAGAACACCACCATGCATAGTGTTTAAAAGTCCAGTCTGGTCCGGTCTTTTTGCCTTATATGGAAAGACCGGTCTGAACCGGTCCTAAAAAGGAAGGAGGGCCAAAAAAGACCAGACCAAACCGATGAAAACTGGTCCTGAATGGTCTTTTACGGTTTTAAGACCAGTTGAAACCAGTCTTTTAAAGACCAGTCTTCTTCGATGTAATGACAGGCCATGTGATGCTTAGTGATGGCTGGGGGGATTGTAGTACAGACCCCTGGCTACATTTGGAGCCCATAAATGGCTGAGATATGCCCATTTCTGGGTCACATGTTATATAGTCTATGGTAAAACCAAATGTGGGTGAATAAATTCCAGAAAAATGTGGGAAAATCCGGAGAAAATAGGGTAGATAGGGGATCATTGTGGTATGTCATTGGTTGCCCAAAAAGACCGGTTGCAACCGGTTTTTCATTGGTCTGTGAATTTTTAAAAATCTGAAAGATCCAAGTCCAAGACCGTCAAAGACCAAACCGGACCAAGACTGAACTATGGTCTGTATTGGTCTGGTTTGGTCCAGTCCTTGGTCTTTTAACGGTCCTGCAACTGGACTTTCGAACACTAACCATGTGATGCCGTGCAAGATCATGAAAGCGAATACAGAGGCATTGAAGGGTAGCCAACAGATGTTAGATGGCGTGTTCCAGAGAGCCGCATCCAAGGAGTTTTCACGGGAGAGTGTCTTGAAAGCAGTCACAGAGTTTGTGGTTTGTGATGACCAGGTAACGACAGGTTTGCATACATTGCTTGTGTACCAAATGCTGAAACCTTGTGTTTTCTAGAGTTTACTAGTGGCAAGCAAGGCCTCGTTTAGGAATTGCCTTGTTGCCATGTGGCCCAAATCCATTACTGCTGACTCACGATGTCAGCATCTATATCCACAATGCTTTTGTCAAGTATATGGACGGTCTTCGAGACCAAACTCAGGTATTTAATTCTCTCATATATACATTTCAAGGCTGAAAACAATGCTAGGTGGCAACCATCAGATGAATCTTAACTACAATGGATCTCTGGTCAGTGAATCAAACCAAGGTTTTGTTTATGGGGATCACAGCTCACTGGATCGAGCGCAAGAGTGATCAAACATGGTTGCTCACTAGCAACATCATCCATCGTCGGAGCGCATGACGGCAAGAACCTCGGGCAGTACTTTGTCTCCCTGTGCAAGCAAGCAGGGATTCTCAGTGCAAAGAATCCAAAGGTGCATTTCTTTTTTTCTTTTTTCCATTTCATTCTTCACACCAATGACCCCTCAAACAGTTGTTTTGCGTGACCACCAACAACACTAGCAACAACGACACAATGTGCAACTACATTGAATCATCACTCCACTCCAATGGCATCTACTCATTCGACCTGGATCAACATCGACTTCATGTCTGGCACACATTGTCAACCTCGCTATCACTAACTTCATGAACGTTGTAACCAAGATTGGCCATGTCGAAACTACAATGGCGATATGGGAGTTCGACCCAGCGCTACCTCAAAACCAAGTCCTCGGAGACTCTCTGGACGTTGTCACCGCCATTAGGGTGTCTCATGGATATGGGTAACCCACGTGGGTTGTGTGTGGGGGTATGTGGTGGGTGTGGATGGGGGTATGGCTCCTGGATACCCACACCCATACCCATACCCATGGTATGGGTTTGCACATCATCATATACTTAGGTATATACTTGATATTTTGTTTGGTTATATCATGTACTAGTAGAGCTTTAGTGATAAATTACTATATAAAGGAATGTACTAGGCAATATACAATCACTTGATTTTACTACATGTCACCCAGAAATGTGTGTCTCTCAGCCATTCATGGCCCAAATTGGCTACCTAAGTACTCCAGCTTTAGCCAATGGTCCATGCTACAACTCCTTTACCATTCTATGACATAATCATCTCCAAAACATCAGATCAAACCAGACTTTGAAACATCAACTTAGGGTAACCCACATGGGTTGTGGGTATGAGTATGTGATGGGTATGGATGGGGGTACAATTTTGAATACCCACATGAATACCCAAACCATGGGTGTGGGTATGGGTATATTGGTGGGTATGGGTGGTGGTATTGCCACAGACACCCATGGGTATACCCATGAGACACCCTAGCCACCATTCACACACTCGTCATCAAGATTCAAGCTTCTGGGCAACATATCTCCTATTTTGAACTCCTTCAAAAGGAATGTGGAACGGACCCTCCACTGAAGATCCCTCTTCACAGCAACATTTGGTGGGGCATGGCAGATGGGATGCTGGGGCGTTCATATGATTTACGCATGGTACGTTCATTATTCATTGCCAATGTTTGCCGTTGACCCAAAGCGCAGCTGATCAATCTATTCATCAGTTCTGCCGATGAGCTCTTCGGTCCAATCACATCACTCCGACGCATTGGACATCCCATCAAGCATATTCTATGGATAGTGTTTACATTCAAACCGTCAGATTGGGAACGCGTCAATGACACTCGATCAATTATCACTGATGCCAATTCCATACAACACCTTTTCTCACATGTCGAACAGCCAACTCTCTGGCATGTTATTCCCACATTTGAAGAACTCCAGAGTGCATGGGAAGAGAAGTCCAGCTTGGAGAAATACATATGATTCAAAGCTGCCATCGAACGCGGCTTGCAAAGACTTGGCAAATACTACAGTAAATTCAACTAGAAAAAGGTCTACATTCTTGCACTCGGTAAGTACCATCATGTGTATATCGTGATGCATACTGAACAACAGTGTAGTCCTACATCCATATTACAAATTAACTTACATCGAAATGGCTTGGGGGGGCCGAAGAACAGAAAAAAGAGCGTGATGCTGGCAAGCTCCACACCAAAGATTGGCATGACGAGGCTAGGAAAGTCATTGAAGCGACCATGGAGGAGTATTGGGCGAACAATGACACAGCTGCCAATGACAACATGGTACCAGGTGGGGTCGATGTTCATTTGAAGCTGAACACCAACCATCTGTTGGAGTTGGATTATGACCATCACCACCGTAGCCTCATTCAGCAGACAGCAATGCATGCAGACAGCGGTGGCTGGAAGGAGGAACTTCACAGGTACCTCAATGACCTACCTCCCAATGTCTTGAAGGACACAGATGTCATATCATGGTGGGCAGTGTAACAACCCAATATCCTATCTAGGACAATAGGAGGTCCTGGAGGTTGCCTGGTAGATCCTAGAGCGCTTGCAATGAGTAGTTCTGTTATCAAGTACAATCATTAGACCACTAGGGTCTATAGTAGATTGCTAGCCATGAGAATAGAGGGGAAAGAACAGAAGAAAGTGGGGAACTAACAAGAGAACTAGACTAGAGACTAACTACTATAACATAGGGGTATTTATAGGGGCTAAGTACAAGCACAGACCAAGCTGTGAAAAGGCTGTGGGAATCTAAATAAGGTTAATACCATGGTCACTGGATACCATGAGGATGCTATAGATAAGAGCTGTTAATGCTATTGGAGGATAAGGGAAAGTGAGTCAAGAGGAAAGTCATGAGGCAAGCATAAGGATGCAATGCATATACCATGAGGTGGCATGAGGTGCACAGCCTAGATAAGATCATGTGACTAGTAATGTGGGAGACATGTGACCTGATGAGGTAAGTCTTGGCAAGTGAAGGGATACTATGGTACACCTTGGTAGTGTTGTGTGCACTAGTGGGACTAGTGTTAGTGATTAGGAAATGAATGTTAGTGAAATGTAATCGAGAAATGTAGTGTCTGTAACAGGCGGTATGTATTCCAATCATTCCACTTTCTGTTTGCTCACTAGGAATCACCTTAGGAGCACTCCAATAATTATCCAACCATTGCTTGTATTGCTCAAGACATTTGTGCAATTCCAGCAACCTCTGTGCCATGCGAACATTTATTCTCAGCGGGCGCTGTGATTGCAACAGACCAGCAATCACATCTTGGGGTCAACAAATTTGAGCACCTTCAAATCCTCAAACACGCATGGTGAGGTTCCATTGTTGACACTGCTGCCGCCAACTCATCCAATGCTGAGTGCGTTGAACTCGATGAGTTTCAGGAGCTGCTGAAGAGAGACCAGGAGTTGTCGGGATTGCAGGATGGTCAGTACATTGCATTGTAGTAGTTTTTTTCTGTAGTCGTCACATCTACCAAGCAGTCACTGGTCCTTGAAAAGACCGGTTGCAACCAGTTACGGACCGGTCCTGGCCATATCAGGGACTTTGCACAACTGGCAACTGATTGAGTAGCATGGAATGGCAACCGGCAACTGTGGTTTGGTCCAAATTGGTTGCGGTCCGACCCGGTTGCCAGTTTTTTGTCCAGTCCTTAACTGGACTTTCAAACACTATGGCTTCTTGCCTTGTTGGCCTACATGCTTCAGTGATGCTGAGGAGCTTTTTGCCTATTATCAAACACAACCCCGCATGATCAAATATGTTGATGATTATGTTGATACTGCTGGCGATCCCACCATTGACTGGGCCCAGGATAATACCCCCACTGTTGATTACTGGAGTATGATGTATGATGATAACAGTGAGGTCTTCACTGATCATGATACTGATGAAATATGGGGATCTACACTTCCAGATCTAGAAACTGTCACTAACGAGCAGCCAGATGCCTGGGGCCCTGCTGACAATGACTTTGATGAAACCAGTTGGCCTGTTGGCTATTGGGATTGGAACAACCCACATCCTTTTGAGCCCTCTTGGTCTCCATACATCGAAATGGATGCCACCACTTGTCATTGTCTTCAGCTCTGGCATGCTAGTATCAGCTGGCCTGACCATGACCCAGATCCTCTGATCAATCAGGATGCTTGATCCTAACCAGGGGATAGTGTTACACTCTTGCCCACTCACCCTAATATTCCCTTATTTTTCTCTATTTTTCCAAGTGAAACTATACAGGTAAAATGAAGTCAAACCTATGTTCGACTTTAGCCCCTATCTGTCGAACATAGGCAAATATAGCAAGGCACAGGACACAGTCTAGACTAACATGTGTCCTACATCATGTTTACATTGTTACCGCATGTCTGCACAGGTATGCTTATCCTCCAGTAACATCCCAACTCGTGTTCGCCTCATGTTACCCAGTCTCACCAGCTTATGTACCAGTATAGTAGATGTAGATAAGCATTGCATGGTCTGTGCACTTGTACTAGTAGTATAAATACTATAAACCAAGGACCAAGACACTCCAGTCTTGTTCTCTTGGAGTTTTCCCAGAACTACTGAAAGTCCTAGCTTACTAGTACTCTTGTTTCCCAAACACTAGACCCTTTGGTGGGTTTGGTCGTTTCAGCAGCCATTGGCAATGCCTGGGTCGACGCCTTGGATGAAAATATTGTCATTGACAAGGCTGCTTATCTTGGGGCTCTTCAAGACGACCCAGTTTCACTTGGCTGTGACATTGTCTGCATCATGCGTGCCTCAAGTCTCTATCATGAGGCATTCAACAACATTCTTGCAAATGGCAATCAGATGAACTGGTTCACAGACGAGGATGGTACTCCAACAAATCTTCCCATACTTGAACTCTTATAGGATGTAAAGTCACGTTGGGACTCTATCTATCTCATGATTAACCATCTCTGCGTCCTCAAACAGGTAAGTAGCATGCCAAGCAGATTCCAAAAGCTGGCTCTGATTTCCCCTAGGCACTTGACTTTTTCTCCAGGGATCAAGCACATTGAGAACTTGTGAGCTTGGATGAGATGCATTGGGTTGTTTTAGAAGACTTGGAAACTGTCCTTGAGGTGAGCTTTCCCTTGACCCTGAGTATCAATACTAGTAATTTTTATCTTCGGTTTACTAGATTCCTCATGCTGCACTACAGACAATGTCAGGCGAGAGCATGCCTCTCTTGTCTTGTGCTGTACCATCATTTGAGGCCATCATTGTCCAGTGGGAGCATCTTGCAAGATCTGCACCACGTTATGTACCTTACATCGAGTTTGGCCTCACCACTGCAAGAAATTACTACCATCACATGGGGAAAATGAATGTGTATGCAATTGTAATGTGTGCATACACCTACGTTTAGGGTTTGAACTTTGTGCTCATGATTCCGTAGTGATTGACCCCTTGATTTGTTTTAGTTGGATTGAAGCAAATTGTATGCAGAAAGACATTGCTAAAGTCAGGAGACTCACTTTAAGACTCGTAAGTCTCCTTTATAGTGTATAGATTCTGTGCTTTTCTCTCTAAGCATGAGAAGTTGGATCACTGACACCAAACTCAGATGAATGATCACCGAGCTCAGACTTCAAGCAGGCCAGCTGGACCACAAGTTCCCTTACCTAATTGCCCCAATGCCGCTGGTGCGATGTACTGCCTCACCTCGCAGTATGGCCTTCCAATGTTATACCCACAATGATCATCAACTGCTTTAAAAACAGTCGAACAAGAGCTGGTATCATATGTCACAGCGTCTTGTTCTCCTGAAGGCACAGACCCTCTGTCATTTTGGGCGGTATGTTTGCTTTAGTCGAAGAACTTGATAAATCTGATATTCTGATATTTCTAGGTTTCAAGTAGCACATACCCGACCCTCTATCACATTGCCATGGATTATCTCCCAGTCCAAGCATCAGCTGTGCTGTGTAAGAGGGTGTTCTCATCCAGCAGTGAAATGATGATCAAGTGGCAAAATTTAATCAGTCCTGTTCTGATGGAAGCCCTACAGATGCTCAAGTTCTTCCTCAAGAAGGAACAGCTTAATTTCGTCAAAGGATGGGCAACAATGAAGACACAGATGGCTGTTGATGTTGAGGATGATGATGTCCTTGTGGCAATCATCGACAAGAACCTCAGTTCCGATAATGGGTTGGAACTGCATTTGACCACATCATTGGTATTATCGCTGATGAGGAGGTTGCTGAGGACGACGGAAGATTGATTTGGGTACATTGACTCTCACACATATGTAACTACACTTGTATAGCTGCTTTGCTCATACCATGGGTAACATACACTTCACTGTCTTGGTTTCAACACCATTGTACTGTGTGACATATGTCAATGTGACACAAACAAACCAGCTAACTTGCTGTTCCACTATCTATGTGGGAGCACCACCCCTGTCGCACCACCATCCCCCTTCCCACCACCTGATAGCAAGTTGATGCGACATTGATGTGATGACAATGATGATGCCATCAACACAGCATACACAAGACATGATGTTGATGCATGGCAAAGGACACTCAGCGTTCAATGTGCACAGGGATGGTGATACAACAACAATGGTTCCACCACCACCATGCCCAATGACTTGTGGTAACACGCACAATGGTGATGACGGGTGGTGCACCCCAATGCAAGTCAAATGGCTCGTTCAGCTGTGCCACCCACCCTCTGCCTTGCCAACATGAGCCTAGTAATAGCTCTTCTTGTCCAGCTGTCTATGCTCTCTCCATATCCAGAGACAGCACTGACACTTGTTCCAGACCATTGCTGTGCCTTCTCACCCTGTGGTGACCCTAATGACAAATCTGTAGGCTCGTTTAGGTGTGCTGCTCACCACTCACCAGCCACGTCGACACCCGCTCACCCACCATCACTTGTCATCAACAAAAACACGACAGCAACAATGGTCACATGCATCAACATGCTGATGTGTTGACATGACAACCCCAACATGACGACACTGATCTCAACTCTCAGCTGCATTTTATTAGCTAGGTATATCAATGGTAGTGACCATGTCTGAAAACCTATTGTACTATTATCTTTTTTTTAAATATTACCAAACTTGCAAGGAATGCAGCTCAAGTCAGCTTTGAGTCAACTAGGCCTGCCTGAGCCGGTAAGCCGGAGCCAGCATTTAGATAAGCCAGCCACCCAGCTAGCTGTGAATAGCCAGCGGCTCGGCTATGACTCAATTTAGCTCAAAGATGAAGCTGCAGTAACACCATGCCACCCTGACACAAGTCATCAATCCAGAGGTTATCACATAATTGGAAAAATCCTGCATGGATCCACACCATCTGTTGAATCAATCTCCCTGGCCCTCAGACCTGATCTTCAAAGTCACCCATGTTGTGCCATTACAGTTCCAATGGGCCCTGATCTACGAGGCAGAAGCACCTGTTTGGGGTCGGCTTCTCGCAGAAATGGCACATCTCATGTACCAACATATCAAGCAGCAACCGATGGGCACGAGCATCCCCCCAACCACTTTCAGCAAAATACACGATGTTGCCATGATACGCCTCACATGGAGTTTGTTCATGCTTGAGCCAGGTAATACATCTATTGTCTCTGTTAGCTATGGACTAATGAATACATGTTACAGTAACATGAAATCAGTTCAATGGGATCCCAGAGGAGATCCAGGTTTCTTGGGGATCAACGGTGTTCTGCAAACATGTCAGAATCCATGTCAGTGTCATGCCTTTTTTGGTGGCAGGGGCATCAGGAAAAAAATATCAACACTATATAGTACTATATTGTCTATATAGCCTTTGTAGTATGTGTTGTCTTTCCCCCTATACTATGTAGCAGAATAATCAGGTCTTGTTCTTGTGCTATATATGCTATGTAGTGACTATAACTTAAATGACACACTTGACAATGCATGACATATACTATATTGAACGAGATAGTAGATATCTCAATGGGACTACTGGTACAACAATCTACATACACACCCTCCCTCATACTACTTGTCCTTTTCCATATCCCAGCAGCAACAGTATGTGTGTTGCTGTTGCATTGTCATGAGATGGGTGGGCACAAGGAAGCAGGTAAGGGTGAGGGTGAGGGTGAGCTCGTCCTCATTGTTGACATTGTTGCTGTCATGTTGTCGTGAGATGGGTGAGGATGAGGGAGCGGGTGACGGTGACGGCAAGGGCAAGGGTGAGCTCAGTGAGGACAAGGGCACAGGTGAGGACAAGGGTGAGGACAAGGGTGAGGACAAGGGTGAGCTCGTTCTCATTGTCGACATTGTTGCCATCATGAGATGGGTGAGCACAAGGGTGCAGGTGAGGGCAAGGGTGAGGGTGAGGATGAGGGTGAGCTTGTCCTTATTGTCGACATTGTTGCCATCACATTGTCATGAGACAGGTGAGCATGAGAGAGCAGGTGAGGGTGAGGGCGAGCTTGGTGAGGACAAGGGGGTGGATAAGAACTGTTGAAAGGACACATACTTGATGTCACCTGACCTGTTTATGTAATCAGTAATAGTAGTATATAAGACTCTGCTGAGTCTGAAATACAATAGAACTCTCTTGATCTCTTACCGCTATCATCTCTGAGTACCCTCTCTCCAAAGATAAGGCCCCATGGGCAGTTTCTCTGTGCCTGGTGTTTACACCAGGTACACGCTATTGCAACAGGTTATGAGCCCCGCAGCTCTGACTGAGCGGCTTGCCCGCTCGTCATCTGCACATGGGCGAATGCCTTTGGACATCGGCCGTCCTGAGCGGAAATGCTGGACACCCTAGCAGTGCGGCAACGCCCTGGGGTAACAGCCATCAGACTACAGATGTAGGGGGTCGCTATGACCCTACATTCTGGAAGCTCTCGACTGTTCAGCGATGCAGTTTTCCCCCGCTCCCTTCATCGGTATTAATGCTGACACATCATCCTTTCAGATCCTACAATCGATATGGCTTCCTCCACCCTTACTTCCATCCCCAAGATGAACGGCACCAACTACAAGCATTGGGCCCAGGAC